>CM045741.1:22787515-22805015 GCA_024760905.1 Plotosus lineatus
CCCTGTGATCCTAATTGGGAATAAGGGGTTCATAAAATGAATTAATGAATGAATGAGGACAATTTTAGTAGGTGTATTAAATCGGGGAAATAGCTCAGATTGTTCTGATTTTTGTTGCTTTATGATTGCGTTTTTACACAAACTACATTGTTTACAATGTTATTTTGACAATTATGTAATTCTTTTAATTTTTGCAATTTGAATTTTAGCCCAAACTATTGTCACAGCTGCTTTTCTATGTAAAATAAATCAGCACATTTTGACTTATCAGGTAATTCGCAGAATTCAAAATTGCTTAAATATAATTACCAATGATGGCCTGTAGCTGATGTGAGTATTGATTAACAGAATTATTCAATTTAGTGACATCCACTGAGCCTGGGGTGGGCATTGGCAGCCTAGTGGTATTGGGCGCTGAATCGCTGATCCTAAGGTTTGGGGTTCAAGTCCAACTCTCCACAAGGTTGTCACTGCCCCCCACCCCCCACCCTCTCTGCAGCTAACTGGGTTATCAAAGGCCTGTCATGTCAATCACTGTCTATGGTGTGAGGTTCATGTAAAAGAACCATTGCCCTGCGATGGCCTGGCGAGCTGTCCAGGGTGTATTCTGCCCTCGCCCAGAGTCGGCTGGGATGGGTGCCAGCCTCCCTGCAACCCTAATTAGGATTAAGCGGTTACAGAAAATGAACTGAACTGAACACTGAGCCGGGGGGGGGGGGGATAAATATTTTTTTCATATACTACCTGGAAACTTATCTTTAACTCACTTTAAGAGTTTAGCTACTGGTCTATGCTGCAAGGAAATTTAAAGGAAAGCAATTCAAAACAAAACAAGATTTTTATATTTACATGTATTTACTTTTACATAATTTAGGCATTTAGCTGACAGCATCTGTTTAGCCTCGTTATTTTGAGTTTGAGTGCACACTTAGTTTTTAATGTGATAATGATATTGCCATCTGCTCCAAGTGACCATGACAAACTGTAAGTCTCAGTCATTTTGTTTCAAGCATTATCCACTCTGACTAACATTCTTCAATCACTAGACAACAGACCAATCAGATCGTGCTGGTCCCGTTCAGCCAATACTAATGACTAATACTTGAAGCCATATGTAGTCATTGAGAATACTCTTCTACGCTTAGCACATTACTCTCCCTGCGTGACTCAATACAAACACACTTTTTGAGCTGTTTTTTGGCATTAGTTTTGGTCAAAGACATTAATTTAGATTGCACTCTAAAAGGTTAAATTTACAAATAATTTGAGCAAATTTCTGCCCTGCGGTGGCCGTGTGAGCTGTCCAGGGTGTACACTGCCCGTGTCTCCAGGGTGCAGTCTTGCTGTGACCCTAATTAGGATTTAAATGGTTCACAAAATGAATGACTGAATGAATGAAGGCATAAACCAGTAAATCTGAAAGTAATTCTTTCGTAATTTGTTGTGAAGCTTTTCTCTGATAAAATGAGGAATGGCAGAACAGTGTGGAGCGCTGATGTGCATGTTCACTTAGATGTGTACGAGTGCATATTATAGTCTGTCTTCGGAGAGAGCTAAGAGTCTTACACATGCTAATCCTAATCAGGGTTCACTGACTGCCATGTAAGAGAGCAGGAACAACTGAGCATGGCGTTTGGGACACAAGCGTTCTACATTAGGGAGAAATGTTTTCTAGTGCAGGAAACCATTACTATAACTCCCAGCATGCTTCGGGACAAGAATGCTGTCAGTGTGAATTACCCACAGGGGCGCTGCCATGCAAACGTATTATGTGTAATTGGAGTCTGAAGAAAAAAAAAAATCTTGAGAAAAGCTCTTTACGGGAATCTGCTACTTCAGTGTGATTTCGTAGAAACAATGCTGCGCCATAATGAAGCTTTTAGCGACTGTCAAGCCACCGGTCACAGATCTTGTACTTCTGAGGTTACCTGAACAGAGCTGAGCTGATATTTATTAACAGTGAGTGCTTGTGCTGAGGTTCTTGCAGAAATGACCAACTCACTTGATTATATCGACAGCTCTAGTGTAAAATCTGCTGGCATCAAAGGTCAAAAATAACAGTGTTTTTTTTTTTTTTTTTTTTTTTTTTCTTCCCCAGTCCACCTCTGCGGGGGTTCCTCCCATCTCACGTAGAATGAATCTCAGGGCAGAATCACTTTTCTGACAATAATTTATAAATTATGCATCACTTGTGTTTTGAATTGAGAAAGGCTTTCATATCTCTTCCATTAACTCAGATTAAGTTTTCATACTGATGCTGGGGAGAATGCTAGCAATATCCCCGTCTCATTTTAATTAAATTTTTATCAGTGCTCTTTTCTCTTGTACACTTCTATTGGGATGTCTGCGAATCTGCAGATCGCTTGTTTAGACGTGAACTCCCCTCAACCTGGCTGCCAGCGGCTCAGTTTGCTTAAATATTTGATAGGCTCGGGCTAACTCGGCCGTGAGAATCCAGCTGCCGAGATTTAACTCTAATGTGAAAATCGTGAACGGATGAAAACTGGGATGTCATAAGCAATTCGTCTCTTCTTGAGTGGGAGCACAGCTACCATTTGCAGCAATGAGAGGGAAAAGCAAAGAAGAAACAGAAACAATGGTAAGAAAAGTGGGATCTAAAAAGAACGTCAGCACTCAATAGTCCTTTATTGCCCTCAAAATAAAAAAGCATGGAAGTCACAAGGCGAATAGCAAACACTTTCTTTGCCCTCGGTCCTTTGCTCTTTCCATTGTTTCCTAATTGTTAGTGGTCTTGTTCCTCTTCATCATGACTATTAATAGAAATGGACCTCTTAATGCAATCTTTCTGGTAAAATCGGTGCAGCATCGCATGTTTATCTGCCAAGTCCATTTCTTGAGGCATCGCCCCCCCCCCTCTCTCGCCCTCTCTCTCTTGCCCTCTCTCTCTCTCTCTCTCTCTCTCTCTCTCTCTCTCTCTCTCTCTCTCTCTCTGTGTCTCTCTCTCTGTGTCTCTGTCTCTCTGTTTCAAACACAGGCCTTAAACAGATTTCAAAGCATTTGGAAAATCTGTCTATTCAGCTCCTGTGTGTGAGTGCACTCTTCCTTGGAAGCGGAAGAGGTCAGTCAAAATGGGTCTGCAAAATGGGTCTGATTCTTCCCTTCAACCATTCCACCACCCCTCCCACCTTTGCAATCCATCGTTAACTCCCTAAAGCCATGCACTGTCCGCTATAGTTCAGTTCTTAATGGCTCTGCCTTTGTATTCAGCAATCCAAGAAGAAATTCAGTGTGCTGTGGGGGTAACAAATAGAGGAAACACTTTCAGTTCTCTTCACTTCTTTTATTATTTCTTTTCCTCTTATCCATTATATAAATGGATATTGCTGGAAATATTGTACTTGAAAGTAGTTTAGCATCCAACCCAACCCTCCTTAAAAAATTAAACTGTTCTGATTATAATCATCAAGGGTGCCTGTCTCTCTTGCTCTGTTTCTCTCTCTTTTTTTTTTTTTTTTTTTTGCTGAGGAATCCTCATTGTACTCATTCATCACAATGCTCAGAGGTTTATAGAATAAAGAGCGAAGAAAGAACAGAAAAGAGGAAATGCAGTGTAATCTCTTCAGGGCTTTGTGTAATATCTTGTGCTCTTTCTGTCTGTTTTTTTCTTCGTGCCATATTCATCACTTATTTCCTCCAATCACAACTTACTTCCTTGAAGACTCACTTCCTATCTATGCTTCCAAGAATTCTACGTGCTGCTTTTAGACAAAATGCATCAAATGCAACACACAAGACTTGACACCAGTTAGCAATGGTTCATCTTACAGCGAATCATTACTCAAAATAAAACCATGCTCCATTTGGGAGTAAATCTAGACTTTTCCCCCCAAATTAAATTGTTCAGTCTAAGAGGTGTGTTGTATTTAGAATCACCCCCCCTCCGCCTCCCCCAAAAAAATGACCACAAAAGAATGATGTGACTTCTTTTACCTTCATTAGACAGTCAGGTGTGTGTTTGTTGCTTACTTGAGGAAGAGATAACACCAGGATGCACTATGGAAGAAAGGTGAGCTTGCAGAGTCAGTATGATGCTCTGGGCAAAATTCTGCTGGTAAAGCTTTGGTCCTGGACATTATGTAAAAGGTACTTTGACATGTACCACTGATCTAAACATTATTACAGTACTGTACCGGGACAGTATCCCTGAATTACAGTGGCCTCTTTCAGCAGAATAAACATTCCATATAAATTGGTTCAGAAATGGCTTTGTGAAGACTTCAAGGAGTTGATGTGGCTTCCAAATTCAATCATTTCATTCACTGAATTTATTCAATAATGCAGGATTGAGATATGCTAGGCCTATTGTATAAGTTTGAGATCTTAAATGGACTGCTGCTACAATCTTGGCTTGGCTATTATGCCTTGATTCATTCGAGCTGCTTTGGAAACACATGGGGAATCTACAAAATATTAGGTCAGTGTTTTTAATATTGATTTAAAAAAAAAATCCTTTTCTTCTTTAGCTATAGGACAGTGGTGGCTTGGTGGTTACTGATCTCAAGGTTAGTGGTTCAATCCCCATATTCACCACTGTTGGTCCCTTGGGCAAGGCCCTTAACCTTCAATTGCTCAGTGGTATAAAAATAGTAATTGTAAGTTGCTCTGGCCAGAAGTGTCTGCCAAAAGCTGTAGATATAATGTAAAATATAGACATTTGTTTTATTCCTTTGCTGAGAAATTTAATACTATTGGATCACAGACAGGCTCTAGCCTATTTCAGCTGGTTCTGAGAAAACAGGTTACACCATGAACAGGTTGTCTGTCAATTGCTGGGCTGAAAAATACAACCATTTATATTTATGTTCACACCTAGGAACAATTTGCATCAGCCATTAAGCCTAACCTGTCTTTAGATTGTGAAAGGAAACCTGAGTTCCCAGAGGAAACCCAAGTAAGCACAGGGACAACATGCAAACTTCACAAAATAATTAAAAATTAAAAAAACGGTGTCACCTTTCAGACAAAATTGATTTTCAGTGCAAAAGCAAATGTTTCAAGAGGACTGTGAATTGTTGTAGATGCTTTGAAAGAAAATACTATATATTTTTTTAAATGGTTGTTAAATAAACTTTTTTTTTTTTTTTGTGTGTGTGTGTGTGTGTGTGTGTGTGTGTGTGTGTGTGTGTGTTGTTTATTGGTCTTCATAAAATTTAATGGAGAACATGAAATGAAAATATACATACAAATATACCTCGGCTTACGTTGTTAATTGGTTCCAGGAGAGAGAATGTAAGTTGAAAACGATTTAACTCGAGTTAGCTTGTCTCTAGGCTAGCCTAGGCATATATATATATATATATATATATATATATATATATATATATATATATATATATATATATATATATATACTATATATGTTCTGGGGAAGTCTGGAAATTGTTGATACTATGTAAGGTCTGTTTGGGCTTTTACACCCAAGCGAAGTAGCTCATCAGGCTGGTGCTTTATGTATCACCCTAATAAAGCTGTCCTGGGGAAGTCCGGAAGTTGTTGATACAGTACTAAAGCTATATCTAGCACTAAAGCACTAAAGCTATCTAATCACAAATGCCATATACCACCTCCAGTGACAAATACGATTTAGAGTACCGAACTGAAAACCCACAGATCGGCTTATAGGCATAACTGCCTAAACAAAGCTGAAGAGGATGTATGTATGTATGTATGTATGTATGTATGTAAGCTAAGCTAAAGCGCTAAAGCTAAGCTAAAGCGCTATCAGCGCTGTGAACACCTTTAACGATGAAGTTATGAGCCACTCCCATAAGGTTTTGAAAAGAAGGCAGAAACAAACCTCGTTAGAAATGTTCTTCAAGAACAGAAAGTCATCCATGCAAAGCGGTAGCAAGAGGAAAAAACACCTTTGGCTGATTTACCTGAAGCTGTTATGGAAGGGAAACCTCTGCTTCTCTCCCTCTCTTTTATGGAAGGGAAACCTTTGCTTCTCTCCCTCTCCAACATTTACGTATGCCAACTGCTTACCACCAAAAAGATTAAAATTCTTATCTTTATTGTTCTTATGCTTTAACTTATCTATGGTATTCATTTTAGTGTGTTATGGTCTCTCAGAAAAGAGTTGCGCATTGAAATACGTGTTGGAGAGGGGTGTGGCTCTAACACACTCATCTACGAAAACATAACACGAAACACATGTTTCTAGTGCTCTAGTGCCCAATGTTCTAGTGCCTTTCCTGTGAACAATAAAGTACAGTCGTTTTCATAGACGAAATGGGGAAATCGTAGTCACTGTAATAGAGAAGTGGAGAAACACGGAAATCAAACTAAAGCTTGAACTGCTTGAGCACAGAGCTGAAAGATCAAGAGGGACAGTCTTCTAGCACCAGGAAGAGCGCTGCTAGTCTTTATAGCCAGTGATTAAATGGAAATTATTAAATGTGTGTGTGATTAGCACTCTACCTCGCATGTTTGAGCCATGACCCTCTGCAACACGCATTTCAATGTGCAACTCTTTTCTGAGAGATCATAACACTAAAATAAAAACCACAGAAAAGTTCAAAAGTCTCTCACAACACAAACCATAGCATAATGTACTGTATTCAATCTTTTTTTTTTTACTTAATTTGCGGACCTATGGTATCATCATGGTCCGGACATTCCAACAACCTAGTTTTAGAGTTGGTTTCTTTTGATTTTTTTTTGTTGTTGCCCATTACAAAGGTTGCAGTCTTCTTCTTCTCATCTTGATTTTTCTTGTTGTTCTTGTCCTGGTACAAGGGTTGCAGTCTGCTTGTTGACTTTCTCTTAATTTCCATGAACCCAATGAAGAAGCCAGCCCGTGGTGGGACAACACCTTACTGACTGGAGGCTGCCCAGCTTGAGGCAGGTGGTAGCTGTGCAATGAGATATGAGGATCCATCCCACCAATGAAAACAACCCCTGGTGCTGCACCAATCAAGGGATAACTTATAACCAGTATCTGTCGTTCTCCATGTTGTGTCGACACCAAGGGTGAGGCTGGAGTGTCCTCTCCAGGTGTGGTACAAAGTGTGTGTTGGTGTAGTGATGTGATCAGAAATCTGGGCAGTGTAATATGGAGGACAGGCTGTTGCCCGTGCCACATATCTCCCTTTCCATGTCACTGATGGAACTAAAGGAACAACAGGCTTACTACAGATTGGGGCCAGTGCTATCGCAGGAGTTGCCAGAATGAGTTGAGTACAACGACAAACTACCTTAGGGGCTCCAACTCCAGATTTTGCCTCAAGGTTTACTCCTGAAGCCTTTTCCTTTTCCACAAGGCAGCGGGGTTTGGAGTTAGGTTTTCCTTCCCTGGGGTGAAATGCCTAACCGGGATAACAAGCTCCACCTGCCCGTACCCTGAGACAAGTAATACTGGTTTAAAGTTTTACTAGTACCAGATCATAAGATCTGACCTCACATAAGCAAATGATAAAAGTCTAAGTATAAGGAAAGTCCTTTTTCGTACCTGTTTTTGTGCATTGCTATACATTTTTACACACTGTCTGGCCGAAATAATAAATAAGTCATTAAAAAATAATTTGTTAAATATTGATTTCTTTTTGTCCTTTTCACTTTCTCAGTTCAATAAAGTTTGTTAAGGTACCCAACTTAACAGGAGATAAAGTCCGTATTTTTAAAGTGTTTGTTTACATATGAAGCCTAAGACATTTTGTACAGAATGGCATAGCATTAGCTTTGTAGCTTAAGTGAAAAAAGAAAGGAAGGGATTTTAGCTACTAATCATTTTATGAATGGAGTGAAAAAGCATTGAAAATCTGCAAGCATTGTATGGTGTTGTTTTATGATAATGCTTAAAATTTCCTGTTGATATTGAGGACTGCCACAATTTGAAATGTATTTTAGTAAAGTGTATTTTTAAAAGAATCTCTCCAATTCATATGCTGATTCATTAAGTGGCATCAACAGAGTGGACAATGTCTAAAATACAGATCACACAATATTAAATTTTCTTAAAATACAGAACACACAATATTAAATTTTCTATCACTATACTGCTACAGACTTAATAATACAACAAGCAATTTTTTTATTATAAATAAATAACTGTAGCAAAATTGGCCTTGTCTTTATGGTGAGAAATTGGTGCAGAGGTCTTGACATGTCACAGTCTGAGAATGCCAGGATCCTACATTATGGCAAATTTTGAGTGCAGTACATGTCCAAACTGCATCTGTATGACATTCAACAAAGACCATTAGACTGAAAAGAACAGAGTTTGTGGACGGGATCCAGATCTTTAGGTACGAAATGATTGCAATTATAAAGTCACACTGTCCTTCTTGACATTTTAAGGAACCACTTCCCAGTAGTGCAATTGTAATGGCTTGTGTGTGTGTGTGTGTGTGTGTGTGTGTGTGTGTGTGTGTGTGTGTGTGTGTGTGCTTAAAAATATAGTCCCTGCTTTTTCTGCCCTAAAGAAAAGGTAACTCATGAATCATTGAGAGCCTTTTCTCTTTCTCGTATTTTATCATCATATTCACATTTAAATCATATCATCAAATTATCTCTAATATTTATGGTGGAACTGTATTTCACTTCTCAATCTCGACTCATCAGACCAATAAATTCTGGAAGTGGAAACCCTGCTGTGAGTGCATGCTATTGTTCTTTGTTGCCATTCAAAAGCTCATGATGTTAAACATTTAAGTGTGGCTTCAATTTCATGGCTATGAAATTCATTAAGCTGAAGTGTGCACTCATTCTTTGCCTAACTCCAAGGATACTTACAACGTGTACAAAATATTTAGTAATTATAGACTCATCTGTGCTTTATAGTGTATTAAAATACAGTACATATAACACAACATTTGTGGTTTTTATAAACAGCACAAAAAAGGAGGCTTCATGGTGGTTTAGTGGTTAGCATGTCTGACTCACCACAACAAGTTCCGGGGTATGTGTCTCAGGATTGATGAGGGCACGTCTGTGAGGAGTTTGCATTTTCTCCACGTACTTTGGTTTTCTATGGTCTCCACCTTCATCAGAGTCGGCTGAGATGGGCTCCAGCTCCCCATGACCTTGGTAGGATAAAGTGGTTTGGTAAATAATGACTAAATAAATGAATGAGTATATATAACCAAGCATGGTGGCTCAGGGGTCAGCACTGTCACCCCACCCCCAGTTCGGGATTTAAATATTCACCAAGGGCCTTTCTGTGTTGAATTTGCATTTTCTTGCCTTGTTTGCATGAGCTTAGGTGCTTTCCTCAAAAGCAGGCACAATAGATCTACTGGCTACCCTGAATTGCCCACAGACGTGAATGTGAAAATAATTTCAATAATTTCCCTTACAGAATTAATACAGTATAGCAAAATAAAGAAAGACATAACCTTGCTGGTGACTGGTGACCTGTCCTGGGTGTATACCACCTTTCATCCATGGTCAGTTCAGATTGGCTCCAGGTCCTCTTGTGATCCTGATGGGTACACACACACACACACACACACACACACACACACAAATATATATATCTATATACTGGTCCTTAAAAAAATTAGCATATTGAGATAAAGTTCATTATTTTCTGTAATGCACTGATAAAAAAATAAACTTTCATATATTTTAGATTCATTGCACACCAACTGAAATATTTCAGGTGTTTTATTGTTTTAATGCTGATGATTTTGGCATATAGCTCATGAAAACCCAAAATTCCTATCTCAAAAACTTAGCATATCATGAAAAGGTACTATAAATGAGCTATTAACCTAATCATCTGAATCAACCAATTAACTCTAAACACCTGCAAAAGACTCCTGAGGCTTTTAAAAACTCCCAGCCTGGTTCATTACTCAAAACCACAATCATGGGTAAGACTGCCGACCTGACTGCTGTCCAGAAGGCCATCATTGACACCCTCAAGCAAGAGGGTAAGACACAGAAAGAAATCTCTGAGCGAATAGGCTGTTCCCAGAGTGCTCTATCAAGCCACCTCAGTGGGACGTCTGTGGGAAGGAAAAAGTGAAAGAAGTGCCGATTCCAGACCTTGGGGTACCTGTGGAAGCAGTGGACTGAGTCTGGAGTAGAAACATCCAGAGCCACCGTACACATGCGTGTGCAGAAAATGGGCTACAGGTGCCGTATTCCCCAGTTCAAGCCACTTTTGAACCAGAAACAGCGGCAGAAGCGCCTGACCTGGGCTACAGAGAAGCAGCACTGGACTGTTGCTCAGTGGTCCAAAGTACTTTTTTCGGATGAAAGCAAATTTTGCATGTCATTCAGAAATCAAGGTGCCAGAGTCTGGAGGAAGACTGGGGAGAAGGAAATGCTAAAATGCCTGAAGTCCAGTGTCAAGTAACCACAGTCAGTGATGATCTGGGGTGCCATGTCAGCTGCTGGTGTTGGTCCACTGTGTTTTATCAAGGGCAGGGTCCATGCAGCTAGCTATCAGGAGATTTTGGAGCACTTCATGCTTCCATCTGCTGAAAAGCTTTATGGAGATGAAAATTTAATTTTTCAGCACGACCTGGAACCTGTTCACAGTGCCAAAACCACTGCTAAATGGTTTACTGACCATGGTATTACTGTGCTCAATTGGCCTGCCAACTCTCCTGACCTGAACCCCATCGAGAATCTGTGGGATATTGTGAAGAGAAAGTTGAGAGACACCAGGCCCAACACTGTGGATGAGTTTAAGGCCACTATCGAAGCATCCTGGGCCTCCGTAACACCTCAGCAGTGCCACAGGCTGATTGCCTCCATGCCACGCCGCACTGAAGCAGTCATTTCTGCAAAAGGATTCCCGACCAAGTATTGAGTGCATAACAGAACATAATTATTTGAAGGTTGACTTTTTTTTGGATTAAAAACACGTTTTTTAATTGGTCAGATGAAATATGCTAATTTTTTGAGATAGGGATTTTTGGTTTTTCTTTACTTTTTTGCCAAAATTATCAATATTAAAACAATAAAAGGCTTGATCTACTTCAGTTGTGTGTAATGAATCTAAAATATATGAAAGTCTAATGTTTATCAGTACATTACAGAAAATAATGAACTTTATCAAAATATGCTAATTTTCTGAGAAGGACCAGTATATATATATATATATATATATATATATATATATATATATATATATATATATATATATATATATATATATATATATATGTGTGTGTGTGTAATGCAGCCATGGGGGGGCACAAACAAGTGCCCACCCTCACGCCAGTCCCAAGCCCAGATAAATGCAGAAGGTTGCGACAGGAAGGGCATCCGGCGTAAAACTTTTGCCAGAATACAAAATGCAAACTGTAAAGACAAATTTCATACTGGATCGATCGAGGCCCAGGTTAACAACAACCGCCATCAGTGCTGTTAACCAACAGGGTACTGGTGGAAATTGGACTACTGTTGGTCGAAGACGGAAGACGTCGAAGAAGGAGAGGCGGGAGGTGTGTCCGTAGGCAGAGAGAGAAGAAAAGCATGAGTTTAGGACTGACAGTAGGGACTTTGAATGTTGGAACTATGACAGGAAACTGTAGAGAGCTGGCTGACATGATGCACAGGAGGAAAGTGGACATACTGTGTGTTCAGACCAGGTGGAAAGGTAACAAGGCTAGAAGCTTAGGAGCAGGGTTTAAGCTGTTTTTTCATGGTGTGGATGGGAAGAGAAATGGAGTAGGAGTTATCTTGAAGGAGGGGATGGTCAGGAATGTTCTAGAAGTGAAAAGAGTGTCAGACCGAGTGATGAGTCTCAAGTTAGAAATTGAAGGTGTGATGTTCAATGTTATTAGTGCTTATGCCCCACAGGCATGATGTGAGATAGAAGAGAAGGAGAGATTCCAGAGTGAGTTAGATGAAGTGATGCAGAGTACCCCCAGAGGTGAAAGAGTGGTCATTGGTGCAGACTTCAACGGACATGTTGGTGCAAGCAACAGAGGGGACGAGGAAGTGATGGGCAGGTTTGGTATCCAGGACAGGAACACAGAAGGACAGATGTTGATAGATTTTGCAAAAAGGATGGAAATGTGCTGAATACTTTCTTCCAGAAGAGAGAGAGCATAGGGTGACTTATAAAAGTGGAGGTAGGAGCACACAGGTAGACTACATCTTGTGTAGGCGATGTAATTTGAAGGAAGTCAGTGACTGAAAAGTAGTAGCGGGTGAGAGTGTTGCCAAACAGCATAGGATGGCGGTGTGCAGGATGATGCTGATGGTAAGAAAGGTGAAGAAGGCAAAGGCAGAGCAGAAGACAAAGTGGTGGAAGCTGAAAAAGGAAGAGTATCGTGTTGTCTTCAAGGAGGAGTTGAAACAGGTTTTTGGTGGTCAGGAAGTGCTTCCAGATGACTGGACAACTATAGCTAATGTGATCAGGGAGACAGGTAGGAGAGTACTTGGCGTGTCCTCTGGAAGGATAGTAGATAAGGAAACTTGGTGGTGGAATGAGGAAGTGTGGGAGTGTGTACAAAAGAAGAGGTTAGCTAAGAAGAAATGGGACATAGAGAGGACCGAAGAGCATAAACAGCAGTACAGGGAGACACAGCGTAAAGTGAAGGTAGCGATGTCAAAGGCCAAACAGAAGGCGTATGATGACTTGTATGCTAGGTTGGACAGTAAGGAGGGAGAAAATGATTTATACAGGTTAGCACAGCAGAGAAATAGAGATGGGAAGGATGTGCAGCAAGTTAGAGTGATTAAGGACAGAGTGGGAAACGTGTTCACTGATGACAGAAGGGTGCTGGGAAGATGGAAAGATTACTTTGAAGAGCTGATGAATGAGGAAAATGAGAGAGATAAAAGAGTAGAAGAGGTGACTGTTGAGGACCAGGAAGTAGCAAAGATTAGTAAGGTGAAGTGAGGAGGGCACTGAAGAGGATGAAGAGTGGAAAGGCAGTTGGTCCTGATGATATACCGGTGGAGGTATGGAAGTGTCTAGGAGAGGTAGCAGTAGATTTCCTGACAAGAACATTCAATAAGGTCTTAGAGAGTGAGAGGATGCCGGAGGAATGGAGGAGAAGTGTGCTTGTGACATTTTTAAGAACCAGGGAGATGTGCAGAGTTGTGGCAGCTACAGAGGGATAAAGTTGATGAGCCATACGATGAAGTTATGGGAATGAATAGTGTAAGCAAGACTAAGGGCAGAGGTCAGCATTTGTGAACAACAGTTTGGTTTCATGCCAAGAAAGAGCACCACAGATGCAGTGTTTGCCTTGAGGATGTTAATAGAGAAGTACAGAGAAGGTCAGAAGGAGCTGCATTGCGCCTTTGTGGATCTGGAGAAAGCATATGACCGGGTGCCGAGAGAGGAACTGTGGTATTGCATGAGGAAGTCTGGAGTGACAGAGAAGTATGTTTGAGTGGTGCAGGACATGTATGAGAGATGTAAGACAGTGGTGAGATGTGCTGTCGGTGTGACAGAAGAGTTCAAGGTGGAGGTGGGACTGCATCAAGGATCAGCTCTGAGCCCCTTCTTGTTTGCTATGGTGATGGACAGGCTGACAGACGAGGTTAGACAAGAATCTCCATGGATTATGATGTTTACAGATGACATTGTGCTCTGTAGTGAGAGCAGAGAACAAGTGGAGGAAAATCTATAGAGGTAGAGGTATTCCCTGGAAAGGAGAGGAATGAAGGTTAGTTTCAGTAAGCCAGAATACATGTGTGTGAATGACAAGGAACCAAGAGGAACAGTGAGGTTTCAGGGAGCAGAGATAAAGAAGGTGGAGGATTTTAAGTATTTAGGCTCAACAACAGGCAGTTAGCATAAAGTATAAAATAAATGTCTTTGGATTGTGAGAAGAAACAAGAGTACATCGCAAAAACCAATGCAAACTGAGGGAGAAGTTGGAAAATCCACCACGTTAGCACCAGAATCTCAGAGCACATCAGATATTCCATCGTAAACATGTTTAACGTGCTTCATGGTGGAGTTTTTAATTTTTTTATTTGTATGGGAAAATCCACTCGGGAGCACTCGAACCCAGGACCTTGTTGCTGTGAAGCATACAGTATATGCAAACTACTAGGCCTCTATGCTTCCCTGCTTAACATATATGTTACAGTTAAAATATATAAATACAGGCTCTATATATATATATATATATATATATATATATATATATATATATATATATATATATATATATATATATATATATATATATATATATATAAAATATAAAAGGTTGAAAGAAATATTGCCTCGAGTCACCTCGCCTGCACCTCTTCTGAATAAAATTAAGAATAATAATAACATAAAAATTTTATTTTAGTGTGCTTTTTCCCTTAGGTGCCTGTTTATTTAAACAATTATGCATCTCAAACTTGATGCAATTATGCACCAACTTGCATTCAGTGAATAATGAAGTATGCTTGAGATAGAGAACTGTGAAGTATATACGTTTAGGCTAAGCATCGATATGGAGAAAATTTTTTAAAAATTCCACCACCACACAGCAAGGCCTTGTTATGTCCAGACTTTAGTGAAAACAGTTGTGAGTTTTTGTGACTGGAATTATTCAAAACTTACAGGCATCGTTAGAAGAGAAGGACACTCGTCTCCTCTGGGTAGACACACAGCTTCAGGGTTAAAAGCCACATTCACAACTATCAATAACTTCCACAATCTGTTCAGCTTGTAATTAGAAGCATAATCAATTATGAAACCATTTGTACCTTCTCGGGTGAAAATTATAAACACAAAGCACTTTGCTGTTAAGAAATTAGCAATTAAAAAAGTGTGAATATGCATCTGCTTGTCATGACAATTTTTTGATGAGAAATTATACAGCAGTTTAGATATAATCAATGCTGAAAGGTAGAAACATGATCATTTGACCTCTGCATTGTTGAACTGCCAAATGATGTGGATAATTGTCAGCTGTCACCTCCAATCTTAATTAATCCTAATAGAGTATTGATGCTCACTCAACTGTTCGGCTTTGTAATTAGTATTGCAATTTGGACCGGATAATGTGCCGGGGCAGTCCAATTACTCCAGAGGAAATGAAGAAGCTGTGCTAGGTTAGCTGTGAAAGTGTCACTATAAGGATGCAGAATTAAAAAACAAAAACAAAAACAAAAAACCTTTAGTTGCCAATGTAATTCACCCAGCAATGAAATCATGATATCATAGAGATGGAATAATAATAAGAGCACCAGAACAGGAATACTATTAAAATAAAGCAGTTGTTGTATGGTGTTGTGTTGTAGTCTAATTGATTTAATGCCATCGATAGCTAGCCAGTCTGCAGAACTGTCCAAGCTGGTCTGAGCTGACCCCAATTCTCTCAGCTGTCACTCTCTGTGGGAAAGAGGCCACACTCAGCGTCTCTTAGAAATTTGTGTTCCTCCCACTTTGTGTGAAATTTATGTTAATATGATCTTAATATTTGTTCAATGCTATTATGATGTGGCCATAAGAATCTATGATCTGATGACTATAGCGGATCGCATATTGCTCACTTACCATGCTTCCTCTGATTAGTAGAAACACTGGAAATTATATTAACACTCTTTTATCTACTCAATAGAACAGCAGCTACTCAGTGTGACATTTTCAAAAATTAAGTGTTAATTCTATAAAACATCAGCAATCACCCTGCTTGGCATTTTTGGAGCTATTTTTGATTCTTATTTAAAGTAAGCCAAATATGTAAATCCACTGTCTGGCCTCATCTGCAAATTGTGACTGTTTTATTATTTAGCTCTAAAGAAACAATGTCTCTTACTCCAGCTTGCAAATTAGCCATTTAAAGTTAATTAAGAGAGGCTTAACTAAAGGTGAGGGAGAGGCAACATATGTTTGCATAGTCTACTGGGGACAAAGAATCGAAGAATAAAATCCACACAGACAGTTTCCATATTGGACGTGGACTCCTGTCAGCTCTCAATTAAGGTGTACTAATGTGCAGAAATTTGCTATATGGTTATAGCAGGAGAATACAGCAGTCTGTTTTTGCCTCAGGTCTACAACTGGTAAAGTGCATGTAACTCATTATTCTTCTATGAATACGGGTGTGAAAAATATAAGCCTTACCTATCATCCCTATTACTAATGATGTTTAAATTTACCCAAATCTTCCAAATCTTACATATATTATGTTGTGCACATATATATATATATATATATATATATATATATATATATATATATATATATATATATATATATATATATATATATATATATAAAAGAAAAGAAAAAGAAAGGATAATTTGCTATTCAAAACCACCCCCAGGTGTGAGTCTGAATGGTTGTTTGTGTGCTGGCCCTGCGATGGCCTAGGAAGTTGTTCATGGGGTACCCTACCCTTGCCAGAGTCAGATAACATGGGCACCAGCCTCCCCATGACCCTACTTAGGAATAACGAGCTGAGACACTGAATGAGAAATGAATGAATGAATGATTACAGCACACATTCACATTGCTATGATTCTGATATCCTTATGTCATCTTACAACAGGAATTTCTATTCAGAATTGCCCAGTTATTTTTTATTGAGATACAGTGGTATCTCACCTTACGATAGTCCCAGCAAACAAAAAAATCCAGATTACAAAAAACATTTTCCAAAATTTTTTGTCTCTGTAGACGAAACAAGTTCTCCTTACAAAATGAGCCAAATGCGCCATTCAAACATTCAAACAATGCACAAGCTGCTTTCCCATTGACTATCTTCCAACATCCCACCGTGTGGCCTACCATTGGCTAGGAGGGATAACGCAGCTCTCTCACATTGGCTATCTCTCAACATCCCGCCCCGCTGGCCTCCCATGGGCTAGGAGGGATGACGCAGCTCCCTGACATTGGCTATTATGGAGCTGCATCTCCCATAATGCTTTTCATGTAAAGGACAGAGTTACTGTTTTTTGACTCAGGCTGTTAACCTTCCATAAACATTTGTAAGATTATAACTCTGCTAAGAAGACATGGTCAACACACGTGCGCACACACACACACACACACACACACACACACACACACACGAACGCACATACGCACACACGCACACACATGCGTGTGATTTCCGGTGCGAGTGAAAAGTGGAAGCGGGCTCGTGATATGGCAAAGGAATATGGCCAAACCCGTCTACCATCGGTACAGTATTGAAGCAGAAGGAGGTCTTAAAAGGTCTGCTTTTATAATTTTGAAAGGGTTTAGGGGGTAGTATTAGGGTGTAGTATTGGGAGCCTTGGAACAAATCACGCGTTTTACATGTAAAATTCGGTTCAACTTATGAAAAATCCAGGTTAAGAAAACGGCTCTGGAACGGATTAATTTCGTAAGGTGAGGTACCACTGTATGATATTACTGATGAGAGGATCAAAAGTCTTTCGGTATATTCAGGGCCAGGACTTTGAGACAATTATGTGTGAGAAATATTCTGTATATGTACTTTCTGAACCAATAATTTGAGAACAAATCTTATGACTATGCAATAAAGAAAGAAAAACATTTTCTAACATAATTTTTTTTTACCACACAACATTGCTAAGATTCAAGCAGACCAGTGCAAACAGTGGATATGTA
>CM045741.1:22810015-22817515 GCA_024760905.1 Plotosus lineatus
TTGGCGCTTTTTCGTAAGAAGAAGCTGTTTCATATACAGAGGATGAAAATATAGGAAAATGTTTTTCGTAACTTGGATTTTTTGTATTCAGATTGTTTTCGTAAGTAGAGGGACGACTGTACATTTAAAAATGTAAATCTGACACTTAAAATGTACAATAGTTTAGGTCACTGGACAGAAGTAGGAACATAGAAAGAAACATGAGTCAAACTTTACCCAAACGAGGTGTAAAATGGCCAGATATTGCAGGTGTTCACACACACACACACACACACACACACACACACACACACACACACACACACACACACACACACATGATTATATTTTACCATAGCTACACTGACACCCCACCTTCCACTACTTCAACATTCACTCATACTGAACAAACACCAACTGACAAAAATAAACACATGCAATGCTTGACACTTCTTTTTCAGACCTGCATACAGCATTGGGATAGATGTTAAGTGCAGTACGAACGTCACTGAGTACTGTGTAGTGTGTGTTTGTCTAGAAGTAAAATAACCACAGTATAGCAATATGCAGTTACATAAGCACAAAATTACAGATAAAGCCTTCATGACATATTGGGATCATTGGTCTAAAATATGACATGAAAATATACGACACATATATTGTACATTCAGTCTCATACTTATATAAAGAAAACTAATAATAAAGGTTATAAATAACTCGTTAAAGTCTCAGGGTTAACTCCAGAAACTTTCAAACCTGGCTTCTTACAGTTCAATTTCTAGTATTTTAACATAATTTCTTTTCTCATTTATAATCAAGATCAGTAAAAGTAAGTCTTTATAATGAAGAATTGAGTTAAACATGGAGACTACTGCAATCCTTTGAAATGGACATTTAATTATATCACAGATTTCTAAGCATGTTGTTTGTGGAAGAAAAGGATCGGCCAGAACTCCAGGCAGAGGCTTAGAGGTCCAGACTCTTCCTGTGTTGGGTTGTTAGGTGTTTTTCCCCCCACTGACCGAGCAGCTAAAATCCAGTTATTAGCAGCAGCCCAATTATTCCCCCCCTCTGACTCCCGGCTCAAGTCCAAGGTCAGACTCATGGATTAGTGAGGTTTTATGGATGGGGCAAAAAAGGAGAGGAAGCAGCAATATTGAATCCCTATGGCTGTCCAAGGCCTTCCGGGAGTGAAGTTTGAAGGCGACATAATCACTGAAAACAAGCTGAGAACTAAAAGAAAGAGTAAAAGAAAAGGAGAGACACAGTAATGTCTGAACTCTGGATGGCTGTAATCTAAGGTCATAAGTTAGTTGAAAGTGAGAAACAGCTGCTGGGAAAGCCCTATGGACACAATAGATATTATTAATGATGCTCAAAGGTGGCACCACATTTCTGAGTCTATTATTGTAGTTATATAGCAATAAAGTGCTGTGTGTGTGTGTGTGTGTGTGTGTGTGTGCGCGCGCGTGCGTGCGTAAGAGAGAGCTATAAATCTTGTGATGAATTCTGACTCAATTTAAGACTATTTTAGACCCATTTTACTTTCAGGATAAGAAGGCCAAGATCATTCACCAGACTTTTTATTTATTTATTTATTTATTTATTTATTTTTATAACCCCCACCCCCAATTTCTTTACATTATGAGAGATAGACAATTCATTATGAGCAACTTGGTTTGGCCAAAATTAACTATAAGGTAGTACAATTGAGAATAAAGCATAGAGATAAAGAAAAAACAGTTGAGGACACGTCTCTAATGTATATGACAATTATTTACTGAATGTCATGTTATTATCTTTGAATAGAGTATAGATTCAGTGACATCCACTAAGGCTGAGGCAATTCATAGTTTTAATATATTGTACAATACATGGGAACTTTAAAAAAAAGCAAATTAGATTTGACTTGTATGGTTTATTTTTACATTTGTAGTTGATTTTTAGTTGATTTTAGTTATATACTGAAGTTGAATGTTTCTAAACTTTTGCTCTAAACACTTTTTTAGCCGCAATATTTAACAGTTGCTATGTTCTGATGCCTGATTACACTAATTTGATTTCAGTATGAATCAGATGAAGTGATCTGGCAGTAATTAACCTGAAGGTATGTCTTTCTGTATTATCACCTGCTATATTACACCTAACACTCATTTCCAATAACATCTATGTGGTGATATCTGCTGCACCAGGCCCATGCTAACCTGAGCCTTCATTGCCTAATTAACCTGCTAATAGTCATTTCCTTATGCTGCACTGCATTAATTATGCAATGCAACACTTGACAGAAGATTAGCAAAGCGTCAGTATTTTACCCTGTCAGGTGTTTTTTTTCTCTCCCTCTTTCTGCTTTGTTTGTTTCATGTTTGATGTGCACCAGACTGCTGTTGAATTTCATTACTGTGTACAGATTTTTGAATGCACAAAAAGGTTATTGTGTGTGTTTCATCAACAGTAATGAAATTAAAGTAATTGTGAAATAATTACAGAATTGCTGCGATAAGTTAAAGTATGAAACACTTTTACCTTGATTAAAATGTATACTTTGATGAAAAAAATCATGTGTGAAGATTCATTCTGATTGTGCACCATGATGGATTTGCCCATCTGAAATCTAAAGCAGCGTCAACATTGACATCAATCTTTATACACTTTTTGTCCCATTTTAAAGAAAGTGGCCAAAAAAGAAACATAATTTTCATACTGCTTAATCCATGTATGGTTGTGGTGAGGCTCTTTGTCTATTTCATCTGACAATAGGTGAAGGCAGAGTACACCCTGAACAGCTCTCCAGACCACTGGACCACTGCAGACCCCCCCCCCCTCCACACACACACACACACACACACACACACACACACACACACACACACACACATACATCTAGGGTCAATTTGAAGTAGCCAATTATCCTAATAGAGGCCGGTGGTGTAGTGGTTAGGGTTCTGGACTCATGATCAGGAGGTTGTGTAGTCAAATCCCAGTTAGACCCCCCACTGTGCAAGGTCTTAACCACAAGTGTGCCTCTGTTCACCCAGCAGTATAAATGGGTACCAGTAAAAATATTCTGGGAAGGTAACCTGCGATGGACTAGCGTCCCATCCAGGAGGAGTTGAACACCGATGGAAACCGGGGATATGCACCGACTTGATGATCCACTAGGCTTGGGTGTAAAAAGCCCACATTAACTTACCTGACGTAATTAGCCTAATATGTATGTCTTTGGATTTTGGGAGGAAAGCGAAGTACCCTGAGAAAACCCACACAGTACAATGAGTACATGTAAATTCACAGAAATGCCCGAGCCCAGGAATCAAACCCAGGACCATTTAGCTTTGTGGCAGACATGCCACCATGTTCTTCTTCTTTAAGACTAATTTATTAATGAATTTTACACAAATGAATACGAAGCAAGCTGTTATAGAAATTGAAATCAACAAAGCTCTGTGCTATTTTTTAATGTCCCCATTTAATAATTTGAACATTACATCTGCATATTTTATTCTTCTGTATAGCAATGTGGAACATGTGTATATTGCTCCTATGTAATGAATGCTAATTTATTCTCACCTTCACTTCCCATATCTGCACATAACTGCTCACATAACTTATTTATACATATGTACATGACTATTCCCACCTATTACACTGCCTTTATCTGTACATAAAGGTTTCTAACTGTACATAGTGCACATTCTGTATATATTGCACTTGCTGCTCTCTGCACTTCTGATGGGATGTTTCACTGAAATTTATTACCATGTATTTATAAATGTGTAATTACAATAAAGTTGACTCTAATCTAATACAGTAAAACCTCCGCTGACGAACGCTTAAGATCACGAACTTTTCGCCTCAAGAACATTAAATTTGCGAGCATATAGTCTCTGCTGACGGACTAGTTTTCGGCGGACGAACCAAACCACGCGGTCGAACAGCGCCACGGTGGCGGCCACGAGAAGCTGACGCACGCTCACGGCGTCACAGTTCGTCACCCCCTTTCTTTGAGTGCGGAAGTGGTTTGTGTTTGATAGACATTTTGGACCATATTGAGTGTACTTTTGCTATTATGGGACCGAAAAAGACCCCACCACAGGCGGAGATCATTGAAAACCACGAACGAGGTGTGCGTTTGTGTGACTTAGCGTCCCAGTACCAGTACAAGGAACAAGGAAGCTATTAAGGGTGCGCGTGTGGCTAAAGGTGTTTCCAAACAGTAGGCGTTTCCAAACACTCCTTCCAAACAGTAAGTCCCTCCTCCTCCTCCTCCCCCCTCCTCCTCCCACTCCATTCTATCAAGCCATCAACTACCATCACAAAGGTAAATAAAACGACTTTATTATACAGTACAGTTTATTTCTTTAATTACAATACAATAGACATTTATTATACATAAAATAAGGTATATTTTTGTGTAGTTTTAAGGCTTATTTAGTAGAAAATTATGTTGTATGGGGACCTGGGAACGGATTATTCTCATTTTAATGGTTTCTTATGGGAAATAAATGTTCGGAAGACGAACTTTTCGCCTCACACACACTTTCAGGGAACCAATTATGTTCGTGAGCTGAGGTATCACTGTATATATATATATATATATATATATATATATATAATATATATATATATATATATATATATATATATATATCTTTCTTCCTTTCAGCTTTTCCCTTTCTCAGGAGTCGCCACAGTGAATCATCTGATTCGCTCATTTGATTTGGCAGAGGTTTTTATGTTGGATGCCCTTCCTGTCACAACCCTTTAGCAAGGGACAGAAACACGCTGACGGCTTTGCAGCTACTCTACGAAAGGCAGCAATGGTTCTTTTACATGAACCTCTCACCATAGATAGTGAGAGACATGGCCCGCCTTTGATAACCCAGTTAGCTGCACTGGGGGGGACAGTGACAACCTTGTGGGACTCGAACCCCCAACCTTAGGATCAGCGATCCTGCGCCCTATCCACTAGACCACCACTGCCCCCTATATATACATATACACACACCAGTTGACTTTATTAAAAAATGATCAGTCGTTAATTGTTTTGTTTTGGTTACTGCTGTGTTTTTTATGGTCATATATGAGCTTACTTTATGCTATATGATGTGGGGCCAGTGGCGTAGAGGTTAGGGTGCTCATGATCGGGAGGTTGCCCCTGGGCAAGGTCTTAACCACAACTGTGCCTCTGTCCACCCAGCAGTATAAATGGGTACCAGTAAAAATATACTGGGAAGGTAACTTGCGATGGACTAGCGTCCCATCCAGGAGGAATTGAACTCCTGGTGGTGTCATGCTACAGAAACCGGGGATAAGCACCGGCCTGATGAGCCACTAGGTTATGGGTGTAAAAAGCCCAACAGACTTTACATTTTACTTCATGGCACATGATTGTTTTCTTGTTTTGTTTTTTACTATTAGGGGGAATAAATTCTTATTATTAGTTAAATCCAGATGGTGATAGTGAATTGACTCTTGATGGTAAAATTACCTTTTCATAGATGACATATGAAATATATACTCTTCTGATTAGTTACTGGTGGTAGAGGGCACTGGATCGCTGATCCTAAGGTTGGGGGTTCGAGTCTCACTCTTCACAAGATTGTCACTGTCCCCCCAGTGCAGCTGACCGGGTTATCAAAGGCCGGCCACGTCTCTCACTGTCTATGGTGAGAGGTTCATGTAAAAGGACCATTGCTGACTTTCGACAACAGTAGCTGCAAAGCCGTCAGCGTGTTCTTGTCCCTTTCTAAAGGGTTGTGACAGGAAGGGCATCCGATGTAAAAACCTATGCCCAATCAAACGTGCAAATTATTCACTTTGGCGACCCCTGATAAAGGGAAAAATCCGAAAGGAAATCTCATGCTAAACAAACAGTGTGTTAGAATTTACACATGAACCCATCAGAAAGTAATGCGTTCAGTGTTCCCTCTAAGCTGCGCGCGTGAGCAAGAAAATCTACGCAGCGCATTAAAGAAAATTTAACTTAAACGTATTAATTGCGTTGTAACTCGGCGAATGACAGGTGTCCAGCCAATGATACGATAAGGTTCACTTCCGCTACGCAGCCAATCATAGCATTGACATTGCTACTACATTGTCATAGCTTACACGTGCCGTGCAGGTTAACAAGCTAACACCAGTGCGGCGGAGTTCAGAGCCGCAAATGCTAACCCCTTATCATGGCGAAACGAACGGGCAGCGACACATCCACTCACTCAGGTACAATTTATGTCAGATTTGTGTGTATTCTAGTGACATTTATTAAGATTGTTTAATTATGGATATGAATCATTAAATGCTGTTACTACTCGATAATTTACAGGCAGTAGAAATGCTAATAAAAAACTGAGTAATTAGATATTTTACAGACAAAGAGTTAGATGAATTTACACTGTATCACAAGCAACAGCACACGTCATTGTGCAAAATGTGAATGTTTTAACAAAACATAACAAAATGTTATGTCTGAAAGGTGTATATGTATCATTTCTTCCAGAACTGGACCCTAAGCCAGGCAACAACTGGTCCTCTTTTAGGCCAAAGCAGGACTCTTTCCATTGCCAAAGCAGGACTCCTCCCATGGCTAAAGCAGGACTCTCACATATAACATACTACACATCTCATGAAAAACAAGATTTTTGTCTTTAATTTTAAGTGGGCCAAATCACTTATAATAAAAGTAAACTAATGAAAATTGCTGCTGCAATTTGATTCTTTTAATAAGCCATGTAACTTGCCATGATCTAAAGCTTTGAAGTGTGATACTGGTGTCGTGGTGTGGCCACAGCGTGCACACCTGATGTCGCTCACAATGGTCCTCAGTGTGCTCAGGGAGCTTATGTGTTTGCTCGGACACATGAAAAATTAGAGGGAACATTGAATGCATTCATGAACTCTTATTTTTATGCCAGTACTGTAGTGTTACTAATGAAAGTATGATAGTCAAACACTTAGAATTTATAATAAAAAGACAAGCTCCAAACTCTCTGGCTTATCGATTACATTTAAGGTTGTGCAATAAACAAATGTGCACATCTGATTTTCATCTGACCCTTTTCTTTAAAATGCTTTTCTCTCTACATGTACTTTTTAATGGTCTGTCTGGCTGTTAGGAGTTTCAGGTTGAATTAAAGCGCCCAGGGAGTGCACATTAGCACACATGCAGCTCCTCTCGGTGAGAAATAAGATTATTCTAATAAGTAGAAGACCTGCATGCTGCACTCTGTGCATCCACATAAGCAATCTAGAAAAGTACCAGAATCTGAATCACCTTTTTATAGCGATAGAACAAGAATGACTTGGGTCCAGTAAGTAAAATATACTCAAACCTATCACAGCTTGTGAAATAGAAATGCATTTGGCCAGAAAATACCAGAATACTGTATAAATAAAATGATGGAATAGGCCCGCTGCTTTCAGACTCACCTTGTATAAAAATCAAATTCAGTGTGGCTGCTTATTAATTCATAAGCCATTAGTAACACATTTCAGCTACAAAACAGCCTCTGACACAAAGGC
>CM045741.1:22820015-22825015 GCA_024760905.1 Plotosus lineatus
TAACCTCCTGCAAATGAGCAGACACTGGGGATACACAGAATTACTGCTTCTCTCCTTCCGATTTGAACACATAGATTAGTTGTCAGTGTAATAAGTAAAAAAAAATCAATGTTTTTACAATACACAATATTTTGTTAATAATCCCAAAGTTTAATTTTGTGAAATAGAATAAAACATTTTCACGTGAGCATCACATAGATTTCGACTTAAACTTTGTCCTATCTTTTTAAACCACAAATTCCAAAGGGATTCTCTTCTCAGCTGTCTTGATGAGTAGCTTATCCACTGCTGCAATAAACCACTCGATGGTACAGATGAGATGTTTGGCATTTGTCCGCCTCACCTTCAGACATAACACGAGTTTTTAAACTATTGACTGCACAGGAGTTGCACACTTCAAAAGGTCTCCATAACCTGTTTGCCTAGCAGAGCCTTCCCCTCTCCAGACCTGAGTCTTTCATTATTGATATGTTTTTTTTTTTCTCAAGTTCCTTTCTGACCCAGTACATTAAATAAAACATTGTATGGTTCATGAATGATTATGAAAGAGCAGCTCATAAGCAGTAGGAGGTGTACACTCAGCACAATCTGTTCTGGTATACAATGTCAATGCCAGCCATCCCCCCACCCTCCACCATCATGCCCTGCAGGCGTATTGGCGGAACTACCAATGGATGCTAAGCTTTTTCCGACAAAGCTCCGCAGATAAAGAATCTTCCTTTTATCCCTGCTGCAAATCAATTCTGGGCCTTACAGCGAAATCCCATAAAATAACTTCAAACACCAGTACTTACTCTAAAAATTTGTATTATAGCTATATTGCTTTGAAGCATGGTGACTGAAGTTTTGGACGAAAAATGATTTAAGTGTTATCTGCTAAGACAACGGCATGTCAGCTCTTCACCTCAGCATTTTCTTTGACATATCAACCTTAACCTATTCCTTGCTTGCGCACTCTCTTTCTCCATGCTGTGCTACTCTTTCTCTTTCCATCCCTCTAATGGGTGTTACCTTTCACTTGCTCCAAACCACTGGAGCCTGGTATTATATACAAATGCTGATTATTAAATGAATGGGTGTAATAAATGACGTCAACGTTTAACAAAAGTTAGCTTATGGTTCTCCTATGTTTATGTTTACAAGAACTGTTTCCAATTTATAGCACACAAATAATGAAGATCCTTTTTTAAATTTGTAATTTTGCACTCAGTTGAATATAGAAAGAATGTTTTTATTTTGATTTTGAGATACTGTATATGAATTTCGTACAGACCATCTTAAATAGTCTGGTTGGTTGTTGGTGATGATGTATTGGGAGGTTGGTTTTTTTTATGGTAGTAGTGGCTCAGTGGTTAGAATTCTGGATTGGCAATCCTAAGGATGGGGGTTCAAAGCCCAGTATCACCAAGCTGCTACTGTTGGACCCTTGATCAAGGCCTTTAACCCTCAATAGCTCAGTTGTAATAAAGTGAAAAATGCAAGTCACTCTGGATAAAGGCATCGAGTAAATGCTATCAATCAAAGAAATGAGGCTTTGATCACTTTCAATAAGCTGGTGCAGAGTCTGGATACCTGATACATATACATTTTTCCGAAGTGTCCATGAGAGAGGTGGGATGGGTTCTATACGAGAATATTGCATTTGTGGAATAAGTTGCCAGGGGTGTGGCAATAGGTTTCACTGACCTCAGCTGTCCTATCACTGTACGAGTATAAGTCACAAGACTCCCTCTCTACCTGCAGAACATATCAGATATAGAAGAAGACGTCGGACATTTTTATTTTCTTACCAGGAAGTGTAGGTGCTGTTAGACTTTTTTTGTTGTTGGAACAGTTTCATCATTGGTGTGTAGTGGAATGTGATGACCATGTTTGCTCTTCAAGCAACAGTCATCTCTTTTGTTTCATTAACATTAAATGACAGATGCTCCACCTCCTCCCAGCATGTTGATGCATCCGCAAACTGTGCTTTATGGTTTCTGCTTTGCTTCGCAACCCAGTCTGTGAGTCAGCTGCATGCAAAAGAATGGCCTGGCAATAGTAATGTAGTCTAGTTTGATTTGAAATTTTGAAAGAGTTCATTGTATAAAAGGTAACAAACATTAATATTATCTGAATTGTTTCTGGTTTGAAAATGTGTTTTCTGTATGCAATCTTTTCTCCTGACTTCCATTAAAATGTTAAATTTTCCACGTCCAAAATGTTCTTATCCATTAGAAATTAAATGTAAGACTAATTTCCCCTGTTAAAACCTTGAAACCTGAATCAGTGTAACTGTATTTTTATGAGTGTCTCTGTAGTAGTGGACCATCAGGATTAGAATTTTATTGTTACTAGTCTGCAACAAACCCAGTGTTGCCTGTGTCCTCTCTGTAATCTCAGCATCATGATCATAATCTCTAAAGCTATCAACTAATGATGGAAGGTCCTTCGTGTTGTCTCCCTGTTAAGAGGACAGTGATCTACTCTTTCATTAAGTATTCTCAAGTATCTTGCGTATCCCACACAAAACTATGTGTTCTGCAAAATCCTTTGCTGAAAAAAAACCCTTTCAGCACTTTCATAGCTCTGCCTATAATTACATGCACATACCGTACAAACTGCATAGTTGGTTGTGTCTTCTTTCTGATTGTACACATAATACTAGATATTAAGTAATAAAATTGTATTTGTAATAATATTGGTAATGACCGTCCATATTAGAATGATCATATTTGTCCAAGATTTTTCACTTGAATAGCGCACTTCATTTCCATACCGATAAATTGGTGTATAATTTGGTATTTCTTACTCAGGAAAGTAAATACTTTGCATGGCAATATAGATTTGTATGTGCTCAGTGGAATTAGAGAAATTAAACACAAGTCAAAGATAGATGTAGAAGATCTTTAAGATACAGTGGTACCTCACCTTACGAAAGTCTCACCAAACAAAACATTCAGGTTACGAAAAGCATTTTCCTAAAATTTTTGTCTCAGGATATGAAACAAGTTCACGTTACGACAGCGCCATCTTAAAAATTCAAACGCGCCATTCAAACAATGCACAAGCTGCTCTCCCATCAGTGACGCTCAAACATCCCGCCCCGCTGGCCTCCCATTGGCTAACAACTGAGCTGTCGTTTATGTTGCCTTCACTCAAGCACCATCTTGGGGATCCCATTGCCTAGGAGGAATGACGCATCTACCTCCCATTGCCTATTATAGAGCTGAATACGCCATGATGCTTTTCGTGTAAAGAACAGAGTTACTGTTGTTTTATGCTTTCTTTATTTCTGGACTCAGGCTTTTAACCTTCCATAAACATTTGTAAGATTATAACTCTGCTAAGAAGACATGCTCAACATGCGTGCGCACACACACACACACACACACACACACACACATACACACACATGCGCGCGCATGCGCGTGAAAAGAAGAAACAAAGGAATATGGCCAAACCCGTCTACCATTGGTACGATATTGAAGCAGAAGGAGGTCTTTAAAAGGTAGGCTTTTGTCATTTTTAAAGGGTTTAGGGGTAGTATTGGGAGACTTGGAACAAATCACGCGTTGTACATGTAAAATGTGGTTCAACTTACAAAAAATGCAGGTTACAAAAAAAGCTCTGGAATGGATTAATTTCGTTAGGTGAGGGAGCATTGTATTTCATTCAATCATTCATTTTTTGAACCACCTAATCCTAATTAGGATGGCGGGGAGGCTGGCTCCCATCTCAGCCGACTCTGGGCGAGGGTTGTGGAATACCCTGGACAGCTCACCAGGACATCGCAGGGCCAACACTCACAACCAATCATACTCACATGCACACCTACGGGTGATTTGAAACAGCTAATTAACCGACTGTGCATGTTTTTAGACCATGGGAGGAAACCTGAGTAACCATAGGAAACCCACGCAAGCACGGGTAGAACACGGACCTTCTTGCTGTGAGGCAGACGTGCTGACCACTAAACCACTATGAAGCCACTCTTTAAGATATTTAAGAAACTGAAAGGGCTTATTACTAATCTGTAGTAGATTAATGGAGTATGTAAATGATCTGAGCTAGAATGTGGGTACTGTTAAGCGAAGACAATCTAAATCTAAAGTGGTCTTACTATCATAACAAGAAAGAATGATCTTTTGAAACTACTTCATGGTTAAGTGAGTGAGAACAAGTAACCTTCCTTAGAGCCAGTAGACTTAGACTAAAACATCCTCCATTCCAAGCAGCAGTAAACCTACTTGTCATATATGCAGCTTGTATGTTTGTATATTTTATGTGTATTTTTGTATTTTTTTTTCCACTTGTGTCAAGATGGTAGCCCATTTTTTTCTGCTTGCATGCATTACATGTTACTTGTACATTGTTAGCTGAGTGATAGCAGAATCCTAAAAACATCTTGGTGACATAAAAAGCATTGTATTTTTCAATTTGGCACATCATGTGTTGTTAGAGAAATCAGCCAATCAGCTGGCAGCAATGGGGTCAGACAGAGACATGGCAATGGCAAGCAACCTGGCTTAGACCCAGGAAATAATTGACTGGCTAATGGTGCGAGAAGCTCTGATTAATGTGGGGCAAGTTGGCAAGGCTCGTCCTGAACGGCAGCCGTGTGACGGCATGGCATGGCTGCCACTGGAGGCTTTTGACATTTCTGCTTTCGGAGCAGTCAAGTGCTGATCGCTGATGTGCAACACGGCATCGGTCTGGAGCCAAAATAGACACTGCTTCAGCAGGAAGAATTAAAAAGAATAGCTGGCACACCTGAAAACGTGTTTGTATGTTTATTTTTTTTTTACCATACTAATTTATAATATGGAACTTAAAACAACTTTTTCATCGATGATTCATTACCAGACATTATGGCCCAGCATGCTAATAGTTAGCAGCAATGTGTGGTGTATAATAATTATCCCAGTGAGTGGGAATCTTAAGGGGCTTGTCTTGCTGGTGCTGTAGCACCATGTGCTGTGAGCTTCTGTGCTTTCTGAGAGGCCTTGTCAATTATGCAG
>CM045741.1:22830015-22902515 GCA_024760905.1 Plotosus lineatus
ATTTAAATTGAAATGAAAATATAATAAAGCTATCATTGCTGGTCGCAAAACAATAATGAGCATAAAATGTAAAGAAATGGCAAATGTGAAACAAGCTGCAGGTTAACTGTGTTGAAGAGCGTGTCTAATGAATTGCAAAGTGCCCTAGTGGACTGTGGCACGTTTTCATTCAAGGCTGGAGCAGAGAGCATTAGCCTGAGGCTTTGTGCATTTCAGTAGCTCTGTAATGCTCTAGAGTCCAGTGTAGCCTGGTTAACCTGCTTTAATGAGCAGTAAGACATTGTTAATGTGGATGTCCAGTTTACTTTATAATATGTGTACAAGCACAAAACTGTACAAAGCAGATTAGCAGCAGTTTTAACGTTATTGAAACAACAGATTGCAGTCGTAAATGCTTTACATATTTTCAGTGCAATATGAAATGCTTTAGTCTGAAATATAAGGTAAGACTTGAGGGCCTTTTTTTATACACTCACTAACAGATCTGTGCTTATTAATGCTGGTTAGGAAAAAAAATGATTTGCTGTTGAGTCAAATACACACAACTGAATGCACACACCTAGAGAGATCCTTGTATGCACACCATTATAGAAGGTCACAAGGGAAACCCAAGGCTAAACACGCGGGCTGGGGTAAGCATGCTTAATAGAAAGTTATATGAAGACAGTGTAGGTCAGACACAAAGTAGTTAAACTGCCAATACAAATCCATAAAACCCAAAAAGGCTAATGTGTGACATTAACAGTAACATATGTGTGTGTTCATAATTTGAACAAATCTCAGTGAGTAGCTATGCCTGCAGTAAAAGACAGTGAGCGGGTAAGAAAAGCAAAGAGGCAGAGACAAAAAGGTAGCTGTCTTATCGGGTTCCTTTGAGGAATGTCATGTGAGTGTTGAGGAAAAGACGACTGATGGAAACGCTCTGTAAACACACCATTACATGGAGAATGTGTGTAAGTGTGTGTGCTTGCTTTCGGATACATCACTCTCATGCTGGGAATGTCAGGGTTGCACACGCACAATGGGGCCTGCAGTATGACTTCAAATAAGGTGTACCATATGAAACACCACCACTAAGAACAAGAAAGACTCATTTTCAAACCTACTCAGCAAAATTATTTTTTTTTTTCCCCCACTGTGAAAATTATTACAAGAAATGAAAAAATAAAAAATAAAAAAAATAAAAATCTCCTCCCTTTCTTGACATACTAGTCAATTCGATTGCCAGAAATGTTTCTTCTATCTCCCATTTATTTATTTATTTTATCTCATCTATATTTCTATCACAAATATCCTTTCAAAAATATCAAAATACCGAAATGCGATATGTGACGTGAAGGAAAGTGGAACTATTACGATTAAAGAAAGACTGTTACTGGTTTCAGCATCACAGTGACTGTTACTGTTACTATAAGCATGAGACAAATAAAAAGCGTCGTCATGTAGAGTTCAGCCTAACAAGCGGAATATGGAAATACTGAAAATGTCTGATGGAAAACTATTTGAAAGAGACAAATGTCAGATTGTGCCAAAACACTAGCGGCGGCTTCAAATGCCTCGTGCGGAGTGAGGGAAAAGGGAACGAGAAAAGCAAAGGGAAAAAGAGAAGGAAGTGCAAAAGGGCTTGTGTGTTTGTGAAAAAGACGTTTACTCCTCTGTGCCTGGAAGTCAGGCTTTAGAAGATCTAAGCTTGTCAGATAACGCCCGAGTCTCATGTAGCCTCTCTTAGTCAATGTGAGCTCCTGCATCACCCCATCACTCCCATTAATTGAAACAATTTTCACCACACAAATCCCGAGTGGCACAACAGAAAAGCATTTGCCCTATCTTTGGAAGATCTTAAGTTAAAGTCCTGATGTTGCTGCCGTCTGTGGGCCAGAGTCCAAAAGCATAAATTATCATGGATAGGGATAGCAATACTCTCTCCTCACCTGTCAGTCAGGGAGGGCACTAGTCAGGAATATCTGTGAGGTCATGTATGCATAAGCGGGTAGTTAGTGCTTTCATTAAAGTGTGCTCACCTGCTGTGTACCAGTGCATGAGCAATAGAAAAAGATACGGTGGCTGACTTCTCACATCCAAAGAAACAGTAATGCATTCTATTATTTTGTTGGGGCATCTATAGCATTGATTACAGGATACAATTGGCAAGGTGTTTTTGCTTCAATAGGTCAGGCTGACGCTCAGCTGACAACTTGAATGGCGAGGTTATCCCATTAATGGACTTCATCTTCTGTAATCTCAAGGATGTAAAATAGGGGCTCGGATAGTGACAGAATGATTCAGGGAGCATGAGAAATCATTTTCACACATAAACTGACACTACAAAGTCCTGATTTTCACCCCACTCAAAGTCTTTGGGATGTACTGGAGAAGACTTTATAGAGTCGTTAAAATTTGATTTCAACAATTCAAGACGAATGAATCCAACTCTGGAAAAAAGTGTCTCTGTAGTTTGTTGAAACGGGTCAAACCAACTCACCACACTGGATCTATATATAAAGTATAAACTATGCATATAAATGGAAATACATAGATGGTTACTTTAGCTGTATTTTAGCCTAGGACTGGCCTATAAAGACATTTGCAGCTTTGCTTGTCTGGAGTCACTGTTATGTTATCAATTGATCAGGTGACTGATCAAGGATGGTGTGTCCTCTGCACCAAAACAGACCACAAAATGTCAAAAAGGGTTTTTTCCTTTTTTTTGTCATTCGGAGGTAACATAATGTCTTTATAGGCTGCAATGTCTTCTGAGACAAGTATGTTTTTATATCTCCTAGACCAAGAAGATCTTATCCACAAGCCTGAGGCCATACTACAAGCAACCTTATCTGACCTTTACTGTTGTCCCAGTCTTGAACAAAGGTAGCAGGTGGACTCTGGAATTGCCAAACTGCTGTATACAAAGTTCATTTCACCTCTGCTATTGCTTCTCTTCATTGTCTTGACTGTGTGGAACTATCTGGAATGAGGATTTCCCCATGCAACTTGGCTTCTTATCTGCTTATACCTTCTCTCATGCTTCACAAGTAACTGGGACAGGAGGTGCTACAGGTCTGCATTTGTCTTGAATTTGGTACTTAACATCACTTTCTCGGTCTCATCTCGGCATCTCATCCCTTGACATTTATACTGTAGTAGTTTCCTTTCCAATCACCTTGTCATCTTTGTCATCTTCTACCCTCCTTGGACCCCTGTGACCCTTTCTAGTCTTTTCCCTATGACAAGTCCGCGCTTACCCTCATGTGAGACTTCAATCTCCCCCAGACAAGCTCCGGTTCTTGTGTCTTCTCCCTCTTCCCCAGTCCTCTCTAACATTTAACAATTGCTCTGCCACATACAAATAAGGAAATCTCCTGGACCATGTCTTCCCTTCTCAGTTATATGCATTACTGCTACCCCACTTCAGATCTGGTCACCACTTGGTATCTTTTAAGATTATGCTATATATTCTACTTAAAACCAGCTTTCAATATTTTCCCCCACACGGCAAAAGCTTCACACTGGATCTACTTTATTTGTTGCTTCCGGCACCTTATCTAACTTACCAAACTCTGTCTCATTTTCTTCCCTACAATTAGAGTCTTTAAGTGACACCTTCGTCTTCTCATGTTCTGCATCTATAGCTATCCCCTGCCCACTGTCTACTAAACCAAAGAAGTACTCTTGCCATGCACCTTGGCCCTCAGATGAGATGAAACAAAATATAATTAATTGCAGTAGAGAGAAATTAGAAGAAATTACAACTTAGAGCAGATCCGGCTTATTACCCTGCTCTCCTTTACAAATTCTTATCCAATGTGGCTTCAGCTTCTACAAAGAAAAGTTGGACAGTTTTTCAATCCCACAATCGAAGAGATCCTGCAAGTAATCACATCATGGATTCTTACCACTTACACCTCTTACACTTACCACAATTCTCCAGACTATCTCGCAACCCTTTCTCCCTTTTCTGACCACTATCATTAATACTCTATATTGTACCAACAATGTTATAAAAAAGACAGAGTTCTACCCATTCTGAAAAACCCTCTTTGGAGCCATCAGATATCATCAACTACAGACAGGTTTTACGTTTCTGTATACATTTCTCGAATATATTATATTCTATAATCAAGTGTTTTTCTATTTCTTGAAGAGCAACCTCCAAGACCTTAATCAGGCTGGTTTCCAAACAGAACATTCCACAGAGACTGCTATTGCAGCTATCACAGAGAAGCTCCATGCAGCAACATTAGCCAAAATTCCATCAGTCCTCATCCTTCTTGACCTTTCATGAGCATTTGAAATGGTTGACCACAAGATTCTCTTGTCCATCTTCAGAAACCTTGCAATTTGTGGTTCAGCATGACAATGGCTTGTATCTTGCATGGAAGGTGACTAAATCAGGTTATCTGGAAGAGCTCCATGTCTGCTTCATGCAGACACTCCAGGGGCATCTCCAGGGTTCAGTATTGGTCCACTTCTGTTACCCTTTTACAATACGTCCCTCGGTGATGTCATATCCTCACACTGGTTCTCATACCACTGCTATGCAGATCATACTCAACTTTCTTCTGTTTTCTTCCCTCAAGCACTGAAATTTCTGTCTGGATCTCTGCATGTCTCACAAATTTACAAACATGGATGGAAGCTCACTAGATGAATGCTATTCCCAGCAAGACTGAACTGCTGTTCATCCCAATAGAGTCATCCCCACTTCATGGTCTTAGAATCTATCTGGACAACTCTTTGACATCTCCTTAAGTCACTTCACCAAGCCTTAGGGTAACTATGGACAGTCACCTGTGCTTCTTCTCTCATATTGCTAATTTTTCTAGATTGTGTATTCTTTATTTTAATATCAAAAGAATTTGTCAACTCAGCTACTTGTTCATTCTCTAGTCATCTCAAGGCTACTGCAACTCACTGCTGGCAGGTCTGCCTTTGAATGCTATTCTATTCCACCTCTACAACTGCTGCAGAATGCAGCTGTTTGGCTTGTTTTCAACATTTCTTTGTTCTCCTGGTGTAAGAACAACAGGTTCTCTGCATATCATGAACAATTAATCCTTGGAAATTTGGACATGTTTTCATCACAATAAAGTTTATAAGTTTGATAACTATTACATTCATTTTAAGATTTATTCATCATTCATTTTCTGAGCCACTTAATTGTAATTAGGGTCACGGGAAGGCTGGCACCCATCTCAGCTGATGCTGGGCGAGGGCAGGGTACATTCTGGACAGCTTGCCAGGCCAACGCATCAGGCCAACGCATGGCCAACATTTACACAACCATTCATACTCACACCCACAGGTGAGTTGGAACAGCCAGTTAAACTACTGTGCATGTTTTTGGACTATGGGAGGAACCCAGAGTACTCGGGAAAAAACTCGCAACCCAGGGGAGAACATGCAAAGGTCACACAGGAACGCTCGAGCTGGGAATCGAACCCAGGACCTTCTTGCTGTGAGGCGAATGTGCTCACCACTATGCCACTTTACAAAAGTAGGCTGCGTAGTCATCAGCATGTTTCTGATCATCGATGGCCTGGCGACCTGTACAGAGTGTACTCTACCCTGGCAACGAGTCGGCTGAGATGGGCGCCAGCCTCCCCTAATTAGGATTAAACGGTTCACAGAATGAATGAATGTATGTCAATTTTTAAGTCATTTGAATATATTACACAGAAATAGTTTTGTGAGAAGTGTGGTGCATTTCCAAGTTTTGTTTTTAATAAAACATGTTGAAAATAAAATAAAATTCCTCTTATACTTTCAAAATTGTCTCTCAATGTTGATGCTATCATTTATATGCATACATATGTACACACACACACACACACACACACACACACACACACACACACACACACACACACATATATATATATATATATATATATATATATATATATATATATATATATATATATATATATATATATATATATATATATATGATTTTCTGAGTAGATCCTTCCATAGGAGAGTGCTCAATAGTTTTTGGTAGAGCAAATAACAATAAAAATAAAAGGATAAAAGAACAGGACAAAGACTTTCTATTGAAACTCCATTTATCACATGATATGATATATATATTACAAATAATGTGTTGTAAGTTGACATAATTTGACGTGAAATTCAGTGAGTTTGTGTGTAGTGAGTTGACCTGCTCCCATGGAAACAATTCCCAAACCAAATAGAAGACTGTTGGGTTTATTTATTTACTTGGTTAGGCACTTCTGCAATGGTCTGACGAGCTGTGCAAGGTGTACTCCTCCTTCCGCCCAGTGTTGGCTGCAACAGGCTCCAGCCTCCCCACAACCCTCGTAAGTATTAAGCGGTTTAGCCAATGAGTAAGTGAGTAAGTGCAAGTGTCCGGGGAGTTTATCTAAGAAACCATTTCCTCTACCCATGTTTCTCTTTTTCTCCTTCTTTCCTGCATTTGTGCTAGCATCCTTCAGTCATAGCAAAACATAGAAGAAAAAACATCCTATGTAATCTACTCATTTCACCAACGTTCACATAGCACCTGGGTTGATTGCACGACAACATCTTTTGCCATATAATTTAGGCAGCAAGGAAAGCAACATGCTTTTTATATGCTTGTTAGATGTTTCCGCGTGTTTACTGCTCAATCTTTTCAGTGAAGATGATGCTGAGTAGCAGGAGAGGAAAAGAGTTTGAAGTTAACAGCGACTTAAGATAGATCAACATCATTTCACACACTGTTGTCTGATTAACCCAAACTGCAGCCTGCTATTAGCCAAAAGGATCACAGAGAGGTGGGAAAAATGCAACCACCAGGCTTAGCCTGTTCCCGCCGTGCTGCTTCCTCCAAAAACAGACTTTAGAAAAGAAGGAACGAGAGAACGGAAAGGGGAAAAGTGAATGTGGGAGAAGAGAAAACACAGCGAGACAGAGACAGCAGCTCACACATAGCCAGCTTATAGGGGATACAAACCCACAGATTATGTTAATCTTCCTTCCTTTGTCCCATGCGAAATGTTTTCATACTACGCCTTTTATCTGTGGAGGAAGGGATGTGAACCTCTTCAGTGGGTGACATGGGCACTTTCTGTGTGGTTTCTAGGTAATTAGCACCAGTAGCAGGCCCCTTTCTTTTGCTCTGTTCAAGCTTATGGTCTTCTTAGGAGCGGCAACAGAGGATTTAGACCCTCAAATGCTTTGCTGGGAATTTGGGGAGTGATTCCCAGCACCGATTCCAAACACATCAACCATCTGCTGGTGCTGGAAGGATCAAACTCCAGTGAGGCTCTTCGACAGCACTGACAATCAAATGGACAGCTTAGGTTCAGACAGGTGACTGAATTTATTAGGGCAAGAGATAACGGGAGGAATTCATTACACTTGGAATCACACTTTACGTGGCTGCACATCAAGATACTGTATGACTCTATTTTAACAGCTCGCAGGGTTTTTCATAACTGCAAAGATTTTGCCTGAGCTTGGACGAAACCACGTTTCCACCACAAGAGCCACTAACATATTTCATAGGCAATAGTTTATTGTTAACTGCACAAAACTGTGCTTATATGAATGTTATAAGAAAAAAAATGTTATATTTCGGGCTCAACAGTGCTCCTTAATGTATCACAGTTTGACAGTATGTAGATTTTTATCATCATGCAAACAAACCATCCAAGAACCCTTGAGGGAGATTCTCTGTTTATGTGTGTTAAAGGGAACAATATGCACAATGGTTTTTAAGCAAAATAATGAATACAGTTTGTGCACAAACAAAATTTCCTGTTAAAGAAATTGTTTATGCATCATGTCATTTAATTGTTCATCACTGGCACCTTTTCCTGAAATAATAATAGGGCAGTGGTGGCCTGGTGGTAAAGGTGCTGGATCGCTGATCCTAATCTGACCCTAAATCTGATCTAAACCTGCTGATCTGGTTGGGGTTTCAAGCCCCATTCTACACAAGGTTGTCCTAGACAACCCAACCCAACCCAACCCAACCCCAACCCCCCCCCCCCCCCCCCCCCACACACACACACACACACACACACACACTCGTGCAGCTGACTGGGTTATCAAAGGCCAACCATGTCTCTCACTGGCTATGGTGTGAGGTTCATGTAAAAGAACCATTACTGACTTTCGACAAGAGGAGCTGCAAAGCCGTCAGCGTGTTTCCGTCCTGCAATGGACTGGCGAGCTGTCCAGGGTGTAATCTGTGCCCTCGCCCGGAGTCGACTGGAATGGGTGCCAGCCTCCCCGCGACCCTAATTAGGATTAAGTGGTTCTAGAAAATTATGTAAAACTTTCCACTTTTAAATCACCACAAAATGAACCTACACTAAAATATAGATTTTTTGAATAATTATTTTGATAATTTTACATTATTTTTTTTTCCCGTCCCAATAAATTATGCAATTAACTAAACATTTTGTGATTTTACAGTTTGAAAACTGCCCTCTATTTATTTATGCACATAACTCAAAGAAGTCACTTCAATGAATCCTGAGACTCATTTTATGGTGATGGACATTTGATAAGCAGAAGATTTCAGGAAGCAAGTTCCTGACACTTAAGCTCCTAGATCTCTTCTATAAAATGTTCTCTTTCTATTAAATTCCCCGCTGGGTTGATTAAAGATGTAATTTGTTCTGTAAGTGTCTCCCAAACTGAAGAAACTCATATACTGATTATAGGTAGTCAGTGTTTTAAACCTTTACACACCAAGCAATTTTCTGCTGCTTAATATTTTGATTGACAAAATTGCTTCTTTTCCGATTTGTCTGTGCATGAACCTAATCTTTTCTCAATAAGCTAAATGACAACCTTTGGCCACCTCTGCTGCTAACAGGCACGTTAGAAGTCATCGGAGGAGATCCAATAGTGACGCAGCTTATTCTCACCAGGGCATCTTAGCCCATTGAGTAGGAGGTCAAAGGTGCTCCTCAGATAAAGTGCCATACAAGGAGATCAGTGGGGCCGAGCTGTGGCACTCAAATCAGAGCAGAAGAAAAGAGTGAAAGCGATATGTTTCTAAGGCACGAAACCCCGTACCAAAAGTTGCTTCATCTTCAGGGGCTTCATTTTGTCTTATTCTGTTCTTCTGCTCCTTTTGATGTTCTTTCTTTTGACTTAAAGTTTTTTCCCATCAACGATGCCTCTCCTCTCCACTTGATTGCAAAGATTGAAGCTTCTCTCTCGCTTTTTTGTGGCCTGAGCTGATACTGATTGTCCCTGTCACGGGTGCTTTGTCTGACACAGACCTTCTCTCACCCATGTTAAGGAGAAAGGGGAGGATCTGCATCAAAGCTCGGCTGAGATGGACTCACTGCCACTGGATTAAGGTCTTATTTTCTGCATGATAAAGTAGCTACCTAGGGGTGGTATTAACTTAATATGTGAAAGAATGTTATTGAGACGGAATAAAGTGTCAAAAAAGCCCTGTCATTCTTTCTGTAATGTCCTAATCCCATGACCAACGCAGGGTCCTTTGGCTGGCGTCTGCGTTAATCCCGCCAATGCCCATCTGTATACTCCTTTCCTTTTAAGCTGTTTAAACTTCTCCTAAACTCAATTATTGCCCCTGAGAGAGCAAGATGGCATGTTAAGTTACGTGAAATGGGATTCTACAAGGACCAAAGCAAAGCCCAGTGTTGAAGCACAGAGGTGTCAATGCCATCAATTTGAGTCAACCTAAATAGATTAAAGGCAAAGTCTATTGCCCTGAAAAACAAGAGGACAAAGAGTTAAAGAGAGGAGGAATCTCACTTTCAAAGTATCATCTAAACTGCTAAAACAACCTAATCACAGTGGATTCGGGATAACTGTGCCCCGGCATATATTTACATCTTTACACCTCACACAGTGCTTTCACTCAACGTTTCAAACGTCTGGGCACGCATGGCTTCCACGGCATGTACTTCCAAGACAAACCTGTCCCATGTGCAGTGTGACTCTTGGTAAAAGTCAAACGAAGTGCTGTTACCATGTAACCCTGTTTTGTTTTTCCTGATCTAGTCTGGTGGCTTTTGTACTTTTAAGTTCTCAGATGCCACTTACAAAATATTTTCTCTTCAATGCTTCTTTGAGGAGTTAACAATCTCAGTGATGCACTGTATTTTTTGAACTGAAAGATGAACATATCTAGAATATCTAGAAGCTGGCTGCATGCATATATTTATATTTTATTAAAAGAAAATATCTGGCTATGAAATAATAAGCTTTTGATTGTTTTGTAGCAGAGCTCAGTATTTTTAATAAAAAGTCAACTAGTGGTTGGATAAAAGTCCTATCAGTGTCGAAGTGGTAGCAATGACACGTAATGCATAAAGGAACTACTGTGGGGTCCTGTCAATTAACTGTGAACTGTTAATAGTGAGAAGAGAACAGTTAAGCACTGAGTGTTAGTACAGACTGTCTGTGTTGAATTTGAGTTAAATAAAATTGTAGTGAGTAGAAGAGTAGTAGAAGAGAAACAATGGAAAAAGTAGTGTGATACCTAATTTTTCTGGTACTTCAACATCTTTACCTGCCCATCCGATATTGCCTATCTAATAGTAAAAATAGCAACACACACACACACACACACACACACACACACACACACACACACACACACACACACACACACACACACACACACACACACACACACATACATGAAAACAGTAGTACTCTGTTACAAATAGTCCAATTGATTTATGTCACTCCCTCTTGCTTACTGCTCTTCCCAATCCTGAGAAAATGTTCTAGTTTAAGCAGACTGTTGTCAAATGTCCTGAAAGTATGAACCAATTAGGGTGTCATTCAGGGGCTTTCCGCCCAATTGAAACATTTCAGATTTTAATCCAGTGTCACCTGCAGCAGTGGGAAGTTCATTCAGCTCATGGTCACTCTGCAGAATTACATTGAAAAATAATGATAGATAAACCATATGAAAATGTTCCATGTTGTTCAGATCAGATGGCTCCTCAATAAATATTTTCAAACCAACACAGTTATCTGAAATAATGGTGGTGGTGGTAGTAGTATTGGTGGTGGTGGTGGTGGTGGTAGTACTAGTAATAGTTGTAGTGGTGGTGCTGGTGGTGCTGCTGGTGGTAGCCATGTTTACTGTTGGAACAAAATTCTTCAATTAAGTAGATCTCCAGGAACTGAGTTAGGCACCTTTGTTATAGATTGTACAATAATAACACAACTAAAAAAAATACAAGTTGATATACTCTTGTAACGAGGCATTGTGATACACGATCATGGTGATTGTAATCTTAAAACCTCGCTTACAGTACAACGATGCTGGTAAAAGTCACCGCGTAGTTAAAAAGCTCCTTGATGGCAGGGAGCTGGGGTGGACAACATTCATCCAAAATTCTGAAAGCTGTAGATATTGTGAGTCTGCCTTAGTTGAAAGTTGCATGAAGGCCCAGAACGACACCTGTAGAGTGGCAGACTGGATTGAGGTCCCAACTTTTTTCCTTTTCTTTCTTTTTTTTTTTTTAAAGTGGACTGGAGAGTGTGTTTCAACTATCAGCGGAATACTTCTAAGTCACCTTAGGAAATTTTGTCCAGGGTGTCCATGTCCCTGGGGATACTATAAGGGATAGTGGGTACTGGGGCTGTTCCTGTGTATCCAAAGTGAGACCTGAGTCCATATCCTCAGTACAAAGTCACACTTGTTTCCAGTGTATGCTGAATCCAGTACAGCTGCCCCTTGTAAAAACGTGTTTTTAGAATGCATCCTGGTTGCTTCCCTGGATGGGTCCGCAACTGGGAGGAGGCCCTGGGGCAGGGCCAAAAAATGCTGGAGGGACTATGTATCCAGTCTGGTCTGGGAATCCCTCAGGATCCCCAGGAGAAGCTGAAGAATGTTGCTCGAGAGAGGGATGCCTAGGTTTCCCTCCTAGATCTGTTACCTCCGTGACTCAAACTGGATAAGTAGGAAAAAAATGAAGAGATGGACAATGCAATGAATGACCGTTTTAAAGCCATGACCCACAACATCTCACATTTCTTTTACATTGGTCAGCTTTTATTTGACACATTCCAAAATTGCATGTTTTTTTCACTTCTATCATGTATTTTGTCGTAAGTTTTATTCCCCTGAGGTATTTTTGACCTTTGCTTGGGCAGATATAATCTTAATATTAATTCCAACTCTGTGCAGACACCATATAGTAGTTTTTAAAAATTATTTTCTAAACAAGTATTTTAAAAAAATGTATGTATGCATGCATGGTGGCACTGCTCATTGGCGACGCACGTCGTAACTGTGCTCTCTTCGATTTTTCTGTTTGTGTGTGTATTTATGACGTTTGATGACTTTTTCAAATCCCAAAGTGCAACTAAGAAGTCGTACAAGATATTGCTGATTACTGTCTGTGTTTTTTTGACACTTCTGTTAATATTTCAACACTTCACGTGCATGTGATCACAATGGACTGCCATGGATGCCAGCAATGGCGGCTCAAGCCCGATGCGAGTCCATCACTACGAGCGTACAGAACTGCTGAAGTTCCAGAATTACACAGATATTAGCTCACTTAATATGGATATACCACCAGAATGTGAAAACGAAAAACCCCAGAGGACACAAAAAAGAGGTAAAAGGGGTGGAATGAGACGCCGGGTGAGAGCCAGACAGAACAGACCCCCTCTACCCACAGTACTGCTGACCAACGTACGCAGCTTATGTAAACAATTCAAGGAGATGGAAAAGTGAGAAATTTATTCATCAATATAATGAGAGTTGCCTTCTATGTTTCTCGGAAACTTGGATAACAGACAGTATTGACAGGGCTAACCTTAGCCTTGATGGATTTAGTGGCCCGATTCGACAGGACAGGGATGAAGCTAAATCTGGTAAATCTAGTAGAGACGGGGTATGCGTGTATGTCAACTCTAAATGGTGCACAAATTATGTGATACGGGATACTTTCTGCACGCCTGATATAGAACTTTTGTGTGTGTCCTTCACACTGTTCTATCTACCATGGGAGTTCGAACAAGTGTTTGTCACAGTGGTTTATATTTGACCTGATGGAAACAGCAAACATGCTACAGATGCATTGTGTGATTCAGTTTACAGAGTGGCTATGCTATTGGTAGATGCTCATAAACTTATCCTCGGTGACTTTAATGGCTGCAGCCTAAAGTCATCGCTACCGCACCTATATCAGTATGTGAACTGTAAAACACGGGGTGAAAAAACAATAGACCTTTATTATGGGACTATCAAAAATGCTTATAAATCGTGCTGTCAGCCACCCGTATGAACCTCCAATCACAATGCTGTTTATTTAATTCCAGCTGACAAACAGAAACTTAAATCTCAAAAACCAGTGAAAAAATCAGTGAAAATCTGTTTCCCTGAACACCTTGTTGAGTTGAAGGCGTGCTTCAACTGTACAGCTTGAGAGGTATTCGAGCAGGACTCTGACAGTGTTAACGAACTGTGTGAAGTTGTAACCTCTTACATAAACTTCAAGGTGGACTCTATTATACCAACTAAAACAATCAAGCTCTATCCTAACAACAAACCATAGGTGACAAAAGAACTGAAAGCTTTGCTGTGTGAGAAGAAACGTACGTTCTGTTCCGGAGACAAACTTCAAGTTAAGTCAGCACAAAAGGATATTCTACGGTGTACCAAGGAGTGTAAGATTCATAAGAAGGAAAAACTAGAATCGAAATTCCGTGACAACAATCTTCGGGACGGATGGAAATGTGTCAAGACCATTCTGGGAACCGATAGGAATCAATCGGTCATCAATAATTAGTGACAGTGTAGCATTTCCAAATGAGATTAATGACTTTTATTCTCGTTTTGATGTAAATGACTTTTCAGAAAAAAGAAGTGTTTTTCTGGACAACCTCGTCGTCAGTGATAATCTTGAAATTTCTACTGATGATGTTAGAGAAACATTTAGGAATTTAAGCTGTCGCAAGAGTGCCGGTCCAGACAATATAGCTCCTGTGATTTTTAAGGAATACTGTGATCAGTTATGCAACATATTTCATGGTGTCTCCCAATCTGATGTCTGCTACATCATCAGATACCTGTTCATCATCATCAGTTCATTTTTTGTAACCGCTTAATCCTAATTTGGATCGCGGGGAGGCTGGCGTCCATCCCAGCCAACTTCGGGCGAGGGCAGAGTACACCCTGGACAGCTCGCCAGGCCATCGCAGGGCGGAAACACGCCGACGGCTTTGCAGCCTACTCTTTACAAAAGTCAGCAATGGTTCTTTTACATGCCTCACACCATAGACAGTGGGAGACATGGCCGGCCTTTGATAACCCAGTTCACTGCACTGGGGGAGGGGGACAGTGACAACCTTGTGGAGAGTGGGACTCGAACCCCCAACCTTTGGATCAGCGATCCAGCGCCCTATACCACTAGACCACCACTGCCCTCAGATACCTGTCATATGGAAAACATCTCACATTGTTCCACTTCTGAAGATACCAAATCCCAAAGTGTGTAATGACTACCGCCCAGTTGCAGTTACGTCTGGAGCCATGACGTGCCTTGAACGTATTTTTAAAAAGCTTCTAATGTGAGAAGTTGAAGACCAACTCGATCCACTCCAGTTTGTCGACCGACAGAGAAGGGGTACAGACGACACTACACTAACCCTTCTGTACCTCATCTACAAACATCTAGAAACCAGTGGCGCATACGTTAGAATCCTTTTCTCTGACTTCTCATCTGCTTTTAACACTATTCAACCCCATCTGCTTCTGTTGAAACTTTCCAATTTGTGTGTAAACAGGAACTTAATCAGATGGATTAACGCTTTCATGATTGACAGACCTCAGTGTGTTACTATAAATGGAATGAAGTCCTCTATTGCCAGCCTGTCCACTGGAGCACCACAAGGTTGTGTTTTGTCACCCATTCTGTTTATTTTTTACACCAACGATTGTGTCAGTAAGGCAACGAACTGTTTTAACATCAAATTTGCTGACAATCCCGCTATCGTTTCGCTTCTTAATTCTGCTGACCGTGACCAAAAAAATGAGGTTTCTAATTTTATAAATTGATGTAAAGATAACTGTTTGATCTTGACTACTATAGAAACAAAGGAAATGATTATAGATTTCAGGAATAGTGAAATTGTGAACACATGCAAATATTTAGGCGCTGTTCTCGATTCTAAATTATCCTGGAATGATAATGTTGACTATGTTTACAAGAAAGGTCAGCAGAGGTTGTAATTCCTTCTTCGTTTCAACGCCTTTAGAATTGATTGTTCGCTCATGGTTCTCTTTTACAAAACTTGTGTACAAAGCGTCTTAACTTTTAATCTACTTTGTTGGTTTGTCTGTCTGTTCAAAACAAAGCTAAACTCAACAAAGTTGTTCACACAGCACGAAAAATCATTGGCTCAGAATCAGTAACTTCTATCAGCCAAATTTACGAGCAGTAAATAGTCAAAAAAGTGCAGAAAATTGTATATGACAGTTCTCACTTTCTCTTTTGTGATTTTGAATTTCTTCCATCAGGACGCCGTCTGCGCATGCCGATAGCCAGAAATAACAGGTTCCGTCGTTGTTTTGTACCAGCTGGTATTCATCGTTTCAACGATAGTTAATCATTTTTATTACTTGTCTGCCATCTTATCCCCATGTAGCTTCTTTTTACAAACTGTGTTTCGCTTCTTTATCTCAGCTTATTAATATTAATATTAATCAAATCTTACTGCAATCTTTTAGTGCTCTTTGGACAATATTTATTTATTTGTGTATGTTTTTAGTATTTGTTGAAATGTACATTGTGTTTCGGTGTTTTGTTGTGTACTATGTGTTTTACAATTTAATCAAAATTTCCCCCAGGATAATAAAGTATTATCTTATCTTATGTCTTATCTTCTCTTATGTATATATACAGGGATCCTTCGCTACTTTGTGCTTCAATTCATACGGCTTCTGTGCACCAGGTTTTTTTTTTTTTTTTTTTTTTTTTTAATATTCATTGATTTTAAAAAATAAGGAAATTAAGGAATAATAGGGAAAAAGTTAAGGAAAATGTCATAAAAACAAGATCAATTATGCAAAAACCAAACAAACAAGCAAACAAAAAAAAAACAAAAAAAATCCTAAACAAACACAAAACAAAAAACTACCCAAAACCTCCCATCAAAACTAGTTACATTTTTGTGAGGTGCGCATCTATGTGCGTGCAAGCGCATCTGCGCGCGTGTGCGCACACATCTGTATATGTGTGTGTGTATTTATATTTTATTTACATCTTATAGCATTATTTTTTACTGTTTAATTGTTATTTTAAGCATTTATTGACGCTCCCAAACTTGTGTTTTAGTTAGGTTCCAGACGGCAAACAAACGTAAGTTGTTACTGTATGTTCCAGTGACGTATGACGTTCATACTGTACTATACATCCATGAATACCATTACCGTATCTCAAAAAACACCCCTAAATCAATTATTATGAACATAACATTGTAAAATAATATCAAATATATCAAATAATATCAACATTAATTTCAAATAAATTAAATTCAAGCAAAATAATTTCAAATAGGTACATTTTAATCTAATTCACTCATCAAATATCAAATACAGTATCAAATATAACCTTTAACATTCCCTGTGATGCGAACTTTCTGCTTGTAAATGATTCTGATGGTCGACGGAGCCATTTGGAAGAAACGTGCAACATTCACATGTTTTTCACCAGCATCGATTTTCTTGATAATAGCCATCTTCATTTCTAATGAGATGGCTTGCCGTTTTTTCTGATTAGCACTATCACTAGTAGGCTTACGCTTCTGACGAACCATATTTGCTTAGGGTTATAAAAGTCTGCAAAACAGTGTAAACACAAAGATCACAGAGACGGCGTCTTAACACAAGTGTAACACGCAGTGAACTGGGAAGAAGAAGGGGCACGTTCAGTCTGCCGTCTGTCGTTTGTAAACAATGGACGCAGCGTCATTACGTCATTGCGTCATTACGTCAGCATACTGCGTAGGTACGTCTCGTACTACAGGGAGTACGCTAAACTCAAAATTTGGCTTTTTTTTTTTTTTAAGGTGTAAAATCGAAAAATATGTCAAACGAATGAACGTAAGTCGGAGAGCATCTGTATAGCATTGAATATGTATTTATTGATATTATATACACATGTATATATACATGTAAAGTATATGTCAGTCGAGGGGGGGGTTGGGGGGGTGATCCTACTTTGCGAAATTCTATGGTCGCGGAGGGATCTCGGTCTCAATTAATCGCGGAAAGGGAGGGATACCTGTATATTTAAAGACACACACACACACACACACACACATACACATACATACAAGATATTAGGTTTAGGTTTTCATTTAGCTGTTCTAATAGGCGTACAGGTCAATAGAAGAAATCTTGAGGCCATCAGCTTTACGCATGAGTAACAGTTGCCTTTTCTCCACGCACTTCCTCAAAATTCTGTGACTGTGAAATATGTTGGCCTGGAGGACAAAACACCCTTGTGACTTCTGTGACTAGGTGAGGGAAGAGGTCATGTTTTTCTCTTAGCACTCTTTGTTAGGAGAGAACACTACACCTGACACGCTGTACAAGGACATTAACCTGGAGAGCGGGAACAGCCATGGTGATTGTGCTCAGATTAACAGCAACAGAAAAAAGGAGGGCGAGTGTGTCACTGTGTGTTTGTGACAGAAGAGATCTCAGTCACCTGACCCTGCCAGTGTTGAGAGGTTTAGGCCACATGCATTTGCACGTATTGGAGAGGATGTGATTTAAGGTGATATGGCTTAGCTGAAAGCAGTAGGGTGGTGCCTTAACCACCAGTGTTTGTTTGCAGTTGTGTTCTGATTTCAGTTTGTTTGCACAAAAAAGATAGAGTTGATGTAACTGTTCCTTATGGAGTTAATATCCTGACAACAAAAGCAGAGGCTGGTCTTCCGCAGAACATCTGAGCTACTTTTTTATTTCTTTCCAGCTCCAGATTGACAATGTCTTCATTTATTATTTGTACTTATCCCTCCTGATCAATCTTGATTCATTTACATCTTTTTCTAGTTTTTCTCCATAAGGTCCTACATGTAATATTAGACTCATATATGATTTCTGTCATCGCTCTTAAGCTTTGTTGTCCTTTTTACTGTTAATGCAATGCCAAGACTTGTCATTTTTTCCAAAAAGAAAAATGAATCTTGGCTGGCAAAATCACTCTGGTCCATGGACCACAATGCTGCCAGTCTGAAATCATGTATGATTTACACCGAGGGCTTCACCCAATGGCAGTATCCCAAGCAGTGATCTAAAAAAGAAACAACTTTGTGGTTATTTGATTGCAGTATGAAAGCTCAATGCGAATGCTATGTGAATGCCCTTTGAGAGGGTCAATTCTGAATAAATAGAGAGATAAATACAATATAAACATGAATATTCTCACTAGAACATAATTATTGGCTTGGTTGGATCTCTGGGTTGACAATGCATGCAAAAAATACTCCAATATTAATTAGGGAAGTTGATCACAACTCATTACATATTTTATTTTTTACTATAGAAATATGGACTGGTTCTTTAAAGTCCTTCTGGTACGAATGCCAGATCCATCCTGGTAGAAACACATTACCAGTTTTACAGTTCTATTAATCTAATGTTTTCTAGTTTTGACCACTGTCTGTGCATTTTTCAGTTTTACGTAATGTTTTGACTAGCAGTCTCCCCGTCTTTTCAATTATTGGACAAGACAGAACTAAGACCCTGGTATATTATAAGTCTATTCATGGTCACCTAGTGATTTGAATTATGTTTTGTTTTGTGTAGTAATTACATATATGAGGGACAGCCATAGCCTAATGGTTAGAGAAGCAGCTTTGGGACCGGAAGGTCATTAGTTCGATTCCTGGACCAGCAGAAAAAGTGTATGGTGATGAGGGAGTAATTCCTTTCCTTCACCTTCATAACTGAAGTGCTCTTGAGCAAGGCACCTAACACCCAACTGCTCTTCAGGTGCCTCCAGTGTTTACGAGTTTACCACTGTTTACTGTTTACTATTGTGTGCTCACTGTGTGTGTGTGTGTGTGTGTGTGTGTGTGTGTGTGTGTGTGTGTGTGTGTGTGTGTGTGTGTTCACTTTCAATAGGTTAAATGCAGAGGCAATAATTTCCCTTGTGGAATTTATAGAATGTATCAAAAAAATATATGAAATATCTGGGCAACACGATTGTATAGCGGTTAGCACCGTCACATCACAGGAATAAAGTACTGGGTGCAAGTACTGTGCCTGGCAAAACCATTTTCTGTGTGGAGTTTGCATGTTCTCCTTGTGCTTGTGGGGGGTTTTCCGGTTGCTGTGGTTTCCTTCCACAGTCCCATGACATGAACATGAGGCTAATTGGATATTTCTGTGTGTGTGTGTGTGTGTGTGTGTGTGTGTGTGTGTGTGTGTGTGTGGAAATCGTTCAGGGTGAACCCCGCCTTCACCCGAAGTTGGCTGGCATGGACTCCAGCCTCCCCATGACCCTTATAAATGATATAGCAGTCTCGAAAAGGAAAATATGCAATTTTTACCTCCCTTCCTCCAAAGGATCTTTACTCTTGTATTTTTGTCTGCATTATGAAGCTGCACTTCCTTTGATTTCATATGACTTCAGTTTCCATTTGTGATTTAAAAACAAATAAATAATAAATGTCAAAAGATAGATTTATTTGACCACTGCCTGGTATACCGGCTGTTATTATTGGATTTACATGAGTAATCAGGCTTCGCATATGCTAAAGATTTTTCATGCAGCTGCATTTTCCATCCCACAAGTGAGCTAAACTTGTCAGGTTTTGCAAGGTTTTCTGACATTTTATCTTGCGATATTGCAGTGTTTGTTGATGTTTTGTTAGGCTTGCTAAGGCAGAGGTTAGAAGGCATCCACATAAGAGCTCGGCTGTCACAATGAGCTGATTGTGTGTGTGTGTGTGTGTGTGTGTGTGTGTGTGTGTGTGTGTGTGTGTGTGTGTGTGTGTGTGTGTGTGTGTGTGTGTGTCTGCGTGTATATGTAAGCCTGTAATGACTGAGCATAGAGGCAGTGGAGCTCACAGTTATCCTGATGCTCATTCGACCACAGACACATCGTTGTCTTCCATTAGAATTCAGCATGGCCGGGAGCATTCATTTTATAACACTTGTCAGAGTATAGATCCCTCATTAGCCCTGAGTTTGGAGCTAGACATGAACATGGGCCCTGTCAAAGGCAGCAGGAGAATAACATTTATGCGTATTTCTCATACTGCAGCCCAGCAAGTGAGTGGACTTTCAGGAAGAGCTTATAACATGATAAGAAATAATAGGGGGGACAGAGGGATAACGTGGGGAAGAATAAAACTAATGACCTCGGCACAGTGCAAACAAGGAGGACGAAAGCTCATCTCTAACTGACCACTCATCCTGTGTCATGTTCATATTTTTTCCACTTCATGCTTAGATTCCTTTTGAAGCTATTTCTGTCTCTGAAAACAAAATGCATATTCACAGAAAATTGCAAACACAAAGCGAAAGCCGCTTTTCACTCAAAACTCTGAACATCACAGCGTCCTTAAAATAGACAAAAGACAAGATGTTTTTGCATCTAATTCTGTAGAAAAAGTGTACTTCAGCCAGAAGTGTTCTTACTGGAGGGCAGTCGCAGATCCACCATGACACTTCCAGTTTCAGGGACAGCACACATACAGTCAAACGTACATGTATTCCAAGACAAACTTTAAAGAATGATTGTTTAACTCTACAAAGCTAAGATGAAATGTGACACAGAAATAACAGGCAGCTTAATAATAGGTAGCCTAGTAGTTTAAAATAAGCAATAAACTCAAACATCTTCCTATCTACGTCTTCATCCAATCACAAAGAATAGATGTTGAACGATGAAGCTTGAATGATGCTCATACCAGGATTGTCATGGATGTGATCACAATGATCTACCGTATGGTTCGTCAGACCACATACAGACTCACTCACACCAATGGGTAATCTGGACCAGCCAATTAACCTACTGTGCATGTTTATGACTGCGGCAGGAAACAAGAGTAACCGGTGCAAACCCATGCAAGCACAGGGAGAACATGCAAACTCCACACAGAAACGCCCAGACCTGGAATCAAACCCAGGTCTTCTTGCTGTGAGGTGGAAGTGCTAACTACTACGCCACCGTGCCGCCCCTTAGACATCTTAATCAACACAAAATTTTATTAATTCGTTCATGCTTCTATTCAATCAGTTGCCAAACTTCCTAATACAGTACAACTAGAGTCACATGGAGGCTAGGGCTTATCTCTCCGGACACCAGTGAAGGTATGGTACATCTTCAACAGCTCATCAATCCATTGCTCCTCCCACTCATACTTAGGGGCAATTTAAAACAGCCAGTTCACCTAACATGTATGTCTTTGGAATGTGGGAGGAAACGGGAGTACCCTGAGGAAATCCATACAAACACTGTGAGAAGATGCAAACGTCATACTGATACATCAAACAGGGCTCAAACCCAGGACTCAAATCCAGGACCTTCTTTTTTTAGTTTAGTATTACATATTTTTAAGCATGACAAAGTCAAGTCAGTTGAGTGCACTCAAAGTTACATCTTGAGCAACATCTACTGAAGTGAATAATTGTTAATTATATCCCAAATTTCTACTTATATTAGATACCAAACAAATTAGATAGGTCATTGTATACCATTAATTAGTGTATACCAATTAAATTTATTGTGGTATCTTTTTATTTTTGGAATGCACACAAAGTGCAAAAAAACCCCAAAATAACTGCTCAACAAGCTTCAGAAACCCATGTGCGGAAAGGTCAATTTACAGAGGCTCACTGTATTGAGGTTGAATTGATTCAGTTCAAATCTATAATGATCTGTCTATTTCATCTTTTTATTTTTTTATCATTCAACTAAAAAATTTCACAAGATGTTTTCGAGAAAAATGAGCACAAAATTGCCCTTCTTCCAAAAGCATAGTCCTTAGCAACCAAACATGTTTATGCACCTCAGCCATATAAACCTTTAGAAAACATGTCTAGGAAAAGTTATAGGAAGAGATGATGAGAGAAATCATCCTCATTTTAATCTGACACACCCTTTTTAAATCCATCAGTCACGGTGGTAACCCCCCAAAAATTAACAAAAACGACTTTTTTTTTTCATTTCTGTTTATTCCAATAAGATCTGTATGTATATTTTTGACCATTACATAAAGGTTCAAATGCCTTCAAATGATACCGATTGAAAAAACACTGTCATGTTCAAACAATCACACTCAAATTAAGAAAAGTATATATAAGAAAACTATACAACAAAACTCTCTGATCTCTTTATACAAGGAAGCCTCATCAACTCTGCCCTCAGCATCATCATCTTCATCTATATCTTGCTGAGCAGAAAGGATCACATCATCATCACAAATACAACAAACTGACTCATGCACACTTTAATTAACAGATGCTTCTTCATCAACATCAAAATCAAAATTTGATCAACACAACTGGCATCATGATCATTGGTCTGTTCATCTGTAAAAGGAATGAAACATTTAAGTATTTTTCAAGTCTTGACCAATTTTCGTACAAAACTAAACAACCCACGATCTACCATATTGAGTCCAGACAAGATTACACACAAATCAAATAATCAAAAAAATTCCATAATCAAATTTTGCATGCAGAGAAAAATACTCACCGACAAAATAATATTCAAGAACGGCAAACATTCCGGCATCTTCAAAGCCCGATTCTCGTGTCGAATTTAGCATCTATAATAATGCTGCTAGACATCACAGATGACTTTTCAGTCTCCTTTTCCAGAAATGATGTATATTCACAATCTTATAAACAAACTTAATGACTGTTATTGAAGAGAAAATTGGAGATAAATTCATCATGCAGTAATCCGGAAGTTAAAGTGTAATGGGCACTGCGCATGTGCAAGCCCGAGCTGACCACTCAATGTGCTCATTTCAGATCTTCCTTAGCAACTAGCCTGCATTTTTTATGAGCTAATCGTCTTCATAACTTTTATTTTATTCGCTGAAGAGGCATGGAAGCTCATTTTAGTCTCAAAACATTATCCAAAATGGAAATACTACTTCATGGCCATTCTTCTGGTGTATGGATTATAGTGTGTCTTATACCAAACTCGGTGAATAATTGCAACAAAAAACAGTAAGTTTTACGACTCTTTTTATCTCGTTTTATGAGGGTACTCACCAGAAAAATGAAAAATAAAGACATTTTTAGTACGTTTTAGTCGATTTAACATGAGCAAGTGATAGTTGAATACTTGTTTTAATACTGAAAGCAAAAATCCGAATTTTTATAAAAATTGACCATTTTACTTTTCTGCCCTTTATCTCAATAGTGGTCTGTGCGACAAGCGCCTACTTTCGGTGGAGGGCCTCACATATATCTTCTTTTTTACTTTCGGCTATTCCCTTCAGGGGTCGCCACAGCAAATCATCTGCCTCTATCTCACCCTGTCCTCTGCATCTTCTTCTCTTACACCAACGACCTTCATGTCTTCCCTCACCATATCCATAAATCTCTTCTTTTGTCTTCCTCTAGGCCTTCTGCCTGGTAGTTTCAACCTCAGCATCCTACTATCAATATATTCACTATCCCTCCTCTGTACATGTCCAAACCATCTCAATCTAGCCTCTCTGACTTTGTTTCCAAAGCCTCTTACATGGACTGTCCCTCTGATGTACTCATTCCTGATCCTATACATTCTCGTGACTCCCAGAGAGAACCTCAACATTTTCATCTCTGCTACCTCCAGCTCAGCCTCATGTCTGTTCCTCAGTGCCACTGTTTATAAACCATACAATATCGCTGGCCTCAACACTGTCCTGTACACTTTTGCTTTCATTCTTGCCGATACCCTCCTATCGAACACTTTTCTCCAACCATTCCAACCTGCCTGCACACGCTTCTTCACCTCTTTTCCACACTCTCCATTGCTCTAGATTGTTGAGCCCAAGTACTTAACATCCTCCACCTTCCTTATCTGTGCTCCCTGTAACCTCACCGTTCCTCTTGGGTCCTTCTCATTCACACACATGTATTCTGATTTGCTGAGGCTAACCTTCATTCCTCTCCTTTCCAGGGCATATCTCTACCTCTCTAGATTTTCTTCCACTTCTTCTTTGCTATCACTACAGTTCACAATGTCAAAACAACATAGTCCATGGAGAGTCTTGTCTAACCTCGTCTGTCAGCCTGTCCATCACCATAGCAAACAAGAAGGGGCTCAGTGCTGATCCTTGATGCAGTCCCACCTCCTCCTTGAATTCTTCGTTCACACCAACAGCACCACTCACCACTGTCTTACATCTCTCATACATGTCCTGCACTACTCAAACATACTTCTCTGCCACTCCAGACTTCCTCATGCAATACCACAGTTCTTCTCTTGGCACCCTGTGATATGCTTTCTCCAGATCCATAAAAGCACAATGCAGATCCTTCTGACCTTCACTGTACTCCTCTACGAACATCCTCAAAGCAAACACTGCATCTGTGGTGCTCTTTCTTGGCATGAAACCAAACTGTTGTTCACAAATACTGACCTCTGCCCGAAGTCTAGCTTCCACTATTTTTTCCCATAGCTTCATCGTATGGCTCATCAACCTTATCCCTCTGTAGCTGCCACAACTCTGCATGTCTCCCTTGTTCTTAAAAATGGGCACGAGCACACTTCTCCTCCATTCCTCCGGCATCCGCTCACTCGCTAAGAGCTTCTAAGACCTCTAAGACCTAAGCGCCTCACACACACACACACACACACACACACACACATACACATATACATATATACCCACACACTGTATACTGTTTATATATTTTATTATAAATAATTATTATCACAGTACAAAATTAAAAAATTTTACTTAATCATTACTACATTTTACTCCAGTATTACTGTATTAATGAGGAAGACTGTCTATAGAATTTATTTAAGATGCATTTTTTTTACATGGAATATCATACATATGGTTTTACAACCTCGTCAATAACTTGTGGATTTTCTTGATCCGCGGGAAGGGCCGGAACTGAACCCCCGTGAAATACGGGGGCCTACTGTATTTGAGATGATTTTTGTTGTGTTTACTCTAGTTTGAAGGCACTGAATTCACTCCTATGTAATAAAAAATAAATAAATACAAAAGAAAAATGTCGAGATTACCCAAAAGGCAAAACAATGGAAAGGCAGAGCAAAATAAAAAAGATCAGAAGGATGGAGACAGTGTTACCAGAAGAGCATATCTGAAGTCTGGAGTTAATGTAGAGTTAATATAGAAAAATCAATTGGACCAAGAGCAAGTGAAAGACCAATTACCACGAATGAGGTCCACTGGCAACATGAAGTGGGCAGTCGTGGCCTGGTGGTAAAGGGCGCTGGATCGTTGATCCTAGGGTTGGGGGTTCGAGTTCCACTCTCCACAAGGTTGTCACTGTCCCCCAGCACAGCTAACTGGGTTATCAAAGGCCGGCCATGTCTCTCACTGTCTATGGTGAGAGGTTCGTGTAAAAGAACCATCGCTGACTTTCGTCAAGAGTAGCTGCATAGACATCAGCGTGTTTCTGCCCCTTGCTAAAGGGTTGTGTCAGGAAGGGCATCTGACATAAAAACTTATGCCAAATCAAACATGCGAATCAGATGATTCACTGTGGCGACCCCTGAAAAAAGGAAAAAGCCAAAAAGAAGAAGAAGATAGAGTTAATATAGAACTGTTTGTCTCAGACATATTCAAATTTTTTCACACCTTTAACTTATTCCTATGGTTGTTTAGAACATGTTTCAAAAACACTACCACAAGTCTGTCAAAAAGCTTAAATATTACCTAGAGGGATACCTCACCTTCCGTGGTTAATTGGGACCGAGATCCCCCGCGACTGCCGAATTTCGTGAAGTAGGATCAACCCCTCCTGACTGACATATGCATACATGTATACGTGTATATAATATCAATAAATACATATTCAATACCATAAATGCTTATAATAACAATGAAACATTCAAAAAATGCATAAGATGTAAATAAAATATAAAGATGCACACACATACAGACGCGCGCGCACACACACACTCAGATGCGCACCTCACAAACATGTAAGTAGTATTGATTGGGGCGAGCTTTTGGATTGTTCTTTGTTTTTTGTTTGTTTGGGTTTTTTTGCATAATTGGACTTGTTTTGCAGCATTTTCCTTAACTTTTTCTCCTGTTCTTTCTTCTTCTTCTATCCTTTCGGCTTTTTCCCTTTCTCAGGGATCGCCATAGCGAAACATCTGATTCGCACATTTGATTTGGCATAGGTTTTTACGTCGGATGCCCTTCGTGACACAACCTTTTTAACAAGGGACAGAAACACACTGACAGCTTTGCAGCCTACTCTTTACTAAAGCCAGCAATAGTTCTTTTACATGCCTCTCACCATAGACAGTGAGGGACATGGCCGGCCTTTGATAACCCAGTTAGCTGCACTGGGGGGACAGTGGCAACCTTGTGGAGACTTGAACCCCCAACCTTAGGATCAGCCATCCTGCGCCCTAACCACTAGACCACCACTGCCCTTCTCCTATTCTTCCTTAATTTCCTTATTTTTTATTTCAATGAATATTTTAAAGGAAAAAAAAACCTCGATGTACTGAAGCCCCATGAATTGAAGCGCGAAGTAGCGAGGAATCCTTGTACTTTAACTTTCATCATCATCATCATCATTTTCTGTGCCGCTTTATCCTAATTAGGGTCGCGGGGAGGCTTGTGCCCATCTCAGCTAAGCCTGGGTGAAATGGGCACAAGCCTCCCCGCGACCCTGGCTCGCCAGGTCATCACAGAACCAACACTCACATCACCATTTATGCTCACTTTCACACTCACACCTAGGGCCGATTTTGAACAGCCTGTGCATGTTTTTGGACCGTGGGAAGAAACCAGAGTTCCAAGAGGAAACCCACGGAAACATGGGGAGAACATGCAAGCTCCACCCTGAAACACCCGAGCTGGAAATCGGACCCAGCACCTTGAGGCTGTGAAGCGGACATGCTAACCACTACGCCACTGTGCCGCCCTACTTTAACTTTCAGATTGGTAAAGTTATGGGATCCTCCTAATTTAGTTCTGTGTCCCTTTTATGTGTTTATAATTTAATTTGTTATTCACATTTTGTTTCATTGTGAAACAGACATATTAAAGTAGCCACTGAGCCATTTTAGCCTTTAACATTGCTCTTAATACAGCATGGCCAGCTATTCTTGACACCCATAAGCTAATATTAGCCAAGGGATGACACTGAAAAGGGGGGAGGATAGAACACTGTTAGAGAACACAGCAGATCTGTCCAGCACGTTAATGATCAGCCTAATTGAATTCCACTAATTAGCTGCGTACATGCTTGGCGGGTTTGCTGGCTGGTTCTACACATGTGATGAGAGAGGGGGTGTGACCTGATGTTTAAAAAAATGGAAAAGCACAGAGGTGCAAAATCATCATGGGCCCTGGAGGCTCTCTTTCTGGCTGATATAGGTTAAAGGAGGCTCTCATCCTCAGCAATAGGGAGTAGGCAGTAGAATTTAAATTCTGATGACATTTACTGTCAGGGAGTGTTAGTGTGCTGTCCTCTTTCGACTAGGCATAAGGCTTATTCAGCACAAGCAAGCCCCAGGGCTGGGGAAATACGCACGCATACACAAACTCATTACAAATGAATCTTTATCTGACCATCCTCACTTATCCATCTAATCATGTGTGTGTGTGTGTGTGTGTGTGTGTGTGTGTGTGTGTGTGTGTGTGTGAGTGTTTGTGTGTGTGTGTGTGTGTGTGTGTGTGTGTGTGTGTGTGTGTGTGTGTGTGTGTCTCTCTCTCTCTCTCTCTCTCTCTCTCTCTCTCTCTCTCTGTGTGTGTGTGTGTGTGTGTGTGTCTGTGTGTGTGCTCCATGTACAGTACAAACAACCCCATATCTTCATTTCCCTTTTAATAGTTGGCAGGTGCATTTACGATATGACATGTGAGAATAAGGATTGACGTCTGTTGCTGAATATGAACCGTTAAATATCATTCTGTGACATGTTGCCTTGAGTTAAGAAAAATTATTCAAGATCCAAATTCATTCTGGCTACTAGCAATAGCGCAATCTTGAGTGAACAATCCAAATAAAGTGAGTGCACACAACCACTATACTAGCAATGGTTCTTTATGAAATGAAGCAAGACTGCACAGAGCACATGCCATATATTATATAGTCATCATGTGGCCACACTTCTCCCTACAAGCAAGGAATCTGAACTTCTCCATGTGTGCACAGGGAGATGGGGGAGAGCCGAAAGAAATGCCTAACAGCACTTACATTTAAGCCTGTTTTTCGCAACCTTATAACAATATACACAAGCATAATCTGCATTGTGGAATTTAAACACATTACCATATTGCCCTGGCGGATGGCCATGAGCACACACACACACACACACACACACACACACACATGCATGCATGCCCGCACACCCACACACGCACACACACACACACACGCGCACACACGCACACACACACACACGCTGCACACACACACACACACACACACACACACACACACACACACACACAAACACACACACACACGTGCATGCAGTGCTGGGAGGAGTGTAGTTCAGGAACACATACTCTCACAAACCATCTGTTAAACATAAATTGTGAAATAAATAAATATGCAAAAGAAAACAAGAGTAGATAAACAATTCAGTCGACACATACAGACACAGAACACAGGAAATTAAAATAGTCATGTGAAAAGACATTTTTAAAAATATCACAAACAAGATAATAGTCATTCGTATGTCATCTATTGCTTATTCATTTTTAACTATACGTTTGGGGCATAATTAAATCTTATAGTAATCTTACTTGGATGTGTGGGGGCGGGGTGAAGAGGTGTACACCCTGAACAGCAGACCATTGTAGGGCAAGCACCCATACAACCATTCATACGCAGACTCACAGAGGCAATTTGTAAGGGTCTGTTAGCATATTGTGCATGTCAGTGGGAGGAAACTGTGGTACCCAGAAGAAACCCTTGCAAGCACAGGAAGAACCATGCAAGCTCCACACAAAAATGCCCAAAGCCAGGACCCGAACCCAGGACATTCTTGTTGTTAGGCGGACATGATAACCACTACACCACCATTGCCACCATTGCCATACATGCCACCTTACATAATAAATTGCTAATAAAAAATTGCTTATTAAAACAAATAATAAAAAAGGACTTATATTTACACTGTCATAATAAAATATAATGTTTTTGTAATTCCTAAGCATATTCATTCATTCAAACATTCATTCATTCATTCAGTCTCTGAACCACTTAATCCTAATTTGTGCCACAAGGAGGCTGGCACCTATCTCAGACAAACTCCGGGTGAGGGCGGGGTACACCTTGAAGATCTCACCAGGACATCATAGGGCTGACACTTGCACAACAATTCATACTCACACTCACACCTAGGGGGGATTTGGAACAGCCATTTAACCTACTATACATGTTTTTGGACTGTGGGGGGGGGTATCCAGAGGAAACCCATGCAAACAGGGGAGAACATACAAACTTTGCACAGAAACAAACTCAGGACCTTCCTGCTATGAGGCGGATGTGCTAACCACGACGCCACCATGCCGTCCTAAATCCTAAGCATCATAAAAAAAAAACCCGTTGATGTGGAAACAGGATGGTGTCCACATTTGGTATATATTTTTACATAATACTTTAGACGGGGCAGTGGTGGCCCAGTGGTATAGGTGCTGGGGTGCTGGATCACTAATCCTAAAGTTTGGGGTTCAAGCCCCACCCATCCCACCCCACCCCCTTCGTGCAGCTAACTGGGTTATCAAAGGTCGGCCATGTCTCTCACTGTCTGTGGTGTGAGGTTCATGTAAAAGAATCATTGCTGACTTTTGACAAGAGTAACTGCAAAGCCGTCAGCGTGTTTCTGCCCTCCGATGGCCTGGCGAGCTGTCCAGGGTGTACTCTGCCCTCGCCCGGAGTCGGCTGCGATGGGCGCCAGCCTCCCCATGACCCTAAATAGGATTAAGCAGTTACAGAAAATGAACTGAACTGAAGTTTTATTTAATTTTTGAGAAGTAGAATCAATTCGTACATTTACAGGCACAGTTAAATCGAGCTTGTCAGGGGCCTTTAATTTTATTACTGTCCTTTTCCGAATGCACAGGCACAGAATAAGAATCGATTTATTGGCTGAATTTTGCCTGACCCCTTTCAACTTGTTAATATTGGGTTTTTCTGTTCGACATCATAGACCAACGCAGCTGACTGACAGCAGACTGGTACCATGTTGAGGTGTGAATTGGATTGATTTACAGCTCTGCGCATGCTGTAAACTTTACTGTTTTGATGCACGCTACTCTATATTTTAATTTGTCTTCTTTAAATGAGATGCACACAGATAATCTCTATTTTGCTCCATGGCTTACTCTCTCTTTATTAACCAGGGTGTTCTGTATAGGCATATCGCTTTCCGTAAACAACGAGAGAATGTGAATCAAAATCCTAATATTACACTCTGCACTTGTTACACCTTTATGGTGTAATTGTCATGCGTATCCATGGTAAAGTGATGATATTTGTAGGTAGTTTTTATTTACATTTCTTGTACTAAACAAAAGATCAATGTAAATTTTTAAAGGTCCCTTTTAAGAACTCAGACATAGAGACTTTTTTTTAATTACAGAAAAGTGTCACTTGAAAAAACTCACAGTAAAAGCTATACAGTTGAATGTTTAATTGTTATTATAATCATTTATAGCATTGTATATGTAATTATTGGTATTATATACACATGTACATGTACATATACATATACATATAGGGGGCAGTGGTGGTCTAGTGGTATAGGGTGCTGGATCGCTGATCCAAAGGTTGGAGGTTCGAGTCCCACTCTCCACAAGGTTGTCACTGTCCCCCCCCAGTGCGGCTAACTGGGTTATCAAAGGCGGGCCACGTCTCTCACTGTCTATGGTGAGAGGCATGTAAAAGAACCATTGCTGACTTTCGTAAAGAGTAGCTGCAAAGTCGTCAGCGTGTTTCTGTCCCTTGCTAAAAGGGTTGTGACAGGAAGGGCATCCGACGTAAAAACCTCTGCCAAATCAAACGTGCGAATCAAGATGATTCGCTGTGGCGACTCCCGAGTAAAAGGGAAAAAGCCGAAAGGAAGACAGACAGATTATTATTAAGCATTGGTTGGGGGTTGGGGGGAGTTGATCCTACTTCGCGGAATTCGGTGGTCGCGGGGGTGTGTGTGTGTCTTGATCCCAATTAACCGCGGAAAGTGAGGGATCCCTTTACTTGTTTTGCATTGTTTTTGGCTTGGTGGTGTATTTAACTGTTTTAAGAGCTTCCACCAAACATGGATTTGCTTAAATGTCCTTTAAATCTGGCCTCATTCATAAGTCTCAACACTTTTTAAACAGATCAACATTCCATGTTTTCTTACGATTAATGTTTTCAGAATATTTAACTCGTTCAGCTTTAACACTATTATGTCTCTCTTTGTCAGTCCAAAAATAAACAGCTCTAGATATAACATCCTAATTCTGTTTATTTTGCTTCTTTTGTAACTTCCATGTCAAAGATTGCAGCCAGAAATGCAGAGCTTGTATGGAGCACCAAATCCACTTTCAGCACAAAACTGGTTTACATGCTATAAAAAAAATTACAATCAGTCTATCCAGGTCAATTAGTCCAACTTCGAGAAAGTTCGATTTCAGTTAGAGAGTTACATATCTGCATGTATAAAAATCATATATAAAGTATTTACATGTATTTTAAAAGTCCATTTTTAGTCAGATTAATACAGCAATACATCTTTCTCTCATGTCATCTGAAGATAGTTTAAGTGATATAGCCAACCACGCACATAACTAAAATGTATCTGAACAACCTGTTACAGAAACCATCAATGCTTTAATCTATAAACTGTGCTATCTGTGGACTTATTTTTTAAATATTATTACTTAATCATTGTACGTGAAACGCTGTTCATAAAGCATAGACCTGTTCTGATGTTGATGGTCTTATAGGACACTAACCAGCTACTATTTGTTTTCGGGGGAAATATCCAAGGGGGTTACCTAGGCAACCAGAGACTATGTCCAGATGACAAGTAAATTGTTTTAAGTGTTGACAGCCCGCACAAAAAACTTTCAGTAACAAAGTAATGGGTGACAAGAGAAATCCCTCTGTTCCTGACCCTTTTGAATACTTATGTGCATGTAAAACCTCAATCTCACTGTGTTTGGTTTCACGTTACTTTTTCTTTCGATGTTAAGTGTTTTGTTCTTCATTCATTTTCTGAACCATTTAATCCTTCTTAGGGTCACAGGCAAGTAGATGCCTATCTCAGCCGACTCAGAGGACAATGGCAGAATACACCCTAGACCAGGGGTGGCGAACACACGGCTCTCGATCCGCATGCGGCTCTCGATCAATAAGAATGTGGCTCTTTGCCTCTTATCATATTTGTTTGTTTTTTTTTATCTTAAAACACACTTAAATCTTTCAGAGGTTATTAAAAACAAATAATAAATAATATTTTAAAATAATTTTGACAGGTTGGGTGTTTTTTATGCCGTGTCTGACACGTAAGTGACCGCCAATCATCTGAGTGGATGACGTCTAATGCTGGGAAATTAAGTATACATTTTCTTTGCATGCAGGCTTACCCTCTTTGTCAAAATGGCAAAATGCAAAGCTAAACGAAAATATGAAGATGAACACAGGACATTTCTGGGAGAATGGGAAGATGCTTACTTTTTTATTGAACGGAATGGAAAATCGCTCTGTTTATTATGCAGCACCACGATATCACATTTCAAGGATTCAAATCTTCAGCGTCATTTTATCAACTCCATGCTAATATTGACTCGGAATTCCCCAAAGGTAAAAAACACCTGACTCAACATGATTGTGTGTATATTTCAATATTCATCAATTTATATTATACAGGCCATATCTATATATCTGAAGTGTGTTCAGCAGTTGTGTGTGTCAGAGCAAGGGAGAAAGAGAGAGAGGTGCCTCTGTGTGTGTATGTGTGTGTGTGTGTGTGTGTGTGTGTGTGTGTGTGTGTGTGTGTGTGTGTGTGTGTCTGTCTTGGCAGGTCAGCACGTGGTGTGGCTCTTTAACTTTCACAGTTAAAAAGTTTGACTCTTTGTGTCTAACTTGTTTTCGCCACCCCTGCCGTAGACAGATCGCCATCACAGGGCAGAAACATGGCCTGTCTTTAATAACCCAGTTAGCTGCTCTATGGGACAGCAGTGAAAACCTGGTGACAGTGGGGCTTGAATCCAGGGCCTAGGGAGCAGTAATCCAGCGGGCCATCACTGCCCCAGTGTCTTGATTTTGTGTTGTCTTTTTTCTTTTTGTACTGTCTTTGCACTGTTTGCACGTTATGTGGCTAAAGCAAAAACCCTGGTCTTAGCTCTGTGGTGTTTTTCTTTTTTTTTTTTCCCTATGTGATCCTTATGTTGTATGTTTATGTAGCACCAGGTCCTGAAGAATCATTGTTTCATTTCACTATGTACTGCGGCAGCTATATGTGGTTGAAATGACACTAAAGCTTCTTCAATCTTGAATCTAATACAGATGTATTTGACTTGACTTGCCTGAGCAAGACACAGTGCATGATTTGCTAGACATCCGTTCTCACTCTGAAATCTTTGTATCATCATGGACTTGTGTTTCTTCTGAGCCTCACATTTACAGTTATGTTATTTGGCAGCCACCCTGTTCAAAGTAACTTACACAGGCGCTTTGGAAGTTCTATCAGTGAATGCATTATAATACTGGTTTACCAGTTCATACTGGTACAGTTACTGGTTCACAAACTAAGATTATTATCAATTTTAAAATATTTTAATTTAGTTTGTCCAGCCAGCTGCTCAATAAAATTGTTCCAGTAAGTATGCATTTTGAAATAAGCAACATCCTGTAGATGAGCTACGGCTGAGATGAGATCCAATAGACGAGCTGTGTCCAGTGTAATACATTGACTTAAGCACTGTCTACTATAGATTTTCTTTTGTGATAGAGATTCAATTCTTTTGTCATTTTCACATATGAAATTACATCGTTCACATCTGATCTTGCAATTTTCACATGTTGAAATTGTAATTTTCAGATATTCTGTACATTCTAACCTGTAGTTTTTGAACATTTACCCTTGATTGCCTCATTGCCTCGAAGTATATTATCTAGCTAAAAATTTTAGGTGTCAGTTGCATTAATAAGTTAAATGCATATATAACTAATTTCTCATGTTTAATTTCTCTATTTTTAACTATAGAACATTTACAACTTATATTGATTGATACAAGATAATTGGGACAATGGAAGTTTTTGGGTGGCTTCAGTGAGATGCATATGAATGCAACACATAAAACAAACACACACACACACACACACACACACACACACACACACACACACACACACACACACACAACTCCTACCATCTGAGTTTGACTAACAGTATACTTACTTTGTATTGTAACAAACCAGTCCAAGAATATATTCACTGATCGAGACTTTAAAACACTTCTGTAAGTCACTCTGAATAAGAGCGTCTTCCAAATGCTGTAAATGTGAATGTAAATGCAACACAGTGCCAATATCTGTGTCTCTTCAGTGCTTCAAATATTGATAGCTTGTATATCAATTTGGTTTTAATGGTGTGTGGCCTAAACTGTAAGTGTATGGTTGTCTGTAAGAAGGTGGCCACAAGGGCAGTGCTGGCCTGGTGGTGAGGCACTGGATCGCTGGTCCCAGGGTTGGGGTTTCAGGCGCCGCTCTCAATGGGTTGCCACTGTTCTCTACCAGTGCAGCCAACTGGGTTATCAAAGGCTGGCCATGTCTCTCGCTGTATATGGTGAGAGGCATGTAAAAGAACCATTGCTGACTTTCATTAGGAGGAGGCTACATAGCCATTAGTGTGTTTCTGCCCTGTGATGGCATGGCGAGCTGTCCAGGGTGCACTCTGCCCTTGCCCAGAGTTGGCTGAGATGGGCTCCAGCCTCCCTGTGACCCTAGTTATGATTGAGTGGTTCAGAAAATGAATGAATGAATGAATGAATGTGTACACAAAGTGAGCACTAATATGTTTTTCAAAAAATATTTTTCATATTTTTCTAAAACCCAAATGGCATGTTCCGTAGTCCTAAAAGTACAAATTTGTGTATCACTTGAAGATTAGACCAGTGTATTCCCGTTCACTCTGATCTGAAACTCCATTTTTGTAATTTCATATGTTTCATTCCATTCAATACTTATCCAATTCTTTACGATACTGTATTAATCCTGAAAGAGAAATTATTGCCTCTGCATTTAACCCATCCATAGTGAGCGCGCGCGCACACACACACACACACACACACACACACACACAGACACACACACACACACAAACAGTGAGCACACACAATCGGAGCAGCAGGCTACCACACACTGAGGTAATCAGAGAGTAGTTGGGGATTCAGTGTCTTTTTCAATGGCACTTTGGTCATGAGGGTTGAGGAAACAAAGCTGCAGCTCACTCCATCACTGCCACACATTTTTCCTGTTGGTTTGGGAATTGAACCAGCAACCTTTCAGTCCCAATGGAGCTTCTCTAGGTGTTCATCTATGGCTACTCCATAGCTTCTCTAGGTGAGAGGATGCCGGAGGAATGGAGGAGAAATGTGCTCGTGCCCATTTTTAAGAACAAGGGAGATGTGCAGAGTTGTGGCAGCTACAGAGGGATAAAGTTGATGAGCCATACGATGAAGTTATGGGAAAGAATAGTGGAAGCTAGACTAAGGACAGAGGTCAGCATTTGTGAACAACAGTTTGATTTCACGCCAAGAAAGAGCACCACAGATGCAATGTTTGCTTTGAGGATGTTAATAGAGAAGTACAGAGAAGGTCAGAGGGAGCTGCATTGTGAATTTGTGGATCTGGAAAAAGCATATGACGGGGTGCCGAGAGAGGAACTGTGATATTGCATGAGGAAGTCTGAAGTGGCAGAGAAGTATGTTAGAGTGGTGCAGGACATGTATGAGAGATGTAAGACAGTGGTGAGGTGTGCTGTCGGTGTGACAGAAGAGTTTAAGGTGGAGGTGGGACTGCATCAAGGGTCAGCTCTCAGTCCCTTCTTGTTTGCTATGGTGATGGACAGGCTGACAGATCAGGTGAAACAAGAATGGACTATTATGTTTGCAGATGACATTGTGATCTGTAGTGAGAGCAGAGAACAAGTGGAGGAAAATCTAGAGAGGTGGAGGTATGCCCTGAAAAGGAGAGGAATGAAGGTTAGCCTAAGTAAAACAGAATACCTGTGTGTGAACCAAAGGACCCAAGAGGAACGGTGAGGTTACAGGGAGCAGAGATAAAGAAGGTGGAGGATTTTAAGTACTTAGGCTCAACAATCCAGAGCAATGGACAGTGTGGAAAAGAGGTGAAGAAGCGTGTGCAGGCAGGTTGGAATGGTTGGAGAAAAGTGTCCGGTGTGATATGTGATAGGAAGGTAATGGCAAGGATGAAAGGAAAAGTGTACAAGACGGTGTTGAGGGCCAGCGATGTTGTATGGTTTAGAAACGGTGGCCCTGGGGAAAAGCCAGAGGCTGAGCTGGAGGTAGCAGAGATGAAAATGTTGAGGTTCTCTTCGGGAGTAACGAAGGTGGATAGGATCAGGAATGAGTACATCAGAGGGACAGCACCTGTAAGACGTTTTGGAGACAAAGTCAGAGAGGCTAGATTGAGATGGTTTGGACATGTACAGAGGAGGAGAGATAGTGAGTATACTGGTAATTGGATGCTGAGCTTGGAACTACCAGGCAGAATGCCGAGAGGAAGACCAAAAAGAAGATTTATGGATGTGGTGAAGGAGGACATGAAGGTAGTTGGAGTAAGAGTAGAAGATGCAAAGAATAGGGTGAGATGGAGGCGGATGGTTTGCTGTGGCGACCCCTGAGAGGGAAAAGCCGAAAGGAAAAGAAGAAGACAATAATGCATTTTCATTCATTTTTTCTGCAGTGGACACAACAAATGTAACAAAAGATTATTTTATAATTAACTCTTAAATAAATTAATTAAAAAAAAAATTGGAGTCACTCTATGGTACTGTCTGTCTGTTTGTCTTCCTTTCGGCTTTTTCCCTTTTACTCAGGAGTCACCACAGCGAATCATCTGATTTTGCAGAGGTTTTTTACGTCAGATGCCCTTCCTGTCACAACCCTTTTTAACAAGGGACAGAAACACGCTGACGACTTTGCAGCCTACTCTTTACGAAAGTCAGCAATGGTTCTTTTACATGCCTCTCACCATAGACAGTGAGAGACATGGCCCGTCTTTGATAACCCAGTTAGCTGCACTGGGGGGGACAGTGACAACCTTATGGAGAGTGGGACTCGAACCCCCAACCTTTGGATCAGTGATCCAGCGCACTATACCACTAGACCACCACTGCCCCTTGTCACTCTATGGTGCTATGCCCCCCAAAACAAACTTTTGTCCCCCTTTAGGTGCCCAGTGATTCAGAATGCTCACAGCATTTGTTCAAGCCACTGAATTTTATTTCTGAATCCAGTTGTATTGAGTTTTAGTGTCTGAACAAGAACAATACAATCAGGCAAGTGTCTCTTGTAGGACTCTAATGGATCTGTATATTGCACATATCTTTAATGATCAGTTTGTGAGAAAATCATTTCTTTAGTTCAGCTCATTCAGGTCCCTGAAGAAGACATACCATCGGAAGACGCTTTCTCATTTTCACCAGCAAACCGATCCAGATTGCTCTGAGATAGGTTTCATTTGGGGTTTGTAAGGAGTGCAAACAGATTAGTGCAAACTAAGCTTGTGATCTCTGTTTTGAAAAGGTGGTGAGAGCTACAAAGATCTTAAGGCCCTAAAGAGAGCAGTGAAAAAGACACAATCCCAAAACAATGAAATGCAATTGGAGCTCAGACTGAACTATGCCTGAAAATCAGGCGTCAGTACAAAATAGATTTTTTTTTAATGTGTTTGATTTGCTTGTTTATTTATGCTGACTGAAAATTGTTGATTAAATAATATTTTGATGAATAAGCAGAAATGTTAAAATGCTTTCACAACCTAATTTTTATTTGAAAAAAAAAAAAAAAAAAAAAATATATATATATATATATATATATATATATATATATATATATATATATATATATATATATATATATATATATATCATATATATATATATATATATATATATATATATATATCATATATATATATATATATATATATATCATTTACATTTTATTCAATGCCTCTCTTCCTCTTCTTTTCATTGTTTCCTTTGGCCACACTGAATTTCAGGAGAAACTATTTTTAATTTTAATTAAAAGTTGGTGTGAAGCCATCATGACAAGCATATGACAGAAAGCTATTATTTCCTGAATTTTAATCTTGTGCTGGTCATTCTGAGGAAGCAGACCCATGCTGATTTCCCCTTTAACTGTCGCCGCTGTTGTCCAGGGCAATGATTTCTCCTCTCCTTAGGTGGCTCTCAAATAGAAGTGGAGAAAATTGTCAGAACTTAAATTGGTGGCGTTTTGTGGTCTTTAAAAGAAGGGGGTCTCATTAAAACTACTAGAGGAAAGGACTTCAAGTTTTACTGTCATTAACTGGTGTAACTGTGGATAAGAGGAAACACAATTATGGATGCGGATAAATCTTTTTGTCAGTTTGTGGCTGATGAGGCAACACCTTTAGTTTCAACCCATGAGACGACTATGAACTCTTCATTCTAATGAAGGTTTAGAAGGACTTGTTTTTCCCCTGCAAGGTTCCTGGTTGGAAACATCAACATTCATGGACCAAGGTGTTATATGCGATGCACTGATAATACATATGGGTGTCCGTTCCTCACAAGATATACACAAATCAGCCATAACATTAAAAACATTACGATCACTTACACTTGAAATAAATAACACTGATTTGTATATATCAGACTAGAACTGAACATTCTGAACGGATCTCTATTGAAGGATAATAAACGTTATCCTGAGTGAATAATGCTTGGATTAAAAAAGCTGAGAAACACTTCCAGTCTTTTATGGCCACCTAAGGCAGGTAGTATCAACATTGTCACACTTTTAAAAAATATATATTTTTTTAGTTTGTTTTTCATGGGAAAATATGTAAAATTAAACTATAAACATGTTGAGTTTATTTGCTTTTATACTATAGACTAATTGAATTAGTCAACTCAGGCTCGGCGGATGTCATTGGATGGAATAGTTCTCTTGATGGTCCAAGGACCTATCAGCAATATCCACCTTAACTTTAGTGAAAAATTGTGGATTATGTCATTATAGTAGCATTTGCCAAAAAAAGGTATGTACTCGGCAGAAAGGGAACAGTCAGTTATCAAAGTTGATGTTTTGAAATCGTGAAAAATGAGCAAGCATAAAGATCTTGGTTATTTTGAAAAGTTCCACATTGTAAACGCTAAACGACTGGGCCTATACATCTCCAGGTCCTGTAGGGGTGTTCCTGATATGCCAAAAACCTTCCATAGTTTGTTAACAGATGGGAACCAGTGAACTAACAAATGTGTCATGGGTGCCGAAGGCTCATTGGCTAGTACGTCTGGTCTGATCCCGAGAAGCAGAAACCATTGTAGCACAAACTGCAGAACTGTTAATGTTATGATAGGTAAAGTCCATTGGGCTTTTTACACCTGAGCCATAGTGACTCATCGGGCTGGTGCTTATCCCAGGTCCCATAGCGTGAAGCGACTAGGAGTTCAACTCCTTCTGGATGGAACGCTAGTCCATCACAGGTTACCTTCCCAGTATGTTTTTACTGGTACCCATTTATACTGCTGGGTGAACAGAGGCACACTTGTGGTTGAGACCTTGCCCAGGGGTCTTAGCACAGTAAGGGTCTCAGTGGGATTCAAACTCACAACCTCCCGATCTTGAGCGCAGCACCCTAACCACTACCCCACTGGCCCCAATGTTACGATAGAAAGGTATCATAACACACAATGTACTGCAGCTTGTGCATATTGAGCTGCCTTACCCTTGTCCAATGCCTCTATGTTCTAAAATGTTATACACTATATTTGAATGTAAGAACTGCATAAAAATCAGCTTAACAAACCCTTTGTGACAACATTGTTAATCATTATTGTATAAGACTGATGAAAATAGTGAACACACATGCAATTTGTATGGCTTGTATTGCATTGATGTTCAGTCCAGGCTGCCAAAGAATCACATAGGAATATTTCAAAGCTGCTTAATATGTCCAACCAGCTGCTTTTAATTTAAAAATCAAATTGAATATGAAAAAGCATAAGTTTAGAATCTATTAGGATGTGTTCTAATGGTGCTGAAAGGTAAGGTACAGATTGCCTTTTTCCTTTAATTGGGCTGTATTATGTGCTTTCTGGAGGTGGTGGTGGTGGTGGTGGTGGGGGTTTGCTGTAATTTTCACACATGGAAAGGTCATCTAGCGCAGCATGAATAACAACCTGTCTGACTGTGACTATTAATACTAGCTGGACAATCAGCTAACCTTCAGCAGACTCACATTAGCATTATTCTTCTATGGACAATGTAGTAATGTATATGTGTCTGAGATTTAGGGCCCATAGAATATTTGCTAAGTCTGTCTTCTTCTTTTCCTTTCGGCTTTTCCCTTCAGGGGTCGCCACAGCGAATCATCTGCCTCCATCTCACCCTATCCTTTGCATCTTCTTCTCTTACACCAACGACCTTCATGTCCTCCTTTACCACATCCATGAATCGTCTCTTTGGTCTTCCTCTAGGCCTTTTGCCTGGTAGTTCCAGCCTCAGCATCCTATTACCAATATACTCACTATCCCTCCTCTGTACATGTCCAAACCATCTCAATCTAGCCTCTCTGACTTTGTCTCCAAAACGTCTTACATGTGCTGTCCCTCTGACGTACTCATTCCTAATCCTATCCATCCTCGTTACTCCCAAAGAGAACCTCAACATTTTCATCTCTGCTACCTCCAACTCTGCCTCCTGTCTTTTCCCCAGGGCCACTGTTTCTAACCCATACAGCATCGTTGGCCTCAACACCGTTTTGTACACTTTTCCTTTCATTTTTGCCGATACCCTCCTATCACACATCACACCGGACACTTTTCTCCAACCATTCCAACCTGCCTGCACACTCTTCTTGTCCTCTTTTCGTCACTCGACATTGCTCTGGATTGTTGAGCCTAAGTACTTAAAATCCTCCACCTTTCTTATCTCTGCTCCCTGTAATCTCACCGTTCCTCTTTGGTCCTTGGCATTCATGCACATGTACTCTGTCTTACTGAGGCTAATCTTCATTCCCCTCCTTTCCAGGGCATACCTCCACCTCTCTAGATTTTCCTGCACTTGTTCTCTGCTCTCACTACAGATTACAATGTCATCTGCAAACATCATAGTCCATGGGGAATCTTGTCTAACCTCGTCTGTCAGCCTGTCCATCACCATAGCGAACAAGAAGGGGCTGAGAGCTGACCCTTGATGCAGTCCCACCTCCACCTTGAACTCTTCTGTCACACCGACAGCACACCTCACCACTGTCTTACATCTCTCATACATGTCCTGCACCACTCTAACATACTTCTCTGCCACTCCAGACTTCCTCATGCAATACCACAGTTCTTCTCTCGGCACCCTGTCATATGCTTTCTCCAGATCCACAAAGGCACAATGCAGCTCCGTCTGACCTTCTCTGTACTTCTCCATTAACATCCTCAAGGCAAACACTGCATCTGTGGTGCTCTTTCTGGGCATGAAACCAAACTGTTGTTCACAAATGCTGACTTCTGCCCTTAGTCTAGCTTCCACTATTCTTTCCCATAACTTCATCGTATGGCTCATCAACTTTATCCCTCTGTAGTTGCCACAACTCTGCACGCCTCCCTTGTTCTTAAAAATGGGCACCAGCACACTTCTCCTCCATTCCTCTGGCATCCTCTCACTCTCTAAGACCTTGTTAAATGTTCTTGTCAGAAAATCTACTGCTACCTCTCCTAGACACTTCCATACCTCCCCCGGTATGTCATCAGGACCAACTGCCTTTCCATTCTTCATCCTCTTCAATGCCCTCCTCACTTCACCCTTACTAATCTTTGCTACTTCCTGGTCCTCAACAGTCACCTCTTCTACTCTTTTTTCTCTCTCATTTTCCTCATTCATCAGCTCTTCAAAGTACTCTTTCCATCTTCCCAGCACACTTCTGTCATCAGTCAATACATTTCTCTCTGTCCTTTATCAATCTAACTTGCTGCACGTCCTTCCCATCTCTATTTCTCTGCTGTGCCAACCTGTATAAATCATTTTCTCCCTCCTTACTTTCCAGCCGAGCATACAAGTCATCAAACGCACTCTGTTTGGCCTTTGACACTGCTACCTTTGCCTTACGCTGTGTCTCCCTGTACTCCTGTTTACTCTCTTCGGTTTTCTCAATGTCCCACTTCTTCTTAGCTAATCTCTTCCTTTGTACACACTCCTGCACTTCCTCATTCCACCACCAAGTCTCCTTATCTACTTTCCTTCCAGATGACACACCAAATATTCTCCTACCTGTCTCCCTGATCACATTCGCTGTAGTTGTCCAGTCATCTGGAAGCACTTCCTGACCACCCAAAGCCTGTTTCAACTCCTCCTTGAAGACAACCCGACACTCTTCCTCTTTCAACTTCCAGCACTTTGTCTTCTGCTCTGCCTTTGCCTTCTTCACCTTCCTCACCATCAGCATCATCCTGCACACCACCATCCTATGCTGTTTGGCAACACTCTCACCCGCTACTACTTTGCAGTCACTGACTTCCTTTAAATTACATCGCCTGCACAAGATGTAGTCTACCTGTGTGCTCCTACCTCCGCTTTTATAAGTCACCCTATGCTCTCTCTCTTCTGGAAGAAAGTATTCACCACAGCCATTTCCATCCTTTTGCAAAATCTACCAACATCTGTCCTTCATGCTCCTGTCCTGGATACCAAACCTACCCATCACTTCCTCGTCCCCTCTGTTTCCTGCACCAACATGTCCATTGAAGTCTGCCCCAATGACCACTCTTTCACCTCTGGGGGTACTCTGCATCACTTCATCTAACTCCCTCCAGAATCTCTCCTTCTCTTCTCGCTCACATCCTGTCTGTGGGGCATAAGCACTAACAACATTGACCATCACACCTTTAATTTCTAACTTGAGACTCATCACTCTGTCTGACACTCTTTTCACTTCTAGAACATTCCTGGCAAACTCCTCCTTCAAGATGACTCCGACTCCATTTCTCTTCCCATCCACACCGTGATAAAACAGCTTAAACCCTGCTCCTATGCTTCTAGCCTTGCGACCTTTCCACCTGGTCTCCTGAACACACAGTATGTCCACCTTCCTCCTCTGCATCATGTCAGCCAGCTCTCTACCTTTTCCTGTCATAGTTCCAATATTCAAAGTCCCTACTTTCAGTCCTAGACTCATGCCTTTCCTCTTCTCTCTCTGGCAACGGACACGCCTCCCGCCTCTCCTTCTTCGACGTCTTCGACCAACAGTAGTCCAATTTCCATCAGCACCCTGTTGGTTGACGGCACTGATGGCGGTCGTTGTTAACCCGGGCCTCGACCGATCCGGTATGTCATTCTTTCTTGTGATTCGCATAGTTTATTTGGCATTTGTTTTACGCCGGATGCCCTTCCTGACGCAACCCTCTGCATTTATCCGGGCTTGGGACCGGCGTGAGGGAGAGACACTGGTTTGTGCCCCCCCCTCACGGCTGCATTAATATTTGCTAAGTCTGTACCTATGGAAATTAAATGTGGGGTATTGTCTGAATCTTTTCTGCCCTCTACTCCACCTATCCCAGAGTTATTGGGTGATTAGCGGGACTCACTTTTATCCTCGTGGGTCTGGATGCAGCCTCCTGCAATCAATAGAAAGATATCAATGGTACTGGAGGGAGGAGGCCACACTTCAAGGGGAGGTAATGCCCATGCAAACAGTGGTCCAAGAGAATGCTGTGCGCTGCTTCGCAAACATATTCAAGAGGACGAGAGGCTTTCAATAAAAAGACAATTGACTTGGTTAACATGGCCGAAGATTTGCACCTTAACCAGTGAACTCTGTCCTTTCTAAGACATCTCACTCTTTCTAATAACAAAGAAATTGCCAAATATTTGATTGATGTGCCAAGGATGGCTAATAAAATGTATTCTGTTCTTGGTGTGGTTCAGGTTTATTAAATTATAATCAAACCATTGGATTGAAATTTGTTGACAAATATTTATGACAAATAAAATTGTCATTTTTAATGTTACTACAGTCTGTCTGTCTTCCTTTCGGCTTTTTCCCTTTTACTCGGGAGTCGCCACAGCGAATCATCTGATTCGCACGTTTGATTTGGCAGAGGTTTTTTATGTCGGATGCCCTTCCTGTCACAACCCTTTTAGCAAGGGACAGAAACACGCTGATGACTTTGCAGCCTACTCTTTACGAATGTCAGCAATGGTTCTTTTACATGCCTCTCACCATAGACAGTGAGAGACATGGCCTGTCTTTGATAACCCGGTTAGCTGCACTGGGGGGGACAGTGACAACCTTGTGGAGAGTGGGATTCGAACCCCCAACCTTTGGATCAGCGATCCAGCGCCCTATACCACTAGACCACCACTGCCCCTTAATGTTACTACAGTATATGAATGAAATTGAAAATGACACGTTTTACACTGTTTGAAAGAGAAATTACTTGAGAGATCTAGTTGAAATTTCTTTTTGCACTATGTGCAGGAAAACGTTTGAGAATTTTACTCAAATACTGTAGCTGATTCACAATTTAGTTCATCCTTCTGAAACAAAAAAAGAATTGAGTATGTCTAAATGAAATCACAAGTGTATTAATTTTAAGCCAAGGAAACTTTGGCCAAGGGGTTAAGAAATTAGCAATGCTCAACTGGAACGGAAGTGGCACAACGGGACCTCCACACCAAAGGTCTTCTAATCATATGTAACGTCTACCTCTGGAACTTTGCAGAGGGAGTTTACAATAAGCTTAACCCCTACTTTTATATTGCGCTCAGCAGGCTCTTCGCTGCATGTTGGGCACTTTGAACACTATTTTGTTATTCTGATTTCACTCAGGGCCCTTAATCCAGCTCTCCCAGTTTCCCAATAAAACACTGCCAGTCTCAGAGCTTTCACTCTTCATTCTCGATCCCAGAATCAACCTCAAAGAAACTTTCAGTCTTTCAGGTTCAGCGATTTCGGTAACAATTGTACGCCAAAGAATAGTAACTTCATGCTTAGGTTTTAGCTTAATGTGTCTTGATTAAGAGAGGTTAAAATGTAAAAAAAAATACTTCATTGAAATATCTGTTGTGCTAGTACAAAAATTGAGGCTTAGTAAGAAACATCTCCAAGGACCAAGAGATTGTTTTGTTCACAGATGGGTTTAATTTGCTGGACACCATGGAGTGAGTCACTAATACACAGGACAATTCTGGACGTTCACTTGTGGGAAAGGACCAGGGGATGTCTGGCCTTGAATCAGTAGGACTCTCTCGGCGGCCTCATCTGACCTGCAGAATGCACTTTAAATAGAGAAACAGACTTTGATTGCTCTATATTCATCAACATTTTCCCCTGGATGAGCGCAATATGGCGGGCTTAATTAACTTCTCTCAAAGGTGAAGCAGTGCGCACCATCTGCTGTGAGACAATTGTGGCACTATGCCTCTTCGAATAATCCCGTTACTAAGGATGGCCTTAGGAACAGTCTTTATGGACAGCGAAGGGGCTCAGAGCAAGAAAATGAAAGAATCAAGACAACAAGATCACAACAGCTCCCAAATCATAACTCGATTGGAGGCAATTAGCCTCAACTTTTATAGAAATTTCAACTTTCCTACAATCTATTTTGCAGAAAATCATCAAATCTGTGAACAGTTTGAATTGCAGTTGGCGTGGGGTCTTATATATATATATATATATATATATATATATATATATATATATATATATATATATATATATATATATATATATATATATATATATATATATATATATATATATTTGTGTATATATATATATATATATATATATATATATATATATATATATAAATTCCAAGTTGACATAGACACTTTGCAGCAAACAGAGTCTTTCATTTTATTTGTGACTTTTCATGTTTCTCAGGCTAATTATTATTATTATTATTATTATTATTATTATTATTATTATTATTATTGTTGTTGTTGTTATTATTATTATTATTATTGGCACACTCAACCATAAATAATTTCTTTTATAAATCTCAAGGACCACACATCGCAATTAAGGGCCTGGGTGAACTTGCCCTGAAGTCGGGTCATTATTTGATCTTTGTGGCTCTAAATCTGATTAAGGCATTGTGGTGCTAAACTTCAGACCCAATCTTGTTAGCAGCTGGCCCAGATGGATTACGATAGCCAGTGAGCTGGAAAATGAACTGAGCAGTTCAGCTTTGGACTTGCTCTCTTTTAACACCCTCACAGCTACTTCTTCAGCTCCTTCTGCTTTTCTTTCTCTGCTGGCCCTTCAAATGAGATATTATCCCCGGATCCTGCGCTTGCATGCCCATAAGGCTTTTCTTTCCCTCTGTCTGCGATGCCTCAACTAAGCACAGACAATGGCGAAAAAGTCTGGACCCTTCTCAAACGTCTGATTCAAAGACATTGCTCCAGCAGTTGTTGGTGCAGTTTGACCGAAACTTGCACTGGTTAACCCTTCAGGTTAGGTAGGTATGCACCATGGTTTCTCCTGCTCATTTATGAATTCATTTATTTTTTATTATTAACCCTGTCAATTATGCAAATGCTTGAGATGTGTGGTCCGAATGAAGACACTTAGAGTTTTGCTTGTGGGCTTCTTGTGTCATTGAGTGCTTTTACAGTCAATGCACACCACAGTCGAAAGCACAAAAAAGTGCCCTTTAGGCCTAGAATGAGTTCAAAGCATTGAAAAGACAAAAAGCACTAAGCTGGGATTTTATTTGTATACTGAAAGGGAGAATAAGATATAAGTTCCCCTATTGCTGCTCGATATGGTTCTGGCTCCCATATCAAAGCTTTATGTTCTCTCAAATTTTCTCTTGTGAACCACATGCAAAAGAGAAATAGTGAATGATTTCGTCGAGCTGCTATTTTGTGACATGAACTGCTGAATGCTCTTTTTGACACTCCATTGAGGGAACAAGAAATTCAAAAGAGGTCATATTCGATCAGGTTTTCTGCCTCAATAGATTATAATCAGTACTAAAGTATTGTGCACAACACAGTATGAAGAGCCTCCAAGAGTCTTAATCATGAGGTTTTCTCCCTATTATCGTTTTCTATATGAGACTAACCACGCACAGAAGTGCCCCTGTCCACTGATTATCTGGATGGGAATTTAAATATTAATACTCTTTCCTGGCCTGCCAAGTACTTAATCTTGGTCAGAGTTTCATGGCACTGCACTTATTCAGCAGATTAAAAACTGTCCTAGATTTTATTCTCTTGTTCTTTTTTCTTTAAGAGCAATTTCTCACTCTTTTCATAAGGCAAAGTTAAAAAAAAAAAAAAAAAAGTAAATAAAGGACTGTGATGGATGACACTGCAAAGGTTTAAAAGCGCAAGATAGACTGAAAGGCTGGAACATTATATATGTATATATATTGTGGGCAGCACGGTGGCGTAGTGTTTAGCACATCCGGCTCACAGCAAGAAGGTCCTGGGTTTTAATTCCCAGCCCAGGCATTTTTGTGGAGTTCGCATGTTCTCCCGGTGCTTGCGTGTGTTTCCTCTGGGTACTCTGGTTTCCTCCCACAGTCCAAAAGCATGCACAGTAGGTTAATTGGCTGTTCCAAATCACCCTAGGTGTGAATGTGAGTATGAATGTTTGTGTGAGTGGTGACCCTGCGATGGCCTGGTGAGCGGTTGAGGGTATACCTGCCCAGAGTTGGCTGAAATGGGTGCCAGCCTCCCCGCAACCCTAAATAAGATTAAGTGATTCAGAAAATATATTGTGTATATAAGAGTAAATATTCAGTTAACAAACTAAGTGAAGTATGGACTATATATATATATATATATATATATATATATATATATATATATATATATATATATATATATATATATATATATATATATATATATACACACACATAGGGATCCCTCGCTACTGCGGGCTTCCATTCATGCGGCTTCAGTGCAGTGTTTTTTTTTTTGTTTTTTTTTGCTGTTGTTATTATTTTTTAAATATTCATTGAATTAAAAAATAAGAAAATTAAGGAATAATAGGGGGAAAGTTAAGGAAAATACTACAAAACAAGGCAAATTATGCAAAAAAATTAAACAAAAACAAAAAAAAACCCCAAAACCTACCCATCAAAACTATTTAAATTTTTATGTGAGGCGTGCATCTGAGTGCATATGCATATCTGCATGTGTGTGTATTTATATTTTATTTACATCTTATGCATTATTTTTGAATGTTTAATTGTTATTATAAGCATTTATAGTGTTGAATATGTATTTATTGATATTATATGTACATGTACATATACGTTAGTCGGGAGGGAGTTGATTCTACGTCGCTGAATTTAGTGGTTGCGGGGGGATCTTGGCCCCAATTAACCATGGAAACTGAGGGATCCCTGGTAGTGGTGGTCCGGGTGATTCCCGATCCCATGGTTGAGACATTAAGCCTCACCGTCAGCAGTTATCACTGCTGTGCCCCCAGTGCAACTAACTGGGTTATCAACGGCTGGCCATGTGTTTAACTGTCTGTGGTGAGAGGCTGTAAAAGAACCATTGCGCGACTTTCGTCAAGAATAGGCTGCATACCAATCAGGGTGTTTGGTCAGGCCTGGTAAGCTGTCCAGAGAGTACTCTACCTTCGCGCAAAGTTGGCTGAGATGGGCACCAGGCTCCCCGCGACCTTAGGATTACCCATTTCCGAAAATGAATGAATGATTAATTTATTATTATGTATGTATACTTATGTACTCTGTACACATAACCAATGTGCAGGGAAAATGGTAGCTGTAAACAATTGAAATTTCCCGAAATCAAAAAACGTGGGATGGCCCACCTTGGTTTATATATACAGGGATCCCGCACTTTCTGTGGTTAATTGGGACCGAGATCCATACGGGATCGCTAAATTCCGTGAAGTAGGATCAACCCCCCCTGACTGACCTATATGTACATGTATATGTGAATTTAATATCAATAAATACACATTCAACGCTATAAATGCTTATAATAACAAACATTAAAAATAATACATAAGATGTAAATAAAATATAAATACACACACATACAGACGCGCACCACAGAGATGTGCGTGCACCAACTCAGATGCGCACCTCACATAAAAATGTAAGTAGTTTTGATGGGGGGTTTTGGGTAGTTTTATGTTTTGCGTTTGTTTAGGGTTCTTTTTTTTTGCATCATTGGCCTTGTTTGCAGCATTTTCCTTAACGTTTTCCCCTATTCTTCCTTAATTTCCTTCATCAGTTCATTTTCTGTAACCGCTTCATCCTAATTAGGGTCACGGGGAGGCTGGTGCCCATCCCAGCCAACTCAGGGCGAGGGCAAAGTACACCCTGGACAGCTCGCCAGGCCATCGCAGGGCGGAAACACGCTGACGGCTTTGCAGCTACTCTTGTCGAAAGTCAGCAATGGTTCTTTTACATGCCTCACACCATAGACAGTGAGAGACATGGCCGGCCTTTGATAACCCAGTTAGCTGCACTGGGGGCCTTAATTTCCTTATTTTTTTTAATTCTATGAATATTAAAAAAAAAAAAAAACACAACGATGCACTGAAGCTGTATGAATTGAAGCGTGAAGTACGAGGGATCCATGTAGATAGATATGTATCTGTATATATATATTTTTTGTGTGTGAGTGTGTGTGTGTGTGTGTGTGTGTGTGTGTGTGTGTGTGTGTGTGTGTGTGTGTGTGTGTGTGTGTGCGCGCGCGTGTTTGTGTGTATATGCGTGTGTACATTTCAGAGAGACATGAGAGTGGCAGCTCCCTACCAAGCCTGATTTTAACATATTACTGACCCCACTGTGGGCCGTGGAGGCAAGGTTGTCCTTAAATTTACCGGAACAGTTTGTGAAAACTAAGTCTTAACAGCCCTTTATGAGCAACTAGCTAAGAAGGCCCAGTGACACACAACAGGGCCAGAGATACAAAAATATAATTCTTGGAAAGGGGCTGTCTCTCAGTCGGCCTAAACACACAACAGGAAATATAAACAGAGAGCTTTTAGTCACATCTGACATTAAAAGTGACATTGTGAACATTTCTCTATTTCCATAATAATTCTATAGTTTATGAAGACTAAGTTGATTTTAACTTTGAGAAGCAAACATGTTGTGATAAAATATGCAAGCTGCTTTAAACTGTCAGTAATCGAATAACATAAATATTTAAAGTCAGAAAGCACAAATAAAAGACGCCATATTAACGCCATTTCAAGCCCATGCCTCTTTATTAAGGCCCTGTTTCATGATGCAGCTTAATTAATGTGTAGAGTAATGAAGCTGATAATTAAATCTCCCATATTAATCATCTACAATTTGAAGACAATGAGCTGTGAATCAAGTATGCCAACTCATATTTTAGGCAAGGGGTATTAAACAATAAATTATAACGTCTCAATTAAAGTCTTCACAGATTACACCATAAACACTGACATTTGGCCGTGGATAATGCTTGATAAGGGGCAGTGGTGGTCCGGTGGTAAGGTGCTGGATTACCGATCCTAAGTTTGGTTTTTCAAGGCCCCCCTCCAAGTGCAGCTAACTGGGTTATCATAGGCCGGCCATGTCTCTCACTGTCTATGGTGAGAGGCATGTCGAAGACCCATTGCTGACTTTCATTAAAAGTAGGCTGTATAGCTGTCAGTGTGTTTCTGCCCTGCAATAGCCTTGCAAGCTGACCAGGGTACAATCTGCCCTCATCCAGAGTCGGCTGAGATGGGCGCCACACGCTTAACCCTAATTAAGACCATTGACTGAGAAATCTGTTTTGAAATTGGACATTCTGTGACCAGTTCTCTTTAAACATTTTCCCCTGTGCTTTACTAGTTAAATTATTTATTAATAATTTATTTGATTTCCTGTAACATTTTATCTTAGGGTAGCGATGATCCTAAATCCTATTTCAGCCAAATCTTGACGAACACAGGTTACACCTTGAACAGCTCCATTACAGAAACAGTACAACCATTCAGACTCGCATTCACACTAAGGGACAATTTGTTCACCAAGTAGTCTATTGTGCATGTCTTTGAAATGTGGGAGGAAACCAGAGTACCCACAGGAAAACCACAAAAGCAAAGGAAGAGTATGTAAACTCCAAAAAGAAACACCTTTGCTGAGCCCAGGACTTGAACCTCTTGCTTTGAGGTAGACATGCTAGCGACTACACCACCATGATGCCCAGTGCTACAAAAGCCATTGGGGTCGTGTTTAGAATTGAAGAATTGATTGATTCATTCATTCATTTTCTGAACCGCTTAATCCTAATTAGGGTTACGGGGAGGCTGGCGCCCATCTCAGCCAACTCTGGGCAAGGGCAGGGTACACCCTGGACAGCTCACCAGCTCATCACAGGGCCAACACTCATCCATTCACAGCATTTGGAAGACGCTCTTATCCAAAGCGATTTACAAATATCCTTTTTACACAACTGAGCAATTGAGGGCTAAGGGCCTCGTTCAAGTGCCCAACAGCAGTGACAGTGAGAATTGAACCACCGACATTCAGATCAGTCACTCACCATATTAACCACTAAGCCACCGCTGCCCGACTAATTGAAGAACTTTCACATGTTTTTATCTCGTAGTTTGAAATATGAAAAACAAAAATGTACGAGGACTGTGCAACTTGAGCATAAAACATTTAATTCTTGGTTGGTGTATAGAATTAAAGGAAAATTAATTTTAAAAACGCTTGCGCTCAACTTTTCCCATACAGTTCACTTTAACTTTGAAATTAAATTATAACATGACCAAACGGCATTATTGTTTCTAATGATTATTATAGGAAACAACATTAAGTGTACAATTTCCCTTCTGACACTTTCCCCTTCAAATTGATGAGGAGATAATATGGTCAGATGTTTCTAAGCTACACATATGCTGCATGTCCCAGGAGAATATGTAGACAGTGGACATTAATGCAGGAACACCGAGGTTATTAGCATCGCTGCATGGAGTAGCATAAAACGACTTGGGCTCTCTTAGTCCCTTGTCCATGTTTCACTCATCCCAGCCTCTTGCTTCAGATCATCTGAACATGTAGACCAATAGTTAATGATGCTGGACAAACATGCCATACGGCAGTAGCCATCTTAGCCACATCTGATGAGTCCCAACTGCCCACATGTCTTCATCATTTACCGCCCACACGGCAGGAACTATCAGGTTTAAGTCACATGACCTCTTTTTGTATAGCATGATTATTGCTGTGGATGTACAGCTGCAGCGAGATAAAGATTCCAAACCTTGATATATTGGAGACAATTTTTGGACATGCACCATATTATTTTGTGTAGGCTGTGTCAGCTTGAATGAGCATAGGTTGGACTTGTGGTTGCAAAGACAAGTGACACCCAATGCAATTTAAAGTGTAAACACTGTAGAGTATTAATTTGAGCTCAGTTATATCACCAAACATGTGAGCATGATTTGATAGAACAATATGTCAGTGCAGTAGTGGTTATTTCACCCTCACACGAATGCCATTCGAGCCATTTTTCTCTATATTGTGTGAATGATGCCCTCTACCATCCATCAAGGGAAGGGATAAAGGAAGCTGGGATGGAGGGAGGTGTGGGTGGACACTCCGGGGAGCTCATTACTGAACCTCATTATTAATCTGTTATTTGACCCTGGTGAGAGTACCGGCCAATTTAAAGGGTACCAAACATTGCATTTACCTGCACTCCAGAGCAAATGCACTCCTTCCAAAGTCCCGGTAAGACTGAGCTCTCGTCACGGTTGCAATCTGCCTTGTAAAGTGCAAGACGAGTGGTCAGATCTTTGTCCCTTTTTTTCACATATTGCTCATGATGTTTGTTGTTTGTTACTCATCATAACTAAATGGGTAGAGTTCATTTTTATACATAAAACTTACATTTGACTTTTTATTCTCTCTTGTTGACAGCACTAATATCAAAGTGAAATTTACAAGGGCTGGTTTGAGCTATCTTTATCTATACTTTGTATTATACTGAGTCTCACGCCTTTCTTTTTGAAGGAGTCTATCTGCCATTCCCCAGCATGGCACAAAGTAAAAAAATGACATTCTTCGGGCCATAGCTCACAGCAGCCGAGGTACACACTGTGTCCTTTTTTGAGGAAGCTATGAAAGGCAATAAAATGTGTAAGACAGATCAGTTCCCTCTTTCAGGTGTATTGCTAATTTGCAATATTTGTTTTTTGTCACTTATATAACTTCCATAATGTTTCTTTTAATTGTTTGCATTCAGAAAATAATCTGTGCGTAAACACACATCATGGCCTAGAAGTTTTACCTGAAATATTACTGTGAAGCATAAGACTGAAATTATTTACCCAGAATTTAACTTATGCATATATATATATATATATATATATATATATATATATATATATATATATATATATATATATATACAGTCAGCCCCCTACTTACGAAATTAATCCGTTCCAGTGCCTTTTTCTGAACGCAGAGGTTTCGTAAGTAGAGGTGCATTTTACATGTAAAATGCCTGATTCCTTCCAACGCTCCCAAAACTACCCCGTACACCCTTTGAAAATGAAAAAAGTACACCAATTTTGTATGAAATATGTGTTAAAAGTAAAAGAAAATTAATTAATTAATTTATTAAAAAATTTCAACATTTTATTAATATATATATATATATATATATATATATATATATATATATATATATATATATATATATATATGTGTGTGTGTATATACATATATATATATATATGTGTGTATATATATATATGTGTATATATATGTGTATATATATATATATATATATGTGTGTATATATATATATATATATATATATATGTGTGTGTGTGGAGCCGGTGGTGTAGTGGTTAGAGTGTTGGGCTCATGATCGGGAGGTTGTGAGTTCAAATCCCACTGAGACCCTCACTGTGCTAAGACCCCTGGGCAAGGTCTCAACCACAAGTGTGCCTCTGTTCACCCAGCAGTATAAATGGGTACCAGTAAAATATACTGGGAAGGTAACCTGCTTCAACTCCTGAATGCTTCATGCTACGGAAACCGGGGATAAGCACCGGCCTGATGAGCCGCTAGGCTCGGGTATAAAAACCCAAACAGTTAATCAAAAAAATCCCTAACATATTTATTAATTAAACATTTTTATTAATGCACATACACACACACAACACTGTCTCTCGATCTCTCTCTCTCTCATGCACACACACACACACACACATATGTGTGTGTGTGTGTGTGTGTGTGTGTGTGTGTGTGTATACATATATATATATATATATATATATATATACAGTACTTTTTGTTAACACTTGAGCTCTCTACTTTTTGTGCACTCGAAGTAAAAATAAATAAATAAATAAAATATACATATGTACTGATGTGCACTCATTTGTTTATTCTCGCATGTATGTGTGATTCGAGAAATATACATTTCCCACTGCCCTCTTCCTTTTAATTATGGGTTTAATTGGCATTACCAGTTAAACACATAATTAATGAATGTGTTGTTTGTTCTTTAAAAAATAAGTTGCTTTATTACACTCAGAGAAGTGAATTTTTTTTAGTTCCAGCAGATGCAGAAGTGAGAACTGATGTAGAGAGATCACGTTACATGCTTGACATATTTAAAACTAACTGAAGACGCACCCACCATTTTGATAACTACTGTAAGTAACGTCCTGATGTATTAACTTAACTTGTCCTCTTTCTTTAAATAATGACACTTTTTGCATTTGTTTGTTAGGGTCAAAGACTAAGGAAAAAGAAACGGTGTTAACCCTTACGTTTTACATAATGTTTACTTGCTGCTTACAAAAAAGAAGAAAGTGTGATTCACTCAGCTGTTAGAAACTTAAAACTAAATATCACTAAGAACATGTACAATCACTTTCTCTTTGTCTGATACAACTCATCTGCTGTAAGACAGTGTGATAAGCCTTGTTGTAATCTTTGGTTGCACTGCCCTCCTACCAGCACAATGCAATGTAAAAGCCATCATGGTGCCAGGCATTGAATTAATTGACTAACACTTGGTGTCCTGATCTAATGCCATACATCACTACCAGGAGATCTTTAGAGGAGCAGAGATAAAGGAGCAAGCTCTTTTAGAGGATCCATCGGTGAGCTAATCAGGCTTTCAGTGGTGCTTAGTAGGCGCTGTTGTTGGTGTTTACTCCGGGAAGCTTTTCATCTCCAAGTGCAGCTTTAGTAAGCTTACTGTAAGATCAGTGTTGAGATGCGCATTAGGCGGAGATGCTGCTCGTATGGCCTACTGGAACTATTGGGACAGTAGGACCTCATTAGTCATCTCACTGGGGAGGCAGTGGAGTTGCAATTCCCTAATCCCATCTACTCCTCCCCAGTGTTGATCTGATCATGCATGTGAGGAGCATACCATAGTCCCATGGTGCATGGCCATGATGGCCTCTTTACTCTACGTCAAACACACAAAGATATGATGAGGTGGAATAAACTCATAAACAGATGCTATAATGTGTGTTTTCTAGCAATGAGTGCGGACCACAGTATATCCTGGCTTACAGTAGTGTTCGACACTGAATATCCATGAGACATATTTTTGTCTTGTGGACTTTGGGAATAATTTAATTTGTCAGTAAGGATCATTTCCGTTTACTCTTAAATGTGTCTCATTATGTCCAGTAAAAGTAAAGACTGTACAGTTATGGTGCCTCAAGGCCCCTTTAACACTGGGAAGTGAGTTGGCAAACAATGACATAAAGTGGACTCTCGGTTTCCAGCTGACTTTTGGAAAAACTTGAAGCTTTGATTTTCCTTCCCCTTTGGATAGCCAAGAATGAAAGGGACAGTGATACATATTTCAAGGCCCAAGGATCCACAAAGGAACTGGAATAAAGAGGTATAAACCTTTGAACTAAACAAAGGTCCATCACCCATACTTTATATCAGAAGTGCCTTGTATGGCTTGTACAGATGAGACTGCTGCATGGAGTGAGCTGGGCAGGAAGAAAAAATGAAGGGGATGAGGACCAGCATGTCTTTGCTGACGGGTTGTCTGAGTGTCACCCCTATGTCCTGTAGCCCTTGTCTTCTCCTGAAACAAACCTGAAGGCCAGCTGAAAGCTCCCGCTCAATCCTCCATCTGCAGCTCTCTTTGTAGGTAAGTCAGGGTTCACGATGCCTGCCAGTTGCATTAAATTGATTAAAGTGGTCTGTAGATGCAGACATTTGTGCTCCTTCCATCCTCTGTGCTAGATGAAAGAGTCAGATATGCAAGACTCCACTTAGGGGCTTGGAGGAGCCCCTCCTGCTCTTTCCCCCCACTCTTAGAGGGGTCAACAAAAGACAAAAGGCCTTGGATTGAAAGCAATAGAAAGCTTTTTCCCTCAAATGATGTCTAATTGTTTCTTTCTTCCTCTTGCATCTTCTCTATGATTTCCACAGTGACTGTATGACTTAGCTGCAATCCTGCCTCTGAAAGCTTCTCTTGAAAGAGGAATCAGTACACAACAGAAGACTATTACTTACAAAGTAATCCTACAACAACAGACGACCAGCAATTTTCTGTCATTACTTCTATTAAAGACAGCATGCTGTTGATTTCTGCAAAATACTATGATGGAGAAATGATTCAGCAAGAGATGATGTATTAGTTTGCAGGGTTTTTCTATATGACAGAAAAATGGCATATTATTTCTATTGTGAAACTCATGTTCATTTTGTAGGATCTGTCATGTAACACTTTGTGAATGTGAAATGTTATTATAAGAATTAAAGGAGCTCCAGATAGATGTCACTATTGATAGGTGTCTGAGCCACATTTGCTTTTCACAGCCTTTTCTTTTACTACCTGCTTTGTGCTTTCATTTGTATCACCTGTCGTTTTAGTTTAAGTGTCAGTTTAATGAGTTCTTGTTCTGTGTTCTTTCCTTATCGGTTGATCTGTGTTTTCAGGTAGTGAGTTAATTTAGATCAACACCTTTTTGTGTCTCCATTTTCCCTTTTTATGACCAGGATCTCAGACTCTGTTTACCCTCATGCTTTCCTGGCTTTTTATGTTATTCTGTGTTTCAGTATGACATGACCCCTGCATCTCAACTGGAGTTCCAAGCTTATGATATCTTAAATTTGCTCCCAAAGCATTTATTTACCTGTAAGTTTGCCTGCCTTCCTGAGTTAGACACTGTATTTTGTATCCTGCATGGGGATAAGTGCACAAGTGTTGGTCTATGAGTCTCTTTCTGTGTGGGCTTCAGGGGCTTTTTTTTATGTATTTTTTTTTTTTTGGGGGGGGGTATTATTATTATTATTATTATTATTATTATTATTATTATTATTATTATTATTGCTGCTGCTGTGTGTGCTTTGCATGCTGCTTAGACACAACATGAAAACACAAAAGCCATTTTTGTTGTACTTATTTAAAATATAATTTAAAATAACTATGACCCCTCCTGTGAACGATGTTCCTTCATGTTCAACCAAGAGAAGAACCCACCTAACACCTAATGACTCAAACCTTGAGTGGCTTGAGAACACCTCAGAATGAATAAAGTGACTAGTGAGAGGGAAGCCTGGTCACCTGTGCTCACACTGCTGTCTCCGTGTCCATGATGTGTATCAGATAATGTGTGGTTAAAAAATAAAGCCATTATTGAAAGTAATGGTAGCTATTATATAGATATAATATTTATTTTTAATCATTTTAAATTATCTTTGTAATCATTCTTCTATAATCACCTGAAGAGAGAGGATGGTTTCACCACCCCTCGAAACAGATCTGTAGTGATAAATGGAGTTTCAATAGAAAGTCTTTGTCCTGTCCTTTTATTTTTATTGTTATTTGCTCTACCAAAAAGTATTGAGCACTCTCCTATGGAAGGATCTACTCAGAAAATCATATATATATATATATATATATATATATTTATATATATATATATATATATATATATATATATATATATATATATATATGTGTGTGTGTGTGTGTGTGTGTGTGAGTATGTGTATATATATATATACATATATATATATATATATATATATATATATATATATATGTAAGCAATGCAGCCATGAGGTGGGGGGGGGGGGGGCACTAACCAGTGTCTCTCCCCCTCATGCCGGTCCCAAGTCCGGAGAAATGCAGAGGGTTGTGTCAGGAAGGGCATCCGACGTAAAACCAATGCCAAACTTTTATGATGCAAATCAGAAGTATTACCCCCATACCGGATTGGTCGAGGCCCGGGTTAACAACGACCGCCATCAGTGCTGTCAATCAACAGGGTGCTGATGGAAATTGGACTACTGTTGGTCGAAGACGTCGAAGAAGGAGAGGTGGGAGGCGTGTCCGTAGGCAGAGAGAGAAGAGGAAAGGCATGAGTCTAGGACTGAGAGTGGGGACTTTGAATGTTGGAACTATGCAAAGAAAAGGTAGAGAGCTGGCTGACATGATGCAGAGGAGGAAGGTGGACATACTGTGTGTTCAGGAGACCAGGTGGAAAGGTAGCAAAGCTAAAAGCTTAGGAGCAGGGTTTAAGCTATTTTATCATGGTGTGGATGGGAAGAGAAATGGAGTAGGAGTCATCTTGAAGGAGGGGTTTGTCAGGAATGTTCTAAAAGTGAAAAGAGTGTCAGACAGAGTGATGAGTCTCAAGTTAGAAATTGAAGGTGTAATGCTCAATGTTGTTAGTGCTTATGCACCACAGGCAGGATGTGAGCTAGAAGAGAAGGAGAGATTCTGGAGTGACTTAGATGAAGTGATGCAGAGTACCCCCAGAGGTGAAAGAGTGGTCATTGGTGCAGACTTCAATGGACATGAGCGTGCAGGCAACAGAGGGGACGAGGAAGTGATGGGCAGGTTTGGTATCCAGGACAGGAACGCAGAAGGACAGATGTTGATAGATTTTGCAAAAAGGATGGAAATGGCTGTGGTGAATACTTTCTTCCAGAAGAGACAGGAGCATAGGGTGACTTAAAAAAGCGGAGGTAGGAGCACACAGGTAGACGATGTAATTTGAAGGAAGTCAGTGACTGCAAAGTAGTAGTGGGTGAGAGTGTTGCCAAACAGCATAGAATGGTGGTGTGCAGGATGATGCTGATGGTAAAAAAAGGTAAAGAAGGCAAAGGCAGAGCAGAAGACAGTGTGGTGGAAGCTGAAAAAGGAAGCGTGTTGTGTTGTCTTCAAAGAGGAGTTGAAACAGGCTTTGGGTGGCCAGGAAGTGCTTCCAAATGACTGGACAACCACAGCAAATGTGATCAGGGACACAGGTAGAAGAGTACTTGGTGTGTCCTCTGGAAGGAAAGTAGATAAGGAGACTTGGTGGTGGAATGAGGAAGTGCAGGAGTGTGTACAAAGGAAGAGGTTAGCTAAGAAAAAGTGGGACATAGAGAGGACCGAAGAGAGTAAACAGGAGTACAGGGAGACACAGCATAAGGCGAAAGTAGCAGTGGCTAAGGCCAAACAGAGGGCGTATGATGACTTGTATGATAGGTTGGACAGTAAAGAGGGAGAAAATGATCTATACAGATTCGCACAGCAGAGAAATTGAGATGGGAAGGATGTGCAGCAAGTTAGATTGATAAAGGACAGAGAGGGAAATGTATTGACTGATGACAGAAGTGTGCTGGGAAGATGGAAAGAGTACTTTGAAGAGCTGATGAGTGAGGAAAATGAGAGAGAAAAAAGAGTAGAAGAGGTGACCATTGAGGAGCAGGATGTAGCAAAGATCAGTAAGGATGAAGTGAGAAGGGCATTGAAGAGGATGAAGAATGGAAAGGCAGTTGGTCCTGATGACATACCTGTGGAGGTATGGAAGTGTCTCGGAGAGGTAGCAGTAGATTTTCTGACAAGAACATTCAACAAGGTCCTAGAGAGTGAGCAGATGCCGGAGGAGTGGAGGAGAAGTGTGCTAGTGCCCATTTTTAAGAACAAGGGAGACATGCAGAGTTGCGGCAACTACAGAGGGATAAAGTTGATGAGCCATACGATGAAGTTATGGGAAAGAATAGTGGAAGCTAGACTAAGGGCAGAGGTCAGCATTTGTGAACAACAGTTTGGTTTCATGCCAAGAAAGAGCACCACAGATGCAGTGTTTGCTTTGAGGATGTTAATAGAGAAGTACAGAGAAGGTCAGAGGGAGCTACATTGTGCCTTTGTGGATCTGGAAAAAGCATATGACAGGGTGCCAAGAGAAGAACTGTGATATTGCATGAGGAAGTCTGGAGTGGCAGAGAAGTATGTTAGAGTGGTGCAGGACATGTATGAGAGATGCAAGACAGTGGTGATGTGTGCTGTCGGTGTGACAGAAGAGTTCAAGGTGGAGGTGGGACTGCATCAAGGGTAGGCTCTGAGCCCCTTCTTGTTTGCTATGGTGATGGACAGGCTGACAGACGAGGTGAGACAAGAATCTCTATGGACTATGATGTTTGCAGATGACATTGTGATCTGTAGTCAGAGCAGAGAACCAGTGCAGGAAAATCTAGAGAGGTGGAGGTATGCCCTGGAAAGGAGAGGAATGAAGGTTAGCCTCAGAAAATCAGAATACATGTGTGTGAATGAGAAGTACCCAGGAGGAACGGTGATGTTACAGGGAGCAGAGATAACGAAGGTGGAGGATTTTAAGTACTTAGGCTCAACAATCCAGAGCAATGGAGAGTGTGGAAAAGAGGTGAAGAAGCGTGTACTGGCAGGCTGGAATGGTTGGAGAAAAGTGTCCAGTGTGATGTTCAATAGGAGAGTGTCAGCAAGAATGAAGGGAAAAGTGTACAAGATGGTGGTGAGGCCAGCGATGTTGTATGGCTTAGAAACAGTGGCGCTGAGGAAAAGGCAGGAGGCAGAGCTGGAGGTAGCGGAGATGAAAATGTTGAGGTTCTCTCTGGGAGTAACGAGGATGGATAGGATCAGAAATGAGTATATCAGAGGGACAGCCCATGTAAGATATTTTGGAGACAAAGTCAGAGAGGCTAGATTGAGATGGTTTGGACATGTACAGAGGAGGGATAGTGAGTATATTGGCAGTAGGATGCTGAGGTTGGAGCTACCAGGCAGAAGGCCTCGAGGAAGACCAAAGAAGAGATTTATGGATGTGGTGAAGGAAGACATGAAGGTCGTTGGAGTCAGAAAAGAAGATGCAGAGGACAGGGTGAAATGGAGGCGGATGATTTGCTGTGGCGACCCCTGAAGGGAGCAGCCGAAAGTAAAAGAAAAAGAAGAAGATATATATATATATATATATATATATATATATATATATATATATATATATATATATATATATATATATATATATGTGTGAGTGTGTGAGCCACTCCATCGAAAGTAGGCTCTTGCATCCAAAATTGAAAAATGAGATTTTTAAACAGTCAGACAGAGGAGGCCCAAAGCTGCAAAATGCAGCAAAACGTTTGTCAATTCCTTGAAAACTGACCGAGTTATGCCATTTCTTCTGTCAGCATTCAACTAAAAAATTCAAAAGACGTTTTAGAGAAAAATGAGCACAAAGATTGCCCTTCTTCCAAGATCATTAGTCCTTAGCAACCAAACATTTTTATGCACCTCAGCCATATAAACTTTTAGAAAACATGTCTCCAAAACGTTTTAGGAAGAGATGATAAGAGAAATCATCCTCATTTTAATCTGACACGCCCTTTAATCTGACACATCAGTCACGGTGATAACCCCAAAAAATGAACATAAAACAACTTTTTTTTTCATTTCTGTTTATTCCAGTAAGATCAGTATGTATCTTTTCGAACATTATATAAAGGTACAAATGCCTTCAAATGATAAAAACCACTGTCAGGTTCAAACAATCACACTCAAATTAAGAAAACTATATAACAAAAAACTCTGATCTCTTTATACAAGTAAGCTTTATCAACTCTGCCCTCAGCATTATTATCATCTATATCCTGCTCAGGAGAAAGGATCACATCATCATCAAAAACACAACAAACTGACTCATGCACACTTTTATTAACAGATGCCTCTTCATCAACATCAAAATCAAAATCAACACAGCTGGCATTATCATCATCATCAGTTTGTAAAAGGAAAGAAACATTTAAGTATTTTTCAGGTCTTGACCAATTTTCGGACAAAACAAAACAACCCACGATCTACCATGTCGAGTCCAGACAAGATTACACACAAATCAAATAATCAAATAAAATTCCATAATCTAATTTTGCATGCAGAGAAAAATACTCACCTGCAAAATAATCTCCAAGAACGCCAAGCATTCCGGCATCTTCAAAGCCCAATTCTTGCGTCGAATTTAGCATCTATACTAAGGCTGCTAAATATCACAGATGACTTTTCAATCTCCTTTTCCAGAAATTATGTGTGTTCACAATCTTATAAATAAACTTAATGACTGTTATTGAAGAGAAAGTCGGAGATAAATTTCGCATGCAGTAAACCAGAAACCGAAAGTTAACACTGGAAGTTAATGTGTAACGGGCACTGCGCATGTGCAAGCCCGAGCTGACCAATCAGTGTGCTCGTTTCAGATCTTCCTTAGCAACTGGACTGCATTGTTCACGAGCATATCATCCTCATAAGTTTTATTTTATTCGCTAGAACGGCATTTTAATATCAAAAAAGTATCCAAAAACGAGAGACGACTTCACGGCCATTCTTCTGCTGTATGGATTATAGTGTGTCTTGTACCGAACTTGGTGAATAATTGCAATGAAAACCAGTAAGTTTGCTCCTGTTTTTATCTCGTTTTATGAAGGTACTCGCCAGAAAAAGGGGGAAAAAAATACATTTTTAGTGAGTTTTAGTAGATTTCATGTGAGCAAGTGATAGTTGAATATTTGTTTTAATATTTTATGCAAAAATCCGAATTTCGATAAAAATGGACCATTTTTACTTTTCTGGCCTTTATCTCAAAAGTGGTCTGTGCGACAAGTGCCTACTTTCGGTGGAGCGCCTCACATATGTGTGTGTGTGTGTGTGTGTGTGTGTGTGTGTGTGTGTGTGTGTGTGTGTGTGTGTGTGTGTGTGTGTGTGTGTGTGATTGGTTAATTATTCTATTAACATTATTCTGAGTGAATAATGCTTAAATTAAATAATGGATGCTCTGTTACTTTAAGCTATGAATGAAACGCCTTTATTTTAATGTTGCATATACAAAATTCTGAAAGAGTTGGGTAAATAAACACTAAGCTTCATTGCACATTAGCTCACCTTGAAGTGCAGAGTTTATTTGACCATCCTTTCTTGTGGCTAAAATATGTAAATATTGTACAACCTATAAAAGTCTATTTTCAGTTCAAGTTTCTTTTTGGAAGAAACAATAGCAGGTGTAAACATCTGGGTGATGACGGGATCTATTTATCTCCAAAATGGCAGGTCTTATGGGTGTTCCTGATATGCAGAGGATCGAACCCACCAAATATTGCCCATGGATGGATAACCAGCAAATTGCCACTGATTGGTAGGTGCCCAAGGCTCACTGATGAGCTTTTGCACAAACTGCTAAAACTATTCATGCTAATGTTATGAGAGAAAGCTATCAGAAAACCCAGTGAATTGTAGCTTGTTGTAAACAATATATGCCTGCCGAGCAGTAAACCAGTCACCTGGTGTTAATGTTATGACTTATTGGTATATATACTGTATAGCTATTATAACTGGCCATAAAGATGAAATGCAGGATGTAAGCAAACAGTAATAATACTAAGGTATTCTACATTAAAGTGCTTTTCCTGGAATTATAAACATTCATTTATTTTTAATCTGCTTACTCCTTATTAGGGTTGTGGGGAGGCTGGTGCCCATCTTAGCCAACTCTTTGCCAGGGCGGGCTGCACCCTGGACAGTTCGCCAGACCAGTGCAGGGCACCACATGTACAACCACTCACACTCAGACCTGAGGGGAATTTGGAACAGCTTACTGTGCACGTTTTTGGATATGTATGGATGTTCCATATGCCTCAATTTGTCCCTCGGTTATGGATTTCATGGTAATCATAAGGATTATTACTAGTATATGTCATGCATATATTAAATGAGGGACAGTATACATTACTAGAAAATGTTGATTTTGATTGTTAGGTTCATTTTTTTGTTTGTTTGTTTGTTTGTTTGTTTATTTGTTAGGATTTTTTTTCCTTTTCTCCCCTTTGAGTGTTACTGCTTTTCTCACGACAGATGACATTGAATGAAAGTATTTTCTCTCCAACACCAGCAGCATCACTCTGAGCTCTTTTTGACACTTGAAAACGATTAGGATGCTAGAGCCACAGCTGGGCCAATGCTGATTGGGTGGTGTGCATGGGCCAATGCTAAACTTTCTCCGATGGAGTAGCTGTACCCACTCAGGACAGGTGGCATTTATGCAGATGAATGATCACATTACCATGTGCACTTCCTTTTGGTTTAAACATTAGTTAAAATGTGACAAATCAGATGTTCTTCTTCCACATCCTGCCACTGTTTTTGCTCCAGAGAGGAATTTGGGTATTTATTGTGTGTGTGTGTGTGTGTGTGTGTGTGTGTGTGTGTGTGTGTGTGTGTGTGTGTGTGTGTGTGTGTGTGTGTGTGTGTGTGTGTGTATATGTGTGTCCATAAGTCTGAGGTTAGCATTTGATTAAGGACACTTCTGTTGGATACTGCTATAATTATTTTTGCTTATATTCAATAACATTATATGCACAGAATTTAATGAGCATTTCTTTTATACCATTAAATTATTATGGCATCACTCTCTTCGCCCCCATACACAGATGCAGCCTACAGGCTTGGTTCCCTGTGTGTCTGTTCAGTTGAAATCACAGTGAACATGGGCAAATGAGGCCGAGCCCAGCTGTAGTCTTTGTTCTCTGCATGAGAGAGACAGAAATGTTGTGTGGTACCTGAGGCCACTGAGCCTTAAGTGGATATTGCTGACAACAAGCAATTACCCCCTTATTATCACAGCGCTGAGGCTGTAATTGGCCCTCCTCCTTCACTAGCAAAAAGCACTGCGCTATAATTCACCACGACGCTGGACTGATCCCTGCACCTATTTCGTTTTTAAGCGCAATCAAGCTCAGTGCATCCATATGTGGCCAAGTTGATTTGATCTCCTGCTTTAATAAACATGATCTTGAATATCAATGCATTATTCGTGCATAAAATGAAGCCAGCTGCACACAGACCTAATAGAAAAATCTAATTCTTCTTTGGACTTCTTTAATTGTAAAGTTGTATGGAAGTTCTTTTTCTTTCTTGATAATCTTATTCCACACACCATAACCTGTTATCCAGAGTTAGAGAATAATTGCCTCGAAAAGGGCCAATAAATGGAGGCCTGAGAAAACAGATTAAGAAGCTTGTTAATCTTAAATTATGTTTGAGCAGATTTGGAAAGTTTGATTTTTTTTATTTTGATTTTGATATATTTGTACTGTATTAATCCCACAAGGGGAGTTATTGCTTATTCATTTAACCCATCCAAAGTGAGCACACACACACACACACACACACACACACACACACACACACACACTCACACACACATGTAAACAGTAAACACACACTTGGAGCACTGGGCTGCCACACAATTTGCGGGCGCCTGGAGAACAGTTGAGGGTTAGGTGCCTTCCTCAAGGGCACTTCAGCCATGAATGTGGAGGAGGGGAAGGTGAAGCTCACGCCCCCACCGCCACACATTTTTCCTGCTGGTTCGGGAATCGAACCAGCTTCCCCCAAAAATTTCCACTCAATCAATTAGTATAATTATTCAATTCACAATGGTTTCTAGCATCATTGATATCTGTAAAATTTAAATCTAATTAACAAACAAGATTATTGAATTTAAACTTGAATTTTTGTGAAAATTGTTGTTTAGCATTCACATGTATGCTACATCTATGAACTAATGTGGGATACTCCTGTGATAATGACCATAATGACACTGTGTTGTGTAAAGTACCATGATGTGTGTTATGGAGGGTTAGAGTCCAGTTGAGGCTCTGATCCCTAACAAGCAACTTTATTATTATGACAGAAGCAAGTATGTTTCTCATATCAGTTTGACTCAAGCTTCAGTGTTCTTCAGCAACATTCCATTTTTTTTACTAATTTTTTCATTATATTTCCTGGGTGATTTTAATTACGTATATTTCAAACTAATATCGTTAAGAATGTGCTAAAACCACTAACTTTTTTTTCACTTTTTGTTTCCCTCACTTGTGCTAGAATCAACACCATTTCTTTTGGACTCAATACAGTATTCTGGTTCTGATTCTGGGACAGTGATATGTTGGTAAGGTGCTGGATTACCGATCCCAAGCTTGGGGTTTCAAGCCCCACTGTCACCGGTTGTCACTACTGTTCCCCCAGTGCAGCGAACTGGGTTATCAAAGGCCGACCAAGTCTCTCAATGCCAAAGGGGAGAGGCTGTAACCCCAATGCTGACTTTTGTCAAGAGTAGGCTGCATAGCTGTCAGACGGTTTCTGCCCTGCGATGGCTTGGTGAGCTGTTCAGGGTTTACTCTGCCCTCGCCAAAAGTCGACTGAGATGGGCGCCAACCTCCTTGCAACCTTAATTAGGATCAAGCGGTTCAGAAAATGAATGAATGATTCTGATTCTGAGAACTTCGGTCCTTACCTGCACCCAAAACAGTTTTTAACTGCTCACAGATGTTAGCTCGGGTAAATTCATACAAATCGTCTGCTCTGAGAAAATGCTGATTATTTAGCATACAGTTAGCCTCAGTTGAACAAGAAAAATATTAAAACATTTAACAGTATGAACCTTTGTAAGTGTACGCCGATCCCAGCGCTAGTACTGACCAAAACGTGCAACAATTTGATTGATTAATTCCTCAAATAAGAGTTTGAAATATGCTATCTCAATTTCTTTTTCACTAGTGCAGTATGAAAGCTGTTGTGTTACTTACTCAGTCTGGCTCTTTGTTTGTGTAGCACTTTGTGCAGTTTTGTAGTGCTGGGGGGTGGGGGGAGCTGGTTCAGAGCCGTCTTGGGTGAGAGGCTTGAATCCTTTGTGTGGCTCAACTTGACCTGACCTGACTGGTTAAGCTGATGCATTGTGAACTGCAAATCGCTTCAACTGAGGGGGCCAGTCCTTTTGTGAAGCCATGAAGAAAAATAGCTTGGATAAAAAAGAGCATCCCTGTAGTCCTGGGAGAGCTTCATCGGTTTTGTTTAGCATCTCCTGAAAACTCTAAGGCTGACGTCCACCAGCTATGGATAACAAGGGAAAGAAATGTGTCCTCCACCAATAGTAAGAGGCTTATTGAATAGGCCTGTTGCCACATCCACTGAGAAACCCAGAACTGGATGAACCCTGGACTGAAATAACAAGAGGATCCACTGTCACCAACAAAACTTGTAGTTGTGCTTTCTTACATTGCCTACCAGCTCAGTTGTCCATGGCTGTGTAGCAGGTGTGAAGAGCTGATATAAATAGGACCAAGTGTGGTTGCCAATACTCACAAGCCTGGGAAGTTGCATGTCATGAAAAACAGCTGACAATTCAGCACCAATCAACAACTTGTTTTCTAGCTGGATCTCCGGTGCTCTTGGAGAGGGCTGGAGGAGGACGTGCTGATGCTTAACTCCATCTCCTAATCACATCTCTGCCATGCAGCAAGTCTGAGCTTGTAGCTTGCAGGTATCTGCTAACTCGTCTCAGCCCCATTTCTTCACACCCTCCATGCACTTAATAGCCTAGCTTTGTCACTCTTCCCCAGCAGCTGGCCCAAAGACAACCTCAATTTAAAAATGTAATTAACTCTGACATGGCATCGAGCACTCCTCGCTCCACTCCGTCAGCTGAAAGAAGCCGGGGAGGGGAGGAAACACAACAAACAAGGTGCCGGGAAGCATGAAATATGCAGGATTTCTCTCACACACTGTGTCGTTGTAGAATATGATGGGATGTTACGGCACAGTTACTTAGCTTTCGAGGAACACAAATCAGCAGTGTGATCAAGCTCGTGTCACTCGCCAATGCAAATGGTGGTTTGGAGAAGAAGAGTAGCTGTGTGTCTATGGTCAATCAAGATTCCATGCAAAATGGAAATGCCATTTGTGTGAGTTGTTGTTGTCCAGCCCCAGACTTATGGATTCTCATGAAGAAGAAGAAGAAAAAAAAAATACACATCAAAATAGGTTTTCCTGTACAGCAAGCCAGTCAGAACTTGTACGCTTGTCTATACTGGGACCAGCTCATGCTTGTGGCCTCCTGTGGTTCACAGTTTGGGGACGGTGAAGGACAGGCTGTCATTTCCCCAGAGGCACACCACCACAGCTTCATTTCCTGATAGACCTCACAGATCGACACTTCCAAGTGTCTAATTACCACTGCAGAGCTGAACTCATCCCTCCCAGTTCCCTACCACTGAGCCCTGGGCCCTCCATGAAACACACAGCTAATTGTTCCATTGCTCTCCTAATGACGCAGTCAGTACAGAACAAAGGAGAACAGCGAAAGGTAGAGACCAAGTTGATGTGATAATTTTCATTAACCTCGCTCTCGCTCTCTCTCTCTCTCTCTCTCTCTCTCTCTCTCTCTCTCTCTCTGTGTGTGTGTGTGTGTGTGTGTGTGTGTGTGTGTGTGTGTGTGTGTGTGTGTGTGTGTGTGTGTGTGTGTGTGTGTGTGTGTGTGTGTTCACCCCTCCTCTTCCTTTCACTCATCTGTGTGGTGAAGTGCTCAAATTATCCGCAAGCATTTCTGCCTGTGCTAATTATCCAAAGAGTTCCTCATTAGACGATTTAAAAACCTAACTTAGATCAACACTTGCTCAGACCTCAGGGATTCTCTGTTCCCTACAGCGGTTAAACAAACAATCGGTTCAAAGGATCAGGTATTCTACTTTAAGATGAGGGAGAAAAGCATAGGGTAAACAACTGCTCACTTGAAAGAAAAGACTCCAGCCGCTCAGCAGTATGAATATGCAGGTCTGTAATTCATGTCACTTAAAACAACACTGTGAATTAAAATAAATAAATTAAAATGCTGAGCAGCTTGTCTATGTCAGGTTTGTGAGGAACAAATTCTCTGAATTACAAATTTACTCATAATACTTTTCTGCATTTTATTGTCATTAGGGTTATAATACAAGGTGGCACGCACAACAAGTTTAATCATAAATATGTAATCTAGATGCTACGAACTAGCTGCTGCTGTTAACTACTTCCATACTTCAACACCCTGAAACATTAGTAAGCACAAAAAGTTCCTGAGCCAGTGCAAGTCTGTGGGAAGAAGCAGCTGTAGCTCAATAAAATAAGCTGTAATGAACAGAATTTGTAAATGTACAATGACACAAAAATGTTAGACCACAGATTCCAATTTAAAATATGTGGTTTTTATTGCTATACCTAGTAATTCTGCACCATAGGTGAGGTGGATGTCAGCCTCCTCTGAGCTTCAGGAGAATAATTGTTTTAATATACTGACACTCCCAGACTTACATTTTTAATTGGTTCCGAATGGCCGAACGTAAGTTGAAAGTGAACGTAAGTTGTTGCAATGACGTATGACGTATGACGTGTGACGTATGACACTCATACTGTACTATACATCCATAAATGCTATTACTGTATCTCATAAAACACCCCTAAATCAATTATTATAAACACAACATTGTAAAATAATATGAAATATATCAAATAATATCAACATTAATTTCAAATAAGTCACTTATTTATACCGAGTCACTTTACATGAAGCATAAAACAGCCAATCAACGCTTACAATATGTGAGGCGCTCAAAACTGAAAGTAGTGCACTTGCCAAAGTAGTGTACTTGCTGTGGGTTATACGGACTTCTGGTCTTTCACGTCTGCAAGGGTGCCGTTGAACTCGTTTAGAACACAGCCTGCACGGATGTGAATGTGATAGTTAATTCATCTCTGTGTATGAGACTTTCACCCATGCTAGTAGGCTTACGCTTCTGACCAACCATATTTGCTTAGGGTTATAAAAGTCCGCAAAACAGTGTAAACACAAAGATCACAGAGACGACGTCTTAACACAAGTGTAACACGCTATATATACATGTGTGTGTTATAACAAGCTATACAACATGTGTGTGTGTGTGTGTGTGTGTGTGTGTGTGTGTGTGTGTGTGTGTGTGTGTTGTGTGTGTGTGTGTGTGTGTGTGTGTGTGTGTGTGTGTTTGTGGGTGGGTGTGCATATGTATGTATCAATGTTCCCTCTAATTTTTCATGTGTCCGAGCAAACACATAAGCTCCCTGAGCACACTGAGGACCATTGTGAGCGACATCAGGTGTGCACGCTGTGGCCACACCACGACACCAGTATCACACTTCAAAGCTTTAGATCATGGCAAGTTACATGGCTTATTAAAAGAATCAAATTGCAGCAGCAATTTTCATTAGTTTACTTTTATTATAAGTGATTTGGCCCACTTAAAATTAAAGACAAAAATCTTGTTTTTCATGAGATGTGTAGTATGTTATATGTGAGAGTCCTGCTTTAGCCATGGGAGGAGTCCTGCTTTGGCAATGGAAAGAGTCCTGCTTTGGCCTAAAAGAGGACCAGTTGTTGCCTGGCTTAGGGTCCAGTTCTGGAAGAAATGATACATATACACCTTTCAGACATAACATTTTGTTATGTTTTGTTAAAACATTCACATTTTGCACAATGACGTGTGCTGTTGCTTGTGATACAGTGTAAATTCATGTAATTATTTGTCTGTAAAATATCTAATTACTCAGTTTTTTATTAGCATTTCTACTGCCTGTAAATTATCAAGTAGTAACAGCATTTAATGATTCATATCCATAATTAAACAATCTTAATAAATGTCACTAGAATACACACAAATCTGACATAAATTGTACCTGAGTGAGTGGATGTGTCGCTGCCCGTTCGTTTCGCCATGATAAGGGGTTAGCATTTGCGGCTCTGAACTCCACCGCACTGGTGTTAGCTTGTTCTGGTGTTAGCTTGCTAACCTTCACGGCGCGTGTAGGCTATGACAATGTAGTAGCAATGTAAATGCTATGATTGGCTGCGTAGCGTACGTGAACCTTATCGTATCATTGGCTGGACACTTGTCATTCGCCGAGTTACAACGCAATTAATACGTTTATGTTGAATTTTATTTAATGCGCTGCATAGATTTTCTTGTGCGCTGAGGTGTGCGAGCACCTGCGCAATTGCTCACGCGCGCAGCTTAGAGGGAACACTGGTATGTATGTGTATATATATATATAAAACTGAACTGGGAAGAAGGAGGGGCACGTTCAGTCTGTTGTTTGTAAACAATGGGCGTCATTACATTATTGCATCATTACGTCAGTGTACTACATAGGTACATCTAAACTCAAAATGTAACTTTTTTTTAAACGTAAAATCGAGGAAAAAAAACGTAAAATGGATGTACGTAAGTCGGGGAGCATCTGTAAACTACAGTTTCTGGGAAAGTAAGCAAATGAAGCACAATTCATATATATTCTATATTTTTATAGTTTATTTCTTACTGATGAATAAAGGTGACATCTGAGCGCATGCTTGAGGAATAGCATCTCTATAATTTGCTTGAAGAGTTTAATTTTACACTATGTAGAAACAAGAAAGGTTTACTAAATTGAGATTTTTAAGTTTTATGTTTACATATTGTACCCAAGACACAGGCAGGCCAAACGAAGGTTCACTTCAAGCACAGCTAATTGCTACGCAGCTAATTATTTATAACATACTACACAAAACAAAAGTAAATCTTTTTAAATGTGTTTTAATACTATACCTGTCAAACTAAAATAAAAGTTTTATTTGTTTATTTTATTTTATTTTATTTTTTCCATTTTAAAGTGTGTTAATTATGACATTGCTTACTAAGTGACTGTGCCAAACTGTGAGACATTTTGATTTAAGCACTATAATTTTCAAATTACTGTATATATTTAAAAAAAATCCCATTATTACAGACCAATCAGCTTTGCGTTTCCTGTTTACTTCTAATGTTTAAATCATTAAAGGAATCAGCAGCAACATAATTATGTAAGCAATAAGGTATATGCTTCATGTAAAATAAACTTTACATCAATACATGCATTATAAATCGATCAAGTACGAGAATGGTGACTGATATTAATTTGACAAATGCCTGTGATTAGTTTGGCCACATCATAACACATAGTCTACCTGGTGAACCGTAGCAGAAATAATCTCTGCTACTTTC
>CM045741.1:22907515-22927515 GCA_024760905.1 Plotosus lineatus
CGTCTGTTTTCTGAGATTTGATAAATCATCCCTAATGTAAATGATGCTGAACTGGTATAATGCTCCAAAAATAAATTTGAAAAAATTCTTAGTACAATTTATTTAATTTGTTCGTTTTGTGAAACCAAAAGCAAAACTTTTAAGGCCAACTTAGTGACATATATTACATATATTTTATTAAAATCTAAATGGTAGTAATATTATGAAATAACTATTTGGATTTGCTTCTGTTGGTTTATTTTCCTCTAAAGTTTTGTTCTTGTTGATTTTTTTTGATAATCGTACACAGTACACTTCAGCCTGTTCAGCTAAATCCTATTAGATATTTATTATTATTATTATTATTATTATTATTATTGTTATATTATTAGCATATTTATATTTTTCTAAATTATGCTAAATGTTAAAAGCTTAAAGTAAATGTAACGAAGTAATAACTTTTCGGATTCATAAAATATGACAAACAATGCTGTTTGATAAAATATGAATAAAAAGAACTAAAGTCATCCAGGTGATGCAGTTCGAGTACTAATGCCATTAGTGCTGATAATGATCCAGCGCAGGCTGAGGCTGCTTGTTTTGGTTGCAGGTTCTGTCCCCATCGTCACATTTGTGCATATTCAGTTTCAGTGTAAATAGATTCAGCATTTCCAGCCCGAGGGACTTTGAGCCTACATTATAGATCTGAGTTATAATTAGGTGTGGAGATGACTGCTGGTGCACAGCATTTTTACCAGACAAGACAGACCCACGTGGTCTGCTGGTCGACGTGCATAAATCTTTGTTTTAACTTCGTGGAAAAGATCGAGTCAAAGTTTCAGAAGCCAGAACACCAGGCTGTTGATGGTTCGAGTCCTATCAGAGGAGACACTGCGTTTACATTACACACACTTAAATTTGTTCTTGTGCTCATCACCATGTCTGATGGACTTTATTTCAAATGCAGCGAGATCGTTTACTTATCAATTAATAGAAAAACATATAAAAGCCCTGAGGAGTATAACATGTCGCTTTCAAGCAAGGTTGCTGTTCTGCAGAAGAAGAAAAAAAGCGCATCAGTGGTAAAGACGCTCCGTTTCTATGAACCCTGAGTCTGTTTGAACATTTTAATAAATATCAGGAGCTTCATGTATGAAGCAACAAATTAAGATTTTACATCTGACTCGTTCCTTTCTCTTCCTTTCAATTCTTAAGCAATTGTTTGCATGTTAAACTTGCAGATGGGACTTTTATTTGTTTGTTTGTTTATTTATTTATTTACTAATTTAATAATATTTTTATTTATTTGTTCACTTACTTACTTGATGATCTGTATCACTGCTTCAAGCTGAAACCAGTCGAACCCGAAACTAGCATGCTGTTGTAAAATGAAGTGACAAAACAAGAAAGATGTGACGAGTGCAAAAGGAAAAACTGTCGCCGGAAACGCAGCTCTGCGCAACAACATCCCTCGTAAGATATTTCAGAGAGTCCTTCCTCGCAAGCAAAGCAAACAAAAGCATTAATAATCACACAAAGTGACAAACAGGAATGAACTCTTCCCGTTTCAGCCTGAAGTCTGCTCTGAATGCACTTGAAATGACTTGTTGTTTTTTTTAAAGATTATCGTTTTTTCCTGCTTCAGATTCACCCAAACCAAATCACAAACTACAATTTATTGGATTATGTTCCAAAATATATATTTTTTAAATAATTTTAAAATGTTATGTAGGTATTATACTACTACTACTACTAATAATAATAATAATAACAATAATAATAATAATAATAATAATTATTATTATTATTATTATTATTATTATTGAAATAATTTTATTTACTTGCCAGTGATCAATGGATTTGTGGTAATTAAATTTTTATTCATTTTTTGGGGGGAGCTGTCCGATGTCCTAATTATATTTTAGCGATAAAGGCTCTATTTTCAGATGAATAAAAACGTGACTTGATTCATTAAAAATAGTCTTCTGATAACCACTTTCGTTAAAAAGCATCCAAAATAACTTTTGTGGTTAGTATTCTGTCTTTATTCAACCTTTTCTGTACCTCTAATAAAATTTACATTTATTTAGTAGCATAAGTGTATTTGTACAAAAGAAATCAAAAACAACAATCCGTCAAATGAACAGTCACATTTCGTGTGCACGACCATAAGTCAGAAATGCATGGTCCATATTAAATAATAACACTTCATCATCTTCTTGTTGTTCATCGATTCGATAAAACTGTCTTTTAGTTTTCTTTCTCGAGGAAAAGGCGCGAGATATCCTTTAAAAACTCCGCGCTCTCACTTCGCGCTCACTTCACTGCACTTCTCGTCTTCAGTGTCTTTTTTCATTGATTTTTTTTTTTTTTCTGTTGTACTTTTTTTTTTTTTTTTTTTTTTACCGTGGATGCGGCGTGCCAGGAACAGGGTTCCCCAGCGGATTGAGCGCTGGTTGCCCGCTCGCGCCCAGGCCGTGAATTAGCACGCGCGGCACGAGCGGTCTGTGCAGAGAAGCTGCGGGATGCGGTGCAGGTGCGCTGTTCCGGTACACACTGCTGTACATCGCTGCTGCCGCCGCCGCCGCCGCCGCAGTTCCGTCCACGGAGCCGAGGAGACCCGGCGGGTAGAAATACGGGGACGGAAACATCCGCTGCAGCGCCGAATAACTACCCGCTTCCGCCAGCAACTCCAAACCCACCGCCGTCTGCCGCTTCCACTTCGTCCTGAGATAAGAGCATTATTATTATTATTATTATTATTATTATTATTATTATTATTATTATTATTATTAATCATAATCATAATAACAATAACAATTCGTGTGTTTATTTTAATTAATACGTAGAAGGCTACCATTAGAAGGACCCCACAATTCATGTCTTGGAATTTTATAGACAGGTCTAAAGCATTACATGTTATTTACTTGTTTCTCCTTAGAATTGTGATAATAATAATAATAATAATAATAATAATAATAATAATAATAATAATAATACTTCTAGTAGTACTTAGTATCAGAGGACCAACAATATTTCTGTTTTATTAGGGTCTGTAATAACGAATAAAATTAAAATGTAAAAAAAACAAAACAATCAAATTTAGTCACAACGATTTTGTTTTGTTCCTATAATTTAGGTCCTGTGTGTAAAGCTTCCAGAGGCCCTGACTGTGAAGGCACAGGTGTAATGTTTGGAAGCTGAGGAAATGATTTATACTACTACTACTACTACTACTACTACTACTACTAATAATAATAATAATAATAATAATAATAATAATGATAATAATAATAATAATAATAATAATAATAACAACAACACCACCAATAATAATAATAATAATAATAATAATAATAATAATAATAACAACAACAACACCAACAACAACAACAACAATAATAATAAAAAAAAAAATAATAATAATAATAATAAAAATAAAAATAATAATAATAATAATAATAAAAATAATAATAATAATAATAATAATAACAATAATAATGGATATCTGGAGCAATAATTGTAAGGCATACTATAAAGTTCTCTAGTGTGCTGCAGATTTAAAGAGCTTGTATTAAACAAGGCATCGGATAATAAATGGGGGAAATGGTCAAATAAAAATAGTACATTTCACCATCATCATCATCATCATCATCATCATCTCATCATCGTTATTATTATATATCATATATTTATATTGTGTGTGTGCGTGTGTGTGTGCGTGTGTGTGTGTGTGTGTGTGTGTGTGTGTGTGTGTGTGTGTGTGTGTGAGAGAGAGAGAGAGAGAGAGAGAGAGAGAGAGAGATAATAGCAGCAGTGGTTAAAATTAATAGTAATACAATGTTCTCATCATGATTAATAATAGCCAGTGTTGAATAAAAAAGAGGGAAAGAGAGACAGACAAAAAGAAGCAGACTATTTTTCCTCACCGTCGATTCTGGTACCAGGTCTTGACCTGTGTGTCGGTGAGGTTGAGCGCCGCTGCCAGGTCCATGCGGTCCTGCACACTCAGGTACTTCTGACGCTCGAAGCTGCGCTCCAGTTGGTTCAGCTGATGGTCAGAAAAGGCTGTTCGCGCTTTCCGCGGTTTTTTAGCGCGTACAGGCGGACTGTCTCTGGAGCTCGAGATCTCCCGATCACCCTCTTCTTTTGTTGCTAAAAAATAATAATGCATTTCAAAAAAAAAAAAAAAGATAAACCATTATTATAGTTATGTTCTTTTTATGTTGTTGTTGTTATTGTTGTTATTATTATTATTATTATTATTATTATTATTATTATTATTATTATTATTATTATTATTATTATTATTATTATTATTATTGTTGTTGTTGTTTTTGTTGTTGTTGTTCTGTTGCTGCTGTTGCTATTCGTAATAAATTGTACTTTAAACAGAACAAATACCATTTTTCATTTTTCATTTTTCATTTGTCCGATCCTAATGTTCAAAGGTTTCTGATTTAATGAGCGAACTGTACATTCACAATGCACATTAAATAAAATATAAGTGTTTACTAATAAGATTTCAGAAGCAGATGACTGAAGTCACCGATATTTAGATTCCTTGCAACCGAAAAAAATGTTGCCAAAAATAAAATGAATGTCGGAAATATTTGGAAAAGAATCGATTGTTCGATCCGAGTCTATTTGTATCATTTTTTCTGTTTGTGATCCTCCCTCCAGGAAGAACAATAATCTCTCTAATTGACCCACCAGGGAGGCTTTACATCTGTTTCAGCTTCTGTTATGCTAATATCAGACAAACTCGGTGACAGTGACGAATGGAGTGTTTGAACCTCTTACAGGACAAAACTACCAAAATAAACAAAAAATATTAAACAATTATCCTGCATTTATAAGAAGCTGTGATCGTGATTAGTAAAGGTTGCATAATATCTCATATATATATATATATATATATATATATATATATATATATATATATATATATATATATATATATATATATATATAAAAGGCACTGTATATATAATATAAGGGTCAAACTGTACAATAATATGTAATGTAATATCAAATATGCGTCTCATAATAATAATAATAATAATAATAATAATAATAATAATAATAATAATAACAATAATAATTATGATGATGATGATGATGATGTTATGAAACGAATAATGCTGACGTAATGTTTATCAATTCATCAATACGACAGGATTGAAGTCAACATTATACATGATAGGCACCCTGATCACTGCAGCTGTTAATTTAGCATTACCAGGATTTATCCAACATTATTTTATTTAAAATGTTTAAAAGTGTTAATTAAAAAATTAAAAGTGTTTATTAAAAATGGGTTACTTATTTTTTTTTTCATTGTTTTTATTTAACAATACTAATATTACATATATATATATATATATATATATATATATATATATATATATATATATATATATATATATATATCGACAACAAACAGAAATTGTAGTAATAATGACATTAATAGTATAAAAGAGGATTTTATAGAATTAAATAGTAAATAAACAGAGTGATATAAATCATAATGCAGCAGGCACCATGATGTAAACAAAACAATAATGTGGTTTAGAGCGCACATGTTATTTTACTTAAAATCACACCACAGACTTCACACAGACATGAGAAAATATCTAACATCTCTTTTCTATGTGTGTTGATTAAACTGGTGTGTAAATTCAAATGAATGGTTTATTCTATAGAAGTGGAAATATTAACAGTTTGTACCCGATTTTTATTCGTCAGTGTATTTGCAGAACGTAGACCAGAACTGCACATTTATTTTGAAATGTCCTGTAGCATCGATGCAATGCGAAATAAACCCTTCTTTTTTTCAGGAGCGCGCGGGGATGAGTTCCGTGTTCAGCTCGAAATGATTCAAACTTCAAGCCTTCAAGACTTACAGCGAGCTTCTGGAAGTTTCCTGTCATCAGTGTCGCATTCATTTGATTTGATTTGATTTTTCCCTCCCCAGAAGTAAACAAGCTCAGGTCTGTCCTTACCGTTGCACTTGGTGTCGTTGTGCAGCTCGTCCCTTTTCTCTGCTTTTCCTCCGAGCTCGTCGTGCTCCGCTTTCGGGTTGAGACAGTCCGCGCTCTCCGCTTTGGGCGCGTGATGATGCTGACGCTGGTGCTGCGGGGAGGGTGCGAGGCTCGCGCTGTAGGGTGCGCACGCTGCCAGTGGCTTCCCGTCACCCAGAATGTCCTTGATCAAAAAAGACGACGTGGCGGTCCGCGGGGCGCACGCGGCCGGATTTTGGGCAACCGGATGATAGTGATGATGATGGAGGTGATGGTGAAGGCCGTCTTGCACCGGAAGCGGCTCTGGGGTCTCCGCGGTGACGGAGATCGGGGATGAAGGGCTCCTCGCGCCCGTGTCTACATCCGAGCAGGGTGAAGGAGTCGCACGGCTCCGGAAATCCGCCGCCCGGAAGTCACCGTCCATCATCGCGAGCGCTGAGCTGCAAGAACCGGTGGAGGATAAAATGGTGTCTATTCCAAAACTAGACGCGCTCGATCCTTCCATGACATAAAAAAAAAAAAAAAAAGAAAAGAAAAACCAATGTTGATTTAAGGAGTCTGCATAATAACTGGGACTTTATTCCCCATCAATTCATTTCAAAAATGAGAATATTTATGTCACGTGAGGATTAAACGGAACCAAACGCGAGTTGATGCTTCAGAAACAAAACAAACAAACAAAAAAAAGTGCGCAGTCTATTGATCAATCCCCGCCAATTACACACAGCAGCGTGTTTGGGATGCTGAATGCAGCTCACACCTATAAACGCAGAAAACAAGCCGCAAAACAAAAATCCTGCAAGTTTTTAAAATGTACAGAAGACTGCGATGCACGTGAAGTCTCCCAGGATGCACCTGCATTCAGCATGGAATCTGTAAAAAGCATCGAGGTCTGATACAGCTCCACGTCCTTTTGCACTGATGCCTGAACTTTCTGTCTCTCTCTCTCTCTCTCTCTCTCTCTCTCTCTCTCTCTCTCTCTCCCCCCCTCACTCTCTCTCTCTCATACTCTCGATATCTCTTTCTCTCTTCCAAAAGTTGCGCTTTCTGAGCTTTCTAACTCCTCGACATCAACTCTCCCTCTTTTTTTGCTCGAAATCCTCCCCAGTTGATGCTCTACAATAATTTCCTCCGTTGACGTCAGGAGGGGGGAGCCACAGATTTTCCCCCTTCTTTATTATAACACATTATAACACAGACACGCTACACTCCCCTTCTTTCTTCTGATTGGTCTCATCGTGTGAGCGGCACCTGCCGCCAACCAATCGGATAACTTTTACTTGGTGGCAGCAATTTGGATCCTGAGAAATCAAAATGCTGTTTTTAATAACAGAGCTACACTTTCAGAAAGATTTAATCATGTAAAGTGAAACATGTGCGGGGTAATATCACACACACACATATATATATATATATATATATATATATATATATATATATATATATATATATATATATATATGTATGTATATATATATATATATATATATATATATATATATATATATATATTAACAATTAAGCACATTTTTAAAGAGCTGAATCATTAGACTTGCCAATGACAGGAAGGACTAAATAAGAACATAAATATTTGAATTAGACCTATCCTCGATTACATTATTATTTATTATTACTAATGAAATATGACTGAGCATATTATCCCTATATTAGTAAATAATAATTTGTTTCCATTGTAATTTCCCAGTGGTGATGTCATATTGAGGACAAATACGTATTAGTTATTATAAAAACCAAGTTTATGTAACATTAATTTACATCACTTATATTTCTTACTTAATACAATCGATTATTTTAAATCAATGAGAAATTATTATTTTTTTATTATGGGATGGCTTCTGTGGCTGTCAGACAGCGTGAAACAATTATTTTTGAAATACCTCAAGCTAAAGGAAGTATTTTACGCTGCAGTGGCAGGAAAAAAAACAAACAAATAATATTTAATAAATAAATAATAGTCTGGACGAGTCTGGTGTTTTGTTGGGTGTGAGATTGGAGCACACAGAGCCCTGAAGTTTAGTAAATCGAGCCCAGCTCGAGATCTTATAGTCGAGTGGTGGGAACACACAGTACGTAACTGTCAGGCGTCACGTGGTCATTTGCGGTCTGCAGCCTGTAACTAATTAATGTTCAAGTTCATTTGAATATTAAATCACTAATCCAGAGAGTAGGGGAAGCGGAAAGGGATCTTAATCCACATCTGCATGACATCAGGAAGACATGCAGTAAATAACATCTTTACATTTCATGTAGCTCCTGTTTTTGTTTTTGTTTTTTTTTTTGTTTTTCTCGGGATCAAGACTTTTTTCCAAAAGAAAAGAAGAAGAAGGAAAAACAAACAAACCAACCAACAAACAAACAAAACAAACAACAACAAAAAATCCCCCAAACCTGCAGTTCTCGCCCTCTCGAAAGGTTTTTATTATTCAAATTAAATTTGTTGTAGGTTTTTCCAGACAAACCCATTTGAGGCAGATTATTTGCTGGTGGACAGAAGTGGAGTTCTGTCGACGACAAAGACTCCGATGATGAGGATGGTGATGAAGAGGATGATGATGAAGACGAAGACGATGATAGGTTTGCTACTCAAAATAATATCATGTATTTGGAACTCGATTATAAATACACTGTGATGTTTGTGATGTTTATGCATTTCTACTGATTTCAGCATTCTGTCTTTAAATTCTACATTTCAGCTTTAATTTGAAAATAACCCAACAGCAACCGAGTGCAGCAAAAACATCTTAGATTTCATACATCTGTCTGTCTGTCTGTGTGTGTGTGTGTGTGTGTGTGTGTGTGTGTGTGTGTGTGTGTGTGTGTGTGTATGTTTTATTGAAACAGAATATTGTAAATAATAGTTTTTCTAAATATGTTTTAATTAATTTTCATTTTGTACAATTTTTTGTTTTTTGACTGCTTTGTGTTGTTGGTTTGGTTTTTGGTTTTTTATGTATACGAAATTATTTTCAATAAAAACAGAGAATTTATATTTTTTGATTTGCATTAATAAAAGGTAAGGCTGAAGTATTCATATTTATAAGATTAGATTCAAGTTATGCAAATAGATCCAAAAGAATCTGTATTATCAACGGGTATCCAGGAATGTGATCCAAACCAATTCTGACGTGAAGACATTTTTGTCAGAAGAGTGGATGCTGTTGATTTACCACGATGCTCAAATCCACCGCTAGGCGGAGACAAACATCCCGCACTGTCACTGAGCATGTGTTCGAAATAACGGAGAGTTTTTCTAACTTCTGTGTTACAGGTGCCCTATTTATTTCAACATGTTACACTTAAACATCACATGGCATGAACTTGACCTACTAATATCACATACCAATTCCAACTTATAGTCAGGATCGTTGTGTTCTACTTCTTTTTTCAAGTTCCCCATTTAACAAGATACAGTATGTGATTAGTATACAGTACAGTACATTACTTCACTTTTAATTATCACAATGTTTTCGTCTTGTTCTGGAGTGATGCTTCAGGCTCGAGCCAAAATATGTAATATGTTAATTATTGTCTACATAGGGCTGGTGTTAAATATGTTTGGAGACACCTGTTCGTTGTAATTAATATGAGGGGAGAGAGAGAGAGAGAGAGAGAGAGAGAGAGAGAGAGAGAGAGAGAGAGAGAGAGAGAGAGAATATATCGTAATTAAGTACTAATATTAGTAACTAATAAATACTTCACATATATATTCATTTCGTTGAATCCGCATTAAGGTCGCACGCGGTGCTGGCTCAGTGGTTAAGGCTCTGGATTACTAATCCGAAGGGTTGTGGCTCAAGCCCCATCAACCTGCCGCTGTTGGGCCCTTGAAGCAAGGCCCTTAAACCTCAATTGTTCAGTTTTGTATAAACAATGATTAATGTAAGCCTCTAGATAAGGCTGTCTGCTATTGCTGTTTCTGTATGTATGTGCATGGTGCCTATCTCAGCCGACTCTGGGAGAGATGCAGAGTACACCATGGACAGCTCCCCAGCCCACCGCAGTCTATCACACACACACAGTGTTTTGACCGCAGGTACTGACTGTAGTGTATATAATTATAGCTCGACAGATAGAGATAGAGATCACACCTGTTAGAAACGTCATATGTTCCTCTGTCAGGAAAACACGCAGCATGATGACGTTGGTTCGTGAACAGCTAATTGTCAGAATTAATTGAATTATGCTGTGAAGAAGATTTATATTAGAAGGTATTCTGGCTGGTTTCTTTTCCTTGTCCCCTGGAGGGGTGACAGGTTGGTGACGAAGCATAAAACGAAGCAAGAAGCACGCCGGTCTCAGGAGACAGATGTCACGTGGTTCATTAACAGTTTCCTAATTGCAGCAGTTCATTTGAGCCTTGAATCGATCGCCTTGTTGGGTTTAACTGCGCTCTGGAACAAATTGAATGCAACTAGTCACGGTGGAGCTGCTGGTGATTCGTTGCGGCTCAGGCTCCATTGATCAGACGGTGAAATTGTGGCTCGAGCGCTATTGATTCCCGTTCCCTGTCTGCGCTGTGACGTCACTGCTGGAGGCGGGAATTTTACTTCGTTACAGCGGGTACGAATCATTTCCAAATTTGTACAAAAAAGTTTCCAGGTTTCTTGTGAACCCTGTTCTTAACGACACTAAAAATATGGAAGAAATAATAATAATGACAATAATAATAATAATAATAATAATAATAATAATAAAGGGGCAGTGGTGGCCTAGTGGAATAGATGCTGGATCACTGATCCAAAGGTTGAAGGTTCAAGCCCCACTCACCACAGGTTGTCACTGCCCCCCCAACCCCAACCCCACCCCCACCCCTAACCCCACCCCCCCCCAAGCGTGCAGCTAACTGGGTTATCAAAGGCCGGCCATGTCTGTCACTGTCTATGGTGTGAGGTTCATGTAAAAGAACCATTGCTGACTTTCGAGAAGAGCAGCTGCATAACCATCAATGTGTTTCCGCCCTGCGATGGCCTGGCGAGCTGTCCAGGGTGTACTCTGCCCTCGCCCGGAGTCGGCACGACCCTAATTAGGATTAAGCGGTTACAGAAAACCAACTGATGATAATAATAATAATAATAATAATAATAATAATAAGGGAAGTGGTGGCCTGGTGTGGTGCTAAATTACCGATCACAAGGTTGGGGGTTCAAGCCCCACTATCACCGGTTTGTTACTGTTCTCCCAGTGCACCTAATTGGGTTATCAAAGGCCGGCCATGTCGGTCACTGTCTATGGTGACATGTCATGTAAAAGACAGCAGAAGGAATAGCTGTCAGCGCTCTTCTGCCCTGTGATGGCCTGGCGAACTGGACAGGGTAGGCTAAGATGGGCGTCAGCGCCCCCCTCCCTCCCCAATTTAATTACACTGAAGTGGTTCAGAAAATGAATGAATGGATGTGGATGATAACTACAACGACTACGACGACGAATTCTACTATTACAAGAGTCGTCATATAGCCGTGATCTTCATCATCATAATCGTCATCAAATCCTGCCTCCGTTTGATGCACGTTGATGAAGCTTGTTGAGGGCGTGTCTTGTTGTCCAGGCAACCATAGCAACAGCATCAGAGTTCAAAAGAAAACACAAACTGCAGAGCACAGTGACTTTGACATTGAACCGCAAGGTGATCTTGAAATTGTTATTGTCCCTCCTGTTCTTATACAGTAAATTGAAACACCACCAACAATATCATCATCATCATCATCATCATCATCATCATCATCATCATCATCATCGTCATCGTTATCTTCATCATCATCATCATCATCATCATCATCATCATCATCGTCATCATCATCATCATCATCATCATCGTCGTCATCATCATCATCATCATCATCATCGTCGTCATCATCATCAGCATCATCATCATCATCATCATCATCATCATCCTGCCATGTAATATATGAATGAGTGTGATGTTTATTTATTTAAAGTTGTGCCCTCAAGATCGACTGTCAAGAAAACTGAATGGGTTTGACTGGTGTTGGTTCACGTTGGTCAGAAAAAAACAAAGTTGTAGGCTACTTCGTGAGCAAAACTTTTCAAATAGATATGTATGACACACCATATTTCACATTTCATATTTCATATGGCCACTCTTAGAAGATAAAGTCCATTGTACCTTTGAGCACACAAGAACTGGTCACTGGATCAGTACCATCTAAGGTTCCCACTCACTAATGAATCATAAAGTGAGTTTTTTCTTGTATTATCTGTTTATTTTGGTTGAATATAAAACTGTCCATGTGAAACTAACTGGTTTAGTAACTCTTATTCACTTGCCTTACATGTTGCTTTGGTTCTGTACTTGTTTACAAGAATGATAACAAGACCGTGTGAATTTGAGGAATTTGAGGAATAGTTTTGGATATGTGCAAGGGCCAACACTGATTCAGAGAAAGTGAAAGAATTAAAGAATGAGTGTTAAACAGAAGAAGGTGTACCATTCCAATAGATGAAAATGCTTACTAATATGTCACACCTGGTGCATGGGCATTGACAATCCTGTACAGGAGATACAAAATGGTTTCAGAAAGAACTTGTGGCTGATTCTGTTTTATTTCCTAGAGATAATACTGCATTTCATGCTTATTTAATATACTCGGAAAGTGAATGAGCAGCTTTAAGGTATTTAAACTTTTTAGCCTATACTGCTTGGAAATATATTTTCTTTTTTGACATACAGTGGTACACATAATTACATTGAGATCCAGTAATTAACCATATATTGTGCTTTAGTGTGGACATGGGGGGGGGGGGGGCAGGAATAGACTGCTACTGTACCCTTATTTCTGACAGTGTATATACATGCTGCACTATGAATCATTAGATTAATGATAGTTTATATCCTAAAATCCACAATCTATTAAAAGTGCATCTTTTAATATGTTATCTCATACCTTTTGGTTTATACAATAATATGTACAAAATGCAATGACAGCTCTAAGCATGTACAAAAATAATTATAGAAACCGAGAACAAAAGACAAGCACTTAGTGAGGCCTCGAAAGCAGCCAGCCTATTTGGCATGTTGTGTATCTGCATTACAATTCAGGAATAACAACAAGCATATAATTCAGCATCTGCATCATGGCTACAGTGTGTTAAGTCATAGGCTTTAAGGTCATAAATCAGATGAATGTATGCGGTCGACTAACTCCTAGCTCCAGTAAATATGTTTAACACCACGTTCTGGAAGATGAGAAGACTAACATGAAATCATGAGTTTAAAAAATCAACATAAAATTATGTCTTAGGAAGCTTCTGTATGAAAGGTTAGTGCTCTTTATGGGATGTGACATTTACATGAGTCGCTTATTACATCCAAATATTACAGTTTATACTAGGTGTTAACAGTGTTCTCTCTCTCTCTCTCTCTCTCTCTCTCTCTCTCTTTCTCACACACACACACACACACACACACACACACACACACACATATGCACATCTGTACCTCAATTTACTTTGTAATAAAACATGTGACATTCAAGTTTAATTTGAAGTGCAGCCTGATTTTAATCCAAAGATAAAAAAAGAAAGGAAATAATAAGCTATAATGAAGAACACTATGAAAGCTTGGTGTAGCCTATCGAAATGAAGCATTTTTACAACCTTAACACCTTAAAACAATACAGTACTTCTAACAAACCTATATGTGCACATGGGTGGCATGGTGGCGTAGTGGTTAGCATGTCCCCCTCACAGCAAGAAGGCTTGGGTTCGATTCCCGACCTGGGCGTGTCTGTGTGGAGTTTGCATCTTTTCCCTGTGCTTGCGTGGGTTTCCTCTGGGTGATCCGGTTTCCTCCCACGACCCAAAGACATGCACAGTGGGTTAATTGGCCATTCTAAATTGCCCGGAGGTTCGCATTGTAGCTAATGACCTGGAGAGGGATGGGTGGCGCCAGGCCAAAATCAGCCCGTCTAGCCATGAAGGCGACCTAACGACATCCCCGGATGTTAAGGGATAAGTGAAGTGAAGATATGTGCACTCAAAAGTAAATGTGGACTCAAAAGTAAAACAAAAGAATAAATAAAAAGTACACTGCATGTGTTCAACTGAATAGCATGTGGAATTATTCCAGCATTAATGTATATAGTGCAAGTCCAATTGTTTTAAATTAAACATGAATACAGTGTTAACACTGTACTTTATAGCTTATATAAGTCCAGTTGGAGACATATGAACACAACTTGAATTTAACACTGTATGTGTTAATGAAACTCATGGGGTGTTAATTCAACACTGCAAGTGGTAATTTAATTCTGGATGTGTTCTTTCCGCACTAAAATTGGGTTATTCCATAGAATTCAGGATAGATAGCGACATGCATCACTGAACTCTTTGTTCTCCTTGCTGGTTTCAGTAGTTTATATGCACTGATTGATTGACATTTCGCTGGGGATTGTCATAACACTCTAAAGGGTCCTTTCAGCTTCTTAATTACCACGGCTGTCAGTCTCACATGGCTCCGCCCCTTTTCTAATTTTGTTTTGTTGTTGTTTATGTTGTTCAGCACACATGGCAGATCTGCATCGGTGGTGATCATGAGAAGAGAAGAAATTTAACAAATTTCTGGATGAGTAAACAAAAAAAATTATATAATTTCAGACAGTCGTAAAATTCATATACACAGTCTAAAGACATGCCGATTAGACCATCTGACTATGCTAAGATGTCCATAGGTGTTACTGTAAGAGTAAATGATTGTTTGTGTCTATTTTGGCACTGTAATGGATTGGAAACCTATTGGTGTACCTCGCCTCTCACATAAAGTCAGCTGAGACTGGTACAAGCGACTTTATATAATGTAAAACATTTTGCCCTATACAAAGTTTATTTATTTATCTATATGAAGTCCCCTTATACACGGAAATATAACAAACTTCTGTAATTTTTTGATAACATACATAAAGACCAAATTATTACTGTAGAAACTGTATTAACTCTGCCTATGCCGGTCCTAAGCCCGGATGCAAAAAAAGGTAGGTTGGCCTTGGAGTGCAGATGCCAGGGCTGTAAAAAACAAACACGATTAAAATCTATGGCTTGCAGCAATCAATTAATCTCATGCCGGCTCGGACGTCACCTGGTCAAACAAGGTCCGCGTCCCCAACCGTGGAACCAGGGTTGGGTCGAAAAATATGCAAAAACAAACCCTATTAAGACTGCAAAAGAGACCCTCAAGCTTGCTACGTGGAATGTCCGCACTCTTAATAGCCCCGGAAACCTGGACCTCCTAAAACATGAGATCAAACCTTACGACTGTGATATCTTAGGCTTGGCAGAAACACACTGGCCAGGCAAAGGTGAGATGAACAACTGCGAAATCATCTGGTCCGGCGAAGAAAACGTTCGCAGAAGAGGAGTCAGCTTTATTCTCAGTAAGAAAGCTAGGAGCGCCCTGATTGGCTACAATCCCATTAGCCCAGGTATCATAACAGCCAGATTCAAAGGCCAACCGATCAACATTACAGTCATCCAAGTGTACGCCCCCACTGCAGAATGCCCCAACGAGGAAATCCAACAATTTTACCAACAACTAGAGGACACGCTTCATCTGTGCCCTAAAAAAGATATGCAGGTCATCATGGGAGATTGGAACACCAAAATCGGCAGTGACAACACAGGCTTTGAACAAGCAATGGGCAAACATGGATATGGAGACCAGAACAATCGTGGTCTCATGCTTCTTGAATTCGCTATTAAAAACAAACTCTACATCTGCAACTCTCTCTTCCAACAGAAAGACCATAGAAAATGGTCCTGGACATCACCTGCTGGAACTCATCACAATATGATCGATATGATCCTCATTGATGGAAAACAGCCAGAAGAAACTGTAGAACTTACCAAGGCGCTGACATCTCTTCTGACCACAGCCTTGTTATATGCAAGATACGGATTAAGTTCAAGATCAATGCCAAACATAGAATCAAACCCAAAAGAGACATCACCAGTTTCAACAACCCTAATACATGCACAAGTTTCCAAGATTCACTAGAAGAAAATTATCTAACATAGATCAGGATATCACCAACATAAACCAATATGCATCCAACATCTACGCAGCCATCAACAGCACCACTGAAGAAATTATCCCAATCACACGCAAACCACGGAAAACCTGGATCACAAATGCAACTCTCAAACTTGCAGATAGGAAACGACAAATGATAAATAGCATCTCCCATTCTAATAGCAATCGAAACAAAAACCGCAAACTCTGCAACGAAGTCAGAAGAGCAGCAAGAAAGGATAAATAGAACTGGCTTCATAGAACATAGTGCTAGCCAAAACCAAAGCAGAGCAACTTATAAACTAATGAAAGACCTCAACAGGAAATATCAACCCAGATAGGGGACAATCAAAGACCAAAATGGCCAGATCTTACAGACCAAAGAAGAAATTCTCAAAAGATGGACATCTTACTGTGAATCTCTCTACAAGTCCAGCAATACTGATCAGTCCCATGCAAACGAACTTAATGCCATCTTGCCATCTATCAAAGATATTAATGACCCAATCCTGATGGACGAAGTTACCAATGCAATCAAACAACTCAAACACAACAAGAGTCCAGGTACTGATGGCATCGTAGGAGAAATTATCCAGGCTGGAGGAGATAACCTGGCGACGCACATCCACAAACTCTGCAGTGCTGCCTGGAAAGCAGAGAAAATCCCTGAAGAATGATCCAAAGCAATCGTGGTTACCATACCCAAAAAAAGGTGACCTCTCCCAATGCAGCAACTACCACACAGTGTTGCTGATTAACCACATGTGTAAATGCCTCCTAATTATCATCCACAACAGACTCAGAGCTAGAATTGAATCCCACCTTGCTGAGGAACAGGCTGGATTCAGGCAGGACAGGAGCGCCATCCAACAAATCCTTATCCTGAGGCTCATAGCTGAAAAAGCCCACAGAAAGAACATTACCATCTATAACCGTTTCATTTACTTCCAAAAAGCTTTTGACACTATTGACCACAAAACCATCTGGGTGGTCTTTAAATCCTATGGAGTTGAACCCAAGCTCATCCGCATGCTTGCCAGCATTTATCAGAGCTCCAAAGCAGCTGTGTGTATCGGCAATGACATGGGTGACTGGTTCAAACAAGAGAAAGGTTCAAGACAAGGAGACCCCATCTCTACAAACATTTTCATCACGTACCTGGAAAGAGTTATGGATAACATCCAAGCTAGCGATAGTGGCATTGTAGTCTCGGGCATCAACATTAACAATCTCCACTTCGCCAATGACATCGACCTACTGGCTTTTGACACCCCCAGTCTCCAAAGAAACACCAATATGGTTAACACCGAGGGTAGAAGAACAGGGCTGCTGATAAATGTTAACAAAACCAAATCTATGGCCTTTGGGAGTAATGTTGATATCCAGCTTAAAATCGATGACTCAAATGTTGAATGCGTTAAAGAATCTGAATACTTAGGAAGCCTGTTCACCACTGACAACGATATCAGTAAAGAAATCAGAAGACGCATCGGCAAAGCCTATGGTGCTCTGGGCAGATTTAACAGTATATGAAATAGCAGAATAATCAGCATCGACACCAAGCTCCAGATTCTGAGAACCTGCGTATTCAGCATCCTTCTCTATGCGGCAGAGGCATGAACATTAAAGTTGAGCGACTGCCAAAGAATTCTCGCTTTTGAGATGAAATGTTATCGCAGGATACTTAACATCCGCTGGTACAACAGAGTCACCAATGAAAACATAAGGAAAAGGATCAACTGCCCACAGAATACCGTCCAAAAAATCATCCACAGAAGACTAGGACTGTTTGGCCACATATGCCGCATGACCAACAAAGAATGGTGCTGCGACAATATAGCCCATCTATACCATGCTGCCCAAGACCGGGCCAAGTGGAAAGCGATTGTTAAGCAAGCTGCAGACACCAATGGGCATTGAGCCCTCGGATTTTAATAAAATAAAAAAAATAGAAACTGTATAGTGCTAAAGAACTCTTCATCTCTGGAAATGAACAAGAGTAGTTTTTTCACTTGTATTTTTCACCTGCTTTCCTCCCATACACTTCCTTGTCACAGTTCCACACTTTCCTCAGCCTTTGACTTCAGCAACGTTATTGTCCAGTCAGTCAGACGAAGTCTGGGTTGGTGTAGTCTACGGATTGGCAGCTACTATGATTCAGGAGGGTCTGTTGGAGGAAGGTCTTCAAACTGCTGAAGGTTGCTATCGGACAGTGTGGGAACAGACCGGAATGGCTTTTCATAATTACATGATTACATGGTAATTGCTCATTAGTTTGCAACTGTATGTTAACCAAGCACAGTTTTCTCATTTAAAGTCATCTAAGACCGCACTGGGGGAAAGAAGTAGAGCGCTAGTAAGAATGTGTTTTATGATTGGTTCGCTTGGTTGTACTCAGTGATTGATTCTGTGGCTTTTAGTGATTGAATGAATGGTCAGACTGGAATAGTTTCAAGGGTAGTTTCAGACTTGTTTGCATTTACATCCAGTCCTGCTCGTTTGGAATGTTTAATCAAACACAAGAACCTGTCAAAAGGTCAGAAACAAATTCACAGGTCACACACATCTTGTATGAATGCTGATGCCGGATACGATTATCCTGATTTTTGTGTCCTCTTAGAGAAGTGAGAGAGGAATCTAGAACTATTTTCACATTGGATGAAAAGTTCAAGCTATTTTAATCTTAAGATCCCAGACAACCATTAACTGAATATAAAGCAAACACAGAACGTTCCCATAACATTTCCTAAGGGTTATTTAGCATTCTTTGAAAGTCCTTAGAATGTAAAATGGACTTTAAATGTCAATCACATTTTCAATCTGTAAAAGAACACATCACTGTAATTCAATTGCTAATGTCATATATGATAATAAATTAGTGTGGCCAGTGGCATAGTGGTTAGGGTGTTGCGCTCATGATCAGGAGGTTATGTGTTCAAATGCCAGTTAGATCCCCACTGTGCTAAGACCTCTGTTCACCCAGCAGTATAAATGGTTACCAATAAAATATACTGAGAAGGTAACCTGCAATGGACTCGCGTCCCATCCAGGAGGAGTTGTACTCCTAGTCGCTTCATGCTACGGAAACCAGGGATAAGCACCAGCCTGATGAGCCACTGTGGCTCGGGTGTAAAAATCCCAACAGATATGTGATAATAAAACATCTAAGACACTAAAATAATGAAGTGAAAACACTTTACAAGCAGGAAAATGGAAATTCAGAGGTATTTTAAGCTATAAAAAAATCGGTTATGAAATTCAGCTGTTATTGTCTGTACATTGTTTGATATATCAATAAAGTAAAAGATGAACTGCATTGGGCAGTGGTGGCGTAGTGGTATAGGGTACTGGATCACTGATCCAAATGTTGGGGGTTCAAGTCCCACTTTCCACAAGGTTGTCACTGTTCCCCCAGTGCAGCTAACTGGGTTATCAAAGGCCGGCCATGTCTCTCACTGTCTATGGTGTGAGGTTCATGTAAAAGAACCATCGCTGACTTTCGACAAGAGTAGCTGCAAAGCCGTCAGCATGTTTTCGCCCTGCGATGGCCTGACGAGCTGTCCAGGGTGTACTCTGCCCTCGCCCGGAGTCGGCTGGGATGGGCGCTAGCCTCCTCGTGACCCTAATTAGGTTTAAGCTGTTACAGAAACTGAACTGATGAACTGCATCCAATGATTTGTGCCTCATTCATAATTAATGTACAGGAAAGGGTTTTCTTTTCTTTTTTTATGAAAAGGCTAAGTTCTCAGAAGGTTATCTGAAGGTTATCTAGTAACATTTCCAGATTGCATTCTCAGAGCATTAAGAAACTTTTCCAAAATATTCTTCTGTGAATGTTTTCATAACCAAAACTAAGATTCACAAAATGTTCTGAGAGTGTAAAATTGTTAACTGGGCATCCATCCACCCACCCATTCATTCATTTTTTTTAAGCCACTTAATCCTAATTAGGGAGG
>CM045741.1:22932515-22990015 GCA_024760905.1 Plotosus lineatus
ATAAAAAAAAATAGCAACATCAACACATTACCAGTGTTTATTTATTCCAAACGATATTAGTATAGCTCTTGCCAAAGAATTCAACAAATGTATAGCACCATATACTTAATGACCAATCATTTTTATATCCTGTACATAATTTATTACATAATGCAATAAACAAATAAATAAATAAATAAGCAAATAAATAAGTAAATAATAAAACTTTTTAAAAGAAGAAGGTGAAAAACTGATCTTTATATCACTGAAAGTGCCGATGGGTCCCAAGGGTGTGCATGGTGAATGTTGTGTTTGTGAAGGTGGTGAAAGCTCTTTAAAATGCCCAAAGCATTATAGGACTTGACTATTCTAAAAGAAGTCAGGGAATTGGCTAGAACTTGCCCTTAGCAGCATTTCTGAGATCAGGTTGGTTTGGCCTTCAATGCTTCTGTTTAGAAAAGAGACAATAGAATGCAGTCTCAGACGATCGCATCTCTCACTGTAGTGCTGTAAATGCCCAGAGGAGCTCGATGTACAGACCAACCACAAGCCATTTGGATGTGGAGACCATTGTAGTCCATGTATTTTTTGATTGACTATTTATACGCTTTAATCATATCCTATGCAGACTACACATAAAATTATTTTCGTAACAGGACAGAAATTATTTACTGACTGACCAACAAATTACATATACAAGTGCTTTAAATTTAATTACTTTTTTCACATGTACTGAGCAGTTGGGTGTGAATCATAACCACATGCACAGTTCAATATCATTAGAACTGTCACGATTGCTGAATCTTTCAGGTTCCTTTGTACGTACAATACAGTAACTCATTACATCAGCATGGAGAAGAGAATAAATCTGCACAAATAATAAAATATAAAAATGTCTCCAGCCTAGACATGTAATATGGAAAGACTTGCAGAAATGACACTGTCGTGGCAGAACGTTGGGGTGCCTTCCAGCTCTGGGCCTAGGGATTGATTCCTGAACACAAATTCTCCTTGAGGTCTTCTGAGGACTCATTTGTAACTCTGGAAAATTGGAAAATTTTTAAATGTTTTTAAATTGCTCTGGATATCAGAATATGATTGACAAAACAGCAGCTTCATATTCTACTTTGTGACTTTTATATATCTTTATGTACTGCTTCTTGTAATGTAACATTATCTTGTTCTTGTCTCTTATTTAATGTCACTATTATCTCATATATTTCATCTTATTTCCTGCAATAATATTTATATATCTAAAAAAAATGGGGGAAACGTTGTTGCTTGATGTTTCATCCAGGCTGTGTTCTTTCTATGTTCCCAGAGTTTGTTTGTTTGCATGCCTGTTTTTTATTTATTTATTTATTTTATTTCCTCACTAAACCCCAGAGCATGATTGCAAAAGATATATTAAGAAGGTTTAATTATTCAGGAAATATTTATTTCCCTTCTGTAATGTGTGAACAAACAGCCAGTAACTGTAGATTCTTGCAGGAACTATGCAATTCAAAAAAGTTTTGCTCATGAGCAAAAAATGTGCAACCTATCACAGTAAGCGAATGCTGTAGCCTACAAATTACAGTGTACATCCAGCTCACTAAAACCCAGTTCAACACGTCACAAAAGGCATATTCTGGAGATGATTTTCTGTATTCATCTATTTTACATTTATTTCAGTACAGTTTGCTTGAAAAAAAAAGGGGCTCACATTGTATGCAGAGTTGAAAGTTGCTTTTCTGAAACGTTCCAGTGTGTTCCGGTGGAAGAGGTCTGAATATTTATATTACAATACATATTCAATGCTATAAATGCTTATAATAACAATTAAACAATCAAAAATAATGCATAAGATGTAAATAAGATATAAATACACACAGATGAGCGCCTCACATAAAAATGTAAGTAGTTTTGATGGGGGGTTTTGGGTTGTTGTTTTTTGTTTGTTTGGATTTTTTTTTTTTTTTTTTGCATAATTGGCCTTGTTTTGCGGCATATTATATTACCGGCACAGCGTTCCGGTGTGTTTCAGATTACTTTCACCTCTAAGAAAACAGCGAACACCACAGGATTTATTAAATTAAATATAACATATCATAAAATATCATGAAATAACAGTACAGTATAGCAGTTAAGTCTTCCTATATATATATATATATATATATATATATATATATATATATATATATATATATATATATATATATATATATATATATATATATATATATATATATATATATGTGTGTGTGTGTGTGTGTGTGTGTGTGTGTGTGTGTGTGTGTGTGTGTGTGTGTGTGAAATAAAATAAAAGTCCAGTCCTTTGCAGGTTACCTCTCCAGTATTTACTGGTAACCATTTATATTGCTGGGTGGAAAGAGACACACTTGTGGTTGAGACCTTGACTAGGAGTATGCATGATAGGGATCTGATGGGATTCAAACTTATGACCTTTTAATCATTATCCCAGTTCCCTAACCATTACACCACTGGCTTCACCAAACAGAATTAAACCACAAACCTAAATATACGACCCAGTTCAATTTTAATTCAACTCAGCTCAATTTGATTTGTGTAACAATTTTTCAAATTGATTTTGGCACAAAACAGAGATTTAGTTATAGGTTTAATCCAATAAACAAATAGAGCAAACCTGAGGAAACACTGAAAAAAAATGAAGAAAAAAAAAAAAACCTCCCCGAGATGACATGGGGAGGAAAAACTTTGAGCGGAAACAAATTAAAAAGAAAACCCATCGGCTCATGGGAATGAGTCATTATAACATGTAGTTGTAGAAGAGCAAAAGTTAACAACATTAAGTGTGTTGAAAGGATGTTTAGTACAAGCATATTGTGAACAGGAGTCTTGGGATATGCGCAAAGCAGTCTCTCATTACAGCAAATGAGTCTGTTTTTCATACAGAAGGAAATAATCACATTCTACACATTATTGTATTAAATTAACGTTCATCCATGCATTCATTTTCTGAACCGCTTAATCCGAATTAGGATCGCGGGAAGCCTGGTGCCCATCTCAGCCGACTCTGGGCGAGGGCAGAGTACACCCTAGACAGCTCATCAGGCCATCGCAGGGCAGAAACACGTTGACGGCCATGCAGCTACTCTTGATGAAAGTCAACAATGGTTCTTTTACATGAACCTCACACTATTGACCGTGAGAGACATGGCCGGCCTTTGATAACCCAGTGAGCTGCACTGAGGGGGGGAGGACAGTGACAACCCATTGAGAGTGGGGCTTGAACCCCGAACCTTAGAATCAGTGATCCAGCACCTTTACCATTATTCCACCACTGCCCCTAGATTAATGTCTGTCTGTCTTCCTTCCGGCTTTTTCCCTTTTACTTGGGCGTCGCCACAGTGAATCATCTGATTCGCACGTTTGATTTGGCAGAGGTTTTTACGTCGGATGCCCTTCCTGTCACAACCCTTTTTTTGCAAGGGACAGAAACACGCTGACGACTTTGCAGCTACTCTTTACGAAAGTCAGCAATGGTTCTTTTACATGCCTCTCACCATAGACAGTGAGAGACATGGCCCACCTTTGATAACCCAGTTAGCCGCACTGGGGGGGACAGTGACAACCTTGTGGAGAGTGGGACTCGAACCCCCAACCTTTGGATCAGCGATCCAGTGCCCTATACCACTAGACAACCACTGCCCCGTACTGCCCCTAGATTAATGTCACTACTAATATTCCAACTACTAACCTAATGTGACTTGGATGTGATTTCAGCCCATTGCAGGGCACGGCGTGCGTACATATTTACAAACTCATTTATACCTAAACACTCTTTATCTTTGGCAAACAATGTACTTGCATGTTTTTGGGCTGTGGGAGGAAACTTGAGCAGTTGGAGGAAATTGATGTGGACACAGGGAGAACATGCACACAAACTGCATATCAACAGTAACCCAAGCTCGGGATTGAACCAGAAACACTAGAGCTGTGAGGCGGCAGCACTACCTGCTGCACCGCTGTGCTGCCCTTCTGCTGGAGTTTCTCGGCTACAAATCAATAAATCAATAAATAAACATGTTGTTGTCAGGGACTTTGAAGAAACTCTTTGAGAATCAATACATGCTATATAGCATAGAAGTGATGTGAGTAAAATTGACTAAAGTAATCACTGAGTGAAGACATATGTGCTCAGAAGAATACACCCACACATCACCTAAAGCACTTGACGTCAGTCTCACTTACAGCTGCCAAAGCCACTTGATATTTATTTATCTGTATGACTGAAATAAATTTGTTCTTGCATACTGACCCTCACGCATCTCAGCATTCTTGCCTCAACCTCACATGATCTTTATGAATTATTAAATGAAGAACCCCAGACTGTTTCAAAGAATACTGTCTATCAGTGGTGTTGAGCGTTCCCTCTGCTTTAGCGCTGTTACATTGCCTGTGGAAATGACATATCAGACATTCACAATGCTTGGATTTGAATGGTCTAATAAGACTTTCATAAGTTGTATTTTATTTAAGGCAACATATTATTAATATATCCACAGTGCTGCAGTTAAAAAAAAAAAAAAAAAAAAACTGTTTTACTTTGTTTAATGATACCACCATCTCTCTGACGGCGAACACTATTTCAGTTAAGATTACACGAAATCTTGATTTATTGATTAATCATTTGTTTTACTTTTATGATTTTGAAAGTACCCTTACATTCAGCTAATAAAATGCAATTAAACAATTCAGTGTAACTTAAGATATCACACGAGTGGGAATTTCAGATCGTGCAATTTTATTAAACAGATTCTGAAAAGCTACTCACCAACCCTGTGTGATCATTAGCAATGCCTCATAATAAATTCATTGCCAGCATGAGAATTTGCTTCAGGTCTGGCACCGCTCAGGTCAGAGCAGGTATAACCCGACATATGTTAAGCTTAATCTATTTCATTCATGCTTAAATCGTGTGAAAATTCCAAATATTCGATGCTGTCGTGACTGTTCTAGCATACTTCTGAATCTACCACATTACCACAGTGAATGTGCACATGTAGATTACATTTAATTAAATAATGGAAATAAATGTGCATAAATACTTTATCCCTGTAATTTGAATCATCATATCCATATGAGATTTTTAACTCTATTTTCCACATTTCATTGACTTTTTGCCGTTATGACAGTGCTTCTCAATTTTTTTTCTCTGGCGCCCTCTCTAGGAAGGAAAAAACATTTCAAAACCACCCACCGCCCCACGAGCGACTATAAATAATGTTGTATTATTGGTCTATAAAATTAGTACAGTACACCTCTGCATAACATTGTATCTTTATTAACATTAAAACAAAAAAAGAAAGAACTATAGTTCAGTTCATTTTCTGTAACCGCTTAATCCTAATTAGGAGGCTGGCGCCCATCCCAGCCGACTCCGGGCGAGGGCAGCTCGCCAGGCCATCGCAGGGCAGAAATATAGTTCAACTTACAATAATGAGAAACTTCATTAACATTTTTAATCTGTAATCAAAAAAGATTTAAAGTGCACCAATGTGCCTGAATAAAAACTATTCATCCTTATTTAAACTCATTTAACTTATTTATGTCTTAATATCTCCGTCTGTCTCCCCTTTCTCTCCGTTCCTGTTCGAAAATTTTCCGTGTTGTTTCTTGAGGGGTTGTTTACTGCACTTCATATCGTTTGCTTGTGCGAAAAACTGCTACACTATAGCGCGACAATGAGAGCGCCACTGCCAACGACTGGAGTGGAGGTGAAATTACACTTAATTCTCGTACACTCTTCCAGAAAAGCATGTTCCCCAGGGTCATACGCTTTCCCCCTGCATCACACTGCCCCCCCCCCCCCCCCCGGCATCATACCGCGCCCCCCAAGGGGGGGGGTTCACCCCACTATTTGCACTGCGTTATGATAACCTTTGATCTTCAGAAAAAGGCTTTAACATATAGATTTTGTAACATGGTTCTAGGGATTTACTCATTAGGTTACAAACGGATTTGTAAGTTGGGCGTTCATGTTGGACAGGGAGGCATAAGGTCAAGTAGGCATTCCAATTCATCACAATAGTGCCAAGTGGGGTTGAGGTCAGATATCGGTGCAGACCAGTTGAGTTTTTAAATTGATCTGTGGCAAAGCGTGTCTTCATGGTCCTCCCTTTACTTTACAGGATTTTATTACTTTTTAGGAATTTTAAAGAGATTGCAAAAATACAATAAAATATGTGCTATTTATTGAAACAATATTGTAATACACTGCCCACATTACCTTCTGTAGTATAAAGTTTCATTACACTTTTATATTCAATGACCTAATAAATTAATTAATAGATATTAATAAATTAATCAATTACTATAATTCATTATATAGGCTAAGCTAAACCTTGGTAGAATTTGCTCAGTGAGCCTTTAGAATCTCCAAGGGACTTTCTTTGTATTGTAAAAAAGTAGGCAGAATTTAAAGAAATAAAATAAGGGACTCGTATTAACTGGAACACAAAATTGTGCTGTAACTACTTATATGAATTGAGAAAGAGATTTGTTCTTTTCTGATTTGTACATTCCTGCATTTATAGAAATATAAATATAATGATTTGTCTATTATCAGTAGTGCTTATCCATCTGGGGTTGCAGGGGAAGCCAGAGCTAATCCCTGGTAAGAGGAGGTGTACATGTCTGCAGACTATTGCAGGGCCAACACAGACACTAGCAACCATTCATACTAACATTCACACCCATGAGCAATCCAGAGCAACCCATTGGCCTAATGTGCATGTCTGGACTAAACGAGGAAACTGGTGCACTCAGATGAAATCCAGGCATGCGTGAGGAGAACATGTTTCAAATTCAGAACCTTCCTGCTGTGAGCTAACAGTGCAAACCCTCGAGCCACGATTCCAACAAAAATGTCACTGTTGAAGTAAAACTGTTTAAATAGAGTTAGAATCAGTGAGGGCAGTGAATGGGCAGTGGTGGCCTGGTGGTAAGTGGTCCTGGCTCACAGATCCTAAGGTTGGGGGTTTGAGTCCCACTCTCCACAAGGTTGTCACTGTAAACCCCCCCCCCCGTGCAGCTAACTGGGTTATCAAAGGCCGGCCATGTCTCTCACGGTCTATGGTGAGAGGTTCATGTAAAAGAACCATTGCTGACTTTCATCAAGAGTAACTATGAAGCCGTCAGCGTCTTTCTGCCCCTTGCTAAAGGGTTGTGTCAGGAAGAGCATCCGATATAAAAACCTATTCCAAATCAAACATGCGAATCATTGATATGACTTCCATGAAGATGGAGGCTGATGATTCGCTGTGGCGACCCCTGAAAGGGAACAGTCAAAAGGAAAAGAAGAAGAATCACTGAGGGCAGTGATGCCCTGGTGATAAGGTGTTGGATCACTGATCCCAAGGTTGGGGGTTCAAGCCCCACTCTCAACGGGTTCTCACTGTCCTCCCATTGCACCTAACTGGGTTATCAAAGGCCGGCCATGTCTCTCACGGTCTATGGTGAGAGGCTGTAAAAGAACCATTTCTGACTTTCGACAAGAGTAGGCTGCAAAGCCGTCACCGTGTTTCTGCGCTGTGATGGCCTGGCGAGCTATCCAGGATGCACCCTGCCCTCGCCCAGAGTTGGCTGGGATCGGTGCCAGCCTCCCCACGACCCTAATTAAGATTAAGCGGATGAATGAATGAGCAGAATCAGAGATTGTCTGGCAATGAAGACAATGAAGTGGTTTTTTTCACTTTAAATTTGTGAAAACTTTTATCCAAATAGCAAAGACTTACACCCAGGATCAGTAAGAGCCCACATAATAATATTTACTACATTCAAGGAGAGTCAGAGAGAGAGAAAAGCTGATCCCCAGGCCTTATCCTTGTTACTTGCTTGCCTGATGGGAACGCAGAAGCACTGGCTGTTCCTCCTCATCAATACAGCATGGCTCTTTGTCAGTAATTTGCAATAAGTGTCTGCGCCATATCTTTAGGGAGCTGGAAATCATTACTGGCTGAGGTGCTGCTTGCCTCCTAATTGGAAGCATTGGGCCCTATCAACTGAGGATTTTCCCACATCTTTGACAGATACCAATATGAAAATCATTGTCTGGTTGTCAATTTAAGAGACCGCTAAAAGAGCTTATTTTAATTTTAATTGGACCTTTTTCTTACACTTCATGGTCAACTGTGAGGAATGTAAAAAAAAAAAGATGTGTGTGTGTGTGTGTGTGTGTGTGTGTGTGTGAGAGAGAGAGAGAGAGAGAGAGAGAGAGAGACCATGGAATTAACTCCAAGGTTTAATGCTATGTAGGTCAAATTGACAGGTTAGTGCTGTGACCTGATTACAAATGAAGGCACAGAGCATGTGCATTTAGTTTACAAAATTCCTCGCCCCTGGTTTCCAGGGACTTCATGATAGGAATAGAGTGCAGCCAAGGCCGGTCCTACAAAGCTCCCAATTAAGTGAAACCTCATTCGCTTTTAAGATGTTTGCCTGGTGTTTCGGTGCTAGCATCGATCAGGACGGCTAAAGTGGCTGGCCGATTGTGCATATTTATGTGCTTTGCTCTCTCCTCGACCCAAAGCTGGGCTGAACACTCTTATTCTTTTTTTTTGTTGTTGTTGTTGTTGTTGTTGTTAAATCAGGCACAGGGGGCTCAGGAGGATTCGTTTGCTCATGAAACAAAACAGTTGCACATGCTAGCAGATATGACGGTGGCTAATATGCAGAAATGGCTACCTTGATGTCCTCAAATTGTAGTTTGTATGGTGAAGGAGGTTGTTTTGACTTGATTTGACATGACAGTGATGGTTGATTGTCCATGACACACACTAGTTACTCATATGCCTTAAACAATGATTTGATTGCTAAATTTAAGAATCTACTCAAGGCTAGTCACAGCATGGTATCCATAAATGGATAAATATGAATATGATCATCAATGATGTGTAATAATGTATATGACGTTCGCTGTAAGAAAATGAAACGTGTACTCAAGATAAGTGTGTGTGTGTGTGTGTGTGTGTGTGTGTGTGTGTGTATTCTTTCTTTTCTTAGTGTCCACTCTCTCTGGGAGCTGCTGTCATGTTTACCGGCTGTTTGCTTCGCTGTCAGAAAGCATTTGGAAGGCATAGCTGTCTCAGCTCACTTACAAGGGGGATTCATTTGACCTCATTACACCACAATAAAACAGGAAGCTGGTTTACTAAACATCACTGTGCCGTTCACACTTCACATCGCATCACGAGGAAGAGTGTGTTAAAAAGATGGTTCCAGAGATGTGCAGAGAGGAGGTAGTGGTGGGGGAAGGAGTTTGTGTTGAGAAGAGTGACCTTCGCTAGCCAGAAGGGATTTTGAGAAACGTGAGGGAGGAGGGAAAGAAAAAAGCAGCTACATAAAGCCCTGTTTAAGAGCACAGGCAGCTGAGAAAGAAAAAGATTTATGCTTTTAATTAATGGCAATTAAACCATGTCCGTTGGGCTGGCCTATGGCAATTGTTCTCAGCAAAAGAAAAAAGAAAAAAAACAGGTCGTTTTGGTGACAAGCACTCAATTCCTCTAAGTTCTATCAGGGGAACAGACACTGCAGGCATCAAAAACCCATTGAATCAAATCAATAATAGAATTAAACATTCATAAATTTCATTGTGACACATATCAGGTGGAGCTGAGCTTTGATATTTCCGAATTCCTCAGAGGTGACCCAGATGAGAGAAGCAACGGAGAACAATCAAAGGCTCTTGTTAGCATGTGCTGTCAGATGCATCATTGCTATTAATTACTACAAATTAATGTGACTCTAGCCTCCTGTACTATTCAAGATAATCATAGGGCCAAGTTGCACATGTGTGGGAGACATATGCAGCTCTGCCAAAAATAATAAACAGTCAAAGTAAAATTCACTCTCATATAACTATGTTGACAGTGCTGGGTGTTAGATGTGATTTTAAACTCACATACTCACACATAAACACATGGATTCAGCTTGAACACACACAATTCTATAATTTGATGACCTATCGCTTCAGTGAGCTCTTTGCTTTGCCATTGCTTTGCTCTAATTATGCCTGTGCCTTAAGGTTGTTAATATCTCATTGTTGTGGCTTCTTTGCCATTGAGTAACCCGAGCCACAAACACAAAATGACAGAGCACATTAAGAAAAACTCGGTGAAGGCGTAATGATTATTAAGGCCTACAGTGTAATGATTCACTCAACGAAACTTCAGTTGCAATGCCACGATACCTTGTTTACTCTGATTTTATATAAAATCATAGCATCCTCACTCATTTGCTGAGATGCTCAGCTCTATTAGGGCAGTGCTTCTCATTATCCCCCCCACCCACAGGAAGAGAAAAACATTTCGCACCCCCACTGTAAATAGTGTCATTTATCTATAAAATTGTTATAAGTAAACCTTCTGCATAACACTGTTTCCTTATTAACATTATGGAATACAAAAAAAGGAAGAAATGTAGATAAATATAGATCAACTTGCAACAAAGAATAACTTTATTAACAATTTTTTAGTCTTTAAACAAAACAATTTAAAGTGCATCAATTTGCCTGAAATTAAAAAAGTATCCTTGTTTAAACTGTAAACATTTTTTGACCAACAATTTAAACCATTCGATGCTGAAAAATAAAATTAAATAAAAATCAACAAACGGGCAGTGGTGGTCTAGTTATATAGGGCGCTGGATCGCTGAGCCAAAGGTTGAGGGTTTGAGTCCCACTATTCACAAGGTTGTCACTGTCCCCCCCCAGTGCAGCTAACTGGGTTATCAAAGGCCGGCCATGTCTCTCACTGTCTATGGTGTGAGGTTCATGTAAAAGAACCATTGCTGACTTTCGTAAAGAGTAGGCTGCAAAGCCATCAGCGTGTTTCTGCCCTGCCATGGCCTGGCAAGCTGTTCAGGGTGAACTCTATCCTCGCCCGAAGTTGGCTGGGATGGGTGCCAGCCTCCCCACGACCTTAATTGGGATTAAGCGGTTACAGAAAATGAACTGAAAAATGAATATATAATACTATAAATTCAAATTGATCAGCAACATTACCTCAGGAGCACAATACTATAAAACACTTTAACTTACAAAAGAAAAATGAATAAAACATTTTGGTTTTTTTTTTTTTGTGAAAATGATTAAGTCCAGATTAATGGTACATTGAGCACATTTCGCAGTGCACAGCTTTTCGAAGCCGGGTTTAAAGCACGATACTGAACTCTCAGCTCCTGAACAATGCTGAACTGGGACCTGGACTTATTTTCACAGCAGTGACATCATCCAGCATGACCAAGACCATGTGTGCTGCAGGTAGGATCAATTACTCTGCTGCGCTGTGGGGTTTTCTGCACAAGCAGTTAGGTACTCCGCCATATCTGATGCTAACAGCTCGCTGGTTTGCTGGAGTAGCATTCACAAAGCGGGATGGTTTCTCTAAAAATACTCAAGCGGCTCATCAGCGTGGCCGGAATGTGATGTCTTTAATTGACGCCTTCGTTTATTTGGCTTCACGCTGTCTGCTGCTAATGTTTTCAGAGTCAGTAAACACAGCGGTCTTTCCTCGTTTCTCACCGGAGTCACAGTTAAGCTGAGTGCTACATCCACTTCATCATACCTCCTTGACAGCTTTCGGGAGATTCAGTTTTTCATTTTTCTCACTGACGCCGTCTCTCTCCACCTCTCTATTCGTCCCTGTTAAACATTTTTCCATGGTGTGTTTATTAACTTCACTTCATATTTTACCATTGAGCTAATTCTCTCTGGGCACACTCTGACAGTGAGAGAGCCACTGACACCTACTGTAGTGGATATACAATTACACTTTATTCTAGTACGTCAGAAAAGCATGTTCCATGCGGTCACATGTGCCCCACCCTGGCATCACACCATGCTCCCTCCCCAGGGGTGCACCCCACTATTTGAGAACTACTGTATTAGGGTCAAAGGGAAGCAGGAGCTATCATAACCGACACTGGTAAAAGATGGGATACACCCAGAACAGCTTGCTAGACCATTGCGGGCCAACACTCACACCTATGGGCAATTTGGAACAGCCTCTTTGGACTGTGGGATGAGTGTGTGTGTGTGTGTGTGTGTGAGAGAGAGAGAGAGAGAGAGAGAGAGAGAGAGAGAGAGAGAGAGAGAGAGAGAGAGAGAGAGAGCAGCTAGTGTGATTATTCTTTATTGGCAAGTGTGTGTTCTCTTAGCTCCATAGCAGCAGCTGCAGGTCTTGGGTCTGGCCTTGTTGACCATCTTTAAAGCTGTTCTTGATCTTATTCTCCTGAGACATTACTTTCTGGATTTAGCCACCTTTGACACCTGTGAGTAAGGCTGAAGGCTAAAAGGCCATTGCTCTCTTGCTGCATGGTTTTATATACTGTATATTTTTATAAAAAAGGTACAAAGGTAAGGTGCATGGTAGTGTGTGTTAATAGACATATCCATTCCCATATATTAACATCCCTGGTTTGTAAATTACTGCATTGAAAAAAAATTAACTGCATGCAGGACAGGTGATTTATGCACTATGCATGTGAAATATAAACATGGAAATATTCAATTGTCTGGAATCGTATTGCTGCCATACCAGAAAATGAAAAATGGAGCATCATCACATCATAACATCAAAAGTTTATTGTTATATATTGTGAAAGATGTTCATCATATTTTACCAAGATAATGTCATAAGTATATGAAGATATTTGCCTGTAATTACGGTATTAAAAAAAACCTTGTCATTATAACAAGAATCTTTTTTGTTAACCACAAGACCCTCTCATCCATATGAGTCTTAACATTTATGTTTCAGCATGGCATTGGATTTCTTTCTACCTAGAGGGCCAGTTTTATCACGGGACATTGAGTGAATCCATATTTGGTCCACTGGTGTTCCTCAGGGCTCAGTACGTAGTCCTCTTTTATTCTCTCTTTATATTAAAGCCCTCTATGAGGTCATCTCCTTATATGTATTCTAATACCACTGCTATGCAGATAAAACTCTATGTACAGTATGTTCTCAGATACTTTCCTCTCACAGAGTTTCGTGTTTCAGCAGAGATTTCTGCATGTCTGGCAGACATTTCATCATGGATGGCAGCTCATCAGCTGCCACTCAACACCAGCAAAACTGAACTGCTGTTCATTCCAGCTGCTTTATCCTCACATCAGGATCTTGTAATCTCCCTGGACAACTCTTTGATCTCTCCTTCAGTCACTACACAGTACATTGAGGTAACTATGAACAATCACCTAGCCGCTTCCTCTCATATTGCTAATTTCACCAATGTCCATTTCTTCTCTTCAACATCAGAAGGATTTCCACACAGGCCACTCAGACACTTCCTCAGTCCCTTGTTATTTCAAGATTAAAATGCAACAATTCCTTCTTGGCACTGACAGTTGTCCTCTGCAACTGATCCAGAATGCAGCTGCATGGCTAATTTTCAATCTTTCCAAGTTCTCCCATTCTGCTCCATTACTGCATTAATTCCACTGGCTTTCTGTAACTGCTCACATCAGATTCAAAACACTGATGCCTGCATAAAAAGCAAAAATTGGACCAGCATGTTCCTACCTGAAAGCATTTAGTGCACGGCACACCCTCCGATCCTCCAGCTCTACTCAACTGATCTCATCATCTATCAAGGTACGAGGATAACTTGCATCTAGACACTTCTTTATTTTGGCACCTAGATGGTGGGATGAACTTTCCCAATGTGTCCTATCAACTGTGGTACTGGAATATCTACAAATAATGACTAAAGGTCCACCTACTTCTTTTAGAAGTACGTACTTATATTAATAGTTTCAGGATTTATTCTTAAAAAGAAAAACAGTCTGCATGTCATCTGAGTGCAAACAGAGTTTTGAGTGATGATATTTTTAACCTGGGTCCTAGTGAACCAGTACCAGAATCTGTTTACTGATAGAAACATCAAGGCATTTTTTGTAAATTGTCCGGATAAGGTCATCTGCAAAATGCCATTGATGCAAATGTGAAATGAAAAGTATACTAAAATCTCAGTCCACAGCATTTTACTTACTCTGGTTCTCTGCTGAAAATTAGTTTAGCAAAAACCCTAAATCACAACATATAAGGGTAGGTTTGACAGGGGACATCCTGTTGGCCACATTAGCTGGGACAAAATTTGCAGCCTCTATTATCAGACAAGGCCAAAGCTTAAGGTAAACTAAGCAAAAGTGAGATTGTCACCTTATATCAACAAGAAACTTTAAGATTAGTTGGGATTAGAAAGGAAATGCTAACGTTGTAGATAGTTTGTCATTTACAGCATAGCAAGTTATTTTTGCGCAGGGTTGACATCCGACATGTACCCATCTCATCTGAGTGATTTTGACTATGACTTTTGTTGCCAAACAGCTGTGTGTATTTCTACAACTGAGAACATTCTGGGATTCTCACACACTACTGTCTCTAGAGTTTACTCCGAATAGTACAATAAAGAAAAATCATCAGGTGGGTGGTAGAAATTCCGGTATGATTAGACAGATCATCAGAGAACAGCATGACCTGATCTGACCTGTCAAAAGGCTATAGCAACACTGATAATCAGTCTGTACAATTGTGGTGAGTAGAAAAGAATCTCAGAATGCAGATCACAGCAAATTTTGAGGCAGTTCAGCTTTAACACCAGAAAAGCACACTGGGTTCCACTTCTGTTTGACAAAAATAGAAAGCTGAGGCTACAGTTAGTACAAGCTCAACAAAACCGGATGGGTAAACATTGGAAGAATCACATCCTGTTCGTAAGAATCTTGATTTTTGAGGCAGACAGATGACATGGTCAGAATTTGATGTCAACAGCATAAATCTGTGGGTCCAACCTGCCTTGTCTATAAAATTCAGGTTGTTGGAGAGAATGCTTTCTTGAAACTGTGTAGGCCTGTCAATGCCAGTAAATCAATTTTAATAACATTGTTTCTGATTATGTGCATCCCTTCATGGCACCAATCCCATCTTCCAATGTTTATCTTCAGTACAACAATGCAAAAAGTCATCTCACACTGGTTTCAAGAACATAATGTTCTTCAGTAGCCTTGCTTGTAAAGGAATCTGAATTCAGTAGAACATCTTTAATATGTGACAGAACATATTCATATCAGCCTGAATATACACCGGAGAAATGCAGAAATTATGTGATGCAGTCATCTCAAGATGGACCACAAACCCAAAGGGATGTTTTCCAACATCTTATGGAATCCATGCCATGAAGAATTGAGGTTGTTTTTAAATCAAATGGACACATTACATATATAATATAGTGTTATTAATAAATGCTTAGTCTATATAGTGTCTTTTTTTGAACCAAGGATACTTTACCTTTAAACATCATCATCAATTAATTTCCTGTAACCGTTTAATTCTAATTCGGGTCCCGGGGAGGCTGACGCCCATCCCAGCTGACTTGGAGTACACCCTGGACAGCTCGCCAGACCATTACAGTGCGGAAACCCTCTGACGGCTTTGCAGCTACTCTTGTTGGAATTCAGCAATGGTTCTTTTACATGAACCTCACACCATAGACAGTGAGAGACATGACCAGCCTTTGACAACCCATAGCTGCACTGGGGAGAACAGTGACAACCTGTGGTGAGTGGGGCTCGAACCCCTAACCTTAGGATCAGTGATCCAGCACCTATACCACTAGGCCAGCGCTACCCTACCGTAAAACATAAAATAAAACATAGGTTCCTCCAAAATCAGTAAGGTGTAGTTGCTCACAGAGCCACTGAAGGCTTACACAGGTATATCCCAAACAGTCTGTATAGCTGCAAAGTAACAACACTTAGAATGTCAATGCTGTGGATACTCCACGTGAGTGCGCAGAGTGCTGAGCAGACTCAAAACCATTCAGAATGATCATACAAACTTTCCGCCATCAACAAGAGCAACAGACAAGCTGTAGTCCACAGAGAACGGGCAGAGACACATTGCACATGGTGGATCAAGGCCGGGGAAACCTGCCGCTCAAAACTGGGTCTGTAGATCCAACCAGCAACCAGCGGACAAAGAGACACAAACAGAAAAACATTCAAACCGAAAACAAACATCAAACATACGAACACCAAAGTACAGAAAAAAAGGAGAGAAAAAACTCTGGTGAGACACACAGCATACTTTCACCCAGAAACTGAAAAATCATCAAAAGACAAATGTCTCCTTTATTGTCTATTTAAAATAGAATACATTTTTCCTAGTCTATCTGGGTTCCATCTGGTCTGGTTACTACCTTTCATTCTGATACTTGCAGCATTTCTCTACAAAGGGTAATGTAAACATTATTAACACTTAAAAACACTGCAGTGATTCTCAGTTATAATTGTAAATGTGATATAACAAAAAGCAAACATTTTTAGATATACAGTACTGTATTAATCCTGTAAGGGAAATTATTTCTGCATTTAACCCATCCAAAGTGAGAGCACACACACACACACACACACACACACACACACACACACGCACACACGCACATGCACATCAACCCACCCACACACACACACACACACACACACACACACACACGCACACACACACACACAGGCAAACACACACGCACATGCACATCCACCCATCCACACACACACACACACACACACACATATATGCACATGAGCGCACACACACACACACACACACACACACACACACAAACACACACGCACATGATGCACATCCACCCACACACACACACACACACACACACACACACACACACACACAGAGACACACACACAAGCACACACACACACACACACACACACACACACCCACACATATATGCACATGAGCACACGCATATGCACACACACACACACACACACACACACACACACACACACACACACACACACACACACACACACACACACATCCACACATGCACATCCACTCACACACACACACACACACACACACACACCAGGGTGCCCGAAGAGCAGTTGGGATTAGGTGCCTTGCTGAAGATCACTTCAGCCATTTATGTGGAGGAAGGGAAGGTGCTGCTCTCTCCCCCACTACCACATATTTTTCCTGCTGGTTTGTGAATTGAGCCAGAAACCTTTTGGTTCCAAAGTTTCTTCTCTAGCCCATTACGCTTCAGCTGCCCAACGGTATCCTTTATCCTCCTACAGTCTAAAGACATTTACCTTTGGCTGTTACAAATTGCCACAAGATCTGACAATGTGTGTGTGTGTGTGTGTGTGTGTGTGTGTGTGTGTGTGTGTGTGTGTGTGTGTGTGTGTGTGTGTGTGTGTCTGTGTGTGCAGGCCCTGCATTTGTCTGACAAGCTGGTCAAGGTGTACCCCAACTTCATTCAGACACACAAGCACAGGAAGGACATGCAAACTCCACACAGAAACACCCTCAATGCGCCTAAGTCACAAACCAATGACTCAAAGTCATTACTGAGCACTAAAAAAAGAAAGGAAAAGGAAAAGGAAAAGGAAGAAACACTTTGAACAGCCCCCGGACATTATGTTAATTATTTGGACATTTGGAAGTACTTTGCTCTAGAGCAGTTCAAGTGCTTAAGAATACTGTACATTACTGTACATTACTGTACATGGCTGCTGCTGCTGCTGCTGCTATTTTCTCTTGTTTTACACTTTTGTCACTTTTCATGGATTTTAGATTTCATCAAAAGAAAACAGAGCAAAATGGAAAGAGAAAAAAGTAAAAGTGCGAAGAAATTCAGGGAAGAAAAAACCATTTGTGAGGAAAGAGAGAGATTAGAGCGTCTCTGCTTCAGTGTATCAGGACAGGGATTAGTGCAGCCTCAGCTGCGCCTGCCAGTCCCCTGACTCAGAAGAATTACAAGTATTATCACCCAGATCGTTAAAGCTGGGCTCATAGATTGCTGAACAGCTTCAATCAATTCGTCCCAACATAACACACCTCCAGCCAGGCCCCCTGCATGAGAACTTGACTTAATTGGCCAGTAAGTGGTGGGGTAGGGAGCGTGCTATTTGATCACATTTCTGAGCTGCGGGAAAGGGGGATTACAGTTTTTGTAGAGAAGGAGCAGTGAGAAAAAGGAGGGGCTGCTATAGGTCAGGGCTGGTGACTCCGGCTAAAAGCAGTGCAGTTAAAAAATGTTGGCCCATTTGGCGGCACAACGAGAGAGCAAGGGGGAGAGAAGAAGAGAGGGAAGGAAGAGAAGGAAAAGAGAAAAGGATAGGAGAGGGGGATCCAGGTCATCCTTTTGCTTGAGGAGATGGACTCATTCATCATCAACCCCCTTGGCCTCGTTTCTGCCCAGAGATGGCTGTAAACTAACAACTTGCACGTGCTTTTGTCCTCACTTCATTACACCGCCTATTCCTTTTGGCAGATCAAAGAATGCATATTCCACATATTTTATATTTTATATATGCACACACTATATCATTTACAGTTGCTTAATCCATTGTTGAGCCTGCACACTGTCATTGAAGATTTATTACACCAAATTGCTATATTCCTTTTTTTTTCAGTTTAAGCATAAACCTTACCATAACAAGCTCTTATACAGATGTAGGCACATTATTTTATATATAGTTTTAAGAGTGTGTTAGACCTTTGCCCTATGATGGCCTGGTGAGCTGTCCAGGGTGTATTCTGCCCTTGTTCTGAGTCGGCTGAGATGGGCACCAGCCTCCCTGTGACCCTAATTATTATCAAGCGGCTCAGAAAATAAATTACTGAATGTTAGACCTTCTGGTTAGTGATGATTTGAATGAAAAACCTCATTCAGTCTCTGAGCCCAGCGCAGCATGATTTGTATGGCTAATAGGAATCTGAATAAGTTAAAAAGTCAAAACTCTGCTTAAATCACTGTGTGCAATATTCATGTCCGAAAGTGCTGAAAGGCATGAGAAATACAGCAGAGCAGCCTTCTAATTTAGTTGTTAGCAATTCTGTGGTCACAAACGGCACTGAAGGCGAGGAGGAACTTGCAAGTATTGTTAGCATTAGACATTAAAATGCTGTTAGTTAAAAGGCTGTGCATTTGCATGAATCCAAGCAAAATAAAAGGGGAGCGTGTATCATAACTCCTTCTTTGCAGGGGTCATCACCAACCAAAGGTGTTTGCTTCATCTTAGGTGCATTTTTAAGCTTGTGTGCATGTGTGAGAAATTCATCCCCTGCCCAACTCTCTGGATAATTCTTGTCTAGATAGCACACGTTAGTCACCGAAACTAAAGTGCTGTGCACATTAATTTTGCTTTTGCCAAGGCACCCACCTGCACAAGACACAAGGAGCTGTGCATCTGTAATTCTGGCAAAAAAAAAAAAAAAAAAAAAAAAAAAATGAACAGCCCTCCTGGGGAACAGGCACCAGAGCTGGCAGACAAAATTAGACTCTCTGATGCTGTGGCTATTCATAATGTCATTAACATAAAGGCAATTAAATGAGTTTTTAACCCTCAACCTTTTATTGTTATTAATGAACATTGAATATACAGGATGTGCAGTCAAGGCTAGGGCAGTAATTATCCCCTCATCAGAGCACTGAAATAGGCTTAAATGGAAAGGCAAAACAAATGATTATTGTAGCTGTTTTGCACCAGGGTGGGCCCAAAGGGAGACCGATGGGGCCGTTTTAATTTAACCACATGACATGGTACTAGGAGGGTTAATAAGAGTGGGTTTTTGTCCTCACTAGTCATGGTAAAGGTCATATGTCATCTACAGATACAAATAAAGAGCTTCAGATGACTGGCAGTACAAGTATTATTAACAACGCATGGGAGAGAAGTGTGTGTTTAAGGCTTGAGAGTGAAAGTCGTGATATTTAAAATGTCCTTTTGACCTGTTGGTTTGAAAGACTCTTTGGTATATGATTAAAGTTTACATGTTTCATTTTTACCTGCATAAAAACATTCAAGGTGCTCTGATTATCAATGAATGCCCAAACAGGAAATGGCCCAATGTTCCAAGATAGATAAGCACTTTATTTAAGGAAATTTGCATCTTTCAGCAGTATTGCAGTAAAACAACAGATATTGATTCTATATTAAACTCAAACTTAATGAAGTCACAGACAGTAAAATAAAGTACTAACGTATATACAGTGATCCCTCACTACTTCATGCTTCAGTTTCTGCAGCTTCAGTGCATCGTGGGTTTTTCAAAAATGTTCATTCGAGTCCCAATCTCAACAAAGTTGTCACTGTCCCCCCAGTGCAGCTAACTGGGTTATCAAAGACCGGCCATGTCTCTCACTGTCTATGATGAGAGGTTCATGTAAAAGAACCATTGCTGATTTTCGTAAAAGAATAGCTGCAAAGCCGTCAGCATGTTTCTGTCCCTTGCTTAAGGGTTGTGTCAGGAAGGGCATCCGATGTAAAACCCTATGCCAAATCAAACGTGCCAATCATTCGCTGTGGCGACCCGTGATAAAGGGAAAAAGCTGAAAGAAAATCTCAAGTCAAATCTCAATTTCCAATTATGCAAAAAAAACCTCAAACAAACAAAAACTAAAAGCAACCCAACAAAACTATTTACATTTTTATGCGAGGAGCGCATCTGAGTGTGTCCGCGCGTATCTGTGTGTGTGTGTGTGTGTGTATTTATTTTATTTACGTCTTATGTATTATTTTCAAATGTTTGTTATTGTAAGCATTTATAGTATTGAATATGTATTTACTCATATTATATAGACTTATACATGTACGTATACGTCAGTCAGGGGGGGTCAATCCTACTTCGCGGAAATTGGCAGTCGCGGGGGGGGGTATCGGTCCCCATTAACCGTGAAAGTGAGGGATCCCTGTATGTATATATATATATATATATATATGTGTGTGTGTGTGTGTGTGTTTGTGAGTGTGTGTGTGTGTGTGTGTGTGTGTGTGTTTGTGTGTTTGTGTGTATTGCGATGGTCTCGCGAGCTGTCCAGGGTGTACCTTGCAGGTGCCCAGAGTCAGCTGAGATGGGCACCAGCATCTCTGCAACCCTAATTATGATTAAGCAGTTCAGAAAATAAATATTATCCTTTCGGTTCTCTGTGCTCCTCCTACAGTCCAAAGACATGCACATTAGGCTAACTGGATATTCCTGATTTCCCCTAGCTGTGAATGTGAATGGCTGTATATTTGTGTTGGCCCAGTGAAGCTCCAGCGAGCTGTTCAGGATTTACCCGACTTTAGACTAATGTCCCTGGCTCTGGCCTTCCTGTAACCCTAATAAAAGATAAAGCAGTTTGGGAAATAAAAATGAAATGATGAATGAAGAGGTCATGTAAACATCGTATATAAATCATAGCCAATAAGGTGAGTTTAGATAACTGGTCGGAACTCGGACTCAGAACCGTTTACATCCTGAAATATGACACAACTTTCACTTTGAAGAAGGGAACTGAACATGGGTGCAGAGTTTGACGAGGATGATAAACCATTTCTCCTCCATTGTCTCAATATGACACAGCAGAGAAACTGGTTTATTTTGTTTCCAAGAAGAGGAACATTAATCATGACTATTAGTGTGTGCATGTACGATAGTGAGTGTACCTGTGTGTGTCCTTGACTCAGAGCACAGAAATGAGCAAACCATACTAATGCACAATCACAGAGTTCCAGTTTACAACAAAAAATAATAACTTTTCAGTTTATATTAAATGGCACATCGATCGGCACAAAGAGACGAAGCACAGTGTTATCCGAATGGCACATGAGGCCACGAGGGTTTTAACACAAGAGTCAAAACACTCCCAAAAAGAAAACACTTCAGCTAAAACACCATACATCCCCCACCCTTCTGTTTGTGCTCTCTCGGCTTTCTTCCCCTTTCTCCCTAGACAGTTTGGCTGGAGGTCGGAGGTTATCACCACTGTGTTCTCGAGGTCTGCAAACAACTCATTAGCAGCCTGCAATCCCTCAGGCCCATGGGCTCATGGGAAATGGCAGCAGAATGGCGTTCTGCTGGCCTGTGTGTTCTACAATGTCCTCTCATGAGACCTAAGTGCCTCCGCCATGTTTAATCAATAATTATCTCTTATAGGTTTACACACAAAAGCACCCACAAACACACACACACACACACACACACACACACACACACACACACACACACACGGTGATGAGGAGGAAATATCACATGAGGCAAATCAGATAGTGATGATCCTCTGATCAATTGAGGAATTTATATGTAACACAAAGCATAACTATAAAAAGTGTATATATTCTCAGGCTATTAAACCGTTTCCATGCTGAAAATCATTCTAGGTCAACTCAGACGTCCACGAAGAAATAACATCTCAGTAGCTGTGATGAAAGACTCGAGTTGGAATCTGTGCTTGTGGCAACCAAATTGAAAACAAGCTCACAATATGGAGAGTGTGACTTTTCACAGCTCCCTGGACTGCTAACTAAGCTGTCAAACGAGGAGGATCTGCAATCATCCAACAAACAATGCGATACGTGCGAGCTGCGGCCCATTTACTGTGATTACCCGCGCAAATGGATAGACGTGCTTTTTAATTTGTTTGCTTTTGACAGAGCGGTTAAAAATAGAAAAAACATCCTGTTGCAGCCACACCTCGGTTTTTTCAGTTATAAGCTTTATTTGCGAAGTGATAGAGGGGGAAGCATACATTTAGAAAATGAATGAGAGATAAAGACGTTTATTTTTTTGTTTTTATTTTTTAATTTTTGATATACTGTATTAATTGCATAAGGAAAATTATTTCCTCGGTATTTAACCCATCCAAAGTGAGCACACACACACACACACACACACACACACACACACACACACACACACACACACACACACTCGAAGCAGTTGGCTGCCATGTACATGGGCAGTGCCTGGAGACCAGTTGAGGGTTAGATGCCTTGCTCAAGGGCACTTCTACCGTTTATGTGGATGATGGGAAGGTGCAGCCCACTCCCCCACCAGCTCACTCCTGCTGGTTCGGGAATCAAACCAGCGACCTTTCAGACCCATACTCTATGTCTGCCCATACTCCTCCTTGTATTCGCCCTTCTCCTTGCTGTCTTGTCATAACTTGGCTTTGTACTCCAGGATCTTCTTCCAATCCTTGTCCAGCTTTAGCCTGGTGATCATGACTTTGCTGGGGTGGATGCTCACATGAACATTGGTTCTGTTGACCTTCTCACACTGCACACATTCAATGTCGATGACTTATTTCTTCCTGTATACCTGGATGACTTTGCCAATCTGCTGGCCGTTGTAATGCCCAGGACCACCTGGACCTCATCGTCCTTCCAGCTGGGCATAGACCTTACATTGTATTTCTGGCTTTGGACAGAGGTGAAGACATTATATTCCTGCAGATGTGTGATGGAGCTTTGAAGTGCTTCTTGCAATTCTTACACCCAGGAGGAGGTCACAAACAGATTGATCTTTATGATGGCGCTTATTCTGTTATGGCCGCTGAAAAAAGAGAGCAAAAAAAAAAAGTGTCAGAGAACAAAGAAACGTCGTAGGCCTAAAGCACGTGCTGTGACTGTCTTACAACAGAGTCCGCTGTATACAGAGTCCCATTAGTTGTGACCTGACAGGGGATGAATCAGTGTGAGTCAAGATCAACCCAGGAAGAAAAGGAGAAGAAAGGGCTTTGTGACCTCCATGACCTCACAGTCTAGCTTGAAATCTCTATTTAGGGATGGAGGTTATAAATAATAGGGATGTTGTCAAATGTTTAACATATGAAATGAACAATATGAAATGTGTTTTAAACAGCTACAAATAGAGATGAGTAGGTGGCTCATTTTACTCGAAAACTTTTTTTATGTAGCTACATGAGGCCAAATATAAATCTCAAAGGACAAACAAATAATATATTTGTTAGTATGAACAGCATATAATTGGAAATTTCACATTATATATCTTTTGTCCCTATGCCTTTCTAGTCACTATGTTTGTACAAAAAAACGAAGCAGATGAGAACACAATGCTTTGCGTAATAAATGAAACATTTACATTGTATAGGACAAACCACAAATGATTCCTTGCTCCCCATAAATTAACACCACATAAAGTATGTAGTACTTGCTGCTGCATACTGTCTACTTCACTTCTATATTACAGATATGAACATTTAAAATGAATCCCACATTAACACTAGCGAGATAAAGCTAACCGTAGTCTGCGACTCTCCTCACCAAGACGGACACAAAAACAGAAGACGAAACCTTTACCAAAGTAAACTGATCTTGGAGTTGACTTCTTTACTACTGCGACAATCAATGGGGGTCACCTTCAGCCTCTAAGCAAAGGTATGTTTGCTGTGCTGATTTGTATTTGACCAGCAAACAAAAAACTTTATGAATAGCAGGTTGCTTGTACTGCTGATTGGTTTTCTCAGAAACTTGACCATTTTGAGCACTGTTGAAGTACAAAATACTTTCACAGCAAAAATTTATGAACTTGATTAATTTAGATATTATTTATCAGATAATTAATCCTGATGCATGTAATAAATGATAGGTTTTTAATCATTTGACAACCCTGATGTATATGTGGATACATGTGTATGTTTCTGGCAGACAAAAACTTTTCACTTTCTTTGATGATTTTTCCAGATAGCATGGCATAAACAATTGAAATACTGTATTCACAAATATAAAAGGAATAGAACTTAAAAAGATCTCATGGCATCCCTATTAGGCAGAACCAAGTATGTCTATTAAGTTGGGAAACAGAACCAACGTCATTTATTTAAAAAAAAAAATAAAAAATTAATAAATAGATAAATGCACCAACAAACTAACTTACTGACCTTTGCACCCCACCCCCCAGTGTATTCAAAGTCATTATGTTAATGTTACTTTATTATTATTATTATTATTGTCATTGTTCAGAAGAATGAAAATAAGAACAGCTCCCATTTGGCACATCGACAAGGTGCGAGACTATTAACCTGGGGATGTCGGGTCATTATTGACCAAGTTTGAATCCGGCTTAATGGCACAGCCATCCGTAGCCCATAGCCGGGAGTCCATGGGAGCTGAATGGTCGAGCTCTCATAAGAGAGAGAGAGAGAGAGAGAACATACGTTCAGTTAACTTTTGCTCACAGAGATTGCCAGCCAATCATGGGAGTCTGTGAGCTCATCCGTACAAGAGGACACATAGCACTTTTCCTCCAAGTGTGTTAGACCGCCCCCAAATACACATGGTGGCACAGTTTGAAAAGAGATGAATGGCTAGCATTGCATGTCACAGAGTGGGCGCGTGCGTACTTTCGTGGTGGTGGTTGTGTGATAGGGAATGCAATGCTTGATGAGTGAGAGTTGATTATGACTAAATTATGCGGGAAATCCAAAAAATAAAATTAAAATAACAATAATAATAACAACGACAGCAATAATGTTAATCCATGCTTTTTCTGCTTTAAACCCAAATATAAATACAGATAACAGCATTGTGTTACACCTTTCATACACATACACAGAATATAATTGAATATATAATTGAATATAATAAATCCTCGGAAATGCAACATTCCAGTTAAAGTACTATGTGTATAACATGCAAGAGAATTCACTATCTCTCCTTACATATAAAGTAATATGATGAAGGTGTCAATTATTACTTGTACTGTAAATGTTCAATTTACTTCAATTTACTTGAGTTCAGACAACTTTCTTGTTGCAGTCATGGTTGTCAGTGCATAATGATAAATGTGATAATGTACTGAAGCTTCAGTGTGCTCAAATCCAGCTCCTCATTATTAAACATACGGCGAAGCTACAGGAATCATACAGTAAAAAACACTGGTGGAGAAGGATGGCTGAAATATACAATACAGTGAATGATCTAACAGTGATTCATATGTCATATGGACTAGTCTATTCCTCTATAAGTACTGTGTTAGGTGGTGTTAGGTGGTGTTGGATGGAACATATTCTTCCAGGGTGCCATGTGTGCACACATAGTAACTTATTCCGTGGGTCTGCTTTACTGTGGCACCTTTAGCTGTGTGAGTCCTACATGTTGGACAAACTGTAATTGACTGTTCCTATGTGATTAATGAACACGAGTTAAATATACTCATCCCAGACATTCCTGCCCAGATGTGGAAGGCAATTTGGGGCAAGCAGCCATCTCAGGAGAAGCACTTAGCTCTCTCACACCAAGCACAGCATTTGGGAGTTAGAGTGAGGAAAAACAAGAGAGATAATCAGACGGAGAGGTGTTGAGACAGAGTGAAAGGAAGTAGAAAGATATGATGATACAGATGGGATTAAATACCCAATTAAATAAAAATTTCTCTCTCGCGCTCTCTCTCTCTCTCTCTCTCTCTCTCTCTCTCTCTCTCTCAGTTGTGTAACTGTGGAAACACGCACTGAGAATTTCACAGATAGTGAGGGTAGTACACATATGTATTTCTGAGACAGAATATAACTATCTGCAAAGTGTGTCTGTGTCCTCCACCTTTCACATGTGTTTATGTAAAAGACAGAAATAAAACATTGACAGTCTCTGTGGCACTATTTTCTTAAATTTACTTTTATTTATTTATGGGGGTATCAGAAGAGTGTTCTTAATCTTAACCAGATATTATGCATAAATGCACAGATATTGTAATAATAACAATTGTAAAGTGACATGGACGGATATGCTAATCCTTAAGCTACCATAAACGTCAATAACTTTCAGTCATATGGTTCTTTGGATAAATTTTTTTTCTGAACACATCCTTGGCCTTGAACTGAAATCCCATAAATTGTTGAAATGAATACTAAAATTCATACTGTATATTTAAAGGATTTTATGTGACTTGAAATACAATTACAAATTTAAAAGATATTCATTTATTCTGTGTAATGAATCAAAATTTATGTATTTAATTCCTCAAACACCTCACTTTATGTCTTCTGAACTAATAGCTAATCATGTGATTAGAGTGTCAACTAGTAATAAATTAGGTTAAAATGTCCCAACATGTCTGAATTTTCAACATAAGTAAAACATTAAACAAAACCTTTTTAAATAGCAGTGAACTAAATACATTTTTAAAAGTATACTGTGTACATCAATATTTAAAATATTTTAAGATACATAAAATGAAATATTGGGCAGTGGTGGTCTAGTGATATAGGGCACTGGATCGCTGATCCAAAGGTTGGGGGTTCGAGTCCCACTCTCCACAAGGTTGTCATTGTTCTCCCCAGTGCAGCTAACTGGGTTATCAAAGGCCGGCCATGTCTCTCACTGTCTATGGTGTGAGGCATGTAAAAGAACCATTGCTGACTTTCGTAAAGAGTAGGCTGCAAAGCTGTAAGCGTGTTTCCACCCTGCGATGGCCTGGCGAGCCGTCCAGGGTGTACTCTGCCCTCGACCGAAGTTGGCTGAGATGGGCGTCAGCCTCCCCGTGACCCTAATTAGGATTAAGAGGTTACAGAAAATGAACTGAACTGAACATGAAATATTCCTAGATCTCATTCATTCATCCATTTATTGAACTGCTTAATCTTAATTAATGTTGCAGAGAGGCTGGCGCCCATCTCAGTCAACTCTGGGTGAGGACAGAGTACACCCTGGAGAGCTTGCGGGGCCTTTGCAGGGCAGAAACATACTGACGGCGATACAGCTTACTTTTGATAAAAGTCAGCAATGGTTCTTTTACAACTTCATACTATAGACATTGAGAGATATGGCCGGCCTTTGATCACCCAGTTAACTGCACTCCTAGATCTCATCAAGATACATAATACAGAAAATGGGGAACTACAATACCAAATAGAAAATGAAAAATGAAATGAAAAACGAACTAGCTAGTAAAATTATTTATCTAGCCCAAAGATTCAGATTTACAAAAACAAAAACTAGAAGCATTTACAACATTTTGCAGATGCTCTTATCCAGAGCAACTTAGAATTATCTTTATATATATATATATATATATATATATATATATATATATATATATATATATATATATACAACTTGGGCAAGTCAGGGTTAAAAGACTTGCGCAAGGGCCCCACAGTGGTGACACTGGGGATTGAGCCAGTGACCTTTGGATTAGTAACCCATCGCATTAACCACTATGCCATCACTGCCCTGGAAGCAAATTGACTACAGAGTCTGGAGAGATCAGATGTCACTGTATGTATGTTTTTAGTTGCATCCTCCAGCTGCCCATAAACACCCCCTGTTTCTGCTGGTGTGTACTTTGCCAAGAAAACAACAGAACACTTCCACAGCTTCAGTAGACTATGGAGAGAGAATCCGATCAACAGTGTGAGTACATGTACTCAGTGATTCTCACTGTGATCTACAAGCAGCATCTCGGCATGAGGGAGTGAGTGTGGCATCAATCAGCCTATCAGCCCACTACAGTACCAACTGCTGCTCAGATTAATGGCCAGCATCCATTTTACATCATAAACGATACCTCTTATTATCCCCACAGCTAATGCTCCCTCCTCTAACACATAATGACCAGGTCTATGAGACGGTCTGGCCTGTGTAACATGCCGTAGAATTCATGCCAGCAGCAGTGAAGAGGTTCTCGGGTCCAACACCGGTGGCTGCTGGGAATGTCAAAGAACTGCAGGACAGCAGGAACAAACCATGGCATGAACAGGGAAGGTCAACAGAGACACAGAACTGAGCTAATTGGAATTAACAGGCAGAGCAGCTTGCCAGGGATCATGTATAGTGATGAGGCCTAGAGAGATATCACATTAAATAAGATTGGTTACACAAGTGCACACAAATTAAACATAAAAAAAGATTTTAAAAACAGAGATAGAGTCATTATTCTTGTCAAAAGGTATTTGTCAAAAAAAAAAAATGTACAGGTTACCTCATCTGGAAGACAGAGATGTTATGTGTTACCTTTGTTACCAAAAATCTTCTTTCTTCTTTTTCCCTTTCTCAGGGGTCACCACAGTAGTCATCTGATTCACATGTTTGATTTGGCATAGGTTTTTACGTCGGATGCCCTTCCTGGCACAACCCTTTAGCAAGGGGCAGAAACACGCTGACGGCTTTGCAGCTACTCTTTACGGAAGTCAGCAATGGTTCTTTTACATGAACCTCTCACCATAGACAGTGAGAGACATGGCCAGCCTTTGATAACCCAGTTAGCTGCACTGTGGGGGACAGTGACAACCTTGTGGAGACTGGGACTCGAACTCCCAACCTTAGGATCAGTGATCCAGCGTTCTTTACCACCAGGCCACCACTGCCCTCTTTGTTACCAAAAATAGCAGCATTATTTGTAGTTTTGTTGCCTTGTGTTGACTTGACTGAAGCTTTTTGAACAGCTATAGAGACACAACAAACTCTAACACATCCACAAGGTGAATTAAATTTTATATGTATTTCACAACAGACTGAACAGTTTTGAGCATCTAATAGTGACTTAGGGGCCAGGTTGTGTGTTCAAATCCCAGTTAGACCCCCACTGTGCTAAGACCCCTGAGCAAGGTCTTAACCACAAGTGAGCCTCTATTCACCCAGCATTATAAATGGGTACCAGTAAAAATATACTGGGAAGGTAACTGGGATGGACTAGCGTCCCATCCAGGAGGAGTTGAACTCCTACTCGCTTCACGCTATGGAAACTGGGTATAAGCACCAGCCTGATGAGCCACTATGGCTCGGGTGTAAAAAGCACAACGGACTTTTGCTTTAATAGTGACTTAACGACCTACTCAAGAGATTACACTCAACATGGATATTCATAGACTAAGGGAGCTCTCTGCCTTTAGTAGCAATCATGACTGTGGTACAGTTCAACCTAACTGTACAATCAGCATTGTCTAATCATAGTGGCACAGCAAGTCCCTAACACATCAGCACCCAGGCCTAAGGCTAGTGAACATTAATGTTGCGTTAATTAGCCTACCTCCTGACCAGCTAATAGACTAAATTCGCATCTCGGCTCGCGCAGGGCATTGTGTCATCGCGACGACCATACAAGCTACCAATATGGTGGAAATAAACCTTGATGTGGATGAGAACTGCACTATCTATACATTCAATTTATGGAAAAGTTCCCGACCTTCGAGCGTATTGTATACGTAGGGGTCTTCCCGGTTGTTCCCGCAAGCGTAAAGATGAACTTGTTGCGCTTGCATTTGCGGCAACGTTACAAAAGAAATCTAAACAAATCCAACGTGACTATGCCAGCTTGTTGACATTTCAAGTGGATGAGGAAAGCATGACAATTCCCGACCCCTTGGGACTTAAAGACGGCTGGGAGACAGAAAATGACGCCTTATCAAAGTGGCCGCCGTGTATGCACGCTGACATAGCGGATTTTTTGTTAATGAACGACCAGGCACCCCTATTAGCGCAACTTCGTAATGACTACAAAGAAGGTAAATACAAGTCTGACAGCTGCACCGAGTGATCGGACAGCTCTTGTTTGTCTATTTTACAAATTAACATAACAGTAATTTTCAAGATCTAAGTCTATGACATGTAATGATTACGGCATCGCTGATTTTTATGGTAATTTAACAGGTAAATAAAAGGTAATATAGTCTATAGGGTCTATGAATTTGAATAAAGAACACTTTAATTATAAACTTACTGCTTTAATCCAACGTTTACTTCCCTCCGGATCCTTCAGCTTGGTAGGGAAGGTAAATAATGTGAACGGCAGCGGACATGTACACGGTTAGTCCCAAATTTGCAGGCATGTATACTGCAAATTTCCTTTTTCCAACACTCGAGATGATAAATGCCGTTCCCACAGTTCACTACGGCACAATGCACACCTGGCATATCGATGCATGTAATTTGAGGCTTAAGGCAGGCTTTAAGCGGCAGTTGTTAGGATGTGTTTCCATACAAAAGCAAGTGGCTACGAGAAAGTTTGATAGCAGTGACGCTTGGACCAGAGGTCCAAGGTTCCCCGCACATGCGCAGTCGTAATGCGAATTTAGTCTATTGTGTATGGTTCAATTGAGATGCAGAGGTTAAAGGGTGTGAGCTTGGGTGCACACACACACACACACACACTCACACACACACACACTAACTAATGTTACATAAATATTTAAAAAATTAAGATTACGTTGATATTAAAAATAAAGAAAAGCCAACATGATATTTTATGCTAAGTCATATTCAAATCGCTTACAGAACTAGCATGGGCTAATCATGTCTAGCCTAGCTTCAGTGCTAACATCTGATTCTGGAGACATTTTATTTTAGTAATGGTATGTATTGCTTTTAACTGTTGCCAGAGGTAGACATTTGTACAGATATAGTGACACACTCTAGTCTGTCACCTTAATGGGTGAATTAAATGCTACATTAATTACACAACAGAGACTGCACAGCCGGCAGCGGCCTTGTGGTTCGTTTTATTCCCCCTGCACGCCGGGCAGCTGAGATGTGATTTCATCCTGTCACATTAATTTGCCATTCCTCTGCTTTATTTCTATCCCAATTAGCCTAGACATAAGCAGAGAGGAGAAATCCTAGTGTCAGTGAGCATATCTGATTCACACTGCTTGATTCCTCAAATGTGAAAAATGTCCAACAATCATCACAAAGAACATTTTAAAACACTTTCTATTCAGAACGGTCTATTTGGAAAGTGAAGGCTCAGAGGTGTCGTAGAGAGACGACGATGACCAAGCGCAGCAAAAATCTGGGGTGTAATAAGCTATGAGTTACAGTAGATGCCAATTAGCTGTGATGGGTTCTAAAAAAGCAGACTTGTGGCCAGAAGGCCGGGGCCCCAGGTGGGACCGGGATAGAGACAGAGGAGGTGCTTAACCTGAAGTGGCTCAGTAAAAAGCAAGCAGTTTGGGGAGATATATGACATCCCAGGGCTCCTATCATGTGAAAAATACAGCATATGGTTATATCCTGGCTATTCTTTCAGGAATTTTCCCTGCATTGTAACTTGAGCCTAATGACATTATAACACATTAGAACAGCATCAGTGTAATTACACTGGATCACATTGAGCCAATGAATTGACTAAAAAACAAAGATTGGGGAAAATAGTCTAGAGAATTGGTTCTCAAAATGTGTTATGTTCTTTAAAACAAAGCTAATCATCATTACTACATATAGTCAACATTACAGTCCTTTCTGTCGAATAATTTCGTATCCTATTTGTGCAATTTAGATTTATATATGTCTGCAGGTGTGTTTTCAATAATTACTTAATATTTTCAAATTTTGTACTGTTTCTACACTATACGTACACACACACACACACACAAAAAAAAACTATATGCATGTGTGTGTGTGTATATATATATATATATATATATATATATATATATATATAATTTTTTGTGAGTGTACGTGTGTGTGTGTGTGTGCAATTAAATATATATAGATTCATTCATTCATTTTCTGAATCACTTAATCCTAATTAGAGGCTGGCATAATTCTCAGCTGTCTCTTGGGGAGGGTGGGGTACACCCTGATCAGCTTGCCAGATCACTGCAGGGGTAACATATATACAACCATTCACATTTACACTCGTACCTGAGGCAATTTGGAACAGCCAATTAACCTAATATGCATATTTTTGGACTGTGTGAGGAAACCGGATTAACTGGAGGGAACCTACACAAGCATAGCGAGAACATGCAGACTCCATACAGAAACGCCTGATAGCAGGAATTGAGCCCAGGCCGCGTTGCTGTGAGGCAAGCTCACTATTGTGCAACTGTGCCACCCCGCTGTTTTATTTATATATATATATATATATATATATATATATATATATATATATATATATATATATATATATATATATATATATATATATGTATATGTATGTGTGTGTGTGTGTGTGTGTGTATGTGTATGTGTGTGTATGTTTGTTATGCCAATAAAGCACCTGCAATTTGAAGAATTACACTGTAAATTATGCTCAGAACATTTTTAAATGTGGAAAAGTTCATTTGTTTTCATGTACGATTAGTGTACGCTATTAAGCTTGTATTTAATTTGCAAATGCAAAAGCACAGTAGCACTGAAAAGGCTATGATAGAATAAGTAGTGTTTCTGTGTGTGTGTGTGTGTGTGTGTGTGTGTGTGTGTGTGTGTGTGTGTGTGCCCGCGCGTGCGTGTGTGTGCGTACATGTTTGTTTGTTCCCTCCTTTCGACAGCAGCCATATTTATATTCCGCTCGCAGTACGCTGATCATCTGCCACCATCTGCATGCTTTTACTGCCTGTGATCAGCAAGCAGCTACAACAGCCTGTCAGCAGGCTTTCCAGAGCAGTTACAGCCACATCAAGCAGCCCTTGCATATCATAAATGCAACATCCACTGAGCATCACAACACCATCGCCCTTCCCCTCCATGTGTGTGTGTGTGTGTGTGTGTGTGTGTGTGTGTGTGTGTGTGTGTGTGTATGCCTCTGTGTATTTTATCTCTATCATCTTCCCCTTAGTGTCTCTGCCCTGTCTGTGTGCCTGAATGATGGCTGTCTCAGCTCTCAGGACCCTGAACAGCCGAAAGCCAAAATGTGACCATAGCTTTGGAAGTTGTTCTCACTGGATTATTTCAGAAGATTTCTGCAATGAAAAAAGTTTATATTTGAATCATTTTGCTCAATCAAGTTTTTAAAAATAAGCTGAACTCCAAAGAATTATGCTATTTATTATATCATAGCATTAGCTTGAAATAATGCAAGACCTCACACAGATAAACAAAAGTCTATTGAGTAATAAAACAATATAATTATGAATACCATGACGTAATGAGTATGGCTCTGAGATATAAACAAACAAGAAACAGATGTTAACCATGATCAGGGTGGAGAAATTACAGGAGCTGAGGGAATCAGTATACAGGAAGAAAACAGGAGGCCTCGGTGTCAAACAGTGCAGTATGCATCCCTGTGAACACTATTACAATCCCATCCCACTCATGTACACATTAGATGTCATCATATGTGGTAGGAAACATTGTATATTATCTCATATTTTTTAAACTAAATATAATAAAAGTATATCAAAAAGAATAAACTATACCTCCATTTGAATATCAGCTATCAAATTTTTCATCCTGTGTCTTTTTTTTTCTTCTTAGAACAGAGTCTCCAGTGGCAGCGTTTAGCAGACTGTTTGTGTGGTGCAGCACCTTGCGTTGGCCCTTCGGCTATGTAAAATAATGCTTTAGTGTCTCCTGCATTGCTCCCGGTTATCTCTGTCTGTTCTTTAAGGAATTTCCTCCGCATCATAACAGCATCTGTGACAAGCCAATTGATGACAGAGAAACCAAGGGGGCCCATTGGGAGCGTATATTGATTTGTGTAAATTATTTAAAGGGTCACAGGCCCGTTTTAGTGAAGTTTAACAGGAACTTTGAAGCTTTCCCCAGAAGAACTTTGCCTCAAATACAGCAGTAAAGGGAGCCAAGAGCCTTGAGCATATCTTTTTAAATGTCAGACAGAAGAAGTCAGTCACATCAGCAGAGGGCCTTCCTGAGGCCACATATGCGCTAATTGGAGCACAGGGTGCTGGAAGAGAAACTCTCTGTCTGTATTTACATGCAAAAAACATGAGCATCAATTGTAAGAAAACAGTATTCAGGATGAATGAATGAGGCTGAGAGCAGGATAATACGCATGCATAATAATATTATAAAGGAGCAGAAAAGAGAAAACTTTGCCTATAGGAATGAAGCTAATTAGATTTGTCTTGGAGGCCAAGCAGATAATTCTCTGATTCAGTATTCTCTAAAGATTACTTACAAATCTACTTCAAAATGCACAAGATGTAATAATAATAATCATATTAATAATAATAATAATAATAATAATGATAATAGTAGTAATAATAATAATAATAATAATAATAATAATAATAATAATAATAGAAATAGTAATAATAATAATAATAATAATAATAATAATATGAGTAGTAGAGTGGTGATGGTGGTAGTAGTTGTAGTAGTAGTAGTAGTAGTAATAATAATAATAATAATTATTATTATTATTATTATAATAATAATAATAATAAAGCCTGAAAGTCCTGCACGAGACAGTGATTGTGGATTTCTGGTTGTCGTTTAGAGCCCACTGGTTTTAACTCTTACTGCTGAGGCACAAAAAAGAAACAGTAGCTAAAATACATCAACAGGAAAACGTTCTCCCCACGGCCATGGCACTGTAAAGAAGATAATCTGATGATGCAAACATAATTACTACACATTAAGGCAGAAACAAGGCAAGAAAATGATGCACAAAGGCATGAAAATGCTGCTTGCTTTTTTATATACACACATACCTCCTGACATTTGTGCTTGAAGGATATTTTATTAGATCCTTTTTTAAATCTAATTGCATTCCGTGTTCTTTCCTGGCTGTGCAATTTTGGCTGTAGGCATAGTATAACAAATAAATGTCTCTGACAGTTTGCTAATGAGTTGTTATTGGAGTTACGGCAGGAACATTACATTGTAATTTGGGTCCATTCACAGTTTTTTTTTTTTTTTTTTTTTTTTTTCTGGGGCGCTTGCTTTTCTGTTCCCTACATTCTCACGCTTTCGCTTTCACTCCTCTCTCACACTCTTGCTAGTTTTTAACACATCTGTAGAAATGTTAACGCAGCCGACGCATAGGGAAGAGAAAGAGGAAGAAAGCTGAAGGAGAAAAAAAAAATAATGGCCAGTATTTGTGCACTCCCACTTAGGGCCCGGGCCTCTGAGACCACCCATTACTAATTAAACTTCTTAACAACCACTCTGTCAGGCTAATTGGAGAACATGTGTGCTTCCATCCCTTGATGAAATGATTTACGGTGTAAAGAACACACAAGGCTGGACACCTCGACAGGCTGATTCGTCTTAACTATAATTACAGTCACGCCACCCCTCTTCTTCAATTACATCTTCATTTATCAGCGTCCAGTCAGGGATCAGGTTATGTAAATGCATTTTTTAAAGGAGACTCAGCTTCTTGTGACCTGTGTGTACTTCAAGGACAATTACCTTAATAAGAGTGAAAGAAAAACTTTTTTTTATTGAATTTGGACAAAAAAAAAAATCACGACATTTTTTACCAGCTACGAAAAGTCCATTGCGGAAGAAACACCTCCCTTTACCTCTCTAGAGCAGAACTACATACATGACGATATCAATCTCTCTCCTTCAGCTTAGTTCCTGCAGAGTCTATTAGAAGGCATTGGTATATACTACACTGGAACCAAGTGATCTGATTGGTCCTCTATGTCAGGATCAAAAATATATATATATTCTAGTTGGATAATGCTGGAATCAAAAGAATGGACACAGTCACTTTGTCAATTTGTCATAATCATGCTTTAAATTGAAAAAATAAACCGGGTGGGGGGGGCATAGCACAATGGTTGGAGAAGCGGCTTTGAGATCGAAAGGTTGCTGACTTGGGAATTTTTTCATTCAGGAAAAAATGTTTGGCGTTAGGGTAGTGAGCAGCATCTTCTCTTCCTCCACATAAATGACTGAAGTGTCCTTGAGCAAAGCACCTAACCCCCAAACTGCTCTCCAGGCACCTCTAATATGTGTGTGTGGCAGCCCATTGCTCTGAGAGCTTCAGTGTGCTCACTTTGGATGGGTTAAATGCAGAGGAAATCATTTTCTTTACAGGAATAATGCAGCATATTTTAAAATATATATATTTTAATTTGTTTCACTTGCATGTCTGTATCTATATTAAAACATAATTAAATAGTGCAATGTATTATATGGTGAAAGTTCAAATAAGTGGACAAAACAAATTCTGTTCGGTATATCGTGATTAGTTTGGTTCAAAGCTGGGTCTATCATGGTTAAAATATGTAAGTATGAATTAATCGCATAAATTATCCATTCATTCATTTTCTGAACCACTTGATCATAGTTAAGGTTGGGGGGAGGCTGGCACCCGTCTCAGTCAAGGAAAAAGAACTCACCAGCTCACCAGACCATCGCAGGGTAGAAACATGCTGACGGCATGCCTACTCTTGACGAAAGTCAGCAATGGTTCTTTTACAGCTTCTTACCATGGATATGAGAGACATGGCCGGCCTTTGATAACCCAATTAGCTGCACAGGAGGGACAGCAGTGACAACCATTAACAGTGGGGCTTGAACCCCCAACCTTTGGATAGGTAATCCAGCTCCTTACTACTGCAACTACACACACACACACACACACACACACACACACACACACACACGCACACACACGCACACACACACACACACACACACACACACACACACACACACGCGCACACACACACACACACACACACCTGTGTCAATCATAATTTTTGAAATACAAACCATGTGAGTCTCGTTTTAGTGTGCTTTTGTTCCCATGTAGTCTATACTAAAACAATTATTTGCCTCTGACATGGTGATTGGGCCTGAATTGAATTGCCCTTTAACATTTTATTTAACAACATCCACCTCGCCTTCAAATGCATAACTATAATTATGAAATGGTGCATCAGTGAGTTTTCTCTGCCAACACCCTTGAAAATTACAATGTACTGTTGTGTTCAAAATAATATCAGTCAGACATCACTAACCGGAACAATAACTGGTTTTGGTAGAAATGATATCTCTACATGGCAAATAATTTACTTTTAAAAACATTTACAGGTGTAGTAGAGTAATAGAATCCAATAGACTCAACAATCATGACATGCATGCTGCTGATTCTGTGTAATTGAATCACTAATTGAAAGGGGCGTGTTCAAAATAATAGCAGTGTGGAGTTCCATTAGTGACGTCATTCATTCTTTGTAAAACAGATGCCAATTATTGCTCTTTTTTAAGGAAGGAATGCAGTAAATATTATACATGCTGGATATAGAGCATTTCTCTCTGAAATTCTGAGGAAAATGGGTTGTTCGAGACATTGTTCCGAAGAACAGCATGCCTTGAATAAAAAGTTGATTGGAGAGGGGGAAACATAAAGAATTGCAGGAAATGTTTTAAAATCACAATCAAAACCTGAAAGACATGGAATAAAACAAAAACCAACCATTCGAATGGATCGAAGAAGAGCCAGAATGGTAAGGACTCAGCTAACAATCAGCTCCAGGAAGATCAAAGAAGGTCTAAAGTTACCTGTGAGTCCTGTTACAGTTAGACGAGGCCTATCAGCTATTGGCAAGAAGCCCCAGTACTGTGTTCCACTGTTAAAAAAAAAAGATGTGCTGAAAAGGTTACAATTTGCCAAAGAGCACATTGACTGGTCTAAAGAGAAATGACGCAATATCTCGTGGACTGATGAAAGTAAACTTGTTCTTTTTGGGTCTAGTGGCAGGAGACAGTCAGACGATGCCCAACCACAAAATTCAAGCCACAGTACACTGTGAAGACAGTGAAACATGGTGGCGCAAGCATCATAATATGGGGGTGTTTCTCACACTACAGTGTCAGGCCTATTTATCTCATACCAAGGATCATGGATCAGTTTGAATACATCAGAATACTTGAAGAGGTCATGCTGCTTTATGCTGAAGAGGAAATGGGTGTTCCAACAAGCCAACGACCCAAAACACACCAGTAAATGGGCATGTTTACCCAGAGAATTGTTCTGTTTTCCCCAATGGGCATAGTGCAATATAATATAATATAATATAATATAGTGCAATTTAATTTATTGCTGTTGTTATCTACTGGTTACTGGTTATACTGGTTTATCGTATTATTATCATAATTTTATTTTTATTACTTTTATTATTATATTGTTTACTGGGTCTGTGTAAAGTACTTTTAAATATAGAATTTTTATGTATTTACTTTATAGCAGTTTGTGTTTTTGTTGATTTGAGCCTTCCTTTCTGTTTTGTAACTTGACTCTTTGTACAACCGCACAAGAATTCTTACGTGTATAAAAGCACAAATGGCAATTAAAATTTTTGAATCTTGAATTGAATTTTGAACATCTTGGTTCTAGACCAATAAGATTGAGGTTATGGAGCGGTTGTCCCGATTTTTGGACCTTGATCCAATAAAAAACTTGTGAGGTGACATCAAAAATGCAGTTTCTGAGGCAAAACCAAGAAATATAGAAGAACTGTGTAATATAGTCCAATCATCCTGGACTGGAAAAACCTGCTCACAGGTGCAAGACGTTGGTTGACTCCACAACACAGATGTGCAGCAGTTCTCAGAAACAGTGGTAATACAAGTAAATATTAGTTCAGTCATTCAAAGGAAAACAAAATTTTAAACCATTTTTACTTCACATAGTGAATGTTTGAGTTTGTAAAGAACAATGTAGACACTTTGTATTTTTTGTCTCATAGTCACGTTTCTTCAATTTATTTAAACAAATAAAACAAATTTGATATATGTTTCATGTTTTGATTTGGAATAGAATGTGTAGTGTTTCCAATGCATTTGTGTGTATGGAAAAATAGGTGACATTATTACAGAATAATATTTCTCTATGTTCGAATTTGGCCCCATGTTTCTACAACTCTTATTCATTCATCTTCATTACCACTTTATTCAGATCACTGAGTCACACACGTCTATTCCAAGAAGATACCAGTCATGGTTGTGCATTATGTACACACAGTCCACGTGTCTGAATGATTTGGGGATGTCAGAAAGACCTGTGACCCCAGAGGAAACAAGCAGAGGAAGACATGGAAAACATGCAGAACTCTACACAGAGTAACTTGAGGTTAGTTAAGTGAAAATGCCACTGGCCCCCCCAAGTGCAGACAACTGGGTTATCAAAGGCCGGCCATGTCCCTCACTGTCTGTGGTGTGAGGCTGTAAAAGAACCATTGCTGACTTTTGACAAGAGTAGCTGCAGAGACGTCAGCGTGTTTCCGCCCTGCGATGGCCTGGCGAGCTGTCCAGGGTGTACTCTGCCCTTGCCCGGAGTCGGCTGGAATGGGCGCCAGCCTCCCTGTGACCCTAATTAGAATTAAGTGGCTACAGAAAATGAATGAATGAATGAAATGCCACCAGCGTTACCACTTCAATTAGAGAATATTAGATTTAAAAAGCAAAGCAGATGAACTGTTTCAATTAATGATACATTATGTAAAAAAATACTTTGATGCTTGCTAAAAATCAATACAACTGCAATATAATTTTAGAAATATTGACAAACAATTTCAGTGTTTTCTTATGTCAGTTAAATTGTTTGTTAATGAGTTTCATGTGTCATCCACTTCAGTTCATTTTCTGAACTGCATGATCCTAATTAGGATTTCAGGCAGGCTGGCACCCATCTCAGCCAACTCTAAGCAGGATCAGGGCACACTTTGGTCAGCTTGCCAGGACATCACTGGAGTTGCAAGCTTGGAGCAAAAATAATTCTAAAAACTACAGTGAAAGCATCCTGACAGAAATACATCAACATAAACCTTTGTCATCTGGCATGATTTTTATGACATGGTTCACCTACAATGCACCAACAGAACAATCCAGTGGGAAAGCGTTTGGGGTGTTTTCGGTTTAATTTTTAATAATCTAGTAATTCAACGGTAAAGATCATGTTTTCAAACACAACAAGATACATTCTTCTTACTTTATTCTGCTTCTCCTCTTATCTCATCTCTCAATATCTTCTGACATTCGCTTATTTCTTTAGAAATACAGCTTGGGGTCTTCTCTGCTATTATCATCCAACATCGGTTGAGTTTAACATTAATTCATTCATCTCCTGAACAGCTTTACCCTCGCTGTGCCCAATACTGAACCCTGAAATACCAGCCATTTTTCTGCATAACCAAAATGTATTTTATATATTGGTGTTAGATGCCTAAATATTGGATTTACATGAGTCATCTATATATGTTATGAATAGCTCTTGTATTGTCCTTTTCAAAAACTTGTTGTTTTTTTTCAGGCAGAAAGGAAAGCTTCTAGTCACATAACCAGAAATCCAAATGGCCACCATGCTATGGATCACTCAAACTTAGACAGGCGACTCTAGTATTATTCATTATTTTTGATAATGATTTTTGTGATAGCAGGATTGTTGCTCGATATAAGACAACCTCTAAAAAGAAAAGAGAATTGAAATATCTCTATTTCTCACTTAATTAGGTCCAAATGAGTCGACATGTGTCCACTGATGAAAAAATTTAACTTTTTCCAAATTTAGATACCGATATAAGTTTATACAGAATTGGACAATATTTCAAAGAATAAAACTTTAAACAGTACATATTATATATTCGTTATAATATGCAACATAATATTAAGTAAATACAATTCCAGGATTCCAAATCGTAAGGCTACAAGTTTATTTTGCACGTTGAAAGAATGTGCGGGTGAAGAATACACTTCACATGAATTCATAGCGAGTGCTGGGGGGTTTTGGTTTCATTGTGTTAAATATCCGACTTAACACCGATCCGACTTACGACCGGTTGGTCGGAACTGATCTAGGTCGTAATTCGGATGACATGAAAGTAAATACAGTCACTATCTGAGTTACGACCTAGATTTTCAAACGTGCATGGGACAGCCAATGAGATCAGCTTTGGCACTGGGAAACATGACATAAAGCCCATTAGATCGGCTTTGGGCACCGCGAGCGTTAATCCTAATTAGGGCCGAAGGGAGGCTGGCGACCATCTCAGTCGACTCCGGTGAGGGTGGGGTACACCCTGGACAGCTCACCAAGCCATCGTAGGAGTTCAATATTTAAGTAATAAAAATGTTCCAACTCTGGCCCTGGAGGTACAGAAGAAGCAGAAAATAAAGCAGACCCCCCCCCCTCCCAATGTTTTTCTACCAATCGTACTCTTTCTTGCTTGTTCAGACAGACAGTGCTTGAAATTTTACAAGTTTCATGTTTACATGGTTTTTTTAAGTTGTAAATCATAATTTTAACTAGCATTTTAAAAAACTCCACCTACATGCGCTCACAGTCTGAAGTGACTCCATGTAGGTGGATGACCATTAATTGGTGAGTCTATAGGCAGTAGTAAGGACTTGAACTTGATGTAAGTAGGCGTCCAGGGGATGGAGGTGCTTAAAACCATATCATGTGCCTCTTCATTTTGGATCATCTCCAATGGTTTAATTATTCAAGCTTGCAAATAGTTACTATATTTAAACTGCGAGATAATAAGTACTTGTATAACTAGTAGTTGATATTTCCTATATGAAACACGGCAGATCTGCATGATATGGAAAATCACAGTGTTGTAGTCTACGGCGCCAGGTTAATCATTAGTTTTTACTCCAGAGTTCCAGGAGGACCTTGATGTTAGTAGCAATGACATGCTGTTTTTGAGGGTGATATGTTGAATCAAGGAATTTGACAGGCTGACAAGAAGTTCTGTCTTTAAAATGTTGGTTTCAAAAGGCAGTCTCTCATCCAGATTAAAATATATCTGAAGAGGAAGCTAAAACGCAGGCATCCTCCATACAGATAGACCTGAGTTTCAGAAGAAAATCCAATGATGAAAAGTCTTTACATTTACCAGTCAGGTGGCTTACTGTGAAATCAAAAGAGGCTCAAGTACAAAGACTTAATATATGCAACTTGTTTACAGAATGCACATGAGGTTTTAAAACACTTTAGACAAAGGTTATTTAAGTAGATGTTCTTAATGTAAATATGTATCAATGAAGTGTCACTTTTTAGGGGGCAGTAGTGGTCTAGTGGATAGGGCGCAGGATCGCTGATCCTAAGGTTGGGGGTTCGAGTCCCCACAGGGTTGGCACTGCCCCCAACCCTAGTGCAGCTAACTGGGTTATCAAAGGCGGGCCATGTCTCTCACTGTCTATGGTGAGAGGCCTGTAAAAGAACCATTGCTGACTTTCGTAAAGAGTAGCTGCAAAGCCGTCAACGTGTTTCTGTCCCTTGCTAAAAGGGTTGTGACAGGAAGGGCATCCGACGTAAAAACCAATGCCAAATCAAATGTGCGAATCAGATGATTCGCTGTGGCGACTCCTGAGAAAGGGAAAAAGGTGAAAGGAAAAGAAGAAGAAGTGTCATTTTTTAAACTACTGCCTTAAATTAGGTATAAAAAATGCAAAAGAAAATTAAGCATTTTCCACTACTTAACATGCATTGTGTACAGTATAAGCAATAAATAAATAAATGGAAAATGGGTGAGGGCCAAAACCATGAACACAGATAGCATAAAACCTCCCTACGGGACAAAAAGGGTTTACATGGATCAAATTATTGAAGCTGCAAACAGTGAACAGGTGGGTACAACCTAGAAAGACTAATGACAGGTTTGGGGGCGGAGACAAGTCTAAGAATCATAATTAAGGCACATATTTATATAAAGCAGAAAATGACCTCAAAGTAAAAGATGAATGTAGTGTTAATGATGTACACTACTGTACTGTGCTCACAGAAACGGAGCGGTGAGGGTTAAAACTTTTCTCAAAGAACAAGCAGCAGTTTTTGCCAGATAACCTTACACATTAAGCTACTGCTGCTTTAAAGAACAACGTTAAAGAAAACTTTTATTTTAATTACTTTCCTAATGAGCTAAAATACCATTAAATCACAGGGGCTGAACATAAAATCAGGTTTTTGGATCTGTGATGAAGAGTGTGTAAGCTCTTATACTGTGCAGTGCTTATGTATGAGACAATATTTGAGTAGGACATTATGAGTGTGGAGATCATGATATCTATTTCAATCCTTTAATTACTTTGTGAGGCAGTAGTGGCCTGGTGGTAAGGTAATGGATTACTCATCCATGGTCGCCGGTTCAAGCCCTACTCTCACAGGGTTGTCACTGCTGTCCCCCCATTCCAGCTAACTGGGTTATCAAAGGCCTGGCCATGTCTCTCACTGTCTGTGGTGTAAAAGAAACATTGCTGACTTTCGTCAAGAGTAGACCGCATAGGGGTCCCGAGTGGTGCATCGACAAAGTGCATGACTATTAACCCGAAGATTGCAAATCCTAATCCGGTTTAATGCCACAGCCATGGGAGCTAATTGGCCGAGCTCTCACGGAAGGAAGTACGGGAAGGCATACCCTCACTTTCCTCTCACTCGCAGCAATTACCAGCCAATCATGGGCATCTGTGAGCTCATTCATACTAGGGTATGGTAGTGCTTTCCCTCCAAGTATGTTAGACTGCTCCCAAATATGCATGGTGATGCAGTTGGCTTGCATTGACTGTTATGGATGGGGTGTGTCCATGCTTTCGCCCCTCCCTGATTAGTGGTGGTCATGTGATAGGGAAGGCAATATCTGATCGGGTACTATTAAATGAGTTAGAAAATCGGGAGGAAAAAAATAGTAGACTGCATAGCCATGCATGTCTATGCCCTGCAATGGTCTTGCTATCTGTACAGGGTGTACTATGTCCTCACCCAGAGTCAGCTGTGATGGTTGCCAGCCTCCCTGCAACCCATATTAGGAATAAGCAGTTAATTAGGTTTAGTGGCTATTTCATTCTGAAGATTTAATTCTTTAGATTTCATTCACATTTCTTCAACTAAAATGTGAAAGAGTGTATAAAATTTGCTGATGTAAATGCTTTAAAATTAAATGTTTGTCCAATAATCATGTCAGTTTGCAATCTTGAAAAATATTTTGATAAGTATACAAATTACCCAACGACACCCAGATACACACATTCAGCCTCACACTGATATAAATACACACTTCAGCCTCTCTTACTCACACATACATAATTGAGATTTTTCCACACAACGACACAAAGAGCCTGGAGCCAGTGCTTAATTGCACTGGATATCATTACAGGGGGGAAATCAGCCATTTTAAAAATACACCAAGCATCTTTTATTTTCTCGATGCTGAAATCTCCACGGCAAGATTTTAGTACAGTGTTATTGTACAGCCACAAGTCACATCAGAATGTGTTTGCTTGTTTTCCTAATAAGAAGTACTATTCATCTTTTGTGTCCTCCACCCTTTACTTCTGACAGAGAAAAAGAAGAGGAGAAAGAAAGAGAGAGAGATCACTCTTTTTCTGTCTTGCACCGAAAGCCTGCCGTTGCTCCCCCAAGGGAAACGGGATAATGAGGGATCCGTATGACTCCGTTCTGTCTCATTTCAATTGGAAATGCAGCGCACACACACACACACACACACACACATCTGCAGTCTCTCACACACTCATCCCCACTCTTTGGGTTGGTGATGGTGGGATTATCGGCCCTCATTTCTTGTCTGACAGTTCATCATATCCGCAGACATGCATGGCTTCTTGACGAGGCTCACTGCTGCCACTTGGCCCAGCTTGGCCACTAAACTTCCTTTGACACACACACACACACACACACACACACACACACACACACACACACACACACACACATGAAAAGGTGTACACTGACATTCCATAAGTGTACACCTTTTCATATTTAGTTCAAAACACAATTACATGAAACATGCATTTAATACTTTAAAAAAAATTAATATGCAAAAATACAATTTCATTCTATTGTTTCGTTTGTCTCTGGTTAAAACAATTCTAAGTTTTCTTATTTCACAAGGAACCATAATGGATGACTTTTGTTTGGTTTTCCTTTTTTTTATTCTAGGTTGCTTAAGCAGTTAGCAGCTGGTTAGTGGTTAACATGAGGGTCATTTTGTGTATGACAACAAAGGTCAAAGATCAGGTCCCATTTGCGACGACGGAGGACAATGAGCTGCCAATTCAGATGGCACCATTCCCTGCATATTAGACTTCATATTGGCAAATGCATAACAGTGGTGTCAAATAGTCATAGGTGATATTCTCTCTCTCTCTCTCTCTCTCTCTCTCTCTCGCTCTCTCCCCTTCTGATGCTGGTCCCTCTAGAGGATGCGGCAGATAAACATATTCTCTTCAAACAATCCCAATGACAGCCAAATAGGCTGCTTGTCGCTTGTAAAAAACCCTCTAATGATGTGTGTCGAGGGAGCGGCCTGCCTCCTTGTAGCAGACGACTCCCTTGTGTACAAGGACAGAAGGGGAGGGAGAAAAATAATAACAATCCTTAAAATATTCCTCTGCTCAAAAAGCCCAGTATACCAGAGCATTCCAAACAGCAACCTTTTCTGGTTGTAATGCTTTTTTATGTAATATCTCTTATATCTCTATCTTCCTTCTCATGTTTTTCTGTCCTTCCTTTTGAAATATTGTATACACCACCAGCATATATTAGCATAACCATTAATGTACTGCTTCTGTATTGATACAATCGAAACATGTGCTGTAAATTACAGGCAATCTTCTTAGATTTGCATGAGAAGAGGGGGGAGAAAATATCTTTATTATAGAACCACATTACTATATTCAAAATATATGACTTAATATACAGTATTGGCTAGAAATGCTTTTCCCTAATTTAACACTGTTTTAAGTACTGCTTTCAATCCTTCATTCATTTGCTGAACTTGCTGAATCATACTAAGGACGCAGTGTGGATAGAGATCTTAGCTGACCCTGCACAACAGCAGGGTACACCCTGAACAGCTCACCAGTTCATTGCTGGGTTAACGCACACACAAGCACACCTAGGGGCAATTTGGAATTAGTCTTGATTGTGCATGTCTTTGGACTGTTGGAGGAAACCGGAGTACTCAGTAGAAATGAATGCAAGCACAGGAGAACATGTGGACTCCACATAGGAACTGCCTTGCCAAGCCTGGGACTCAAACTCAGGTTTTTTTTGCTGTGAGCCAGACGTGTTAATCACTAAAACTACCACCCTGCTCAAACTCACTGGTAGCATAATCAGATTTTTTTCAAATTATTTTTCAATACTCTTCAACATTTATGTTCAGCATCTTAATAACAAAACTGTATTCCATACTTCCTGTATTAAACATCTGGGTAAATTTATCTTTTCTACCTCTTGGCTAAAAACAATACAGAGGGTTAACGATTCTACACTCATAGACAACCTAATAGGTGACCTCAGATTCCAGAGAAAAAGAAAGAACATTCTGTCCATCACTATATCTCTAACTCAGAAGGATAAGTTCATCTCTGCGTTCTATCAAGCCCAAGCTTGTTGTTCTGTCTCACACTTTTAACTTAACACATAACACCGCTGCACAGCTAAATAAAGAAAACTTGCTGTAACATGATTATTAGTGTATTATCTTATTTACCAAATAATCTTCTGAGTACAATTATTTTCAGTTTGAGTAAAATCTGCTTTCATCACTGTCTGTTCCCGAACTCTGTTATTGAATTGGGTTTTGCCTGCCTCGATGTTCATTAGGACAAAAGTCAGGGAATGGGTGCTCAGATAAATTTTAGCCGTCCAGTCTTGTATAGCATAGCCATGAGGTTCAATCATACATAACAAGTAAGTCAGGAATGGTGGTTCTCAGTGACTGGATGTTGGAGATGATTGTACTCAAAGATTGGGCTTTGGAGACAGGAACATTGTATGAATTATAAATGTTCGACACTACACGTATATAACATGGTGAGCATCTATGTATTTGATATAACCCCAATCAAAAAAAGTTGGCTGTGTGAAATTCATTAATTTGACCAACCTCTTATTCCTACAAGGGTCATGGGGATGCTGGACTCTATATCAGCCAACTTTGGGTGAAGGTGGGGTAGACCCTAAATAGCTTGCCAGTGTATTGCAGTACTAACATACAAACATACATCTATATTCACACTTAAACCCGAAGCAATTTAAAATAGCCGCTTAGCCTAATGTGCATGTCTTTGGCCTGTGTCAGGAAACTGGTGTGCCAGGTGGAAAATTACACAAGTACAAGGAGAATATGCAAACTCCACAAGGACACAACGTTACCTGGGCCTCCAACACAGGATCTTCTTGCTGTGCTGCGGAAGTGCTAATCACTATACCACTGTGCCGCTACCCATAAGATAGTGAACACAACAATAATGATATTTGATCACAGACAACCAAATTCAAATATAGTACAGACAATCTATTTACTGACATGAACTTGTCCGATGGACAACGAGTATCATTATCATCATCATCTTCCTCTGATTAATGCGTGGTCAGGTCGCAGGGGCAGCAGCCTAAGCAGTGAGGTCTAGACGTCCCTCTCCCAAGCCACTTCCCCCAGCTATTCCGGGGGGACACCAAGGCATGTTCTAGGTTGACCCTGGGATCTCTTCCCGGTTGGACATCCCTGAAACACCACACCAGGCATGCGTTTGGGAGGAATTCTCATCAGATGCCCGAGGAACCTCAAAAGGCTCCTCTCAACATGGAAGAGCAGTGGTTCTACTCCGAGCTTCTCACTCTAGCTCTAAGGGAGAACCCCACCACCCTGCGAAGGAAGCTCACTTCAACCACTTGTATCTTGTTCTTTCAGTGACTACCCAAAGCTTGTGAGCATAGGTGAGGGTTGCAATGTAGATCGACTGCTAAATTGAGAGCTTTTTTTTGTGTCTCAGCTCCCTCTTCAGCATGATGGACCAGTACAAGCTCTGCTTTACAGCAGAGGCTGCAGCGATCCGCCTGTTGATCTCCTGCTCCATCCTCCCCTCATTCGTGAACAAGACCCAGAGATACTTGAACTCCGCCCCTTGGAGCAGGACCTCATTACAGACGCGGAGGGTGCATTCCATCCTTTTCCGACTGAGAACCATGGCCTCGGACTTGGAGGTGCTGATTCTTATATTGATCGCTTCATACTCGGCTGCGAATCACTCCGAGAGCTGAAGGTCCCAGATTGATGAAGCCAAAAGGACAACACCCGCATAAGAAGGCTTTGTTATATTTGTAATACTATAAGTGCATTGACTTTGACTAAACTGTAATGTCAGAAATATACATTTTGAATACTTTGCACTTCCATTTTATGAATATGTAAAATACATGTGTAGTGTTTTGTTTTGTGGGGGGGGGGGGTTGCAAACTTGTGGTTTTATTTATTTTTTATTTTTTTTGGTCGTAATGACTGTTGAGTGATGCCTTATGGTTGAAGCATAAATATGCATTTTGAAAACTATATGAACTCCACTACTATTCACTGGATATGTGGTAGAGTGGCCAGTTGGAGAGTAGCAGACCCAGGAATCTTAATGACGACACAAAAAGAGTGCTAACAGCTCTTGATTAGCTCCGTTTATCTCTAATTAATTACCTTTGCCTAATTAGACACCCTGTTTCAGCTAGACACAGAGTCAAGTAGGCTAGATTATTAGCATGCTCATCGGGCCTTTACAAAAGGCTAAAATTAATGTAATGCACAAAGAAGAGTCGGACGTTTTAATTGCACAGGTGTTGCCTTATGGTGCCGCTTTATCATCCACCAGCTCCCCTGGATTGGGGGGGGGGGGTGGGGGGGGGTTGGAGAGCGGGGAGGGGGATTATACATTGAGGGACTATTCTGCGAAATTCACCTTGGCAACAGCTCATTAGTTTGCCTTGTTATTGTATTATTTATTACGTTTGGCCTTCCCCCATTACACAGATTGATTCATGGCCCCTTTCCCTCTTTCTCTCTCTGTGGTGTTCTGTCGTTCGCAGCGTGCCCAGGCTGGAGGGAATGATAAAGTCTGTGGAAATGCTGCAACGCTCTTGTTTGCTGATGGGGGTTTGCTGCTGCGCGCAGTGCAAAAATGTGTTCACATTTAATTATAGGTGAATTAAAATCCACTGCAGGTCTTCCCAACCAGATTAAGAAATCAACTCGACAAAACTCTTCATAACAAAAAAAGGATCACATAACTGGCATTAAATGCTCTTTTCATACTGTGACCCAGTCTATGCATAGTCTTTGTCAAAGAACCTGTTTTAATTCATCAGTCTGACAAGCGCTACGATATCCTCCACCCCACCCTTTAAATATGAATATTATTAAAATGAAATGTGAATATATAATGCTCACGAGCCAGCATGAAAAATGTATCATATGTATATCCAAGAGATAGATGGGTCATACCGAGCTGTCTATGGCACCTTCCTGACAGTGCTTGACTTCAAACAAGTGAGCTGCTGGAGGATTACAGTTACTCATAGGAAAATTAATATTTAAAAAGACGGATTAACAATTGACCTGGTCTTCTTGTTCTCTATGAGTAAAACACAGATGGACACAATTCAATGATGAGACCATGCACGAGGAAAGTGTGCATAAAGACATTTTAAATTCACTTCACACATAATCCGAACCTTCAAAGACCACACTTAATACTAAATGAGCAAGTTTCCACATTTACATTTACAGCATTTGGCAGACGCCCTTATCCAGAGCGACTTACAGAAGGGACTATAATAGCAAATGCAATACGCAGCTCATTTCAGGTGAATTTGGGAGCAATGTTGATCTCACGACAACATTTGTATGACTTATAATTCTCGCCTGCAGTTTGTCCTTACTTGTATGTAAACAGCTGGGGTGGGAATAAGCCAAATGGAAAATCAAAGTGCTGTAAATATGCTACAAATATCACTGAAATGGCTGAAGACTTACAGTAGTTACGTTAGTTCTGAGATGAAGAATGTTAGTCTTTTGTATATTGGTATTGATTTTAATGTCATCCCAAAGATTGCACAAGCAGCTTGACAGTTCTGAAGCATAGTGCATAGTGAAGCAGCTTTAGAAAATGTCCAAGCTGAAAAATATCATGTTGGTGAACAGGGAATGGTCTGAGAGTAGTAAAACTCAGGAGAGAAACTGGCTAAAAATTATAAATAAAAGTACGTCAGGCAAGAGAAACTGATGCATTGACCTGAATCAGGCCCCACATAGATGTCCATGACCAGTGTGGAAGAATGCTGTATATAGCTCAGTTAGAATATGGTTGATAGTATTTAGAAATTACTAAATGTTGAATAACACACACAGGGCAGGTGGCTTAGTGCTAAAAGTGCTGGATCACTGATCCTAAATTTGGGGGTTACACTCACTGTCTATGGTGTGAGGTTCATGTAAAAGAACCATTCATTGCTGACTTTCGACAAGAGTAGCTGCATAGCCGTCAACATGTTTCCACCCTGAGATGGCAAGCGGTCCAAGGTGTACTCTGCCCTTGCTCGGAATCGGCTGGGATGTGCACCAGGCTCCTCGCAACCCTAATCAGGGTTAAGTGGTTACAGAAAATGAACTGATGATGATGAACATACTCTATGGATGCCTATATGTAAACTGTTGTCATATAACCTATTACTGATGCTCCCCAACTTACATTTTTGTTTGGTTCCGGACGGCCGAACGCAAGTTGAAAAAAAAAATGTAAGTTGTTACTGCATGTTCCAGTGACATATGAAGTTCATACTGTACTATACATCCATAAATACCATTACCGTATCTCATAAAACACCCCTAAATCAATTATTATAAACATAACATTGTAAAATAATATCAAATATATCAAATAATATCAACATTAATTTCAAATAAATTAAATTCAAGCAAAATAATTTCAAATTGATAAATTTTAATGAAATTCACTCATCAAATATCAAATACAGTATCAAATATAACCTTTAACATTCTCTGATGGGATCTTTCTGCTTGTAAATGGTTCAGATGGTCGCATACTACGTAGGTACATCTCGTACGACAGAGAGCACGCTAAACTCAAAATTTGCCTTAAAAAAAAAAACATAAAATCCCCCCCAAAAAAACCGTAAAACGAATGAACGTAAGTCAGGGAGCGTCTGTACATCAGAATCATTAAAATAAACCTTGTAGTCAGCACTATTGTCCAAGCTGTAAAGCCATCCAACCTACTGACCACAATTAGTCATTTAAAAAACAATGCTGTGATATTGCAAATCAAATATTTAGATCTTGTTAAGTTCTTATTGGTTGTAATAAATAGTTTTTACTGTGAAACTTTATTTACTAGTTTTACTGGTTTAATAGTGGCTAGTAATCAGCTATCTAATTTGTCCATTACATTTAACACATAGACTCAAAATAAACTGACCAGGAAATACAGTTAAATGTGTACAATTGATTGAATTTTATGTTTGTAAGCCAGCTTGTGCTTTGGAGTCATTTCACAGTGTGTCAGTAGTGTATTCTGGGTAATATACGAAGATATAATGCTGTATAAACACTGAAAACAGAATCAATGCATCTGATGGACCTGCATAACAACCATTCCAGTTCATATATTCTCAAATGTAAAAGTATTTAACCATTTAGCCCTTATATTCACACTTCTTGCTTGAAAATTTAATGTAAAGGAAATCTAGTAGCTTCAAAAACAGTGATGATTGCCATGACACTGGTAAAGGATTGTTCTCAGCACGCCAAAAAAAAACATGACAAACAAAATGTAGCTAATCAAATCAAATCAAATTTCATAATCTCATTTATTCATTCATTCATTTTCTGAACTGCTTAATCTTAATTAGAGTCGTAGAGGGGCTGGCGCCCATCTCAGCCGACACTGGGCGACAGCTCACCAAGGCCATCACAGGATATAAACATGCTGACGGCTATGCAGTTACTCTCGATCAGTGCTTCTCAAATAGTGGGGCGCGGTATGATGCCGGGGGTGGGGCGGCACGGTGTGATGCTGGTGGGAGTGTGTATGACCCTGGGAAACAAGCTTTTCTGGAAAAGTATACGAGAATGAGGTGTAATTGCACCTTCACTCCACTAGTTGGCAGCGGCACTCTCATTGTCACTCTAGAGTGTAGCGGTTTTTCGCACGAACAAACAATATGAAGAGCAACAACCCCTCAAGAAACAAGACGGAAATTTTTCTAACAGAAATTAAGAGAAAGGTGGAGAGAGATGGAGATATTAAGACAAAAGTAAGTCAAATGAGTTTAAATAAGGATGCATTTTTTTTAAATTTCAGGCACATTGGTGCACTTTAAATCTTATCTACCACAGATTAAAAAACACTGTTGATGAAATTTTTCTTTGTTGTAAGTTGAACTGTAGTTCTTTCTTTTTTGCGTTTTTAATGTTAAGCAGATGTGTACTAATAACAATTTTATAGACAAATAATACTATTTATAAGTCGCTCGTGGGGCGGTGTGGGGCGTAAAATGTTTTTTCTTCCAAGAGGGAGCTCAGAAACTAATTGAGAAGCACTGCTCTAGATAAAAGTCAGCAATGGTTCTTTTACAGCCTCTCACTATAAACAGTGAGAGGCATGGTCGGCCCTTGATAACCCAGTTAGCAGCACTGGAGAGACAGCAGTGACAACAGTTCACAGTGGGGCCTGAACCCCCAACTTTGGGATCGGTAATCCAGCACCTTACCCCCAACCCACCACTTCCCCATTTCATATTATTAATTAAAGATCATCCTATTGTGCACCCATAAACATACATACACATACATAAAACAAAGTTTATACCTGCTGTGCTTAAATGGAAAACAATCGAAATGGTAGTTGAACCTTACAAGGATCAGTTTTCGATCTGATCTGACTGAATAAGTAGTTGATGGAACAACAAAGCATTGAGTGAAGAAAATATTACTTGTATGAAGAAAAAAAGGTGTTTGTCATTGTTGTTGTCATAGGGTTGTCATTGTTTTCATGTGGGCATAGAAGATTTGGAAAAATGTACAACACAAGTGAGTATGGAGAAGATAAAACAAACTCAAAACATGATATTTTCAAACAGCAAAACAAAATCTGCATTTTATGATCTTGACCGCAGTTAATCCCAATAAAATGATCGGATGGGTTCTTGACTGGTAATTTTCCTACAGGACGACTCCACCATAATCTCCCTTTAGTTTTTAGGGATTCAAGCTTTTAGCCTTGTACTAACAAGCAAAGTATACAAGGGAACAAAGATGTCCATTTCTATTTTTTTAACACTTACTGTTTGTCTGATGTACACAGTACAAATGTCTGTGATTTATCACCACGCCAATGGGTTAGCCATAGACTCTAGGCTGCTCTCAAAATAACAATTGTTAAGCTAAAGGCAAAATACATCTCCTATAGAGCACAATGTGAAATATGCATTGCGTGCACTTTCTCTGTATGAGGATGTACATAGCTTATTGGCTGTTTGCTTTGCCTGACATGCCTCCATATCGACATCCTTAATCAAAAATTTATGCCACAACACTTCTTGCATTTGTATATGTGTGATTACCTTGAAGTGGTTTTTATTTTAGCAGTTATCTGTAAGTGATTAGCTGGTATGATGAAGTCTTAATGAGGGCCCATTTTGACTCCCTAAATAGTCAGAAAGACTAATTCTGGAAGAAGCAGGCAGGCTTGCCTTGTTCAACATCTCAGAAGGAAATTACCACAAATGGTACATCACAGTCTGTCATTAGCAATTACATACGATTCAAGACAAATGGTGGTCGTACTTCTGACCATGGAGTGCGGCTGAGCCCATCCTGAAAAAGAGACATGGATCTACTCTTTCTGGACCTGATTCCATTCTGCAGTTGCTCATGGGGAGAGGCGGCAAGCCACCGTGGGTATCTTGTTGTCCCTGTCTCAGTGCCCACATGTTGGGGTTCTTCTCAGTTGACGAAAGGATAGCTTCCCTCTGCATTCAGGTGGCGGTATGGGTACTGACTGTTGTTTGTGTTTATGCACCTAATGACAGTTCAGAGTACCAACCCTTTTTAGAGTCTTTGGGGGGGGTTTTGAGAGAACGCTCCTCCTAGGTGCTCCCTCATTGTTCTGAGAGTCTTCACCGCCCATGTGTTTAATGACAGTCTGACCTGGAAGGGTGTGATCAGTAAACAGGTGATATGGCCTCTCCAAGCTGAACTCAATGGTGTTTTTTTGTTGGACTTCTGTGCCTGTCAGGGTTTGTCTATCACAAACACCATGTTCGAACTAACTGGGTGTCCATATGTGCACTTGGTATCAGGATGTCCTAAGCCACAGTTTGATGATTCACTTTGTAATTATTTCACTGGACCTGCGGCCTCCCTTTTCTAAACACTCGGGTGAAGAGAGGAGCTGAGCTGTCAACCGATCACACCTGGTGGTGAATTGGTTCCAATGGTGAGGGAGGCCGTTCTCCAGATTTGAAAGGCCCGAGCATTTAGAGTCTCCTAGGAACATTTGGTAGAGTCTCCTGTAAAAGTGGCCTTTAAGTCCCACCTCCGGCAGAGCTACAATCACATCCTGAAGGAGACAGGGGGTATGGAATCTGAATAGGCTATGTTTCGTGCCTCCATTATTGAGGATGTGGCCTGAAGGTGCTTGTCGTGGCGGTAACCCTGAAATCCAAATCTGGCTGCAGTGTGGGGGCCGTCCAGCTGAAAGAGAAGACTTATTGGGTCTTTTAGGCATGTGAGACTCTTGAAGGAGCAAACAGGTACCGGTAGGCCATATGTGCCGTTTTCTGTGTTGTTGTCATTGCAAAATTTTGGGTGTATGAGGAGTTCAATGAGGGCCTGGAAAGCGACTATCCGTTGGCCTCAAAAAGGTTATGGACCACCATCCAACACCTCAGGAGAGGGAAGCAGTTCTCCACAAATACTGTTTACAGTGAAAATGGATAGCTGCTCACCTTGACTGGGGATGTTGTCGGGAGGTGGAAGGAATACTTTGCGGATCTCCTCAATCCCACTAACATGCCCTCTGTGGAGGAGGAAGACCCTGGAGGTTTGTCTGCCCATCGCTGGGGCTAAGGTCAAAAAGGTAGTCAAAAAGCTCCTCGGTGGTTGAACTCTGGGGGCAGATGAGATCTGCCTTGAATGTCTTAGGGATATGGATGCTGTTGGACTGTCTTGGTTGGCACGTCTCTGCAAGAATCATGTGGTCATCAAATGTCATACCTCTGGGTTGGCAAACAAGGGGTAGTTTCCCTTTTTTAAAAGGGGGACCAGAGGGTGTGTTCCAATTATGATGGAATCAGACTCCTCAGCCTACTTGGGAAAGTCTTTGCAGGAGTACTGAAGAGGATGATTTGACCAATAGTTGAACCTCAGATTCAAAAGCAACAATGTGGTTTTCGACCCAGCAGCATCACTCTCGACCAGCTCTATACACTGTAAAGGATCCTGGACGGAGCATGGGAGTTTGCCCAATCTGTCCAAATGTTTTGTGGATTAGAGAACACTTTTGACCATGTCCCTTGGACTATGTTGTGGGGTGTGCTCCAGAGTATAGTGTACCAGACACATTGCTACGGGCCATTAGGTCTCTGAGCACTGGAGGCAAAGCTTGGCCCACATTGGTAACACATTGGTAACACATTGGTAACAGCAGGTTGGAGGGTTGGGGTCCACCGAGTTGTTCTTTTTCAGTGACTCATAATTTTTTACAGAATCTCTAGGTGCAGCGGAGGCATTGAGGAGCTCTGGTTTGATGGCGACAGTATCAAACTGATCTCATCTCTGCTTTTTGCAGATGATATTGTTCTTTTGGCTTCATCAAGATCTCCAGCTTTCATTGTAGCAATTCGCAGCTGAGTTGCAAAGCAGCCAAGATGAAAATCAGCACATCCAAATCCAAGTCCAGGAAGAATGGTGGCATAGTGCTTAGCACATCTGCCTCACAGCAAGAAGGTCCTGGGTTCTGTGACGCAGTGGACAGATGCCACAGTGGTTGTGATGTCAGTGGTTGTGATATGCACACTGGCTGTGATGAAGTCATTGTGACACGCCGTTTGCTATGAAGTTAATGCTCACTGTGATGCAGAAAAGAGTGGAGGAGGAGGAGGACTCTACTCCTCCTCAGCCCTTTATGCAATGGACCCCATCAATCCCTAGACAACCCAGACATTACAAGCCATTGCTAATCTCTATGTGTCTAACTGAATAAACTGCTACATTGACAGAGTTTGCCTCGTTTGCCTTCCTCCAGCTATCCACCTGCTGGTCGGTCACAGTCCGATTCCCAGCTCAGGCATTTCTCTCTGGTGTTTTCATATTCTCCCTATGCTTGTGTGAGTTTTCTCTGGGTACTCCAGTTTCCTTCCACAGTCCAAAAACATGCATAGTAGGTTAATTGACTGTTCCAAATCATCCCTAGGTGTGAGTGTGAGTATGAATGGTTGTGTGAGTGTTGGTCTGAGATCGCCTGATGAGCTTGTCCAGGGTGTACTCCACCCTGAAATGAGCAGCAGCCTCCCCGTGACCCTAATTAGGATTAAGCGAATCAGAAATGTATGAATGATTTAAACCCGAGACCATAGTTCTCAGCCAAAAAGGGTGGAATGCACCCTCTGGGTCGGGGATGAGGTCCTGCCCCAATTGGAAAACTGTAAGTATCTTGGGGTCTTGTTCATGAGTGAGGAAAGGATGGAACTGGAGATTGACAGGAGAATCGGTACAGTCTTTGCTGTAAAGTCCATCCATCGGCCCGTCATGGTGAAGAGGGAGCTGTGCCGGAAGGCAAAGCTCTCGATTTACCAATAGATTTATGTTCCAACCCTCACCTATGGTCACGATCTTTGGGTAGTGAACAAAAGAATAATCACAGATACAAATGGCTGAAATAAGAAACCTTCACAGCGTGTCTGGGTTATCCCTTAGGCATAGGGCAAGATGCTCAGCAAATTCAGGAGAAACCTGGAGTAGAAACATTGCTCTTCTACATTGAGAGGAGCCAGTTGAGGTGACTTGGGCATCTGGTTTAGAATCCTGGTGTGATATTTTGGGCATGTCCGACCAGGAAGAAACCCTGAGGTCAGTCAGCCCAGAACACACTGGAAGGAATATGTCTCTTGGCTGGTCTGGGAATGCCTCGGTGTGTGTCCCCCGGAAGAAATGATGATAATTATCATGACTGAATATCACTCAGTGACACTGAAGAAGGGATCAAGTAACAGAGACAAAAAAGA
>CM045741.1:22992515-23052515 GCA_024760905.1 Plotosus lineatus
AGTTTTGGGAGCCTTGGAACGAATCACGCGTTTTACATGTGCCTCTACTTACGAAAACTTCAGGTTCCGAAAAAGGCGCTGGAATGGATTAATTTCGTAAGAAGGGGGCCAACTGTATATGTATGTATGTATGTATGTATATATATATATATATATATATATATATATATATATATATATATATATATATATATATATATATATTTCTAGGGCTACTTGGCAAATTAGTTGAAACTAATTTATGATATTGTATAAACTCTGTGTAAATAAAACAACTAGCCAGGTTTGCTAAGATAATTTAAAAAGGGTGGTGGGGGGGGGGCACAACAGTTAGTACATCCAATTCACAGCAAGAATACCTGGGTTTCGATTCCCAGCATGGATGTTTCTGTGTGGAGTTTGCATGTTCTCCTTGTGCTTGCGTGGGTTTCCACTGGGTATTCCGGTTTCCTCTCACAGTCCAGAAACATGCAAAGTAGGCTAATTGGATTTTCCAAATCACCCCTTTGTGAGTCTGAGTATGAATAGCATCCGCCCAATGCTGTAAATGAATGGTTGTGTGAGTGTTGGTTCTGCGATGGCCTGGTGAACCGTCCAAGGTGTACCTTATTTACTTATATAATATATATGTACGTGTGTATGTTTGTATTTGTACCTATTTTTGCACCCCCTACTGATGGTACCTCAAGAGCCTGTAACAGTGAATTTCTCCATTGTGAGATTAATAAAGCTGTATCTTATCTTATCTTATCTTATCTCACCCTTGCCCAGAGTAGACTGAGATGGGCGCCAGCCTCCCCACGACCCTAATTACGATTAAGTGGTTTAAAAAATGAATGAATAATTTACTGAGCGATAATTAGCTTGCTCATACTAGCTAGTTTTAATCACACAGATTTGTAGTTTTAAAAAAAGCCTACTATTTTTAGTAATTAAAGTAATCATGTGTGATATCAAATTAGCTCTCATCAGGCAAGCTATTTTATTACACATTTTAACCAATAAAAAACAAGAGCTGCATTTGAACTGAACTCAGTTCATTTTCTGTAACCGCTTCATCCTAATTAGGGTCACGGGGAGGCTGGTGCCCATCCCAGCCAATTCAGGGCGAGGGCAGAGTACACCCTGGACAGCTCGCCAGGCCATCGCAGGGCGGAAACACGCTGATGACTTTGCAGCTACTCTTTACGAAAGTCAGCAATGGTTCTTTTACATGTCTCACACCATAGACAGCGAGAGACATGGCCAGCCTTTGATAACCCAGTTAGCTGCACTGGTGGGGACAGTGACAACCTTGTGGAGAGTGGGACTCGAACCACCAACCTTTGGATCAGCGATCCGGCGCCTTATACCACTAGACCACCACTGCCCCCTGAACTGAACTCCATTTAGTAATTAAAAATAGTGGCTAAGCTTACAAGCAGAACAAATAAGCTTGGATTACAAAAGCTAGTTTCTTCGCAAACTGCTGTTTACCAAGTTCAACATCAAGCTCAACAGGTAAATCAGGAAAACTACGATGATGGTACGAAGTGCTTGATTTTGTAATGTCTGATCTTGTTTAAATCAGAACTTGTAAGTGTCCACTTTCTGTATCCTTTGCGTTCTGCTGTATGTACTTTGTCTTGTGATCTCATTTTCTTCTTCCTTTCTTCCCTTTCCCTCCTTCCCGTCCTCTCCCACCCTCGCTCTCTTCCTTTGACACTCTCGCTCGGCTGCTGTCCTCAGCATCTCCATGGGGCGGTGACTAATTGCCCCCGTAAATCATTGCGCGGGCGGCGCGCTCCTCCGTTTATTTTTTCTGACAGTAATTTACTGCTTGCTCTTTTACACACTTGTCATCGCGTGTTTTTCCTCACATTAGAGGCCGGCAGAAAAAGAAGTGTAATTAACGGGATGCTGCACCAGCCGGCCACCGCTCTTTCATCATGGTGTGATAATTGTGCTCCGTGTCTGTCATAGTAACCTCTCACGCCATTTCCTCCATGACTCTACCTGCTCGATTTGTCTCAGCGGTAGGAATCTTGTATTGCTCCCAATGCCACTCATGGCACTGCCTATTCCCCTATTTGTATAAGTCGGAGTTATTTATATCTTCTCGATTATTTGTCAAAAATATTACCCTGACGCACAGTGCAAGATAAAAGACACAGCATAAAATCCACACCTGGACCACTTTTGGCAGAAATGAAGATTTTGATTTCTGAACTAAAACAAATTCTCAGCTGACGTTTGTTGAATATTACACATTGGAAAGTGCTGTCCAGTACATACCTGCCTTCAGATGGTGCTGAGAAACAAAATGCATTTCAAGCAAAAGCATATATTCAGCATGTAACCTGTGTTCTATTTTTACTGGACAGTGATGCACAGCTTGCCTTATTATCTCATGTCGTTCCACACTCCTGATGTATCCATCACTACTAACCTGCACCATGAGAGGTTAAGTCATCAATAACTTTTTTGGGGGAGAGGAATCAGGCCTTGAGATTTGCACTCGGCTCCTCTGGCGACGACCCCTGGGGTCTCTGCCAGTTCCAGTGGATTGTGATAATATCTTTATTGGGACTGTCATGGACAGAAGCTAATGGGACGTGTGGTCAAGATTTCAGAATTCATCACGGCCAGGCTGAAGCATTAGCATGGACCTCATGCATCAGCTGCCAGAGCTGTCATCTCAACACCGGGCCTCTTCTCCCCCCAGCCAGCTTCATTACAGGCTCGATCCTTCCCTCTTTTCCTGTCCTATGCTTTCCTTTTCTCTACTCTTTTTTGCTCTTCTCTCCTTTTACGTTCTTTCCTTTCTTCTCATTTCTTCTCCTGTCCTCTCCTTTCCTTCTCTTTTCTTACTTTCTTTTTTCCCTTCCCCTTTCACCATGTGGATGCTGACAAAAAAAAGTCACGTCATGCTCCTCTGTGTCATTCCCCACAACCAGAACCTGCTAAATTAGGAGCTTCTGTCACCTTTCTTCTCCCTCCTCCATCTTCCATCCTCCGTTTCTCAAAATGAGGTGCGCAGGAGCTCTGGGAGGAAAGGGTTGGCTGACTAGCCCTCCTTCCTCTTGTCCTTTAAACTCACTCTTCCCTCCTCCCGCTTCCTACCTCGCAAGGGAACTTGCTTTGAAATGTGCACTGGGATTTCTATAAGTGTTTAAAGCTATTAAGGATAATTAAGGAGGCTTTTGGCCTCTGCTGTAATGGAGAAGGTCTCAGTGTTGATTACTGTTGGCCCTCGCTGTGCATTCAGGGTATGTGTGTGTGTCAGTGGCATTTATGAACTTTGACCTCAACCACAAACCACAGCATAAAGCCACAGAGTTACTGCTGGGAGCCTGTACGCTCCTGCCCCACATGTTTCTTCACCATTTCCTCGAGTTCAAATCCGAATCCCACTCAAAGAAGGTCAAAGTAAGAATGAAGAGTAGTCAGCAGCACTGCAGCTGAGGACCCCAGACCCGGTCGTCTCCCCTCTTCCCCTCATTAGCAAATCAAAGCTGCCCCTGGAAAGCCTCACACTTCTCACCTGGTTTTGTCCTTTCGCTCTAATCACATTGCCTTGACTGACAGTTTTCTGTATAATTGGCCCATGATCTAGCAAGGCTCTAATAACCAGGAAATCCCCTCTGAGATATGACCAGACTCCAGTGACCTGTCTTAATACCCTGCTACACAGCAACTAGAACACACACACACACACACACACACACACACACACACACACACACACACACACTTTTTATATATTTGATACAAAACCTGGCTAAAAGGCACACATGCTTAGAAATATTCAAAAACACATATGTATGGCATCTCTGTTACCCTCAAACTCACACCCACACACTCACTCTCTTGCTGGTGCCACAGGCAGCCAACCCTGCACCATCTGTGAAGACCAGCATGTGCTTGTGCATGGCACAACATTAAGATCTGATCTTAATGTTCAACAGTGCTGTGAATATTGGAAAATTTTGGAGCCAAAGGAGTCATGCAAACTCACTCACTCATTCTAATTACTGTTCATTTGCCAGAGTATCAAAGTCTAATTACTGCTCATTTCAACACGCACCAGGCGAGGACATGAGCCCCAAGAGATCAAATGGTGATCCTCTCTCTCTCTCTCTCTCTCTCTCTTGGATTTGTATGTTTAGTTGGCTTCTGCCAGGAAGCAAATACACACTCTACAAAACAAACACAATGTTCAGATTGAGAGACAGCATAGATAAGGAATGGTGGTGTGTGTGTGTGTGTGTGTGTGTGTGTGTGTGTGTGTGTGTGTGTGTGAGGGGGGGGGGTCTCTATAAAACCAAGTTTATTGTTTCTTTGACTCTCTTTGCTTTCTATTTTATATGGCTGAGTAAAGGGGCAACAATGAAGCCACACATCTCCTTCCTTCTTTTATCAGATGAAAAGAATCCTGTTGTCGTTTCTCTCCCTCTATCCTCTCACCTTAACCTGACAGAAACAGCAGCGATCACTCGCTGCCACCCATTTGACAGTTTCTGTCACCAATTAGCAGCTAAATCGACATCACCCAAAACAACACCCAAAACGAAGCCATTTATATGTCTATTATTGAAGGCACACTGCACATGCTGGATGGCTGCATGTTTTCTTCTCATCTCTGTCGTTCTCAGTGTGTCTGCTTCCCTTTCCTCATCTGTTCTCCTTTAATGCGTGCTTCTCCTCCAGCCTGCCGACTGGTCTAGACGGCCCAGATGGGATCGGTGCTCTGAGGGAGTTTGTCCGATTATTTTTCCACCCCATGCTCCGCCGAAATTTACAAGGCGTCGACAAGCTTTTAATGAGGCAAGCTGAATTCACTGGGCCTTGCTCCCTAAGCCTCCCCACTCCTCCCCCTTCAGTAGCTTGGACCATGTGATGCGTTATCATTCAATTTGCCCGAGAACACCAAGCGGTCATTATGCTGCCATTACTCTGCTGATTTACACTAATGTGTGTGTGTGTGTGTGTGTGTGTATACACTTTGTCTTGGCAGGATGCATAAGTAGCTTGAAAAATTTGCATATGGACAGTGTAGCTTGTCTAAATCTGGATGTTTATTTTCCATGCATTCTTTATTACAGTCATGTTTGATCACACTCAATAACAGTGCACAGGTTCAAATAGGCCACTGACACGCATGTTATGAAGAAATGAGACACCAGGAAGTTAACAGAAAATGTGCATGAAAACTTTTACCATTCAACAAAATGTATATACTGTACACACAAATCAGCCATAATATTAAAACCACTTGCCTACTTGTTTCACTCAAACACCTCTATCACATAAAGACATGGACTCCACAAGTCCTCAGAAGGTGTTTTGTAGTATCTGGTATCAAGCAGTTCTCAGCACAGGCTATAAATCCTGCAAGTTGCAAGGGTGTGTCCTCCATGGTTTGGACTTGTTTCTCCAGCACATTCTATAGATGGAAAACTTGAAGGCAAACTTAGTTCAAATGTTCAGTTCATTATTTTCTGTAACCACTTAATCCTAATTAAGGTCGCAGGGAGGCTGGCGCCCATCCCAGCCGAGTCCAGGCGAGGGGAGGGTACACCTTGGACAGCTCGCCAGGCCATCACAGGGTGGAAACATGTGGATGGCTTTGCAGCCCACTCTTGTCGAAAGTCAGCAATGGTTCTTTTACGTGCCTCACACCATAGACAGTGAGAGACATGGCCAGCCTTCGATAATCCAGTTAGCTCCACTGGGGGGACAGTGACAATCTTGTGGAGAGTGGGACTCAAACCCCCAACCTTAGGATCAGCGATCCAGTGCCCTATACCACTAGACCACCACTGCCCTCATAGTTTTTCAGAATGGTAAAGTGCATTCTCTCACTGAAAGAGGCTACAGTGCCACCATCAACACCTGTCATAAATGATAGTGCTTGGTTTGTAAGAATGTTTAGATCGTGTGGGTCAAAGTAGCATCCAATCGAATTTTACCCAAAACATCACACTGCTTCTTATTCATATCGTCCATCCTGTTGCCATCTGTTCTCCATGTAAGCAATGCACATGTACCAAGCTATCTATATTATTTAAAGAAAAATGGGATTCTTCCACTTCTCCATGCTCCAGATTTGATCTTTATGTACCCTTTCAGTGGTCGACAAGGGACAAGTGTGACTGTTTGGCAGGTATGCTGCCTCAAATGCAGCAATCTAGGGTATAATCTTTTCTGAACCCTTTCTGTTATATCAGAAGTAACTTTTCCAGGAAATTGTGTTCTTTTCTAGATAGACGTTCCCCGACTTACGTTCATTCGTTTTACGTATTTTTCGATTTTGCATTTTTTTTTTTAATTGTCAAAATTTGAGTTTAGCATGCTCGCTGTAGTACGAGACATACCTACGTAGTAGGCTGACGTAATGACGCTGGGTCCATTGTTTACAAACGACAGATTGAACGTGCCCCTCCTTCTTCCCAGTTCACCGCGTGTTGCCCTTGTGTTAAAACGTTGTCTCTGTGATCTTTGTGTTTACACTGTTTTGTGGACTTTTGTAACCCTAAGCAAATATGGTTGGTCAGAAGTGTAAGCCTACTAGTGATGGTGGTAATCAAAAAAAGTGGATAGCCATCTCGTTAGAAACAAATATGGCTATTATCAAGAAAATGGATTCTGGTGAAAAACATGTGAATGTTGCACGTTTCTTCCAAACTGCTCCGTCGACCATCGGAACCCTTTACAAACAGAAAGATCGCATCACAGAGCATGTTAAAGGTTATATTTGGTACTGTATTTGATATTTGATGAATGAATTTGATTAAAATTTATCTATTTGAAATTATTTTGCTTGAATTTAATTTATTTTAAATTAATGTTGATATTATTTGATATATTTGATATGATTTTACAAGTTGTGTTTATAATAATTGATTTAGGGGTGTTTCATGAGATACGGTAATGGTATTTATGGATGTATAGTGTAGTATGAACATCATACATCACTGGAACATACAGTAACAACTTGTGTTTTTTTCACCTTACGTTCGGCCGTCCGGAACCGAACTAAAACGTAAGTTGGGGAGCGTCTGTATAAACTCGCCACATCGATGCTTGTGAATGCTGGTTCACTGTTGATCCTTCCTTGTACCACTTTTGGTAGGTACTAGCCTACATAACTGGAATATATCTCAAGAGCTACAGTTATGGAGATGCTCTTACCCAGTCATCTAGCAATGATCAGTTCACTCAGATTGTTATTATTTGCCCAATTTTCCTACTTTCAGCACACTATATTCAAGAACAATGTCATCACTTGCTGTAATATGTCCCACTCAGTCAAAGATGCAACTGTAATGAGATAATTACTGTTAATAACTTCTAAGCGGTATAAAAGTTATTGCTGATAGTTGTTTATGGGTTGTTTCCCATCCAGTGTGTGTCCCCACTTCAAGCCCCTAGAATATTCAGAATATCCTTTTATTTCTAATCAGCAGTTAGCCTTCTCAGGAACACTGGGTTTGAGGTAGGAGTACCCCCTGGATGGGATACCAAAACATCTCAGTTTAACTCAATTAAATTCTTTCAGTTCTGTAATCTCCATTTCTTGCTGTGAAGGTGAGAAAAGTGGAAGCACAAGCAGTAAACAATGTGTTCTGGTCCTTTCTTCCCACCATTGCAGAGCCAAAGCTTTTTGTTTAAAACCTTCCAGAATCTTAGCTTGTGCCTTGAGTCTGCATGTTGCATTACAGTCCTTCTGCTCCCGGCTTGTGGACATTTCTATGATGTATACATAGACATGGTTAAGATCAATTAGCAGTCTTTCTGTTGGATTTCTCTTATTGTTGATTTGCTTGTTTGGTATCCACACTAGACCAAAACTGATGGGGTGGGGTTAGATGCCTTTTGAGCTTTAACTACCAGGCAAATCACTGTATATGTATTCTCTAAAGTTAAAGACTAATTATGTAGTGGTCTTTGTGGTAGATAAGCTCGTACACATAAAAAAAAGCAGACATCAGTCATCTAGTCCAAATAAGATATCTTTTTGATTAATGGAATCTAGCAAGATAGATAGCCAGATGGCGGCACGGTGGCGTAGTGGTTAGCACATCCGCTTCACAGCAAGAAGGCCTGGGTTAGATTCCCGGCCTGGGCGTTTCTGTGTGGAGTATGCATATTCTCCCTGTGCTTGCGTGGGTTTTCTCCAGGAACTCCGGTTTCCTCCCACACTCCAAAAACATGCACAGTAGGTTAATTGGCCGTTCCAAATTGTCCGTAGGTTCGCATCGTGCAGAAGGCAATGGCAAACCACTGCACTATCCTTGCCAAGAAAACCTCCATGAAGATGAGCACGGAACACGGTGTTGGAATGGTTTAGCTTTCTGGCCTATCACCACAAGGGTCTGGGTTCAAATCCAGGTAGAGACACCAAAAAAAATATTGTGACCTGGATCTGAAGCTGTGTTGTGTCCCTGGGCAAGGCACTTAATCCACAAGCTAGGCGCTTAGTAGCAGCCTTGAAGTACATTCCTGCAGGGTAATAATGTACAGCCAGTGAGCAGCTCTAAGCTGGATACAAGGCTTAAAATTGTCATCATCATCATGAAAGATACTGTTGCATTACTCTTAATTAATGTAAAGTTGTTCTGTCCATGTCAGGCTGAAAGGCAAGCAAATATTGGTAAGGCTCATGAAAACTACTCCAGGGTATGAAAATGGATGTTTTCCCATATACTAAATACTAGTAAATGCAAACAGTGTGTCCAGTTTACATATTATATGGGAGCAGACAGGGGAGAGAAATATATAAATGAAATCTGCTGAAAACTTGAGGCCAACATGGTGGTGGTGTAGAAGTTAGCAGAATTGCCTTAGAGTAAAAAAGGTGATTGGCTCGAGTCCCTGGTTCGCCCATTTCATTGTGGTGTTTGGTTACACATTAGGTTAATTGGCTGTTACAAATTAGGTCAGTGGTGGCCTAGTGGTATAAGGCGCTGGATCACTGATCCTCAGGTTGGGGGTTCGAGTCCCACTCTCCACAAGGTTGTCACTGTCCCCTCAGTGCAGCTAACTGGGTTATCAAAGACCGGCCATGTCTTTCACTGTCTATGGTGAGAGGGCTGCAAAGCCGTCAGCGTGTTTCCACCCTGCAATGGCCTGGCAAGCTGTCCAGGGTGTACTCTCCCCTCGCCCAGAGTCGGCTGAGATGGGCGCCAGCCTCCCCGCGACCCTAATTAGGATTAAGCAGTTACAGAAAATGAACTATGACAAATTGCCCCTGAGTGTGGAAGTCAGTGTGAATGGTTATGTATACAGTCGGCCCTCTACTTACGAAATTAATCCGTTCCAAAGCCTTTTTCGGAACCTGGGGTTTTCGTAAGTAGAGGTGCATCTTACATGTAAAACGCTTGATTCGTTCCAAGGCTCCCAAGACTACTCCATAAGCCCTTTAAAAATGATAAAAGTACATCAATTTTGTATGAAATAAAAGTAAAAGAAAATTAATTAAACCATTATTAAACATTTTTTATTAACACAAATACACACACACACACAAAACACTGTCTCTCTCTATCTCTATTGCTCCCTCTCTCTGTCTCTCTCTCTCTCTCTCTTTCAGACACATACACACACACACACACACACACACACAAAACTCTCTCTCTTTGAGTGGTGCGCTCTGTCGAATGCGGGCTCCGCCCACACGCAGCGCGCAGCCGACGTAGCTTTTGAAATGGGGTGTTGTATTTAAACCGGAATTACCTGTTTGAAAGATCTGAGGTCCATTTTCAATATTAACTTGCTTCCTTGAGTGATCAGAGGTCCGGATTCAATATTAACTTGCTTCCTTGCGAGATGAGAGGTCTTTTATCCAACGGAGAACTCTGTGCACGGAACATTTGTGACGCCGCCCACTTCCATGCACAAAAATGCTTCGTGGCCGAATGCGGAGCTTTTGAGACGGGGCACGGCTCATCCAGATCTCCTGAAATAAGCCACCACTTAGTTACTCTCAAAAAAGCTCACGAACCAACAGTGCATCGCTCCTTTACGCGTGTAACAAACAAGCTTATGGGTACAGTACTATGGAGATTCAGCTCCCTCCTGGCCAATGGGAGGCCAATGGGAGGCCAGCGGGGCGGGATGTTGGGAGACAGCCAGTGAGAGAGCAACTCGCGCATTGTTTGAATTTTTGAATGGCGTGTTTGGCGCTTTTCGTAAGAAGAGGTTGTTTTGTATACAGAGGGCGAAAATTTAGGAAAATGTTTTTCGTAATGTGGATTTTTTGTATTCAGAGGTTTTCGTAAGTAGAGGGCCAACTGTACTTCTCTGTAATGGTCTGGTAAGGGTTTTGCCCAGCCTCCCAGTAATCCTGGTCGGCTCAAGCAATTTGGCAACTGATTGATAAATTGTGATTTGTTATCGTACAATTACAGTGGTAGTAGAACAATCTTTTATTACATACAGTTAAAACTAAGGCTTTATGATGTTGAAGGGCATGCATCATCATTATTTTTTCAGTTACTAGTGTAACAGAATAGTAGTTATATTTCCTCATCCTCATGGCAGTTAGTATATTTGTTCATCGGTCAATTGGACATGCATGCAAAATGATGTGTGAGGGGTGTTATTGTGTAAATAAATATTCACAATTTCTATTAATAATTCAAGTTTTTATAGGTTGATAATTACTCGGCATGTTTTAATCACATTTTACTCGATTAGATCTGTGTAAAAGAAACGGACAAAATAAATGGGCTGCTTTTGTAGTTTCTGTTTCACATGTGTTTTTACCTCTGATGGTCGAAAGCCCTCTGCAGAAACTATTGTTAAGAACAAACATTCATTCACACTTACATCTTTGGCATTTGGGAGAAAACCGGAGCACCCAGAGAAACCCCATACAAGAGTGAGGTGAACGTGTAAAGTCCCCAAAGTAATGCCCCTTGCTGGCCACAGGACTTGATGCTAACCACTGTTCCACTATGTCCCCACACAGTAAATAGGTAAACAATAAAAACACTACAGTAAATCTATAATGGGAAAACCTAAGGGACTAAGATGGAAAGGCTTTATTATTAAAGTGTACAATTGTAATGATTACATCATTGATTACTGACAAAAAGGTAAATGACAAATGCATGTATATGATATAGTCCCCTGACAAAAGCCTGTTTATGACACGGTATATCAGCAGTGTGTGTGTGTGTGTGTGTGTGTGTGTGTGTGTTTGTTAGAGTTCCATGCTGCACAGTGGCATGGTCCTATTTGAGCCACGTGGAGCCCCTGTGCTAAGCTCTTGGCCTAAAGTGCTCCTCATTTAGAACGATCGACAAAATCAATAAGGTGAAGGATGTTTTTGCTCTCACCCAGCTTCGTAGCAATCTCCCCAGATCCCCCACTCAACAGCAGCCTCAGCAGCTGGGCTCCATCAGTCTACAGTATAACTATAGCTCCACACACACACACACACACACACACACACACACACACCTGAGTACCTTATTCAGGTGATCTAGAATCAACCAGACAGTACACATACCTAAACCAATTTAAACTAACTGAACTAAATTTAAAATGTAAACTATGTAATGCTTAAGCAAGTATTCAAGTTTAAACAATATGAGCAGTCTGGTCCCAACAACAGAAACAGAATGATACAGCAACTAAAAGCCTGCTGAACGCTTTGCTGACTCGCAGCAGCTGCTGCTGCTCCAGCATTTTAGCACAACCAGATTGAATGTCTTGACCCAGGCAAGGAAACACTTCATCAATGTGCACCTCTACCTTTTTATATATACTGTACATATTTAAAGAGTGTGTAAGATCCATATCTTTTCCTATTGATCTCGGTAGTGAATTAGTCAGGTTTAATTTTTATTTTTAACTTCTATAGTTCATGGTGACACATTTTCTTTTTGCCTATATTACATCAAAATAGTATGAAAGTGATAAACTCAGAATTGTGCATGCCTGGTTTATTATACTAAACATAAAAAATGTGTGTGTTTGTAATGCAAAAGTGTAGTGCCAACACTCTATTGCATGTATGCACACACACACACACACACACACACACACACACACACACACACACACACACACACACACACCATCAAGGGCTTATGGGGCTCTAGTTAGCGCAATAATGCTAATAATTAAATTGCTAATATTAGTGTATACAGCATGTTACGGTATACTAAAAATGTTTTCAAATTATAATTGTGTTGCTTTCAATTCTAAATAAATGGCCAATGTGACATAATTTGCTAAGAACTAAACAGAATGGCGTGGGACCATCAGGAGCTGAATTGATCACATTGAAGGGAATTCAGACTGAGAGTTTTGACTGACTAAGCATTACTCTGCGGGCTGACACACTTTCCTCACACTTTGCCTCTTCTTAAAATAAAAGCTTGGAAAAAGCTGTGTGCAAGGACGTAACCTTGTGTCTTTGCATCAAGGCTTCCTACTGTAAATTCTGTATGTATGACAAAATGCATTTAAAGCATAAAGTGACAGTTAAACCCACCTTCTACTCTCACTGCTGCCTGATTTTTTGTTCATCGCTTTTATAAAAAAATTCACAGTGCATAAGTAGGATCTTTCTACTCTGCTGATCTCTCTCTCTCTCTCTCTCTCTCTCTCTCTTCTTTTCTCTCTCATTCTGTTCTCTAGCACTCATCTATACACATTGACCTAAAAAACAATAAATGGTTCTTAGTTTCACTCCAAAGCATAAAGTATTTAAAAATCGAACCCTAGGGGCTGCTTTGTCCATGGCTGGAGGCGTTATTACAGGCAGCCTGTCACGCAGCGTCCCCTCAGGTCATTAATGGGCTGAGCGGCACATCCTTGGCAGCCTCACAGAGGCAGAGAGCTCCATTATGTGGGACGGGGAGCGAGGGAAAAGAGGAGAGGCCTGGATGCTGATCTGAGGAATGAGAGATGGGGCCAGTGGTAGCCAGAAAAGCAGAAGGGGGTAGGGTGGCGGTAAAATTTGGGGAGCAGCCCATTCGAAGGCGGCTTTTCGGACAGTGCTGGCAAAAGGAAGCTTAACCCGATCAAGGACATAATTGCGTGTTGTTGGGTTTTTTCTCCATTTGATGCATATATTCTCTTTACTTAAATGAAAGCACTCAGTTCTACTGAATCTGGGCAGAGCTACAGTCCTACCAGATGAGCAAACACAGCAAGGTGCAGAGAAAAAGGCAGGCTTTTTGTTTCATAGAGTGGCTAAGAGCTCAAAGCTGTGGATTTCGGCTTTGATATTTCCCATATCCTCCTTCTTGTCTATGACTCTATGGCATGCCAAGCTCCCACACCAAAACCCACTTTCAGGGCAAACATGATTTGATGTGGTGCTCAAAAGCAGTAGTGCCGTGAGGTGCCTAAATGCAGTTCCTGAGTGTTGACACATGCACGGCTTCAGCTGCTACACATTCTCGTTATAGGGCAACATTTATGCACTGCTAAGATAAAGACTGTGCCAATCATAAGGCAGTTACCAACGAGGTTTATTATTTAGGACAAATTTGTGTTCCAGTTAAGTCTTGACACACATGGATGATTTAACTATTGCTCCTTTTGATACCGCCTGACCACCATGGGTGGTGATAATCACCTCGATAATGCGTACAGGTGCACACATGACAACAAACTTTCAATATTTTGTTGTACAGCTATCTTTAATTCTTCCTACAGCCTGAACTAGTGGTCACCATCCCTGTTTCTGGAGATCTACCTCCTTAATCATGTCCACCTAAACAATCTAATCATAGATTTAGGAAGTTTATGATCAGCGAAAAGAGGTGTGTTATATTTTGGTTGGAGATTAAACCTTCAGGAATGGAGAGCTACTTGGAATCTTCTTCCGAAGTTGGGGATCTCTAGGATGTCGATGATGAAAAAGATGACCATAAGTTCCCCAACTTCGGAAGATGGATTAGCAGTAGCTTTGTACATACTTCCAAGCCACAAAGCTAAAAGTTCCATATTGTATATTGTCTATTGCGACATACTTACTGCAATGCAAGATTCTGCTTTGGCCTCTGTAGTGTCTGGAGAACCCTACTAGCTCCCAGATGCTTCTGACAGGCAGTTAACTAGCAGGTAGCCACTCTAAAGATGCCAGCAATTTATCTAGGGATGTCTGTTTCTATGCAATACACAGCGTAGCTGTTTCACCAAGTGCCAGTTGCAAAAGACATTATTATATCTCAGTAAAAAGAAGGTATTGATTGCCTTAAACAGGTCCTTGGCTCACCCAGACCTGCTGTCCATGGTGTGCATTATGGCTAATATTTCTAGGTACGATGAGATCATGAGTCGGTTAGTGTACATGTTACTTACCAATGATGCATGCCTTAAGTAAATAGTGGGTTTAAAGTATGAATATTTATGACAGATGAGTGATGCCCTTATAGTGAATATGGACCATAAGATATTTTGCAGTTAAGCTATTTTGCTAACAATAATTTCACAGTTGTCTGGTTAGCATTTTAGATTTTTTTTTTTTAATTCTATTTTATTTTAATTAATTTATTTTAAAAGTAGACTGGTTGACTGTAACAAGTAAAATAAACCAATCAAATTGTAAATCAATGCATATGTAGGACAAACTAGCAAGTATTAGAGGGTCATCAACTGCCGTGTGGGCAGTGGTGGTTTAGTATTAGAGGACCATCAACTGCCATGTGGGCAGTGGTGGTTTAGTGGTATAGGGCACTGGATCGCTAATGCTAAGGTTGGGGGTTTGAGTCCCACTCTCCACAAGGTTGCCACTGCCCCCCCCCCCCTCCCCCAGTGCAGCTAACTGGATTATCAAAGGCCGGCCATGTCTCTCACTATCTATGGTGAGAGGCATGTAAAAGAACCATTGCTGACTTTCGTAAAGAGTAGCTGCATAGCTGTCAGCGTGTTTCTGTTCTTTGCTAAAGCGTTGTGTCAGGAAGGGCATCCGACGTAAAAACCTATTCCAAATCAAACTTGCGAATCATTCACTGTGGCGACTCCTGAAGAAGGGAAAAAGCCGAAAGGAAATCTCTCTCTCAACTGCCATGTACACAGTTCTAAACAGAGGATACATGGTAATGACAAAAGGTGTCCAAAATGCAATGCTGTTGAGAGTTCGTTAGTTAAAGTAATGTCTTATGTAGTCAGTTCATACGTGAAAACCGCGGCTAAACTCGAAAACTACTAAGGCAATTGATCCAATGATTGCCCCACCGTAATTGTCAATATGACCAAACCGCCTCTGAATGGAAGCTTTTGTGTGTACACTTGATAATGCTGGTTAACCCTTGGAAGCAAAAAAAAAAAATTTTTAAACCCAAAAACAATGCCCACCGTCATCTACCATGAAGTGATTATAGCTATGTGAGATGAAGGCTTAATAAGAGTGAAAGAAAGGGCTTTACAGTTCGGGTTTGTCATCAGGTAAAGAAAAGCATTAAAATAAAACAAATACATTCAAAAGTTCTGTATGAATTTTACTGAAACTAAAACTGTGGCACATTTGTCCAACTATTGCATGCAATCTCTTCTGCAGTACATAGAGAGATTTCATACTGTGATTTCATCATTGTATACATGTATATGAAAAAGGTTGCAGTAAAATATTATTTGACATGTTGAAGTTTTCTGTCCTTCAAGGTGTTTTCGTTGTCTTACATCACTAGCCATCATATCAATTGAAATTGAAGCTGAGCAACATCATCTCACGGAAAAGATGCAGTTGTAATTGTGTGTGATGGGAGCGAAGCATCTTATCTTTTATAGTATTCGAGTTTGATGATCATTGTAAGCAACTACCACTGCATCATTTTTACTTCCTGATCCTAAAATTAGTGCACCGTTTTCATTTGGATCAATCACACAGCTTTGACTGGTCACAGCTTGGAGGAAGATGCAGGAAGTAGTAGACATCCTACATGATTAAAGCTAAAAGAAAAAGACATGAGGAGTTTTTGTCTTTTCCTTTACTATGTCAGTTTGGTATCATTTTGAATGGAAAGATTGAAACTATGCATTTGACATACTGGTGAGCTCGATCTGAACTGAAAGAGAGAACATGGCTTTCACACCAGAAAGCCCAGCCATGTCTGGTGTATGTAGGCCTGTCAGTCAAACATGACAGCTGTTTGCAGTCTGACTGAGAGAGATGAAAAGAGTAGGCCTCAGAACCCAACAAAAAGAGAGAGAATCATTCCAGTTCTCTCTCTCTCTCTCTTTCTCTCTCTCTCTGTCTCTCTCTCTCTCTCTCTCACACACACACACACACACACACACACACACACACACACACACACAAAAAATTATGCCCTATACTCAAATAATGCAACTTGTATACAGCAGCCACCACCCAAATTATGCCATGAATTATTATTTAATGTTAAGGTAAATCTTTTAAAGAGGGTTTTAATGAATGGTTGTTTGAAGGTTGAAACCTATCTCAGCCATTTTAGCCAAAAGGTGAAGGCGGGGTACACCCTGAATACTTTGCGAGTCCATCACAGCAACACCCACACACACACAAAAAACATTCACCCTCACACTCTCACCGAGGGGCAATTTGGATTGGAACAGTCAATTAGCCTAATGTGTATATCTCTGGCCCACGTAAGCATGGGGAGGACATGCAAACTCCACACAGACACCCTCACTGAGTTGGAGACTCAAACTCAGGACCCTGTTAGTGTGAGATCAACATGCTAACCCCTAGGCCACTGTACCACTCTAAATCAAAATTGCCATTAATCAGTACGAGGATCCCTCATGTTCCGCGGTTAATTGGGAACGAGATACCCCGCGACCACCGAATTCTGCGAAGTAGGATCACCCCCCCGACTGACATATACATATATGTGTATATAATATCAATAGATACATATTCAATGCTATAAATGCTTAGAATAACAATTAAATATTAAAAAATAATGCCTAAGATGTAAATAAAATATAAATATACATACATGCACACCTCACATAAATGTACAGTAACTAGTTTGATGGGAGGTTTTGGGTTGTTTTTTGTTTTGTGTTTGTTTTTTGCATAATTGACCTTGTTTTTGCAGCATTTTCCTTAAATTTTTCCCCTATTCTTCCTTAATTTACTCATTTTTTAATTCGATGAATATTAAAAAAAAATAAAAAATCACGATGCACTGAAGCTGCATGAATTGAAGCACAAAGTAGCAAGGGATCCCTGTACTAGTTTTTTGCAATATCAGTTTATTCTACACATCATCTATATGGAGTGTAAATTAGACAGACAAAGAAAGTATATAGAAAAATCTAATAAAAAATGTTTTCCTGGTAATTGAAGCAAGTACATTGACTAGACGCCATCATTACTTTTTTTTTTACCAGCTAAATATGAACCTGTGTAACTACAAGCATGCATTTTTTCAAGGGCATATTAACCATATCCTGTGAGCGGCATATTCCAAAGGTTGTTTAAAATGTATGAATCTTCTTCATTTTATATTTGGAGAGTGAGTTAGATATGATATCTAAGGTAATAGCATTCACAACTTCAATTTGAAAAAACTCTCTGCACAAGGGCCAAGCCTGAAAATCAATATTGGATGTGCATAAGCTTTGAGCCTCAGGCAGCTGTGCATTAAATGCAGGCATGAATCTGTCATGGAAATCATTGCACGGGCTCAGGGACACTTACAGAAATCACTGTTCGTGAATACAGTTTTCAGAGATTTGCATAAGATCTGGTAAGATGCTGATTGTGATGCTGCCATTAAATAAAAAAAAAAAGTGATATTATTAAAAAAAAAAAAATTAAATATCTGACTTTTCTCTGTTCTATCTGAAATACTTTACTTTAAAAAGTGCTTTATAAAATACTGGTTGAAAAGCTTTACAAATACAGTGGTACCTCACTTTACTAAATTAATCCGTTCCAGCGCCTTTTACGTAAGCTGCATTTTTCTTAAATTGACTCGCATTTTACATGTAAAACACGTGATTCGTTCCAAGGCTCCCAATACTACACCCTAAACCCTTTAAAATTATAAAAGCATACCTTTTAAGACCTCCTTCTGCTTCAATATCGTAAAGATGGTAGACGGGCTTGGCCATATTCCTTTGTGATATCACTCAAGCCCGTTTCTTCTTTTCACTCGCACCGGAAATCACACACACATGCATGTGTGTGTGTGTGTGTGTGTGTGTGTGTGTGTGTGTGTGTGTGTGTCTGTGTGTGCGCTCGTGTGTTGACACAAAACGCATCATGGGAGATACAGCTCCATAATAGCCAATGGGAAGGAGTTGCATCTTCCCTCCTAGCCAATGGGAGGCCAGCAGAGTGGGATGTTGGGAGATAGGCAATGGGAGGTAGCTGTGTCATTCCTCCTAGCCAATGGGAGGCCAGCGGGGTGGGATGTTTGAACGTCAGTGGTGGGAGAACAGTTCATGTATTGTTTGAATGTTTCAATGGGTGGTTGAATTTTTAAGATGGTGCTTTCGTAACGTGAATTTGTTTCGTATCCAGAGACAAAGATTTTAGGAAAATGCGTTTCTTAACCTGCATTTTTCGTTTGATGAGACTTTCGTAAAGTGAGGTACCACTGTAATTCATTCATTTTCTGAACCTCTTAATCCTAATTAGGGTCATGGGGAGGCTGGCACCCATCTCAGCCAACTCTGGGTAAGAGAAGGGTACACCCTGGACAGCTTGCCAACACTTACACAAACATTTATGCTCACTCTCAACATAGGGATGATTCGGAACAACCAAATAATCTACTGTGGATGTTTTTGGACTGTGGGAGGAAACCGGAGTGCCCAGAGGAAACCTACTCAAAAATGGGGAAAACATGCAAACTCCACACAGAAATTTCTGAGCTGGAAATCAAACCCAGACTTTATTGCTGTGAGAAGGATGTGCTAACCACTACACCGCCGTGCCACCCATTTACATATCATTGAAAGTCATTTACAAATCTTCAAAACGGCATCAGAACTTGTCCAGCAATTTAGGGCAGCATTTGTTAAATAAATAGATGTTGTGCCAGTGGCTTTAACCACACCAAATACTGTAGAATGTGTTGCAAATATATATATATATATATATATATATATATATATATATATATATATATACACATACATACATACATACATACATACATACACTGTATATATGTATATATACAGACACTCCCTGACTTACGTTCATTCATTTTGGGGGTTTTTCGATTTCACTTTTTTTTTTTTTATGTCAAATTTTGAGTTCAGAGTTCTGTGGCACGAGACGGACCTACATAGTACGCTCACATAATAACGCAATGACGTAATGACGCTGCGTCCATTGTTTACAAATGACAGACTGAACGTCCCCCTGCTTCTTCCCAGTTCACTGCGTGTTACCCTTGTGTTAAGATGTCGTCTCTGTGATCTTTGTGTTTACACTGTTTTGCGGACTTTTGTAACCCTAAGCAAATATGTGAGCCACTCCACCAAAAGTAGGCTCTTGGGTCCAAAAATGAAAAATGAGCTTTATACACAGTCAGATAGAGGAGGCATAAAGCTGCAAAATGCAGCAAAATGTTTGTCAGTACCTTGAAAACTGACCGAGTTATGCCATTTCTTGTGTCAGCATTCAACTAAAAATTTCAAAAGACGTTTTAGAGAAAAATGAGCACAAACATTGCCCTTCTTCAAAGATCATTAGTCCCTAGCAACCAAACATTTTTATGCACTTCAGCCATATAAACTTTTAGAAAACATGTCTAAGAAGGGTTTTATGAAGAGATGATAAGAGAAATCATCCTCATTTTAATCTGACACGCCCTTTTAATTTTGTTTTTTCATTTCTGTTTATTCCAATAAGATCAGTATGTATGTTTTTGACCATTATATAAAGGTTCAAATGCCTTCAAATGATACTGATTGAAAAAAAAAACACTGTCGGGTTCAAACAATCACACTGATATTAAGAAAACTATATATATAAGGTAACCATATAACAAAAGAGTAGCTGCAAAGCCATCAGCGTGTTTCCGCCCTGCGATGGCCTGGCGAGCTGTCCAGGGTATACTCTGCCCTTGCCCTGAGTTGGCTGGGATGGGCACCAGCCTCCCCGCGACCCTAATTAGGATGAAGCGGTTACAGAAAATGAACTGAACTGAACCATATAACAAAACTCTCTGATCTCTTTACACAAGTAAGCTTCATCAACTCTGCCCTCAGCATTATCATCTTCATCTATATCCTGCTCAGCAGATAAAATCACATCTTCACAAACACCAGTCATCACACTTTTATTAACAGATGCCTCTTCTTCATCAACATAAAAATCAAAATCTTCATCAACACTGCTGGCATCATCATCATCATCATCAGTTTGTTTTTATGTAAAAACTATGAAACATTTAAGTATTTTTCAGGTCTTGACCAATTTTCATACAAAACTAAACAACTCACGATCCAGCATGTCCGGTCCAGACAAGATTACACACAAATCAAATGATCAAAAAAAATTCAACAATCGAATGTTGCATGCAGAGAAAAATACCAATACTCATACAATACTCATATTAAGTTTCTAAAGTACATAATACTGAACATATTGGATTCTCGTTGAATGAATTGCAATGGAATCATGTCTTTCTTAATATACCAGCAGACCTGTGGTATCTCACTCACACACACTCACACACAATCACACACAAACACACACACACGTGGGTGACAGTGGGTGACTGCTCATTGTGCATCTATCGCACCATCTGCACTCATTTGCCCCACTCCCTTCATATACTGTATTTTCTTCCATTCAGATTGCACTAGTTCATCTGGATGCTGCTAATTTAACCATCTGCACACTGTGTGTGTGTGTGTGTGTGTGTGTGTGTGTGACAGAGAGAGAGAGAGAGAAATCTTCTTCAAAGCCGAATTCCAGCATCGAATTTAACATCTATACTAATGCTGCTAGACATCACAGATGACATTTCACTCTCCTTTTCCAGAAATTATGTGTATTCACAATCTTATAAATAAACTTACTTACTGTTATTGAAGAGAAAGTCAGAGATAAGTTCCACATGCAGTATACTAGAGTCAGGAAGTAAACAGGAAGTTAACGTGTGACGGGCACTGAGCATGTGCAATGTTAGAATGTGACCGAGTTCACCAATCAGGGTGCTCGTTTCAGATGTTCCCTAGCGACTAGCCTGCATTGTTTACGTGCATATCATTCTATAACCTTTATTTTATTCACTAAAATGGCATTTTTATATTAAAACAGTATCCATTCATGACCGTTCTTCTGGTGTATGGATTATAGTGTCTTGTACCGAACTCGGTGAATAATTGCAAAGAAAACTGGTAAGTTTGCTACTGTTTTTATCTAGTTTTATGAGGGTACTCCTCAGTAAAATGGAAATAAAAGACATTTTTAGTGAGTTTTAGTGCAAAGTCGTCAGCGTGTTTCTGTCCCTTGCTAAAGGGTTGCGACAGGAAGGACATCTGACATAAAAACCTCTGCCAAATCAAATGTGCGAATCAGATGATTCGCTGTGGCGACTCCCGAGTAAAAGGGAAAAAGCCGAAAGGAAGACAGACAGACAGTCAGTCGATTTCACTTGAGCAAGTGATAGTTGAATACTTGTTTTAATGGTTTATGCAAAAATCCGAATTTCGATTTAAAAATGACCACTTTTACTTTTTTGGCCATTTTCTTGAAAGTAGTCCGTGCGACAAGTGCTTACATTCGGTGGAGCGCCTCACATATGGTTGGTCAGAAGCGTAAGCCTACTAGCATGGGTGCAAGTTTTCAGGCATATGCTGGAATTTCTGGTTTTCCCAAGACTGAATTAACTATCTGCTTGGATCGGTACAATCTACCATGCATACTCAGTTAAGCAAAGAGAGTTGTAAAATGAATGAAAACCCGAATCGAGAAAAGAAACCTCTCCGCTCTGCTGGTGATTCACACCAGTGCAAGCTGAGCACTAAACGAGTATTCAATGGCGCCCTTGCTCACTTGAAAGACCGGAAGTCCGGATAACCCGTGCTTTGTCTCAAGCACAAGCAAGTGAACTACTTTCGGTGGAGCACCTCACATATTGTAAGCGTTGATTGGCTGTTTTACGCTTCATGTAAAGTGACTCGGCTCAGCTTCATGTAAAGTGACCATCCGTCGACCATCGGAACCATTTACAAGCAGAAATATCGCATCATAGAGAGTCTTAAAGGTTATATTTGATACTGTATTTGATATTTGATGAGTGAATTTGATTTAAATTTATCTATTTTAAATTATTTTGCTTGAATTTAATATATTTGAAATTAATTTTGATATTATTTGAAATATTTGATATTGTTTTACAATGTTATGTTTATAATAATTGATTTAGGGATGTTTTATGAGATACGGTAATGGTATTTATGGATGTATAGTACAGTATGAACGTCATACGTCACTGGAACATACAGTAGCAACTTACGGTTTTTTTTCACCTTATGTTCGGCCGTTCGGAACCGAACTAAAACGTAAGTTGGAGAGCGTCTGTATACATATACAGGGACCCCTCGCTACTTCGTGTTTCAGTTTCTGCGGCTTCAGTGCATCGCGTTTTTGCTCAAAAATATTCTGTGAAAAATTTTAAAAAGAAAATTAAGGGAAAATAGGGGGGGAAATTAAGGAAAATGCCACAAAACAAGGCCAATTATGCAAAATAATTAAATAAATAAAAACCCACAGCCCAACAAAATTACTTACATTTTTAAGTGAGGTGTGGGTCTGTATATGTGTGTATTTATATTTTATTTACATCTTCTGCATCATTTTTGCATGTATATTTACATATACATGAATGTTTAATTGATATAATAAGCATTTATAGTGTTCAATATGTCGTTATTGATGTTATATACACATATAAATGCACTTATACATCAGCCAGGATGGTCGATCCTTCTTCGAGGAATTCAGCGGTCACGGGGGGGTCTTGGTCCCCAATAACCGCAGAAAGTGAGAGATCCCTATATATATATATATGCATATGTGGCAGTACTGGCCCAGTCATAGAGTGTTGGATTACTGATCCCAAGTCCCGGGTTCAGGGGTTCAAGCCCCACTATCACCAAGTTGTCACGGTTGTCCCCATGTGCAGCTAACTGGGTTATTAAAGGCCAGCCATGTCTCTCACTGTCTGTGGTGAGAGACATGTAATAGAACCATTGCTGATTTTCATAAAGAGCGGGCTGCCCTGCAATTTCCTGCCGAGCTGTCCAGGGAGTACTCTGCCCTTGCCCAGAGTCAGCTGAGATGGGTGCCAGATGCCCCAAAAAACTAAAATATAATTGAACAGTTCAGAAAATGAAAGCAGGAATAAAAAAAAATCATGCTGCTCATTAACTTCATTTATTCACTTTCTGAATCGTTCATTCATTTTCTGAACTGCTTAATCCTAATTAGGGTCACAGGGAGGCTAGTGACCACCTCAGCTGACTATGGACAGAGTACACCCTAGACAGCTCACCAAACCATCACAGGGTAGAAACACACTAAAGGCAAAGCAGCCTACTCTTTATGAAACTTAGCAATGGTTCTTTGACATGCCTCTTGCCACAGACTGGGAGAGATGATTGGTCTTTGATAACCCAGTTAGGCCTTTGATAACCTTACACTTGGGGAACAGCAGTGACAACCCAGTGATATTGGAACTTGAACCCAAAACCTTGGTATCAGTAATCCAACACCCTACCACCGAGCCACCACTACCACTCTCAATAACTTCTAAAAAAAAGTTAATCAAGTCCTAAAAAAACTAATATATGGAAAAGACTGAGGTCTAATTGTTTATCAAACATCTTGGATATATGTGTGACTGTCAGTATTTTTATTGAATTAGTTCATTTTTTCATTTCATTAATTTTCTAAACCGCTTGATCCTAATTTGGGTTGTGGGGAGGCTGGCGCCCATCTCAGCCGACTCCGGCGAGAGCAGAGTACACCCTGGACAGCTCGCCAGGCCATCGCAGAGCGGAAACACATTGACGGCTTTGCAGCTACTCTTGATGAAAGTCAGCAATGGTTCTTTTGCATGAACCTCACATCATAGACAGTGAGCGACATGGCCGGCCTTTGATAACCCAGTTAGCTGCGCTGGAAGTATTGCATTGATATGATGTGTGTGTATATATACCAGACTGTTATGTTTATGGTTCTATATAATCTTGATCTAGCTTGAGTTTGGAAAAAAATGCACAGTGAGAAAATCAAAAATCTTCACCTACTGCATGTTCACATATTGTCCATTACCTGTGGCGCTGAAAGCGAGAGCTCATTGGATGCTCAGCGAATAAGATCAGCGTAATGCTTATATATTTATCACCAATAATCACACTTCTCATTTTGTGCCAATACATTCAGGCAGAAATAATGAGATACTTTGCCGAGGCAGGTTTTGAATAGAAAGCCTCCACATGAATGCCAGCATCCTGGGACTCGCACAGTGAAGGTGAGGAAAACACCATTAGACACGTCTAAAGCGGCATTAACGATTTACCAGATTAAAATGGCTTTTTCAATTGATTTGTAAACAGTTCTAAATCTCAGTTTAGCTGTGACTACGGTTTCCTTGTATTGCAACTGAAAATTATATTTTCTAACAACTCACTGTATGAAATGTGGAGAGTAAGTGTGTGCGCTGAAGACACTCAGGCCCAACTTACAGCAAAGGCATTACGTCGTTTGTTTAAAAAAAAAAAAAAAAAAGAGCGAGAAAGAGAAATTGGCTGCATTCTCACAGTTAGAAAATGCCATCTTTCAGCTGTGATCTCTCCTTTAAGCTCTTAATCTGAATTAAAAAGCATCGCGCCACACACAGAGCCGTATTCAGGAGGTGCCAAAATAGGACTACTGAACCACAGTTGCTAAGGAAATAAATGAAAAATAAATGTACATCTAAAATTATGTGTCCAATAAAGATTAAAAATGTGGTGGTGATGGTTATACATCAAAAATTAATGTTTTTTTCAGTTCATGGTCTTGTTTGTGTTCAGGTTTTATGCCATACAGCTACAGAAAATGAATAAAATATCCACAAGTGATCTGATTAGGTTGATTTTGAATAAAACCCGAGAAACAGAGCATAGCTACAGACGTTTTGAAGCCACTGACTTCGCTCATTCATTCTCTCTCTCTCACTCGCGTTCTCTCTCTCTTGCACACACACACACACACACACACACACACACAAAGAGAAGCAAAAGTGACGAGTTGTTTATACTAAGCGCATAATCAAAATTTTGATTTTATGCATTTATAAAATTTATAGAATTATTTAACCTGAATTTTAAATACTGTATATCCATGTAGGTTACCACAGCAACAATTAATGCCATTATTTTTATACAAAATAGAGAGAATCATTCACAACAGTCTACTTGTTTGGATTTAAGTACAGCGGTACCTCACCTTACGATAGTCCCAGCAAACGAAAAATCCAGGTTACAAAAAACATTTTCCAACGTTTTTTGTCTCTGTATACGAAATAAGTTCTCCTTATGAAACGCGCCATTCAAACATTAAAACGCGCCATTCAAACATTGCACGAGCTGCTCTCCCATTGGCTATCTTCCAACATACCGCCCCTGCTGGCCTCCCATTGGCTACGAGGGATGCTGCAGCTCCCTCCCATTGGCTATCTCCCTACATCCCGCCCCACTGGCCTCCCATTGGCTAAGAGGGATGACGCAGCTCCCTCTCATTGGCTATTATGGAGCTGCATCTCCCATAATGCGTTTCATGTAAAGGACAGTTACTGTTGTTTCATGAGTTTTTTGAGTCTACTCATTACTTTATTTTTTGACTCAGGCTTTTAACCTTCCATAAACATTTGTAAGATTATAACTCCGCTATGAAGACATGGTCAACACATGCACGCACACACACGCACGTGCGATTGAAAAGAAGAAGAGGGCTTGAGTTATATGGCAAAGGAATATGGCCAAACCCATCTACCATCGGTACGATATTGAAGCAGAAGGAGGTCTTAAAAGGTATGCTTTTATAATTTTTACAGGGTTTAGGGGTAGTATTGGGAGCCTTGGAACGAATTACGCGTTTTACATGTAAAATGCGGTTCAATTTACGAAAAATGCAGGTTAAGAAAAAGGCTCAGGAACAGATTAATTTCGTTTGGTGAGGTATCACTGTATTTCATTTTTTATTTAATTTTTTTACTGTTAAAATATTTCCCACATGCCACAGAAACATGTTGTACTGTAGAGAACAACTGTATTATAACACATCACTACATCGTGGCATTTTAAGAATATGTTTGGATTATCACCACAAAATCAGTCTTAATACACCAGTCTGAGCTTTTTGTGATGTAGAGAGCATTCACAGCTTTAAAATGACACAAGATATAACAAAAGGTTTGGTGCATTAAGACTAATCTTACAGTAGTAAGTCAAATATAAGATATTATAAAGCAAAGCTCACAAGTGGAGCACAAAAGTCATAGAATATGATTTGAATTGTTGTCCAGTGTCAACGCACACCCACCACAGGAATCCTAATAAGGCAGCCACGGTGCTGAGTTAGAGCCAAGTGACTGTTATATATCACTGACTTACATGACAAAGGGCAGCAATACATAAATTCAACAGATTTATTGTTGACCCCTGAAAAGGGAAAAAAGCCGAAAGAAAAAGAAGAAGAAGATTATTGATAAGGAAACTGAAGCTCGAGTGATCAGGCTCTAATTTAAGTAGTCAGACAGACGTGCGAGTAAAAAAACATGTTTGTAGAGCAAATACTGAAATCAGAAACTTGAAATAAACATGAATTTGTCCAATGGATAATTACATTGACCAGACAGGTGATAGAAATGAAAGCAGAAATCAGAAAGGTGGGTACAAACAAACACAGGCTTGGTCACCGAGACATATATCAGAAGCTTGCTCACCTATTATGCAGAATCTTACTTTATATACAGTACACTGTACACTGTACATCAATTCAATGTTAATGAAGAAGCATGGTCTGATTGTACCACATTACAGGTAGATGGTGCAGATAGTAGGTTAAGTTGTAAACAGTAAGTTTGATTCTGGTAAAATCTGATTCTGAATTAAGGAACTTGGTTCTGACATGTATATGGTTCAGGCTGTGGTTGTAACTTCCTTGTTAACCTTATGCTGACGACTTCTCCATTTGTGTGTACTTTGTTTGGGAAACCAGGAAGTAAACAAGAGGCAAACAGAATAGTCCAGTGAGATCTTTCCTAGGTGGTGCTATTAGGAAGAAGTGAATATTAATTAGATCAGAGGCTAATTAAATTTCAATCAAAAGCTTTGAAACACTATGTAGGCCAATCCTCATTAGTATATACTGCATGGGAATGGCGTGATCTGATTGAGTCACAGTCTGGGGGATAACAGGCATTATACCAAGTAGATAATGTCTGAAATGAAACGGCTGACGAAGGCACATGATTCTGAAATATTATAAGTTCAACAGAATCTGATTCCAAAAATTCAAAGAAAGCTACACAACAGGGCCTAAATGTTTTACAAGGGGTGGGGGGCTTTATTATACAGTACTTTGAATGAGTTTGGAAGGATGTGGTCTTAATCATTCTTACGTCCTGTAAATAATTGTGCTCATTGTTATGCTTTCAATGTGAAAAATAAAGCACAAAAATCTCATGGTAGTTTGCTTTTCTTGTTTCCATAGAGTCTATCCTTATAGCTTTTAGTGATATGTGTTGCTGAATGAACTGTCCTCTTGATGTTCTATTTCAGGGACTACCTACCTCCTCTTCCAGGAATAATATTTAAATATCTAATAAATCATCTATCCTGTATTATATTGCTTAATCTTGTATCACACTTTCTATATTCATAAACAAACACTGGGCGACAGACATGAAGCTATTTTCTGTTGAAATTCAATCTCTCTCGTTCTCTCTCTCTCTCTCTCTCTCTCTCATACACACACACACACACACACACACACATACATAGCCCTTGTTTCTTTGTGTCCCCTCAGCTTCAGCATAATTTCCTGCATTTACAACTCACCCAAACTTCAAGGGGACACATGACACAAGGAGGAAAGACTTTTATAGGAAGATGTAGATCATTGCCAGCCGATGATTAAAGATATGATCACTGCAGGATCAGCCAGAGTGTGGCACATTTATTAGCATGCCAACAGATGGAGAGAGACATTTTTTCCTAGCAAATTCTTGTAAAATGGCTCCTCAGGCAGCCATATAAAAATGATGCACTGCACCGTTATAGGTGCACAAAGATGGAGGCAAATAGGATGAAGTAATACAAGAGGAATAACAAATAAGATTTATTGCCTTTACCTTAGTGACTGATCAGTCCTGAGCCATACAGCACACTTTACGCGTGCGTGTGTGTGTGTGTGTGTGTGTGTGGTAGAGTGTAAATATTGTGACACTAATAAAGAAAACTGAAAGAACTGAAAAGATAAATGAGCAGAAAAAAAGAATGAAGATAATAATGAAAGCAAGCATGTGAAGGGAAGAGGAGAGTGGGATGCTATTTATATAATTTACCTTTAACAAAGTAATAGGACAATCGATAAAAAAGAATAAAGTACCGAAGGAGTTAAAAGAAAGAGTAAAAAATACAAATATTGATCAATTAAATGGAAGGAAAATGAATGAATAAGGGTGAGACGAAAGCGGCGGGGATGAAAGAAAAGAAGAAACATTATTATACACGTGTTATATTTTGCTGGAACTTTGTCCACTGCTGGAGCAATTCGGTAACATCAATATATCAGCCATAGAAAAATACAGATTTTAAGACACATCAGACGTCCTTGCTGTGCTCTTTTTACTACATTTATTCCACCTTTTGTTTTGATGTCCCAAACAATTTCTGTGCAAATGCATCAGTTCAACCACTGGACCTCAATGAATGAATCAATCAATCAATCAATCAATCAATCAGCTAGTCAGACAGTCAGTGAGCAGAAATCTCTGCCATATTTATCATGAATAGATGATCCAATAAATAAATGTCATCCAATGCCCCTTTCTCAAATCGTGTTCGATAACTCCCTAGTGTGTGTGTGTGTGTGTGTGTGTGTAGTATGAGTTTTGCATACACAGGTTAGGAGTGTATCACTTGCCTGAACAACAAGAGGAAATGAATCGTAATTATCATATTGATTGAAATATTTCAGCCTGGTGTAATTTCAGGTTCAGTGCCAACATGGGGGGAGAGAGAGAGAGAGAGAGAGAGAGCAGAGAAGATCCAGCAAAACAATAGAATTATAGTACACCATCGGTTCTCTCTTCCGCTTCATTGGCGAAGTTGATTAAGTTTAAATGAAGCAGACACGAGATAAAAAGTGAGGGCAATGACCAGCAGGCGCCTGCGCCAGCGGCTTTGAAAAACCTCTGATGCACACGGAAAAAGCAAGATTTGCTAAATGATCTAATCTTCAATGAAATCTAACATCAATAGCTACAGACAAAGTTTGGTAATGAGAGATTCGACCAAGCATGCAGGTGAAGAGAATTAATCCCCTCTGGCCTAAACTGGGCTTGACTTTGAAGGCGGTTTCTCCGTGCAGACGGTTATCTAAATGCTAAATAAGATAACGGATTGCACTTTTTCACAGCATGCAAATCACCGGTTCAATTTGTGTGCCTGTAGATTGGAACAGTTGATCTGATGATTAACACAAGCAAGGATGCGCCTTCAAATTAAAAGTCACTTGCTCTCAATATCATTTTGTCACGGTAGGCTCCAAATCTGACAGAGACACACTGCCTGCTTTAAAGTATTCAGCGTAATCAAGACTATAGAATATTCTATAACATGACAGATACGTACTGATGGTGTATACATTATCACGTTTGGCTATAAAATAGAAATATACAGTAACCCAATAAAAGGGCAGTGGTGGTCTAGTGGTATAGGGCGCTGGATCGCTGATCCAAAGGTTGGGGGTTCGAGTCCCGCTCTCCACAAGGTTGTCACTGTCCCCCCCCCCCCAGTGCGGCTAACTGGGTTATCAAAGGCGGGCCATGTCTGTCACTGTCTATGGCAGTGCTTCTCAAATAGTGGGGCGCGCCCCCCTGGGGGGGCGCGATGGGATGCTGAGGGGGGGGCGCGTGTGACCCAGGAGAACATGCTTTTTTTTTCCGCCGTACTACAAGAAAGTGTAATTGCACATCCACTCCAGTAGTTGGCAGTGGCGCCCTCATTGCCCATTGTGCGCAGCGAGTATATACATTGAGCAGGAGCTGAGAGTTGCAGTGTCATGCTTCAAACCTCGCTTTGAGAAGCTGTGCGCTGCAAAACGTGCTCATTGTAGCCATTAATCTTGGCTTCCTCATTTTGAGAAAAAAAAATCAGCACAAATTGTTCTATTTGTTCTTGTTTTGTAGGTTAAAGTGTTTATATATTGTGCTCCCGAGTTAATGTTTCTGAAGTCAATTTGAATTAATTATTTAATGATTTTATTTTCAGCAGCAAATGGTGTGGTAAGTTTGTCAAAAATGTAACACGGATATTATTATTTTTAAATTTAAGGCAAATTGATGCACTTTCTTTTACAGACTAATAAAAAATGTTAAAAAAGTTATTCTTGTAAGTTGAACTATATCTCTTTCTTTTTGTTTTATTTATGTTAACAAGGATACGATATAATGAAGAGATATACCTGTAACTATATTATAGAAAAAAGTTATAATTTATAGTTGCGGCGGAAAGTGGGTGGTGGGGGGGCGCGAATTGTTTTCTTCTTGCTAGGGGGGCGTAACAGAAAATAATTGAGAAGCACTGCTCTATGGTGAGAGGCATGTAAAAGAACCATTGCTGACTTTCGTAAAGAGTAGCTGCAAAGTCGTCAGCGTGTTTCTGTCCCTTGCTAAAAAGGGTTGTGACAGGAAGGGCATCCGACGTAAAAAAACCTCTGCCAAATCAAACGTGCGAATCAGATGGTTCGCTGTGGTGACTCCTGAGTAAAAGGGAAAAAGCCAAAAGGAAGACAGACAGTAACCCAATAAAACTTCTTACTTTATTAAGCTAAATGGAAGAAATACGCACACAAAATTTCATTCCATACAGTTTTTACACATAATTTTTTAAAGGCATCCTCCAAATGAAGGTGGCATAGTAGTTAGCACGTTCAACTCACAGCAAGAAGGTGTGACTCCTCCCTGTGTTTGCGTTCGTTTCCGCCAGGTATATCGGTTTCCTTCCACAGTCCAAAAACAGGCACAGTAGGCTAATTGGCTGTTCCGAATCACCCCTGGGTATGAGTGTGAGTGTGAGTGTGACTGGATGTGTGCGTGATGGCCCTGCAACGGCCTGGAGAGCTGTGGCCCTGTGGCCCTCACCCAGATTTGACTGAGATGGGCACCAGCCTCCACACGACCTTAATCAGGATTAAGCGGCTTAGAAAACGGACGAATGGTGAAAAATGGTGGTCGTGTTTGTCGATACGTACATGGAGGGGATTTCTGGAGGCTGTCATGGCTCGCTGGATCATCTTCTGCTGAATAGAAAAGTTAGGAGCTTCTACAGTTTAAGGTCAGTACGCTTGTGATTTAAGGAAGCCCTAAAAAAAAATACAAGCGACCAGTTAGGGAGGAACAGCACCACAAAACGAGTCACATGATTCATTTCCTTCAGCACTTTCAATGACCTTGGAGTTGTGTGTGTCATAGCTCCATCTTGCTGTGAAATCCTGACCATGCCATGTTGATGACTGAGAGCAATTGTTTGACTTTCTTTATATACACACATATATATATATATATATATATATATATATATACTGTAATAATCCCATAAGGGAAATTATTTCGTCTGCATTTAATCCTTCTAAAGTGAGGCCACACACACACACTCGCTCACACACGTAAACAGTGAGTACACACACACACACACACACACACACACACTCGGAACAGTGGCCTGCCACTCATATTGGGGGCACCTGGAGAACAGTTAGGGGCAGGTGCCTTGCTCAAGAGCAATTCAGGTACTAATGTAGAGGAAAGCAAGGTGCAGCTCACTTCCCCACTTCCACTCATTTTTCCTGCTGGTTCAGGAATTGAACCCGCGACCTTTTGGTCCCAAAGCCACTTCTCGTAAATTTAGGCTGTGGCCGACCTCAAGCTGTGGTCAGATTACCAACAAACTTCACTACCTCTCCTGCCTCACTAAGTTTCATTATGCGCAATTAATGATGAATTAATACTGTATTTAATGAAGTTAAATGTGGGCAAATACTAATTTAATTATTTTTCATCTTTTTTATTTAACATTCCAATGTGGGAGGATTTTTTTTTAAATCACCCTTCATGAAAAGTAAAATATATATAATACTACTACTAATAATAATACAAATAATATGAATAAATTCAAATCTATGAATTACTTTGTCCTTCACTCATTTTTTTTGGTCTAATTTATGTAAATTTTGGTTAATTATTTGCTTCAGATTATAATCATAATTATATATATATATATATATATATATATATATATATATATATATATATATATTTGCATTGTATATTATTCGTGTTTGCTGAAATGTACCTTTTTGTAGTTGCATGTTATATTTCTACATTTCACCGATGCTCGTTTCTAAAGTGACTTCCGAAGTGTATATTTAGAAATCATTTCTTTATGCTAATGCAGATCAACTCGGGTCTAAAGATGCCAGAGGAAGTTAAGGCACTGCCAAAAACAGGGTTCTGATACAGAGCTGAATACACAAGTACATTCATTTGCATATCCATAAAGGATGTGTGGTTAGAGTTAAGTGAAGTGTTTACAGTATTTATGATGTAGGCATCACTCTGTATTTAAAACAAGGAGTTCTGTGTTAATTGTCATGAAAGCTTGTTAATTCTGCCACGGAGGTTTTTATTTTAACCTTCAGTTTGTGTTTGATTGTTTGTGTGAGTGCTAACAGAATTACGCAAAAAAATGATGAGCATATTTTTTGGATATTTCTACCTGAGGTGAGGCTTCAACTCCGTTAGCTTTTTGAGATTCTCTGAACCAAATTCTGGAGCCTAGATATTTTTTAAATGATTCTTTAATATTTTGAGATTGGACAATTTTTGGAATTTGGGTTCCTATGGTGGTAGCATTGTGGTGTAGTGGCTAGCACAACCTGGGTTTGATTCCCAAACTCAGGTGTTTCTGTGTGGAGTTTGCATGTTCTCCTCATGCTTGCGTGGGTTTACTCCAGTTTCCTCTCACAATCCAAAAACATGCACAGTAGGCTGACTGACTGTTCCAAATTGCCCCTAGGTGTGAGTGAGTGTGTATGGTTGTGAGAGTGTTGACCCTGCGATGGGAAAACTGACAAACTGACCAGCATATGCGGGCAGTGGTGGCCTAGTAGTATAGGGCGCTGGATCGCTGATCCTAAGGTTGGGGGTTCGAGTCTCACTCTCCACAAGGTTGTCACTAACACCCCCCCCCCCCCCCAGCTAACTGGGTTATCAAAGGCCGGCCATGTCTCTCACTGTCTATGGTGCGAGGTCCATGTAAAAGAACCATTGCTGACTTTTGACAAGGGGAGCTGCAAAGCCATCAGCGTCTTTCCATCCTGCGATGGCCTGGCGAGCTGTCCAGGGTGTACTCTGCCCTCACCCAAAGTCGGCTGGGATTGGCGCCAGCCTCCCCAAGACCCTAATTAGGATTAAACGGTTACAGAAAATGAACTGAACTGATGACCAGTGTGCACCCCGTCCTCGTAAGAGTTGGCTAGGATGGGTGAGGTCCCATAGTGCTGGGTTTGGTGGAACATAAACATCACCAAGTTGAATTAACTATGTTAAATGTACCAGGATAAAGAAGTTATTAAGGATGAATGAATGTGTTGATGTTTAAGCCACATTATATTTCCATCGAGTGTGATTATACACCCTCGTGCTCCAAAGATCAAAACGCACAAAGCACACTGTTAGCTCTAAAACTGAATTCAAGCCTCACAGCATATTTGTCTTTTGCGCACATAAAGCCTGAAGACGACAGTGGAAATTAGCAGCAGGTGCAACTAAGAAGATCATCAGGAGGATGTAAGCATTAACGAGAACAAGGACAGAAGATGATATAAGCAAAATGGAAATGATATTCAAGTACCAGGTGCATAATGTGGGTAGTAAGGAAGAATTTAAGTAAACATGGTGGTTAGAGAGTGAGTGCTCAGGTAAATAGGACGAAGCCCGTATCGTCTTTGAGACTTTACTTCAAACATTCAGAATAATGCATTGAGAATAATCAGCACTGTTTGTTTCAAGCAGAACCTTTTTCTATTTCTTTTTATTATAGTGTTGATATAAAAAGGGGGAAAGAGTCAAGTTTTAGTCTGAATGAAAATGAGGTTGGTCGCTCACCTGATTTAATGAGGGCTTTACACTAATCAGGATGGGTGGGGCCAGTGGCGTAGTGGTTAGGGTGCTGCGCTCATGATCGGGAGGTTGTGGGTTCAAATCCCACTTAGCCTTCTCCACTGTGCTAAGACGTGGGGCCGGTGGTGTAGTGGTTAGGGTGCTGCGTTCATGATCCTGGAGGTTGTGAGTTCGAATCCCACCGAGACCCTCACTGTGCTAAGGCCCCTGGGCAAGATCTTAACCACAAGTGTGCCTCTGTTCACCCGGCAGTATAAATGGGTACCAGTAAAAATATACTGGGAAGGTAACCTGCGATGGAAACTGGGGATAAGCACCGGCCTGATGAGCCACAAGGCTCGGGTGGAAGAACCCAACAGACTTTATCTACCTACGTACTGTGCTAAGACCCCTGGGCAAGGTCTCAACCACAAGTGTGCCTCACCCAGCAGTAGGAATGAGGAAGGTAACCTGCGGCGGATTAGCGTCCCATCCAGTAGGAGTTGTACTCCTAGTCGCTTCACGCTACAGAAACCGGGGATAAGCACCGGTCCGATGAGCCACTATGGCTCGGGTGGAAAAAGCCCAACAGACTTACACTAGAGGATCCAGCGCACATCCTGGGACCCGAACATGACATCACATAAACAAATCAGAAGAATCAAAGATCTCCGATATGTGCGCATGGACAATATTTACATGCGTGTTCACAACAACGGGCAATTTCTCGAAATCAACCCAGCTACCTGTATGTGTTTGGGAGTTGAGACCAAACCAGAGGAAACAGGCTGCACCCAAACACAACACAAAAAAATAAATAAATAAACTTAAACTCAGCACTGCGCCTGGGATGTCCGAGATATTGATTCTTCTGATTACTCTGTGGTTTGTTTATTTTTTGTTCAGTTCATTTTCCGGAACCGCTTAATCCTAATTAGGGCCACGGGGAGGCTGGTGCCCATCCCATCCGACTCCGGGCGAGGGCAGAGTACACCCTAGACAGCTCACCAGGCCATCGCAGGGCTTAAACATGCTGACGGCTTTGCAGCTACTCAGAAAGTCAGCAATGGTTCTTTTTTTATTTATTTTTTTTTTTTTATATATATATAAATATGAATTCTTCCAGCCATGTGACAAATAAATGAACTCGAATCTCAAACACAGCAGCAAAGTTATCAATCAATAAATGGTGGATATTACTCTATAAAGCATGATAATGACTCATCGACTGAAAACATAAAGCTCAGCAGTACAAGAGCAGGAGTTCATGTCGTCTACATTATTTGAGAGAAATCTCAGGCAGAGTACTGAAGATTGTGATCTTAAACTCCATGACATGTGACGTGTCACCTCCTTTTTTCTTGTCAAATTAGAGCAGTTTAGCGCGTTTTGCACTGATTAGCAAATGACACTCTAACACTCATCACTCAGTGGCAAAGTGTAAAATGTCCACAAATCTATGCAGGCACGTATAGATTCAAAATATTACTTTATTTTGTTCTCGGCTCTGAGATGTAGCTCGGGTATGTTAATATAACTGTAACCGTGTGCACACGTGCCACAAAAATACACATTTCTTAGTTTATCTTAAGATCAAGTCTGAATAATAAGGCTGCAAGGCTATTATTGCAAAATTTGCACTGCAGGATGATGATAAATGTTGTCAAGCTCGGTCTGTAGACAGGTTTATATTGCTCTTTATGTATCTTGAGTGTGTATGGGATCATAATCCTCCAAGCAAGGGATGCTGTCAAAAATCCCCATCTAATCTGCATGTTTTGTTTCCTAAACAGGCCATGTTAGCTTGTTCTTTCTTCGTCTCAAGCAGACATGAGATGCGAACTCAAAGGCAACGTGCCACTTTGCACCACTGCCTTTGCCCCTTAGCAGCACGTCGGGTGCCGTTTCATCTGTCACTTATTCCCCCCTCGCTCTGTGGTTTTGTCATTTGCTCTATATATTCACTTGACGTGCGTTTCAACTCTGGTATACAGTTCCAGGTCGCAATTATATATATCAACAAAGAAAAAAAATCAGTGTGGTGAAGGTAAATTGAGCAGGAAATAAACACACTCTGGGATGTGTGTGTGTGTGTGTGTGTGTGTGTGTGAGAGAGAGAGAGAGAGAGAGAGAGAGAGGGACTATGCAGGAATATTAGTTTATCGTTTATATATGTGCAAGGATTTTTTTTGTTTGTTTACAGTCAGAGACAATTGCTGCCTAATATTATACGTGTATTATATCAAGCTGGGCGATATGACACCTATACAAATACAATTCAAATGTCTTGGAGAAGAACTCTTACATGTGTTTACACACACACACACACATTCGCGCACACACACACACACACACACACATTCGCGCACACACATTCGTGCACACAGTGTTGATTTTTATTTTTATTTATTTATTTTTTTTTTTGTCTTTTGTCTTTGTAAAGTATAATAGACAAAGTGCAGCAGGGCGCGAGATATAACACCTCAGTTCTCAGCACGTAGGAATGTAATGTCATATCTTTTTGTCAACACAGCCTTTTCTCCATGCAGGCCTGTATACAGAGTGTAAAATCCACCCCGATATAGAATGTGCTACAAGATTAGATTACAGATTAGACATGAAAATTTCATGATATCAGGACCAAGTTAAAGAGAAAAAAATGGCTTTGAGTGGAGCCCTGTATCTGCTTTCACAGTTTCGAACCAACAGTAATGAAATCCACATTAAACTACAGCAGCAGACAAGCGTCTGGGTCTGGCTGGCTAACCCAGACTCACTGAGACGATCCAGTTTACCCTTATTAATTTCACTAAATACACGCAGAACACGATGAAATGTTGTTTTATTTCATTTCGAAAGTTGGCAGCGCTTGAAATTCTTATCTGATATTTTAAATGCCATCAAAATCTTTTATTTTGGCGGAATCTTCAACTGCATCAGTACAACTAATTCATCTGATACCTTATATGTATTTATTTCACATTTTCATAATTAGATTAATTATTACAGAAATCTGAGGGTGGGTGAGAAAATTACTTTTAAACCTAAACACAAAAACATCAAATATAAGTAATATTTCAATCATGAAGTGGCTTTTTTTTAGTTTTGTGACAATGATACATGTGGTGCAACCATTTGAGGTTGATTTACCACAATGTACCTTCACACCCCAATTACTGATCCCTATATTATTATATTATAGGGGGGGGGGCAGTCAGTCAGACTCTCATCACTTGACCTCTCAGCACAGGAGGAAACACTATGCACTAATGCTGCATCAATTTATATGGGCATCAGTGCACATTTATCATTTTATTACAAAAGCTGGATTAAAAAAAAACAATATTATAGTGATTTGAAATAAATAAAATCTAAATTAATGGGATATTTAGTTGTATAATTACTGTTTTTTTTATTATTTTTTTAATATAATTATTTTTATTTCTTTTCTTTTCTTTTCTTTTTTTTTTTTTTTGCAATATAAAGATCTCAACAGTGCTGCCTGAACAAAGCGTCTTCAAAGTGAGACTTTACGTTTCGAGTTTCTTGGTCACTGTGTGAAGTGCGTCGCCCCCTTGTGGGAATTTTCGAAAGCGCACCTCACATACGCAACGAGGTCCTTCCTCTCTCTCCGGCCAAAATATGTGTTTGGAACCGAGACGTGGCATATTATAATTTTTCTACGATTACAGGCTCTATTTTTTTTAACCACATTTGGTTCTTCCCGCCTGTAAAATGACTCATTATCACTCCAAAAAGTGCTGGAAAGAGCAAATTGGCACATTTTATTAAGGCTGAGATCAAATTGCTGGTTCTTTGACGCTGCTGTTATTTATTTATAGCGTAGAATATGTAAGGAGAGGCATTAACACGTTTTACCCATGAGAGGAGACATTAGGAAAAGGCAGAGGCAACTTTAATGAGATTCATTTGTTCCGATTTAAACTGACATGTTAAAGCTGCTGATGGGGAAGTTCTAATACGGGTTATTAGCACATTCATCAGGCCGAACTCGCCACCAGATTCAACGCTCCGAGTTTCACCAGCAAGATGATGGCTGATGAGATGCATATTGTAGGCTATTACCCCGAGAACGGACACAAAAAGCTGCAGAACATTCAGGAAGGGCGACACACGGGTTCGAGATTTGTGAGCTTTGCTCCTTTTTCATATGTGAATGGCTGATGTTTTGCGCTTGACATGTTACGGCCCACTTCACGTTCCGCACGCTGTCTGACTCGTCACGTTTGGCTCATATTCTGCATTTCATCTCAAATTCGAATCACTTTGTGGCCTGTCAGGGCTCAGCTTTAGCAGAGGGAAGAAAAGGAGGTCAGGAAGCGCCCAAAGGGATGAGGGCCAGCTGCTAGCGGAGCTCACCTACCTATAGCTCGTCTTCCTTCACACAGGGATTTATGGGAGATAATGGTGCAACGTTGCCCTAAAGCATGCTGGAGCGTCTGAACAAGGCACTGACTGCTTTATTATTTTAGTTATTGTGGTTGACATTTATGAACTCAGGCCTGACATGGAGATTCGGGCATTCTCTGATTAAACACATTATTATGGGATGGGAGGGAAAATCTGTGCTAATTTTTGTTCGAAGTACAGAAATTATAAACTCATTAATATGCCGAGTATTGCAGCTCAACACTGATCGAGTCCATTAAAAAAATTACATTATGTACACTAAACACCTTTTTTTTTTTTTTTCTTTTTTTTTTTTCTTCGCATCTTGTTTGCTATGACTCAGTAACACTTGTATCCTCCTGCTTAACAGACACAATTACACCATCTCCAGCCCTAATTATGTCTCAATTTAAAGCTGGCAAAGCAGTGTATAATTCAGTGATTCCAGTCCTTTGTGCCTGTAGGGCAGTGTGTGATTAGGCGCTGTCAGCTGCTGAAGTGACCCAACTCAGCCAAGCGTGCAGGTCGACACAACCTGCTATTGTTAAGGCTTGTCAACATATTCACTCCAAATTCCCTGCAGTCATTTAGGGCTGAATTACAGCATTAGAAATGCAATGGAGGAAGGGAAAGGGAAGCAAAAAGGCGGGCTAATTGAAAAACAATTGGCATTTAATATGAATTCATTAAAAGCCCTCGCCACATACAGTATTACACGACGCCTCTGCTTGCCTCCTGGGTCTTCTTTCATTATGGAAAAAAACAGAATAAAAGTGCCTTTGCTATAAATACTAAAAAGCTGTATTTTATTCACTGACCTTTAAGCCGTAAGTTATAGATAATAAGGATGATAAGGCCGCATCTCCATACTTTGAAAGTCGAAATGCACTCTCTTACTGAACTGCGTGAAAGCTGGACATTATACACAATGCAGACTTCATCAAAACATGTAATTGTCCCTGACATGGGCAATAGCATATTTTTCGACTACCAAAATGGTGAAACCCGAAAGTGTTGATTCTTGTCAAAACGTATTGATTTTTTTTTTTTTTTTTTTTTTTTGCACTTTTGTGGAGCAGCTGATGTCTCTGTTCCATGGTGAAGGTAGTCAGCAGGAGTACATCAGTGTAAAGTGTCCTCCCCTTACAGATGCGGTCGTAATGAGTCGCTATGACAGCATTTAACTCCATCATCACACAATCCAGGCATCCGGGTCGTTTCATGGCAGCTGAACTCCACACACTTTGTGTTGATTTTTTTTTTTTTCCCCTTCATTGTCACTAGACATTATCAATTGCATGCTCTGATTGGCTAATCCACTTCCAGAATATCATCCCACATCCTATTACCTAAAATGGCTTCACAAAAGCAAAAAGTAATAATAATAATAAGTTAAAAGGAAAAGAAAGGGGTGGGACTCATTCTAAGCCTTTTTTATAATGTTCAGTAAACACTGGTTTCATGAAAATGAACAACATCTGGAATGACAATATTTCAAGGAAAAAATTTTTTTTAAATACCGTTAATCCCTCGCTACTTCATGCTTCAGTTTCTGTGGCTTCAATGTATCCTGCGCTTTTAAAAAATATTCAGCAAAAAAGAAAAAAATAAGGAAATTAAAGAAAAAAAGGAGAAAAGTTAAGGAAAATGCTGCAAAACAAGGCCAATTATGCAAAAAACCAAAAATATCCCAAAAAAAAAAAAAAAAAAACCAACCCAACACCCCCCAACAAAACTATTTACATTTTTATGTGAGGTGCGCATTTGTACTTAATTTACATTTTATGTATTATTTTTGATTGTTTAATTGTTATTATAAGCATTTATAGCGTTGAATAAATATTTATTGATATTATATACACATATACATGTACGTATACGGCAGTCGGGGGGGGGGGGGGGTTGATCCTACTTTGTGGAAATCGGCGGTCAGGGGGGTTGGGGGTGTGGGGGGGGTCTTGGTCCCCATTAACCGTGGAAAGTGAGGGATCCCTGTGAAGACAGTTTATTATTTTTTTTCTATATCAGATTCGTTTCAGCTTGCACTGATAAACAGGCCGTCAGTCTTCGATGTGGGCGAACACCGGCGTCCACAGAACAGCACAACTGACCCTGTTTTGACCGAATCGAAGTGCTGCAAGCAGGTTTGCTAATGATACAGAAGTGCCACTAACACCAGTGTCACAACAAAATGTAAAATTAAACTAATTCAGAATAAGGACACTTTATTTCAGAAGTGCACAGATTTTTTTCTCAACAGGAGCGAGTTTACATAAAACTGAGATTGAGTAAAACTTCTTGCTCTTCATAAGATTCAACTTATAACCTCACGAGTTACGAAATCATATTCGATCATAGGCTGAGGAATTTTATACACACACTATAAAATATAAATAAAAATTACTCAAACTTATAATACTACACTTGTACATTTTTCACAGACTTATACACACACCAACATAATTCTCTTACATGCACACTGGATCGTCATGGTTTCATCATTATGGGTTGAGGGCAGGAGATGGGCAGTGGGGGGAGAAGAAGAAGAAAAAAGAGCAAGTGGCCAACTGTGAAGGTGATGAATTTCTCTCCGCCACAATCAGTGCACCTGGGTTTCCTTTGGTGGATCCAAAGGTAAATAATTGATGCAGGGATAAAAGCGTTAGTGGAGAGGAGTAAGACAGTCAGACAGCCGGGGGTGGGGTGGGATTGGGGGGGTCTGGGTGTGTATATGTGTGTGTGTGTGAAAGTCAGACCATATTCGACCCCCACCCCCTTCCCAAAAAAAAAAAAAAGCCCTGATCCAATGCCCACTCTCTCCTCAACCCATGCTCTTCTATGCCCCATGAGCATGGCCCCATGGCGTATGATGGCCCTTCACGCTCTTGAAGTGCAAATCTATGTTCTGACTTGTTCCTGCGCACTGTCAGCATGCTTTCCTCTTGTCAGTGGCGATCGAGCGCACTGGGAGTGTAGCGGGATCACTGACACACCAGTGACACTGCCCAACCAGATAATGGAAACCTATTGATTTTTTTTCACAGCCTTCGTCTTTCCGTTCCTGTTCTTTTTCCCCTGCTTATGGAGGTAGCTGGTGCTTTTAGAGTGACCGCTGGAAAGCTAAAACAGAGCTCAGTGGTCATGAACCCGAGGTCAAACCTGCCACATGATGAGTCAGAAAAGACACACCTAAAGTAAAGAAAATAGGAGGTGAAAAAGAGACAAAGTAGCCGTCAATCACAGCTTTCTCGGTCTTGGTTTCCACCTTAAGAAAGAGATAAAGCGAACTTGAGATAATTCTGTAAACTCTTTCCCCCCTTCAGTCACCACCTCTCTGATGGCAAAAAAGAAGTGTAAGGTTTCATAGCATTTTTAATTAGCATCAAAAGCTTGTGTTATTAATATGAAACAACACGCCACATACGGACGACTTGATTTAACAAATGAAATACAGTGATAGTGTGAAGACACAGAGCTGCCTCGTCTATCATTTCGCAATGCTAACTCATTATCCCTCTCCGGTCATATTAAGCATGCTCTCTCAGCCATGCTTGTACTTCCACATGGAGGAGGCATGATGGGTCTACACGCTTTTAATAGAGGAATCTCCTGAGAACAGCCCTCTTTGATTCGCTGCCTAATGATAAGCGTGCGCTGGTGGCAGATGGCTGGTGCGGATCTTACACTAGATACACATTTCTTTATGTTCCTTGCCTCCCCCTCGATTTTTCCCATTCATAATGCTGCCAGTAGAATAATGGGAGAAAAAATGTGATCCTGGTCACGGTTAGCTCAATCTCATTACAATCCCTCGTTTTTTATTCATTCGGCCCCCGGGGATGCCCGGTCTCGCTCGAGAGGCCCCTTTTGATTCGGCCATGAGCACCTAATGAAGTCACAGAGAGATACAATTACTTCCCAAAGCAGGGGCATTAATGTACTCCGAATTCCCTCTGGAGGAACGTGACGACAATTGGTTTGTACAGCTTTGATCGCCAGTCTAAGCCCTGGCCACGATAAACCGAGGGGTCACACAGAGAGCCGGGCAGCAAGATGGAGATGATTACTGATTACATAACACTGATGGAGCTTTTTCAGTGAATGCATAAGGAAATGACACCACCCCAAACCTAATACTATAACAAAGAATACTTCAAAATTACACATTCGCCATCAACGTATTTGTTAAATATAATGATTCTGAAAGGCCTACGTTTGGCAAACTACTAAAGCAATTAAAAAGTTTGACTTTATGATTTCATGGTTTCACTTTCCAAATTGGTTCGGCAAAAAAAGCACATTGAATGATATTGTATGGTTTATTCATTATTACTATAAATTATGACCAGGTGAGCTCCCAGAGCTGTATAACGGCATTAAAACAAAATGAGATTATTATACTTTATACTGGCAGCAAGAAGGTCCTGGGTTCGATTCCCAGCATTCTGTGTGGAGTTTCCTCCCACAGTCCAAAAAACATGCACAGTAGGTTAATTGGTTGTAACAAATCACCGCTATTTGACAATGTATGAATGGTTGTGTGAGTGTTGGCCCTGCAATGGCCAGCAAGCTGTCCACGGTGTACCCCGCTCTCACCCAGAGTCGACTGAGATGGGCGCCAGCCTCCCTGCGATCCTGATTAGCATTAATCGGTTCAGAAAATGAATGCATGATAGTTAAACTATGTCAGTATAAAGTATGACAAAGGCTGGTGAGGTGAGCTGCACACTTTATAAGTGTTTATAAGAGCTAGAAGAGTGAACACGTGAGAAAGTGCGTTCACATACTAACTTACCCTTTAAGCAAAAGTACAAAAATAAAATACATGAAGCCGAATAACAAGATGTTTATAGTTTAATTGTTTTATGACCGACTGTAGAGGTGGGCTGTGTGCCTTGAGACAAGCTAACAGGGCACAGTTCAGTAATAGAGTAAATTCTCATTTAGGGATTAGCCCACAGTACACAAAGACAGACTGAAACCCGGTCTGTAAATGTGCATGCACACGAATTTAAAATTTGAATAAACCACAAGGAAACATACATACATATATATGTGTAGTATATACACGTGTGTGTGTAGTGTATATTTATATATACACACACACACACCTATATACACACACACACACCTATATATACACACACACACATTTTTTATATATATCTATATATCTATATATATATATATATATATATATATATATATCTATATATATATATATCTATATATCTATATATATCTATATATATATATATATATATATATATACATACATATATATATACATACATATATATACACACACACATACACCTTATATATATATGTGTATGTATATATATATATATATATATATATATATATATATATATATATATGTGTATATATGTGTGTACACACACACATATATATACATACATACACATATATATACACACACACATATATATATATACATATACACACACACACATACATATACACATACATACACACATTATATATATATATATATATATATATATATATATATATATATATATATATATATATAATATACAACACATATACACAAACACTATAATATATATATATATATATATAAATAAAACACCACAGACTTCTACTTGATATCTCTAAAGTGTGATAATGAAGCTGCCTGGTCAAGTGTCCATGACAAACAGATGATTTTGATTCAAGCATTATCAATCCAGAATAATGATTTAAATTGTAATAAAGAACCAATCAGTTCATGCCATTCCCATGTAGTATATACTAATCCTTTTTAACCCATTGGATAACCCTAGTGTTATTAAAGAAAATAATGGAAATTTAAATAGAACCTTAAATGTTTTTTTTATTGTTGTGTTTGAAGCAATTGCAAATTCAACTTGCATTCTGGAAAAAAGAAAAAAAATAAACCTCATTTATACCCATTTTATCAATTATTAATGCCCTCCTTCAGCATTGTACAGACACATCCAGCTACTACATAATTTAATTTTAAATTCTTGTCAACTGTAAAGACTGAAACCTTAATAAAGTAACGCTTGTTCGTGCAGTCACTCCCACTCAGTAATACTTCTGCTTGCACAGATCGAGCATTTCGCATGTTCGTGCCAAGTTAGCGTCAATGTTTAACATTGCCAACATTTAACACATTGAAAAGTACAAGGTTCAGACATATCAGGCCAGTAAAATGACACGTTCAATTTTTATTACTCTTTAAACATTTATCTATAGTTTTGAAGTGAACATTTCAGTAATAATGCTGCTTTGTTAACAGATGGAAGAGGGAAACTATCGTACCTGCTGAAGTAGCATGTCTACTATTACAAAAAAAAAAAAACTCTTAACAAATGGGCATATAATTAGCCAAAAGCAAAAAATACCTATAGAATACATCTTACTTTCTGCTGAGGGCAAATAGCAAATCTTATCTGTAAAATACAGTACAATACTTATTCACATATAAAACTGTTCATAAATAGTTGAAGCACAGAAATGTAATAGATTCTCCCAAGAATTCCTGAAGAGTTGATTATCTGGATGCCTCACATTTCACTGTATTACACGAGTAATACATTAACAGTGTTTCCACTGAAGTCAGAAGTGATGTTAATATTCGTACGGAAAGCAGTGTATGTAGCGGTTACATCAGTGTAGTGTAGTATCACAGAACCATGTGCTTTTAACTCGAGTTTTTACATTTAGGTGCGCTTGCTTATATACCAGGAGTTTTCTAATGCTGTATACTCGAAGTGTTGTCTTCTTGTACCTAATGTAAAAAAAGTCCTTTTGATTTTGTTTCCCTAAAATGCAATCAACGTAAATGCAAGCATCTAAAGAGCTTTTATTGTGCACAGAAAAATGCACAAAATTCAAGTCCTTGGCAGAAATTTAAATTCGTGACATCAAAAAAAAACAAAACAAAACAAAACAAAACCACACCCCTCCCCCAAAAACAAACAAACAAAAACAATGAAATAAGCATGGTGGATTATATAGGAAATATATATATATATATATATATATATATATATATATATATATATATATATATATATTTTACATTTTTCCTTATTTGGTTTTTGTATCATTGCATAAACACTGCTTTTTTGCATTTAATCTGAGGGGTTTAAATACAACTAATCACTAACAATCAAGTTGCTTTGAATGCTAATCCTGCACTGTTGGTGATTATGGGCCACATTTGTTCAGTTGTGGTACTTGCATGTAGTGCAAATCAGATAAAGCAGTGATTCAATTCACAAACCAGAGGGATCCACACCACAAAATGATATGAAGTACACATTGGTAGATAGAGAAAGAATAGCATCACCGAAAAGATAATGGGGAACACAGGGTGCAAAACCCAACGGCCCCCTTTCACATCGAATTTGCATAGGAACCAGTGCTGATTCTAAGACCTGGAACACTCTATAAATAAATTCTTACATAAACAATAAAAAATTAGTGATTTGAAAGTTAAGCAGTGTCTGCTCTGCAGCGACAAGCAAACACCTTATTTACATATACTGTACACTGTAGTCAGAGAATTATTGGCAAAAGTTTAGGGGAAATGTGTTTGTGCCTCTTTCGCTAATTTTCAATGTAAAGTCAAATCTTTTTCAAGTTTCTTACATATTTTACGAATCTCTGATAACGAAGCACATGGTGGAATTTGTGTACTCTCGTTTTAAGAATTAATTATATTTGACAGTGTACAACTTTGATGAACAAGGGCTTAAAATCACTGAAGATATAGATATACCATACATGGAGGCACTTCCTAAAAGTGAGGCTCCACAAAAGAGTTGAGAGCTGGGGGGTTTTCTCTCAAAACTAATAATTGTTTCAAATGCTTTAATATTTTCAGAAATGTTCTTTTTAATATGATGGAAAAATACACACACACACACACACACACACAGTATTCGACGTGATAAGCGCCCAGGGCGCTTAAAAGATTGGAGTGGGTGGTCGCTTATTAAAACGTACCAGTAAGTGCTTATTAGCATCGAGGTGGAAAACATGAATAATAACAGACAATAAAAGAGTTTTACTGGTATTTGTATTATTCATTTTGTGGTATCAACCAAATTACTTGCATGAAAGCTGAAAATAAACAGAAAACAGCATAATTTTTTTTTTTAAAAAGACCCTTTAATTTTCCCTCCCGGTGCTGTTCCTTTAAATATTTTCGACCAGATGTAAATTTGAGCCAATCAACATGTCAAGTTTAGCACATGGCACATTGAACCAATCAACACAAATGAGCACATGGCCAGGGACCTCTTTAAATTTATGAAGTTAGTGAGGAAGAGTGAAAAATACTTGTCATCTCTTTCTGATAGGTCCATATCTGGCTCATCGCCCCATTCATTCAGAGCATCCGATAGTTTTGCTGTAGCAGTTTCTAATGGTTCATCGGTTGTTGGACATTTACCAAGAGAACATGTTTTTTTTTGTTGTTTTTTTAAAGCATGGGGGAAACAATCAAATGTGTTGTTACTGATGAACATTATAGACATGTCCCAGTGGCAAGGAGTCTTGAAATACCGTGTAAACTCACTTTACAGGCAGTGAACGCCTCATTTTACGGTTCCAGAGACTGATCGAATAAATTTGGCAAGTTTGATTTATGATTTTGCTCTCATGTACACATGGGCGGTTATTAGATGTAACATAAAAAAACACTGGGGGGGGGGGGGCGCTTATTGGCGCAGGGTGCTTATTACATCAAATACGGTGTGTGTATGTGTATATGGGTCTGATTACGAAACTGATAAAGTGTGTGACACTGACGTAAACATTTTATGCAGATTAAGAAAATAATAGTTTTTCCCATTTTTAATGTATCGTATCTATTAAAGCCTGGTAGATGCAGTATAATAATTCATGGCGAAGCATCATCATCAAATTATCAGTAGGACAATGCAAAAAACTCAAAAAGTCAGTATGTAAAATGCACATTCTATTAATAATAATATCTTTAGCTAATAATTATGTAATTAGTTACACTATGCCGATTGATAGAGCTTGACATGTTCAATTTTTCTTTATTATTTAAATTCAATAAATGTCAATCCATCAGTGATCAGTGGGTACACAAGATACACTGTGCAACATCAACAGGAAAAAATTAAGTTTGGTGCTTATTATTTAGTATATTTGGTGGTTAATTTTGCCATGTGCATGAAAATACCGTGGTTCATGGGGCGTGCACCTGTGCTCCAATTCATAGTTATTGGACCTGTGGAGACCTTAGAAGAGGCTCAGCGGGACGTGAAAATAATGAGGTCTTTCTCTTGTCACAAAACTGAGCATGAAAAAAAGTGTAAACTAGGAGGTATTTGAATCAGTTCAAAAACCATGTTCACCATATGTGCATATTTTAATAGAATTTTATCTCCCAGGCATGCACTAAAGATTTTGATGCATTGATTAACAAATAAACTTAGAGGTGGAAATATTTATTCAAGTTTGAAGTTGGGTAGGTGGAAAATGTACCAGTTTCATGATCAGACTCGTTTGGACTCTGTGATCAATATTGTTAGCAGCGCGAAAGCAGTTATGCACGAGTTTATATCCGGCAAAAAAGAAAAGAAAAAACCTGTCATTGATTGAACAAATAGGGTTTTAACATAAAAGATATTCAATGACTATGGACACGAAGCAAAATATTTCACATTTCGAGCCATTTTTAATTATTAAAACAGGTTTTATCTGGATTGCAGGCAGCTGAGAGTTCACCACAGACCCAAAATGTGAAAGCCTGTGGTGTTATACGTATGGACAGACAAATGGACGGACAGTCATATAGGCCAAGAAAAATCAGTTTGAGGCATTACCATATTCTCTGAAGTATGGAGGGTCTTTTTTTCTCTTTATAAAGTGATACCCTTTGATACTTTGCTATATTAAATCTTTAAAAAATCTTTGCAGTGGCCAAAAGTTCAACGCATCCCTAGTTACACAGGAATTACACTTACAGAAGTTTTAGCAATAAATGTAACACTGTGTGCACCAAGTATGACTGTGGTTTAAAAATATACCAGAGCATAGAATCACTAAGCAAATATTCCGCTCTGTGTAAGACTATATGAATGTAGGAACATGTCAATACCAGACTTTACTTATGACAAATGTCATTCCTATATGAGGAATATTTAAAAAATAATAAGTAAAGAAAAGAGAAAATATGTGCAATATTAGAAAATATTCTCTATCATTTTCTGTTTGATATTTATATAGATTTCTACATGTGTCCAGGGATCTCTATATTGAATAAATTTGTGGAGATCTCTTCATATTTGCAGAAGAGTGGCAAGATGAATAAAGCTTGTATGTAAACGCGATTTAGAGCCCCTGAGTGGCACAGTCCCGAGCTCATGGCTCCTCATGCACAGCTGGCACCTCCACCATCCCAGTGCCTGTGCCTCGGACAGCAGTGTGCATGAGATGTCTCTGCAGGTGCTTTACCCAGTCCTCCTGCACACACTGCGGCCCCTGAAAGACGAGATCACAGAACCTGACATGGACAGACAGACAGTGAGAAAGAGAATGCAACAGAAAAAGAAAAGGTCAATTTATCAGATGCAATGGGTTCCAGATGTATTTTATATCCTGTTAAAATGAATGAATTAAAAATTACCATTAAGTGATTCATAATCCATAATCGTAAACTCAAATGTTAGAATTTATTTTAAATGCATTAATCATAAACCAGAAATGCATAATTTAAACAAGTATTGAGAACTCTGGCTGAAGGAGTCCCCTTGTTCAATTTGATTATGTGTCCAACTTGACTACAGTACACTTCAGTCCACTGATTGGACGATATTCTTCCAAGAATTGGTTGTCTCGTCAAACTCAGTATCTAGCCTCGGCCATATGTGATGGAGGTAAACAAGGACCAACAAACACTCAAACAGAGTTTCAGATGTCTCCTGCAGAGATGGAAGAAGCCGACAGAGGAAATACTCAAAAATGCTATACACTAGAATGATCTTGTGCAAGCCTCGACAATTGACGTGACCCAACGGTTGGTCGGCGGTCTTTTGAAACACGCAAACGACAAGATGGTCATGTACATATTTCACTTTTGTAATGCAGTGCGTGATATGAACCTGCGTGCAGAGTGTGGTATGTCAAACAAAAATGGCCAACATAGCATGGGTACACGCCAAAAGGTTTAGAAAATGTTTGTTTTAAGACAACTTCAAAATACTAAACATTAATCTTGATGGTTATGTTACCAAAATAAGATGCAAGATTTGCTCCCAAATATATCGTACCAATTAGGGAAGAAGCTATTCTACATTTATCAATTAATACCTTGTGAACTATCAAAATAATGTTATAGTGACAAAATGGAGTTACAAGTTTTAATGCTAGCAATTAGTGAACATTCCAGTTGCGCCAGTTAAAGGTTCAAGTTGATGCTACTGGTGCTTGACATTTATGCTGATTGATGAAACTTTGCATGTTGATATATTAAAAGTATTCTTGCAGTTTTATGAGAACAGTGAAGATTAACGTATTTTCTGGACTATACGTTGCTCCGAAGTACAAGTCACATTGGCCGAAAAATGCATAATGAAGAAGAAAAAAACATATACAAGTTGCAAACTTATGGAAACTGTCTAACTTGGTTTGGAAATCTGCTGGCAGATTTTGTGACGTTGTGGTCCTCGCTCTGATAGCGAGGGGGTTGCATTGCATGAAGCGGTAACACCAAGGAAGTCCTCACGCAAAGACATTTCTATTCATCTCCTTGACAACTACCTGTACGTGGAGACACAACTGCACTGTTGACAAGCCTCTCCCTGAGGCACGGTGCTCAAGCCCCCATATGCGAACTCGTTCCTCTACCTGTGACCATCTAGCTTTTAGCCTGCGATTAGCTTTTATCCTGTGATTACCTTTTTTTTGGTTTTCTTCATTGCAGTAATAATGATCTCAGCTTTTCTGCCGTCTTGTTGCCTTCATGCAGTTATCAGTGTAAAAATAACAAACATGTGAAATTATATCTGTTATTATTATGATGAACAGAATTATATGTAATAATTCCACATACAAGTCGCTCTGAAGTACAAGTCGCACCTTCAACCAAAGTATGAAAAAAAGTGCGACTTATAGTCCGGAAAATACGGTATTTGTATTAAAATTTAATGCTTCAAAACAATTAGTTGTGTTGTCAATAATTTAATTATTTAATATTTTAAAATTCAACAATACACAAGATATTATACATACATCTACTGAACGTAAAAGCACAAATCTAATGGATTCAATAATAGGTTTGTTTAATGATTGACTTCATTTAACTATTTTGCGCAACCTGTGGGTTTCGCAACTTATTTTCAGCTGAACGAACGTTGGGTTACCGGAGTCATTTACCCAGGAACTATAAACTGATGCCCCAAATTTTTTGAAATGTTGAGATCTGCTAGTGTATAATAAATCAGAAATAATCTTGGATATACTGCATATGAGACCATTACGTGAGCCTGACTAGACAGAAAACAATCCTTTCATAACAGACATCTAGTAAAGTTTGTTTGTTGAGACAAAATTGACATCTTATGGGCTGCACTAGAAGTGCTACAACTGATGAAAACTAGGCAGTGCTCATCAACTGTGTCATCTCCTCAGAAAAACATGGTGGTGACAGCATCATACTGTAAGGTTTCTCTTAGGGCCAAAGAGGAGGAAGACTGAGGCAAAGATGAATATAGCCAAAGAGAGAGATCCTTAAGAGAACATGCTCCCAACTGAATACATCTAACTGGGGTCCAGTATTAGATTTTCACATGACCATGACTTGATCCATGCTGCCAAGACATGGCTGGATTGGCTTCCGGACAAAAGTGTCTGAATGTCCTTGAATGGCTTAGTCAAAGTCCACAAAACATCGATTCAACCACAATCAACATCCAGTAAGATCATTTCGGATGTCAGTTCACTGAAGATCCAATCTGACATTGAGGGAATCTGGCAGGAAGAATGAGAGAAACAGCCCAAATCTTCCTGTACAATTGTGTTTTAATATTACGTAAGATTCATGACTATAATTGCTGCCAAAGTTTCTAGGGTGATAAATACTTAGTTAAGTGACATTTCAAAATTTTTGTTTATTTGTTTCTAAAAATAATAAGTTAGTAAAAAATATGCACAACTAAAAATAAAAATGTTAAAAAAAAGACTGCCATCATTTTTGGATCACTATGCCAAGTTTTTATACATTATATGAACAATAATGAAGCTTTCAGGACTGAATACTTTCCTTGGCCACTGTAAGGACAAAAGAAACAAGTGGATGTTCCAAGCGTCTTTTTCAGTAGAATACCTGCATGTCAGTGTGTAGATCACTTTAGAGGTGGTGTGTAGAGTGTGGAACGCCTTCCTCTTTGGGCCAGATCTTGAGCGAGGCAGTTTCTGATTACAATCATATGCTGCAAAACACACCAATTTATACTTAGCAGCATGTGAGTGGGGTGAGGGCATAAAGACAAGTGGATTGAAATCTATCAGTTTTATTTACAGTAAAGCAGCATGAATTCTAAATGTCTTATTGTACGTGTGAACATAAACAAACAGAGGACCTACATGTTCCCTCTAGCATGGCAATCCTTTTCCTGCGTGCATAAGCCCGAAGATGATTGGACAGACTGACACCACTGTGGAAGGTCGCATTACAGTGGACACAAATCTTCTTTCCTTCAAACCTCCCTTGCAAAAGAAAGAAAACTTTAATGTATTAATATTTACAAACATACCATAACACGGACATTCTGAAATAATCTTAGCGGTTTTTCACTTCATAAAATCATATCAGTGCTTCAGGGAATATTTACTCACCTTTGATTACATTCATTGGTTACTACTGGCAAGAAAAATGAAATATCCCAGCATGAAGACACCAAAGTCGTTTTAAGCATCATACAAAGGGAGTTTGAAGTGAGCTTGTGATTTAAATGATGGTAACAATACAGATTCTACTCCCCCTATACACATCCCAGCTTTAACCATTTATTTTATGTCAGCACTCCAGAAGTTGTAAACGCAGACAAGGTTCTTTCTTCAGATAGAGACAATGAGAAAAGAAAGACTAGACACCCTAATTAACTACAAAACAGTAAATGCCGGCAAATTGTAATAAGATGAATAAAACTTTACATGCTTTTATAGGAAAATAATGAAAGACCTCTTTTCCAACAAAAGAATATACCCTAGATCTTTTCTTCCTGCCATTTTAACCAAAATAATAAATAAAGTTCTCTCTTTCTACGGGTGATTATAAGCCTCCTCTAATAGCTCAGAGCCAAACCTCAGCTGTATCACAAACTGATTTGAAATATGTCTTGCTTTGGAAAAGTCTGTGTGCTATCATATGCCACCTTCCTAAAATCAGGTCTGAACCACGAGAACAGAAAAACTCCTTACATTTCTATCTGTTTATTTATTTCGTATATTTTTTTCTTGCACCAATTTCAACGTCATAAGCGTCAGGGCGGTTAAAAAAAATGGAGGGGGGCGGTATTAAAATGTTACCAGCGGAGTGGAATGGTAAGTGCTTATTACCATAGCGGTTGAAAACATGAATAATAACAGAACAATAAAAGAGTTTTACTGGTATTTGTATTATTCATTTTGTGGTATCAACCAAACTACTTACATGAAAGCTGAAAATAAAAAGAAAACAGTATAATTAAAAAAAAAAAAAAAGAGAGAGACCCCTTAAATTTTCCTTCCCTTTAAACATTTCCCTGTAAGTAAAATCGAGCCAATCAAAACGGTCAACTTTACCACATGGCATATTGAACCAATCAGCACAAACAAACAAAAGCACATGGCCAGGAATGTCTTTGAAATGTATGAAGTTAGTGAGGAGAATCGGGTGTGGCACACATGGGCAGTCATTAGACCTGGGGGGGGCACTGGTGGGAGGGATGCGCTTATTGGAGCAGAGCGCTTGTTACGTCGATTACAGTATTTATTACTCACTATGTGTAAATTTTCCTGTTGCAGGATGCATCCACATTTCAAAATTCACGTATGAAATTTGTGTTTTAGCAGAGATAATGTAAAGTAATATTTATTTTGCAATCATTATTCATTTCCTTTGTAACCACGAGGGGAATAAAATGTGCATTAAACACCATCATTAAATTAGAAATAAAGTTTGTGGAACTTTGAATGTGCTGCATACAGTATATGAACACACTCCAATGTTTACAGATATTTTTATTAACATGCGAACACTATATTTAGAGCCTGGGATAATGGCGAGTATGTGTGTGTGTGTGTGTGTGTGTTTGGGGCGGAGGGGGGAGCACCAGCAGCTTGAGTGTAATAAACTGTGATTCCCTTAGTGTCTTCACCCTCTCACTCCATCTGTTGTCAAATCTTTGCACCCACTCCTGCATTGTTGAGAACAATATTTAACAAAATACTCTACGCTGTTTGAGCGTTTTTGTCTTGTTTAGTTTTATTTGACAACAAGACAGCACAACTGTTAAGCACTCAATCAAGGATGATTCGTTCCTGCTGAGGTGCAACAGGCTGAATTAGTAATTTCCATAATGATTAAATATACTGTACTAACTCTGAAAAAACTGATACCCTCACAGATATTGTGCACGGACAGCTTTACCCAAACCATTTAGCCTCACAACATCAAACTTATGTTTTGCTGTGGTCTGTAACCTGAAAATGCTGTAGACTTTCCTCATACTTGGCGAAAAAGCTTTTAGACATAAAGAGGTACATGAACTATAGTGCTGCACTGGTAAAAGTGGATAATTAAAATGTGACACATGGCCAGGAACATTTTAAAAACAGTCCCATGCCATTTTAGCAGAGTATATATTTATGGTTTCTTAAAGAAAATGATTGAGAGAAAAACCTTTATTTTCCCCAACTCGAGTTTTTCCCCAGGCCACCTCAAATATACAACCCAATCTGGATAATTTACGATGTAAACAGATGGATAGATGAAAAGGAAAAATATGAATTGAGGTACATACAGGTTGTGGAATATTCTAACAGCTTCTAGTTATTTCACACTAAACTATGCAAAACATATGCTGCTTGGAGTTGTTTTCTGTAGTAAGACACTAAAGGTTATTTTAATTACCTGAAAACTGACAATTACATGCAAGAAACTAACAGCTGCCATAATTACCTAGCTAATATTTGGAAGCACCCCCCCCAGCCCCATCTCACTTGTTTAAGTAATGTTTTGTAGAAGTGCTACTGCAGAGGTTTTAGGATTCAGACAACAGATAAACTGAACTTTCTGCTTGGAGCAAAACATTTAACTTGGCGAAAACAAGACGAGTGTGTAAAGCTCTGTAGGTGGGATGTTCCAGGAAGATAGCGGACCCTCTCTGGTCATGTGACACACCAATGGCACATGGAGTCCAGCACCCAGTACAGTATAGCTTCTGCCCATTACATGGGACACCCCCCTCAAAAAAGTCAACCAAAACACATGGCATAGAGGGTGTGGCTTTATTCCCCATTAATCGCATAGAAGGAGGCATAGTATCCAAACCAGTCTGTCCCAGTTTCAGATAAATAAAGATACCATATTACCAAGCACAAGTGCACAACATTCACTTAATCTCATCATACTGATTAATTCAAACAATCAAATCCCCACTGTGCATGAGAGCAAGAGGAATCTGATTTTAAACTCATTTTCCCTGCTCATGAAATTGAAATGCTTATTTGGACAGACATGAAAACACAGGTGTGTAAACATGGCTGAGGCCGTTCCAACATTGCATCAAAGACCACGGTTTTATCATTTGAATTTCAAAGCCATGTCAGATAACACTATTTTTTTTAATTTGTGTAATAATTTGGCGGGTTGCAAGACCCCCACCCCCCCTTCATTCCTTTCGATAACTTTGAGAGCTGAGCTATCTCAAGAAGGATTCAAAGACAGCATTGGTGCTTTATGAACTATGAGCCGTCTGTAATACATATTTAACAATAAATCAGGTGATGAAAACACAAGTTGGGGTGAAAAAACATCCAAAATAATAATAAAACAAGGTTTTGTACTGATGCGGCACATTCACCTGAACCCCCATTGGAAAAGTCTCAGATTAGTACCATCCAATGCAATTATACACATACAGAGACCGTAAAGAACAATAGCTACATTATTATGAAAATAAATTATGTTCTATTCTCATGTGTGACCTAGATTTTTCAGTCTATCATGCAATTTAGCCATTACCTGTCTGTCACATCACTACTGCTGCCTTTGATTCTACATCAATAGAGACAAGACAGATCATACACACAGCTGTCTGAGACTGAGAGAAGGCCTTGCTTTACAATGAATCTATGTGCTCATTAAAACCGACTGAATCATACACTTCAATTCAGATCATATTACAAGGGAAAACTAGAAGTAAAAATTTCTACAGAAACACAGCAACAGATTTACAGAGACCTTGAACAGGAAACATTATGGATGTGTGTGTGTGTAGTAAGTGTGTGTGGTTCTGCTGTGATGACTAACCCAGGTAGGTGGAAACTCATGGTTAGCTCATCACAGTTTGTGCTGCAGTATATATTAGTGTCCATTGCTGATCATAGCACCATAGTATAGAACAATGCAGGAAATTATGAATAGAAATAGGTACAATAAGATTAAATAAAAAAAAATATGTCTGGATAAACAAACTTCAAGGGGATGGGCAGCCTTCCTTTCCCAGAATACAGTTCATTGTTTGTTTATTTACAGGTCAATGCGTGCATACTACAGCAAATCCTAAATTAAAAGAGACCCCCTTAAAATCCACCAATGTCAAAGCTTTTAATACAACGGCTTGATATTTTATTTCCTATGGAAAAACAATCGCCAAAAATTTTAATTTGTCACTTGGTACAGAGGCTTTTCGGAAGGATGATCAAGCCCCTTTAAAATACAGTGATGGTGCATGCTTATATCAACCTGTCGCTACAGATATAATGCCAGAGAATTAAACAGGTTGTATTAAACTTTCTGCAATTGAGTTGCTCTTATTCGACATGCTTCCATCTCATAGGACCATTGTTTTACCTATGCTTTTGTTAATTCCTACCGTGTTCGTATGCACCACATTATAGCGAAAATAATGCTTAATCTATAAAGATGTAGCCTACCTATGTATAGTGTTTAGAGAAAAAAGTTTCACTTCATATGTTTATATTCTTAATTTGCTTACAATGAAAAGCTGCCTTTTGTGAAAATGTCAGCTGCAATACAAATACAATGATATTTAAACTGAATACGGGTGCTGGTTTTAGTCCCCATGTGCTGGCCTTTACAATATGTTCTACAGTATGTAAACGCACAAAATTTAGCAACAATAAGGCCATTCTTGAAATGACAAGTCTTCCTTAATGTGAGTGGGTCAAAAGCCTTTCTTTTTAGTGATTAATGCACGGACGGAAGAGATTATTTTGACAGCTAAAATAATGACATTTCCTATTGCATAATGGCATATATTTAATTTAATTATAATTTTATTAAAATTGTATTTTATGGCTTAAAACAAGTTTTGAAGGGAAGATAGAGTAGAAGTTAGCAAAAAATACCCCAAAAAAGAAATAAAACACTTTATTTTTCTTCTCGTCTCGAGTTTACAACATAGAAACCTGCCAAAAAAGAATGGTCTCAAAGTAACAAAAATTTTTAAAAAGTCTCATTTCAAAGATTTATGACAATTGCTGGGGCTGACCGTTTAAACTTTAAAGTCATTCAAGGTCATGAGATAATGATCTCATCTGAAGGTCCACATTTGGACTAAATCTCTAAAACCTTGTGACCCTGCTTTGACCTTCACCTTTGACCTCTGGGTCTCAGGTAGAGTAGTGTCCCCACTAAGTTCCACCAAAAGTCATGGCAGCAGTAAAAACAAAAAGGTTGTAATATTAACTATTACCCTGCATCAGAAATATAATAAACTGTATTTAATGAATAGTGATCACTACAACACAAGTTAGACTGCCATCATTCAAATTATTCATAGCTTTAGATTTTATAGGAGACTCTAAAAATGGAACAAGTAAAATCCCAATAATACAGTCAATGCTGTTGTTGTTTAAGAGTGAACTTCTGTGTGGTTTGAGGAGTCTGTCAGATTTGAAGAGCTGAACTATTAAATAATGAAACAGAATGTCTTTGATAAGTGGAGTCAGTGGTATTTAAAACCAGTTCCCAATTATAGCTAAAACACGGATGCTACGGCTGCTAATTTAACCATCCCTGTTTCTATGTTTAACACTATCTGTAAAAAGACAAAAATCTTACTGTTAGCTAAAATCACAATCAACCTCAGAATTTATTTTTGGTGTAACTTCACACAGTGGATGTGTAGAAATTGTAAAATTTAGCAGTGATTTTTATAACAAATATTGACTTGTACGTTTGATTTCTTTTTAAAAATACTTTTTCCATCTACTCCTGCAAAAATTATAAAAAATAAACAAACCTTTTTTTAAAAAAGGCTTTAATAAACATTGGCAGTGATTTTACATGTCATCATTGTTTATTGGTGAAGGCAGTGATGCCCGATGCAGAATTGGCGACATTGCTTCTGGAAGAGCAAACATTATAAAGCTTGAATTATTTTCAGATATTAAAAAAAAAATAAATCACACAGATTTTCCACCATTACAAAGCATAAAAAGGACACGGATACCACTATTTATCACATTCTAATTAAATAATGAGTGTGGGGCTGGTGGTGTAGTGGTTAGGGTGCTGGGCTCATGATCGAGAGGTTGTATGTTTGAATCCCAGTTAGACCCCCACTGTGCTAAGACCCCTGGGAAAGGTCTTAACCACAAGTGTACTTCTGTTCAACTGTGCTGTAAATTGGTTAGAATTGACCTTATCTTATAAATATTTCCATTGAAAAAGAAAAACTAGTAAATGTTACGGTAAATTTGATTGGCTGTTGTGGAAAAAAACCCCAAAAAACAAACAAAAAATGTGTGTGTGTGTGTGTGTATGTATTATACACACACACACACACACACACACAGTCAGCCCTCTACTTACGAAAACCTCTGAATATGAAAAATCCAGGTTACGAAAAACATTTTCCTACATTTTCGTCCTCTGTATACAAAACAACTTCTTACGAAAAGCGCTAAATGCGCCATTCAAACATTCAACTGCTCAATTCAAACGATGCAGGAGTTGCTCTCCATTGACTCTCTTGCAACATCCCGCCCCGCTGGCCTCCCATTGGCTAGGAGGGATGACGCAGCTCCCTCCCATTGGCTCTCTCTCAACATCCCGCCCCGCTGGCCTCCCATTGGCCAGGAGGGAGCTGAACTGTACCCATTATTGTATCCGTACTTCTTGTTTGTCACACACGTGAAGGAGAGTCGAACAGGACTGTTCGCTCGTGAGGTTTTTTTGAGAGTGATCATTGCAGCGTTATATTTCGTTATCCATCATGGGCCCCAAGAAAGTGATTCCCGGTGACATCGAAAATAAGAAGCGGGCTCCGTTATCAATCGAAGTGAAGCAGGAGATAAAAATGCGAAATTGGGATGCAGTTGAGCGAAATTGCAGGAGTATGGCCAAAACCCCTCTACCATCGGAACGATACTGAAGCAGAAGGAGACCTTAAAAGCGACTACCCCTTCGAAAAGTCTCTGTGATATCGAAAAAGAGGTTGTCACTGAACGACGAGATGGAGAGACACACAAAATTCTTAATAGACTAATTTATTTTATGTCTTTTATTGTTTGTTTTTTTGTTTATTTTCGAACCAGCCTCAACTTGATTTAAAGTGGTACCCTTCAGGATTCGAACTAGGGTCTTTTTTTCATCAAATCATTGTAGATTTCACGAGAGTTGCAGCACATCACATCCTTGCTAACACTATCTCCTGCTAACTGCTGCTTGTTTATGTATAGGAGCAGTAATTTTTCCACCTCCTCCAGCACTTGCGGTCTTGGTTTGCTGATAACCGTCGAGCCTTTCGCCACATCACTGGCTTTAACACTCTCTGTTCTTCAGGATTGTGCATACAGTTGATTTAGCCATGCCATATTCCTTATCAAGATCAGTAACACGCACGCCTGATTCATGCTTAGCTATCAACTCTTTCTACAACGCAACAGTTTTACACACAACTGACCTATTCTCAGTAGCTTTCTTTGGAGACATGTTTATTAACTAATCTAATCGAGTAAACAAAAAAACACGGTATACAGTACT
>CM045741.1:23060015-23100015 GCA_024760905.1 Plotosus lineatus
ACAACCTTGTAGAGCGTGGGACTCGAACTCCAACCTTAGGATCAGCGATCCAGCGCCCTGTATCACCAGGCCACCACTGGCCAGCCATTTAAAAGTTGAGAGTTGTTCCGGGCATGTAAATACTTGTATGAATGTAAATATAAAAATAATGGATGTATGTTGAGTGTAATTATGTTCAGTTAATGTGTGGTGAAGCCAGTTACATGGTGTGACTCAGCTGTTTGGATCTGGAATTTTCCATAAGGGGACCTAGTTGCACATGCGGTCAGGTGATGTGGAATTTTCCAGAATGGAACTTTCCCTAACATTAGGGAATCTATATTAAGGACCTGTCTCTTCGGGCAGATCATCTAAGGGGACTTGTCTCGGCGGATCAACTCATCCAAGGTGAACCATGGAACGCGCATCAACCAAGTTTCGTTGTTCGGGACTTCATCGTCAAAGTCCATCATCCACGTTCACACACAGCCCACAAGAGGATGGTCATCATCTGTTTGTTTCGACACGCGGGATGGCAAGCCATCTCTAAATTTACCCTGCTGTGGGTGCTTGGTGACTATGGGACCCTTTGTTAATGTGTATGCGGTTTAGCTCTAAGATGCAAGTTATCATTTGGTCTTATTTTGTTCATATTATTAAATTGTATATAGTTTATGTCATGGTCTGTCGTGCTTTACTGGTTTCACGGGGCAATTTCCATCTTCTAAATTTACCTATCTGTAACAAGAGTATTTAATAATTTCTGACTTAATGCATACAACACTTTGCTCATTTTACAGTAATCCAGTTTGATACTGATTAGCTTTTTCCTCAAGAAAACATCCAAGGTAACAATATTCAAAAGGGCAATAATTGGATGAATGAAGCTGAATGAATTTAATTCCCCAAACTGATATTAGTAGTAGAATTTTAGATTACCATTGTTTTCTTCCTATGAGATTTCCTTTCGGCTTTTTCCTTTTTATCAGGGGTCGCCACAGCGAATGATTTGCACGTTTGATTTGGCATAGGTTTTTAGGTCGGATGCCCTTCCTGACACAACCCTTTAGCAAGGGACAGAAAAACGCTGACGGCTTTGCAGCTGCTCTTGTCGAAAGTCTGCAATGGTTCTTTTACATGCCTCACACCATAGACAGTGAGAGACATGGCCCGCCAGTTAGCTGCACTGGGGGAGGACAGTGACAACTTTGTGGAGAGTGGGACTCGAACCCCCAACCTTAGGATCAGCAATCCAGTGCCCTATACCACTAGACCACCACTGCCCCACCATTGTTTTCTTCTTATGAAAAGGCAAATGAAGTGTAGTGGATGCTATTTTTTATTACATGATTTTAAGTATAACCTTATTTGGAAAGTATTTCCCAGTTGTAATTCACCTCTTCTGACTCTGTTGCTCATGGAGGGTGCTCTTCTGCGAACACGAGGCTGTCGATCCTGAGACGCCACCTGTTCAGGTGACAGCATGTGACGAGCCTCATAGCTTAACCCACATCTATGCAGATGTCCTCTGATGTGATTGGACAGGCCCACCCCTGACTCAAACACTGCAGGACAATATGGACAGCACTTCCGATCTGTTTCAGACACGGGGGACACGCAGTAGTTGATGTAAGAACCACTGAGATTAGAATCAGTGCAGTCTGGATTGTTCTCACTCACAGCAATCTCCATGTTCTCTTCTTTCACTATGAAAGTGTTGATATCGTCCATGTTATCAATATCAGACTGATCAGGAATGTCATCTTTCAGCAAACGTCCCTGCATGGTTAAGGTGTCTGTGGTATTGTTGCAATCCAGGATGGGTCCGCTGCTCTCACCGAGACCATTAGCTTCATTTGCTTGATTGGTATAATCAAAATTAGTGCGACTGTAGTTGCCACTGTGAACAGAATAAACATCAAGGATTTCTGGATTTGCTGATTCATGTTTGGGTAAAATCATTGGAATTTTCTTGGGAGTGTTGTGATATGGAATGGTCATTTTTCTTTTAGATGGGAATTTTTGTTTGTGTTCCACTACGCTGCTTCCAGTTGAGGGACAGTTGGCGTCATCATGGTTCAGGTACACAGCTTTGCTGGAGATTTCAGAATTGGGTGTAAGATTCATGTCATAAGTGGAAAGATGTTTGTTTTGTTTCGAGTTAGCACTTTCACATTTTTGATTGTCCTCTTTAATATAGGAGAGACCTGTTGTCACATCTAGTCTCTCTGTAGGCAGAGATACTTTACTTGGCTTGTCACATTGTGGGGAAGACCGTGACAGGTTGTTTGCTAAGCTGTCAAAGCTCCACTTAATCAGGGAGGAGCTCAAATTTGTACAAGATTTTTGGGTACCCTTATCTTCCAAAAAAAGGTCAATGAGGCTACTGGACCATTCAGACAGCCCTGCTCCACTTTCATTCTCATTCTCTCTGAGAATCTTTGGCTTTAGTGATGGGGAGCAGTTAACTTCACTTTGGCCTGTTATTCTTTCCTGCTCAGACACTGACCCCAGAGAGTCATTTGCCGTGTTGTGTGACTGAATTTCATGCGGCTGGTTATGTATGAGCTTCTGGTGCTTTCTGAAGACATCTCTATATTTTGTTCTGAATGTGCAAATTTTGCAAAAAAACGTCATGCACGTCAAGGGCTTTATGACTCTTCCCTGGCCTGCATTGAGGTGAGCTACCTGTTGGGGTACTTTCATATCTGATTTGCTGGACACGATGTGGTCAAATTCTTCAAGACTGTGATATGGTTTGTCCTTTTCATGGGTCTTGGCATGACGGATGAATGTTTGTGGACACCTGGTTCTAAAAACACACCGGGGACACTGCAACTGAGCTTCTCCTCCCTGGCTTCTCGTTTCATTCAGATCTTTAATTTCCTCCATCAACCGCTCCCTTTGCACCTGATGGATCAGCATGTGCTTCTGCAGGGATGAATGCTCACTGAATGAACGCCCACACTCTTTGCATATGAAGGGGCGGAGGATGCTCGCTTGCCCTACCTCATTATTCCCGTCTAAATGATACATCATACGTCTATGCAAATGCTTTTTCTCCTTGAAATTAACATTGCACTTTGTGCATTGGAAGAATGAGTGCTCTGACTCCATGCCTGTTTCCAGTTCTTTCTTCAATGGCATTGGTTGGCCACCCACACAAGTGTCTGTTTCAACGCACCAACCTACATTCTCACTTGAAATTAAGTTCTTCTCAGCTTGGGAATTCCCCAGAAGCAAGTCTGTGTGTGTTTTCAAACTTTCCGGCTCTTGCCTCGAGGAACATTCTTCACTAATGGACGAATCAAAATCCAAGTTTGTGTTAATAAGGGAGGAACAGCTGAAACCCTCGTCAACCTTTTGTTCTATAGGCATCTTTTTTACTCCACATGTTTTTCGTTTCCTCTTTCTTGAGTTGGCTGACTGAAGGCTCCCCAATTTTAACTTTCCTTTTACCACTTCATCAAGTATCCTGCCTTTCAACAGGAAGCACATAAACTTCTCACGGATGCTTCTGTTTAGGCCATCATAGTTGTCGGAGGAGCTTTCTGATGACTCTGACTCAGAATCAACATCCCATAAGGATCCTGCTTTGACGCCGTTGTTTGTCTGCACCCGGCTGTTTGCCCCATTATCTGCATTGTCCCTCACCAAGGGAGTCTCACAGTCACTGTTGTCCAACTCCGATACGGTTCGTGTGGATGCCGCTTTCAGAATGTGCCCTTCTGGTTTTTGCCAAGTGTTTGATTGAAGCTCACAGGGAGGCTCCAACACCTCAGGGTTGGTGTCTGTCCTAGGCAAAGGGGATGCATCCTTGTCAGGGACGTTGGGTTCCTCTGAGGTACAGTGTGAAGCAGATCCATTAACAAGTGCTCCTGAAGGCAATGAATCGTCTGTGCAGGGGGCAGCCAGGACACTGCCACAGACAAATGGGTTCGGCTGTGCTCCATTTAAAAGGCTTTGGTGACTGTCCAAAGATTGGCGCTGCTGTGGTCCCACACTGCTGCTGTTGTTGTAGCAGCAGGTAGACGTGGTGGGAGAGGGAGTGTAAGAGCCTGGCAGCTCCGGAGTATAATATTCAGCAGATTCCACCTCTTTCTCTGTTTCGACACTATTTCTCACTGCTGCCATGGCAGAGACAGCATCTATAAAACACAATTAGCGTCAAACAGATCCATCATCATCATCATCATCATGCATAAGAATTAAACCATCTTAAACAACTGCAAATGTTTACTTCAATGCAAAATTATACTGACCAATGTAAAAATCTGAAAACTAACCTCTTGCCTATGTATAAACAGCTATTTTCTGACTTGAGAGAGAGAAAAATGTTCTCAGTGGAGCCAAAATGAGAAGGCCATTATTTTTTAAGCTGCATTATGGGTTTCCACACCTACTGCCATCATCTATTCACAGCACACCCTGCTGTTAGTCTTGGAAACACTGGTGAAGAAGCTTAATTATGTGAACACACCTTTGGGATCAGACCTTTCTATTTCTTCCACTAAAGTTCCCAGCCACTTCCTAAAATTGAACAATTTCCATGGGAACAAAGTATACCTCCAATGAGATCATATTATTCTATCTTAGCACTCTGTGATGGTGCCAAGGCACATCCCAGCACGAGACTGTTGTTGCTTGATTCTAGTCATATTGACACACACACACACACACACACACACAAGATGAAAAATAAAAGTGGCTAGTGACCGACGAGCACCTTGTAATCATTACAGTTAATGGATGAAGAACCTGCAGAATGAGAGGTGCATCTTAGTTTTTCACCCCACAAAAAGCTTATACCCTAAAAGGGTCCAGACTTGCTTAGATAAATGTATGCTCTGAGGATTTGACATCTAGCACTGGCTGCTCTCAACAGGAAGCTGCGTTGCTAACGAAGTGGTAAATTCAGTGTTAATGAGTGGCTTCACTGTTACCACCTCCAAGGTAAACCTTCCCGGCTCCATATTCTCTCCATCTGTTCGGGTGTGAGGGGTTTTCGGAGGGGGAACAGACGCTCCACATTTAAAGCAAACTTCACTGAAAGCCCTGAACAGCAGGGTGGCAAAGCCATCAGAAGCCGAGTTCGACATTAAATTTACAGACCTCATTAGCTGCCAGCTTCCAAACCGATCTGTTCTATACACCACAAACAGGGGCGAAATGCAATGCGTCTTTTAAAAATTCATTCACTTCTATTTACTCCATTTAATCAATGTTAAAAGGTTGACTTTGCCTTGCTGCGAGCTATTTACAAGGATTACGAGATTAAATAAAATGTGCACTCTGTGCAGAGATCAATCTGATGCGATTAGCTCTTTTTCCTCCTCCAATCTCACACTCCCTTTTCTTTCATTCCCTCCTTCCTTGCCATTGAACATGTTTAATAATGAATGCACAAACAAGCACAAATCAGAAGAGAGCCGATTGTGAGCTTTCTAAATGAACTGCAAAAGTACGAGAGCGCTTAACACTTCTACGACACACACATGTCACTGTGCTTTCTCTCTCTCTGCCACTCCCTGCTCTCTTCATCAGCACTTGCTCTAACACTTAAGTTACACCTCATCTTGGGGTTACTGCTGAAAAACATCTGAGGTGATAATTGCATATTATTACATATTATTCTGCAATCCTGGAAAATGCTTTTTTTTTAACGTACTTATTAATCACAGGGGATAAGAACTACAAGCACAAGAACTACAATTTACTTTGTGTTTTCAGCTTAAGGTTCCTTCGTACTTATTCCAAAAATAATTACATATTACACGAAAAACCAGTGACCCTGTAAATAAGCACCGTGTGCTGCTATTACCGTTATGTATGATGTGTCATGCATATCTACATAATTTTATCAATTCTGAAGTTGTGCCGCTCTAAAGCAACACTAGTGCAAATTCAGGGGGAAAGTTTTACAAGTGTTAACTATTGCCCAAGTGCTTAAAATAACACTAAAAGTTTACAGTGTTCCAGAATATATACATACATATATACATACATAGAAAACACACACACGCGCCTCACTTTCCACGGTTAACTGGACCAAGATCCCCCCACGACCACCGAATTCCATTAAGTAGGATCAATCCCCCCACAACTGACATATACGTACTTGTATGTGTATATAATATCAATAAATACATATTCAATGCTATAACTGCTTATAACAAACATTAAAAAAATAATGCATAAGACGTACATAAATTATAAATACACACATACAGAAACGTGCATACAAACAGATGTGCACCTCACAAAAATGTAACTAGTTTTGCTGGGGGGGGGGGTTGTTTTATTTTTGTGTTTGTTTAGAGGCTTTTTGTTGTTTTTTGCATAATTGGCCTTGTTTTTCCAGAATTTCCCTGAACTTTTGCTCCTATTCTTCCTTAATTTCCTTATTTTTTAATTTGATGAATATTTAAAAAACAAATAAATAAATAATTAATTAATTTTTAAAAAAAAATACAATGAAGACACATGAATTGAAGCGTGAAGTAGCGAGGGATCCCTGTATAATATATCATCATCGTTCTTCTTTTCCTTTCGGCTGTTCCCTTCAGGGGTCACCACAGTAAATGATCTGCCGCCATCTCACCCTAACCTCTGCATCTTCTACTCTTACTCCAACGACCTTTATGTCCACCTTCACCACATCCATAAATCTTCTCTTTGGTCTTCCTCTGGGCCTTCTGCCTGGTAGTTCCAACCTCAGCATCCGACTACCAATATACTCACTATCCCTCCTCTGTACATGTCCAAACCATCTCAATCTAGCATCTCTGAATTTGACTCCAAAACATCTAACATGTGCTGTCCCTCTGATGTACTCATTCCTGATCCTATCCATTCTCGTTACTCCCAATGAGAACCTCAACATTTTCATCTCTGCTACCACCAACTCTGACTCCTGTCTTTTCCCCAGGGCCACTATTTCTAAACCATACAACATCACTGGCCTCATCACCGTCTTGTACAGTTTTCCCTTCATTCTTGCCGATACTCTCCGATCACACATCACACCGGACACTTTTCCCCATCCATTCCAATTCCAACCTGCCTGCACGCGCTTCTTCACCTCTTTTCCACACTCTTCAATGCTCTGGATTGTTGAGCCTAAGTACTTAAAATCCTCCACCTTCTTTATCTCTGCCCCCTGTAACCTCACCGTTCCTCTTGGGTCCTTGTCGTTCACACACATGTATTCTGTCTTACTGAGACTAACCTTCATTCCCCTCCTTTCCAGGGCATACCTCCACCTCTCTTGATTTTCCTGCACTTGTTCTCTGCTCTCACTACAGATCACAATGTCATCTGCAAACATCATAGTCCATGGAGATTCTTGTCTAACCTCGTCTGTCAGCCTGTCCATCACCATAGCAAACAAGAAGGGGCTGAGAGCTGACACTTGATGCAGTCCCACCTTCACCTTGAATTCGTCGGTCACATCGACAGCACACCTCACCACTGTCTTACATCTCTCATACATGTCCTGCACCACTCTAACATACTTCTCTGCCACTCAAGACTTCCTCATACAATACCACAGTTCTTCTCTCGGCACCCTGTCATATGCTTTCTGCAGATCCACAAAGAAACAATGCAGCTCCTTCTGACCTTCTCTGTACTTCTCTATTAACATCCTCAAAGCAAACACTGCATCTGTGGTGCTCTTTCTTGGCATGCAACCAAATTGTTGTTCACAAATGCTGACCTCTGCCCTTAGTCTAGCTTCCACTATTCTTTCCCATAATTTCATTGTATGGCTCATCAACTTTATCCCTCTGTAGCTGCCACAACTCTGCACATCTCCCTTGTTCTTAAAAATGGGCACAAGCACACTTCTCCTCCATTCCTCCGGCATCTGCTCACTTTCTAAGACCTTGTTGAATATTCTTGTCAGAAAATCTACTGCTACCTCCCCAAGACACTTCCATATCTCAACCGGTATGTCATCAGGACCAACTGCCTTTCCACTCTTCATCCTCTTCAATGTCCTCCTCACTTGACCCTCACTGATCTTTGCGACTTCCTGGTCCTCAACGGTCACCCCTTCTACTCTTTTTTCTCTCTCATTTTCCTCAAATGCTCTTCAAAGTACTCTTTCCATCTTCCCAGCACACTTCTGTCATCAGTCAATACATTTCCCTCTCTGTCCTTTATCACTCAAACTTGCTGCACGTCTTTCCCATCTCTATTTCTCTGCTGTGCTAACCTGTATAAATAATTTTCTCCCTCCTTACTGTCCAACCTATCATACAAGTCATCATACACCTTCTGTTTGGCCTCTGACACCGCTACCTTCGCCTCACGCTTTCTTCGGTCCTCTCTGTGTTCCACTTTTTCTTAGCTAACCTCTTCTTTTGTACACACTCCTGCACTTCCTCATTCCACCACCAAGTTTCCTTATCTACTTTCCTTTCAAAGGACACACCAAGTACTCTCCTACCAGTCTCCTTGATCACATTGGCTGTGGTTGTCCAGTCATCTGGAAGCACTTCCTGACCACCCAAAGCTTGTTTCAACTCCTCCTTGAAGACAACACGACACTCTTCCTTTTTCAGCTTCCACCACTGTCTTCTGCTCTGCCTTTTTCACCTTCTTCACCATCAGCGTCATCCTGCACACCACCATCCTATGCTGTTTGGCAACACTCTCACCCACTACTACTTTGCAGTCACTGACTTCCTTCAAATTACATCGCCCACACAAGATGTAGTCTACCTGTGTGCTCTTACCTCTGCTTTCATAAGTCACCCTATGCCTCTGTCTCTTCTTGAAAGTATTCACCACAGCCATTTCCATCCTTTTTGCAAAATCAATCAACATCTGTCCTTCTGTGTTCCTGTCCTGGCTACCAAACCTGCCCATCACTTCCTCGTCCCCTCTGTTGCCTGCACCAACATGTCCATTGAAGTCTGCCCCAATGACCACTCTTTCACCTCTGGGGGTACTCTGCATCACTTCATCTAACTCACTCCAGAATCTCTCCTTCTCTTCTAGCTCACATCCTGCCTGTGGAGCATAAGCACTAACAACATTGAACTTCACACCTTCAATATCTAACTTGAGACCTATCACTCTGTCTGACACTCTTTTCACTTCTAGAACATTCCTGACAAACCCCTCCTTCATGATGACTCCTACTCCTAGAGGTTAATTGGTTGATTCAGATGATTAGGTTAATAGCTCGTTCAGAGTACCTTTTCATGATATGCTAATTTTTTGAGATAGGAATTTTGGGTTTTCATAAGCTGTGTGCCAAAATCATCAGTACTAAAACAATAGAAGACCTGAAATATTTCAGTTGGTGTGCAATGAATCTAAAATATATGAAAGTTTAATTTTTAATCAGTACATTACAGAAAATAATGAACTTTATCACAATATGCTCATTTTTTGAGAAGGACATGCAGACATACATGCATAGACATACATACACATATACACACACCTTAACTTATGAAGTTAATCTGTTTCGAGGGCAAGCTCGTAAGCGGAAACATTTCATTAGATGAAACAAATTCTAAAATGAAACAATAGAAAACCAATTAATCCATTCCAACCCACTCCTAAACTCATAACCTGACACAAACATGTATATTGACATTATGTACATGTGTATTTATTGATATTATATACACGTACTAGTCCTTCTCAAAAATCATCTGAATCAACCAATTAACTCTAAACACCTGCAAAAGATTCCTGAGGCTTTTAAAAACTCCCAGCCTGGTTCATTACTCAAAACCACAATCATGGGTAACACTGCCGACCTGACTGCTGTCCAGAAGGCCATCATCGACACCCTCAAGCAAGAGGGTAAGACACCGAAAGAAATCTCTGAGCGAATAGGCTGTTCTCAGAGTGCTGTATCAAGGCACCTCAGTGGGACGTCTGTGGGAAGGAAAAAGTGTGGCAGAAAATGCTGCACAACCACAAGAGGTGACCGGACCCTGAGGAAGATTGTGGAGAAGGGCTGATTCCAGACCTTGGTGGACCCATGGAAGCAGTGGACTGGGCTGCAGGTGCCGCATTCCCCAGGTAAAGCCACTTTTGAACCAGAAACAACGGCAGAAGCGCCTGACCTGGGCTGGGCTGGGCTACAGAGAAGCAGCACTGGACTGTTGCTCAGTGGTCCAAAGTACTTTTTTCGGATGAAAACGAATTTTTCATGGCCATTCAGAAATCAAGATGCCAGAGTCTGGAGGAAGACTGGGGAGAAGGAAATGCCAAAATGCCTGAAGTCCAGTGTCAAGTACCCACAGTGAGTGATTGTCTGGGGTGCCGTGTCATCTGCTGGTGTTGGTCCACTGTGTTTTATTAAGGGCAGGGTCAATGCAGCTAGCTGTCAGGAGATTTTGGAGCACTTCATGCTTCCATCTGCTGAAAAGCTTTGTGGAGATGAAGATTTAATTTTTCAGCATGACTTGGCACCTGCTCACAGTGCCAAAACCACTGGTAAATGGTTTACTGACCATGGTATTACTGTGCTCAATTGGCCTGCCAACTCTCCTGACCTGAAACCCATCGAGAATCTGTGGGATATTGTGAAGACAAAGTTGAGAGACACCAGACCCAACACTGTGGATGAGCTTAAGGCCGCTATCGAAGCATCCTGGGCCTCAGCAGTGCCACAGGCTGATTGCCTCCATGCCACACCACATTGAAGCAGTCATTTCTACAAAAGGATTCCTGACCAAGTATTGAGTGCATAACTGAACACAATTATTTGAAGGTTGACTTTTTTGTATTAAAAACACTTTTTTTTTTTTAAATTGGTCGGATGAACTATGCTAATTTCTTTGAGATAGGAATTTGGGGTTTTTATGAGCTGTATGCCAAAATCATCAGTATTAAAACAATAAAAGACCTGAAATAATGCAGTTGGTGTGCAATGAATCTAAAAAATATGCAAGTTAAATTTTTTGAGAAGGACGAGTACATGTAAGTATATGTCAGTCGGGTTGGGGGGGGGTGTTGATCCTGCTTCGTGGAATTCGGCGGTCGTGGTGGGGGGATCTCCGTCCCCTGTATCATATCAATAAATATCCCTGTATCGGTATCCCTGTATAATATCAATAAATACATATTCAACACTATGAATGCTTATAACAATTAAACATTCAAATATAAAGCATAAAATGTAAACAAAATATAAGTACACACAGTACACAGTCGCGCACGCACATTCACTCAGATGTGCACCTTACATAAAAATGTAAGTAGTTTTGATGGGGGGTTGGGTTGCTTTTTTTTTGTTTATTTGGGGTTTTTTTTGCATAATTGGCCTTGTTTTGTGCCTTTTTCCTTAACCCCCCCCCCCCCCCCCCCAATTTCTTTATTTTTTTAATTCAAAGAATACTTATATACAAAAAAAAAAAAAAAAAAAAAAAAAAAAAACGATGCACTGAGGCCACATGAATTGAAGCGCAAAGTAGCAAGGGATCCCTGTACTGTAATTAACAATAAATAATAAAACAAGAATTAACAATAAGTCAATCAGCAACACAGTATGTGTGTCTGAACTTAACAATCGCACTTAAAATTAATTTACACTACTTTCGTCTTTTTTTTTTTTTTTTTTACTTTTTATTTATTTAGGGGATTTTTTCACTGTTTTATTTCACTCCACTAATTTTTATCACTTGTCTTCTGCAGCTTGGCCGCACTCTCATCGCCGTCGATCTCTTTCGACTTGATCCACAACAGGAGAAACCTCTCCATCTCATCACTGAGTCCTAACCTTTCCTTAGACCAAATAGTAACACCCCCCACCCCACACACTGCTGGTTTAACACTCTTTAACATGGCCTTCTGTTTGAGCATTGTACAGATGTTCGATGCATTCTTCCCATCCTCATTACACAGATAGGCCACGTGGACTCCTTTTTCATGTTTAGCTATGATTTCGAGCTTCGTTTCAAGAGAAATCGATTTTCTCCTCTTGAATACATCAGCCACCTTCTTACAACCCATCTTAGAAACACTGGGAGATGCACAATAAAAAAAGTCTAAAAAAAAAAAAAAGAAAGTAAAAAAATCCGAAACAGAAAAGAAAAACTTTTGTGCACGTGCACGCCCCTAATGTTGGTGTGAAAAGGAGAGCAGGAGAAGAGACGTGAAAGAATATGAGGCTAATTGGCATGTATGACTCTGGGGAACATGCTTTTTTAACATACTGGTGGACCAGCTTTATAAGTGTGATTTCACATCCTCTCCAGTAGGTAGCAGTGGCACTCTCACTGTGTTTACTAGGGTGTAGGGAAAAAGCACCGAGCAAACGATATGAAGTGCAGTAAACACTGTTTATCGTCACGCATGGAGTGGTGGGGGGGTACAATTTTTTTTTTTTTCCTATAGGGGGAATAACAGAAAATTGAGAAGCACTGCACATGGCGTTCTCACAGTGCAGAGGAATACACATAGAACACAAGGCTAATCAACAGGGGAAAGCCATTTTCTGAGCAGAGCTCGTAAGTCAAAAATTTGCTCGTTGGATGGGGCAGATTTTTGGTGGAATCAAAGCTCGTGTCTTGGAAAATTCGTTATTAGGAACACTCGTAAGTCGAGGTACCACTGTATATATACACACACGCGCATGCGCAAGAGAGTGTGAGGGAGTAAGTAAAAAACAATAAATAAACAAAAGGTTTTATGGGTTTTTTTGTTTTACATTTATTTAAATCATGCTGGAGGCAGGTGAGCTCAGAATGCATGAATGAGCAGGTGCAGAGCAGTGGAATCGTGCCTCTAATGAGTTTTAATGGGTTTAGTATATAATACTCCATGTATAAACAAAGAAATGCTAATGTAAATGTTCAGTTCATTCCATGTATGTAGTAGTATTTTTTGGGACCACACATTTAAATATTAACATGCTAAAAGAAAAACAAACCACACTCTGAAAAAAAATATATGCACTATACAAAAGATGTAGGGAAGAAATAAGGAAATTATGGTTTAATTTCTACTTCAAAACATTGCCGAGATTATGTCACCTGTTTCAGGTGACTATAACAAGCCATGAGTGTCTGGTGTCATGATTGATGCCTTATCCACTCAGAATAAAGGTTTTTTAATCATTAATGGTGAATCAGATCACCACATCCTGTGTGCTATATATTAATTAATAACATTATTCTCAAGTTTTGCATGTGGCTTGTATCATTTTGGATAAATAAATCTATTTTAGTGAGCCCTCGTAGCCTGTGGATGCGAGTTATTCTAGAGGAAGGCACACCCATCAAGATGGACGATTCATCATGAAATAATGGTGAATTAAGTTTCTGATTAGGACACGTAGATCCAAAATATGCCAACAAACAGTTGTAATATCCCTGGGGTATACGCTTAATGAAAACCCATACGCATGCTGAGAAGTTTTGCTGCAGTTCGACAAGTTTATGAGGAAAATTAATCAAGCGAGGTCACTAAACAACTTGCTGTCTCTCTCAGGCTTTTCCTCATGGACTTTTTGAACACTTTTCCAAATAAGAGCTCAGAAATAACTTTGCTTTATTACATTACTTACTCAGAGCATAGAGGCACTTCCCTGGAACAACTCCAAAAAAAAGTCACCCTCAAACACACAAGTGCTCATCGAGAAGCACATTCTGACAATTCAAACATCCTAGACAGCACAAATGGTGAGAGGCTGCATTTTCCCTGGGCAGCTGCTGAAAGCTATGCTGATGCAAAGCTGCAGCAATGTGAACTCATCCAGATTAAAAATGGACCACCGAACTCGAAAAACGACAATAGAACACTCTGTCCCCATGATATGGCCTCTCTAATTGAAAGAAATTCAACAACTATTCTGTAGCACATCAATTATTCTCAAAATATAGGGAGAGTAAGTTGGTGAGTCCAGGTCATGCTTGTTGCTAGCTTTAGCATAGCGGGGAGGGGAGGAAAGGCAGCAAGTGACTGATAAAAGGGGACAGGCAGCAAGTGACAGTCGGGCTAAAACAGAAGCCGTGTTCGATAGCAGGTAGGAACATCAAACAGCAAGTTCACAGGAAGCCCATGCAACCTCGTCTTGAGGAAGGATTTTCTGTTGTGGTGAGTAGATTAGCGCCTGACGCAGTCTCATTTACTATCCAGTAGTGTTCGCGCAGGGATTAAACCATATCAACTTTGAAGCCTTAAACAATATCTTTCAAAATTAAAGGGATTAAGACAGGGGTGTCTGATGGGGATTTCCCAAGGCTTTGTCAGGTTTCAACTTCCATTGCTTTTTCTTAAAAAGAGAAAAAAGTGAAAGAGAGCGAGCAAAAGTGAGAAACAGCTATGTGACTGTTATAGTGGCCTGGATGCAGTCTTTCCACACACAGCCCAGAAAATTTTAAGTCACTCCAATTTCAACACATTTTTGAAGATGAACAATTCCACAACCAAAATTAAAAATACAAGATTAAAAACATTTACTCATCGCTGGTCTACGTAGATGATTCATTTCCTTTATTTATTCAGGATGGTAATCCGGATCACCTAGATTTGAAATGCGTCTTCAGTTAAACCTCAACCATTTACAGTTTTAAAAATAAAATTGAAACCCAAATCCAAACTAAACTGTGAATCATTTTTCAAACCTACCTGTTCAAATTATCAGTAACGCTACTCTATAGCTGAGGCTTGTGAGAAGTGACACCAAACCACAGAACTCTGGCACAAACAGAGATGCTTCAGTGTTTTTGGTCGCGAGACAGCCTATGTCCAGTGTTCCAAAAAAGAGAAGTGTTAAACCAAATTAACTGGCAAGTTTGAACATCTTGACAGTTCAAAAATCTTTATTTGGAAAGTGCCCTTTTCAGTTTGTCTGAAATACATAAAATATTACTCTGAGCCCATTGCCCCTGTTTAGGCCCAAAAATACTGTATGAAGCTCACAATTAATATCCTATTTTCTTTATACGTTGAATTCTTAAAAGTGCAAAGGTGTCCGTATGAGCGCGAGTTCAAGATTGGTGATGCATTCTCAACCATCTGCCCTGGCTTGATTTTGCTGATGCGGGGAAGAAAAAGAAGGAAGGGGGGGGGGGGGTAACCACCTTAAACTTTGTTGCCGTCACTTCTCTTAGACACGTGATTGATCAGATGAAAGCAATCCCATGTCAGTGTCAACGCTCAGCTCTAAAAGCAGGATCAGGTCTGGCAAGCAACTACCATCGCACTTGCATTTAGAGAAATGTCAAGAGCTGTAGATATTGGGACAGGGCTGTTCTTATTAGCTTTCATTAAAATGTAGCGTGAAGTGTTGAGTGAGACGTGAATGACATGAGAGAGCAGAAGGGATGTTAAATTAAGGTGGAGAGTATTAGAAAAAAACAGAACAATTTTAGTTGTGCAGATAAATAGACATAACATGCAACAGTACAAATGCATTATGTAGTCTGTTCACAGGTAAACAATATTAAGCAGGGCTTTCCTACAAAGTGTGTGTGTGTGTGTGTGTGTGCGCGCGCGCATGTTAACCCCCAGCACACACAGGGCCTCCTGATCATCTCACCTCATTCAAACACTTCCCTCAGGGTATGTAAAAAGAAAGAAGTCACTTTCTTATTATTTGCCTGCTGTTTGTCAATGGTTACCATTAAAGCTGAATGAAGATGCAGAGCTTTTAAAAGACGCCAATTAACACCTGAGCAGATTCTGATCAGAGTGTCCACAGCAATAAAAAAAAAAATAACACAGACACCCACACAATACAGAAAAAAAAAAAAAAAAAAAAAAAAAAAGAGGGCCATGAGTGGAGAGGAGTTTATAGTAGATAATGCTGAGACAGTCCTAGTGGAAAGATGAAAAATGTTCTCTCAGGGGATTTCACGCCTGACTGGGAAGTAGAGGTGGGACAAGAAGCGACAGAAAGCTAATGAGTCTAATGGTAAATGTACACAATAAAAAGTAGAAGAGGGTTATGACATCCCAATTAATACAAAGGTGAGCATCAGGGTGCGGTATGATAAGGTCATTAATCCTTCAAGGGAATAAAGAGAAATGATAAAATGTTAATGATGCTGAAGCTCAGATCAAAATGTGAGTGACCAAATCAAAAAAGGCTCAAAAACCTGTTCTGACACATGATGAACAACATGACCTCAGTCTGGGTGTGTTTGGAGTATAGTGTTGTGTTCCTATATTTACAAAGGACAGGATATGTACAGCTAATAACCTCAATAGGCTGTGCCTACTGTGACTGAAACACTAAGGAAATATCGTTTTATAAATGTAAAACCTTGTTTATTTATTGGAGGGGGTGATCAAAAAGCAAGGATTGAATTCCCCAGACTATTTAACATCTCTTCTGTACATGATAAACATTACTGTAATAAATGGAGCCTTCATGTGCTCTCAGAATTAAGGGAAATATAAGCTGCCGACTCAGAAATTGCAAACACTCTTAAGTCATAATGTGCAGTGGGAACTGCAGAAATAATTTTCATACCAGAGTTCCCCAGATGGTGTGAAGACCTTTCAACATGGCAGAGGACGGGTTTAGTAATAGTGGGGAAGCAGTTGTTCATTTTTTTTTTTTAAATGGCAATTTTTTTTAGAAGCAGTCGCCCATGTTCTTTTAATCTGCAAACTACGTGCACATAACCGTATATAGAAGAATGCTAGTTATGGTTCTACCCATAGCAAATGGACTCATCTAGTGCAAAGCTACAAGGAAGTGGTTGTCATGGGAACATGGACAACCTAATGCCCATCATTTTTTTCTCTCTCTCCAATAACAAAAGCACTCGTAGGTAACATACTCATAATTTTGACTTCAAGTGTGAAGGAACAATTCCAATAGCACATGAAGTTAACATTATTAAACGACTGGAGAACTCAATTCTGATCAGTCAAAGAAGGCATATTGCCATTTCTGTATAAACCGACCGTTGCTATGAACATTTAAAAAATTATTTTATTACTTCAGATAATGATGCGTATACTTCAGCCAATCTGATCAACATAATGTGTGCACGACACAAATCCCCAGAATTTCTATCCTTACGCACTGTGTATGTGCTGCCTGTACATGTGCAAAGAATTGTAAAATACAGAACAACATTTTATTTAATATCCCCCCTGAACTCATCTCATTATTCTTCATCCCAACATCAGCATTAAAAATTAATTTGAATTACCAACCACAGTGCATGCTTCGTGTTTGGTTTTATCTTATTCAGGGATTGCAGGCAGAGGCACCACTCTTTGACAAAGTGGTAATGAGCATGTGCTCAGAAACACGCCTGTATTCAGCAGAACATCAAGCATATATTTGATTGGTGCACAACACTGTAATGGCACAATCTGACTGGTTTTCCATCTCTGAAGGCGAGGTGGATGCCGAAGAACAGCCCCAAAGATGGAGTGTCCAAAGGAGTATTTTATTCAACATCCAATCAGGAGGTGAATAATGTTTTAGCATATACTGCACAGAAACATAAGCAATCCAGATGTTTATAGTTTGTTGCATATTTTAATTATGGTAGACGAAGGTCATGAGTGCAGCCTGCACTAACCAAAGCTGTGTAGCTAAAGTATTCTTTTAAAACTCATTCAGTTTCATTATATCCTACATAGAAACATGGGGAGGGAGCAAGAGACCCACATACAATGACATTTTATGGTTTATTTCTCAATTCTAAAGCATAATGATGACACTGCCCTCTCAAAATAGGCATAACTCTCATTTTCAGAAAGATATGATGAAGTATATGGGTGACCATTGTCATGATTTTACGAAAAGTAATAATATTACTTAGTTGGCTCATGTTGCTGTGTATGATATACTAAAATATCCACCTTGGCTATTTCTTCAGGAATAATCAGCGATATTCACGGCACCTACAGAGGATAATGCTGTATTTGGAGAAATCTGTCTGCACATTCAAGTCGATGCTGCACAAAGCCAAGTCCACTCGAGTATACTCAGGCTCTTCTTATTACTATGTACACTACACTTATTCGCTTACCACTTCGGTGCCTTCTCCCTGAAATGACTCATTTTTGGATGCCGCAAAAATCCCTTGTGCCCCACGTTTAAACTGTTGCAGTTTTATGATGGACCATGTGGATTTAATCTGCACAATAACAGACAATCTGCCAAATAAGTGCAGCTCAAGTGTTTGGTTTTATTGATCACGCAATGCCTAAGAGACACCAGCTCGTTCCTGTGGATTTTACTGAGAAAACTCCAAACAGGGAGGTAATGCTAAATTTATTTACTTATTTTTTAAACAAAAATACAAGCCAAGATTCACTAAATTCAATTATATAGTTACATAGAGTATTATTCTAGATTGAGATTGGATATAATGCTGGCTGCTATTATTTTCCTTTGAATTCTACTTTCCCCCCCCCAAAAAAAAACAAAAATAAAAACAAACAAAAAAAAACTGCAGAACCATCAAGAGACTACTTTAGAATCAGAATATTTTATTGATCCTGAAGGAAATGGTGTACATAGTTCCTCCATACAAGTAAGAGTGAGATAAAAGCTCTACAAAGAAAATGACATTGATGCATGGGGGGGAAAAAAAAAAAAAAAAAAAAAAATTATATATATATATACACACACACGTCTGAGATTAGAGGTTAGTAATATCCATACACTGTAAACAGAATGAATGAATCCTGTTAGTGAGTGCTATGTATTATCCATATGATAAACAGTAGAATGTAAATATACAACAGTGGATGTTGTTGCTATATGGAGGAGGTGTACAGTTCAATGTTCACAGGTAGTAATGATTTTCTGTGTCATTCAGTACAGCATTTAGCTAATAATCTCTCACTGAACGGCTCCTGTGACTGATCAGCAGGTTGTGAAGCGGGTGGGAGGTATTGATCAATATTGTCTTTATTTTGGAGAGCATTTAGCTCTCCGACATTACCGTCAGAGAGTCCAGCTCCATCCCCACAATGTTACAGGTCTTGCGAATCAGTTTGTTCGTGTCTGGCTGCATCTGTGACCCTCAGCCTGCTGCCCCAGCATGCAACAGCATAGAGGATAGCACTGACCACAACAGACCCTTAGAACATCCTGAGCAGGGTCCTGACCTGTTAAATGACCTTTGCCGCCTCAAAAAAAAAATAGAGACAGTTCTGTAACTTTTTTAAATATGCGTTAGTGTTCCTAGCCCAGTCTGTCAATATGAACTTCAAGGTATTTTGAAGGAAGCACATAATACTTCCCAATGCTCCTTTATGTCCATGAGTGGGTCTTTTGCTGAATAAATTACTTATTTAGATAAACAACACTAAAAATTATTTATTCATGGTCATGAAATGTGGAGTACTATGCTACATTACAGCGCATGCACAAAGTACATTTAAAAACACTAGAGATGACATTCTGAAAGACTATTCTTTAACCCAGCTGCTGATCGCTGTTAAGGTCCATATGGTGGAGTCAAATGATATCAGTGATCCAATTCTGCCCCCTAGTGATGAACTTAACAGGGACATGGCTATGGTGGAGATGTTGGGAGTTGTGCTGATTCTGTAGATGTACAGCTTTGGAGAGGATGTGTGAGCTTTTGTGTTTCATGTAATTCCCTTAATGAAGTGTTTAATTAAGGAAAGCCTTTCATTTGCCTGTTGAGGTGTGGATAAGTGACTGCTACAGGGACATCGCAATAAAACTTATTCACGCCTGCTACCTCAGGTGAGAAAACTCGTTATCCCATTAGCCATTAACATGACAGGGCTTGAGAAAGTTAAGGTAATGTAAGAGCTTGGCACATGCAAGAGGAGAGACTGCACAGCACCGTTTCAGTCAAGTAGTCACAGCCTATATACACGAGTACAAGCTTTAAAGAAACAGCACTTTGGTACCAAGAGCAACTGTAACACATTCAGTGATAGCACCTCGATACTTTCGCAAGACGAATGAGGTCACAGATCATTGTCCAATTACACAAAGTCATTTTGGCAGGTGTGCACACACGAACGATTCCAGAAACCTGATTCCTTTTTGACTTGTGTTGTGTGCCATGAAGAGAAGATGAATGTCTCCATGACGAGGTTGCCAAGCAAGTGTGACTGACAGCTCTGATTTCATATGACTGCTGATCACACCCAGTTATAGTATCATAGCAGTTCACACATCCCAGCTCGACTCAAAGTGTCACTGAATGTCTGTGACTTTGCATGCACACGCAAATCCACACACAGTGCACATCCAGAGTGAGATTTTGCTCAAAAGCCACCAGAGTTTGTATTTCCATTTATTTTATATTCATCATTATACTGTAAAGCATTTTACAATTTATGAGGTCAAATTGGATACACATATATACATATACACACGTATATACTAGTCCTTCTCAAAAAATTTGTATATTGTGATAAAGTTCATTATTTTCTGTAATGTACTGATAAACGTTAAATTTTCATATATTTTAGATTCATTGCACGCCAACTGAAATATTTCAGGTCTTTTATTGTTTCAATACTGATGATTTTGGCATACAGCTCATGAAAACCCAAAATTCCTATCTCAAAAAATTAGCATAGTTCATCCGACAAAAAAAAAAAGGGGTGTTTTAAATACAAAAAAGTCAACCTTCAAATAATTATGTTCAGTTATGCACTCAATACTTGGTCGGGAATCCTTTTGCATAAATGACTGCTTCAATGCGGCGTGGCATGGAGGCAATCAGCCTGTGGCACTGCTGAGGTGTTACGGAGGACCAGGATGCTTCGATAGCGGCCTTAAGCTCATCCACAGTGTTGGGTCTGGTGTCTCTCAACTTCTCTTCACAATATCCCACAGATTCTCGATGGGGTTCAGGTCAGGAGAGTTGGCAGGCCAATTGAGCACAGTAATACCATGGTCAGTAAACCATTGACCAGTGGTTTTGGCACTGTGAGTAGGTGCTGAAAAATGAAAATCTTCATCCCCATAAAGCTTTTCAGCAGATGGAAGCATGAAGTTCTCCAAAATCTCCTGATAGCTTGCTGCATTGACCCTGCCCTTGATAAAACACAGTGGACCAACACCAGCAGCTGACATGGCACCCCAGACAATCACTGACTGTGGGTACTTGACATTGGACTTTAGGCATTTCCTTCTCCCCAGTCTTCCTCCAGACTCTGGCACCTTGATTTCCGAATGACATGCAATTTTTTGAGATAGGAATTTTGGGTTTTCATGAGCTGTATGCCAAAATCATTAGTATTAAAACAATAAAAGAGCTGAAATATTTCAGTTGTGTGTAATGAATCTAAAATATATGAAAGTTTAATTTTTATCAGTACATTACAGAAAATAATGAACTTTATCACAATATGCTCATTTTTTGAGGACTAGTGTACATATAATATATATAATTAATTATATATATATATATATATATATATATATATATATATATATATATATATATATATATATATATATACACACACACACACACACACACACTAATGTGGCAAGAAATTGAAAAATGAACTTGTTTTGATTTAGGATGGTGTGTGAAATGAAAATTGTGATTCACTTGCAAATGTGAAATATTAAAAATCTATATTATTTCAATTCAGTGGCTGTGCAAAACCAGCATGGTAGCCCCACCTAGGATTTTTTCCTGCCTTTTTGCTTGCTCCGTTACCCCTCTCACTGGAACCCACTATCCAATAAATCAAAAAGCCTGTCCCCACCCAATAACACTAACATGACAACATCACACAAGCACAGCAAGTAAGAATTTGGCCTAAAAAATAAATAAATAGATAAATAAATAAATAGCGTCTTCCCTGTAATTCAGAAACGGTTCGCTTATGAACATCTGGCAGCCCAAACCACAGTCTATCAGCAACCTGTTGCAACTAAAGACATTAGCACAACACAGTTGCTTCAGAATCTCAGACGTGATTTATGATGTCCAATTATAGACTGCTGAAAACATTTGTTCATTCTTACTCTTATTGAAATGGATTGCAGATATGAGCTACCAGGCCAAAAGAATTTTACCGAAGGTCACCCCACCGAATCTATACAGCACTACAGATGAAACATACCATACCTACATGGTTAATATAGAATTAAAGTAAATTATTTAAAACATCTCCGGTCTTATTTCTTTAGAGTACAGGGATTCCTCATTTTCTACGATTAATTGGGACCGAGACCACCCCGCTGATTTCCACGAAGTAGGATCAACTAGCACCACCGACGACTGACGTATATGTATACAATATGAATAAATATATATTCAATGCTATAAATGCTTATAATTAAACATTCAAAAATAATGTATAAGATGTAAATAAAATATAAATACACACACAGACATACAGACGCATGCGCACACAGATGCACCCCTCACATAAAAATGCAAGTAGTTTTGATGGAGGGGATTTTGGGTTGTTTTTTGTTTGTTTGGGGTTTTTTTTTGTATAATTGGCCTTGTTTTGTGGCATTTTCCTTAAAATTTCCCCCATTCTTCCTTAAATGTCCTTATTTTTTAATTCGATGACTATTTATAAAAAAAAAAAAGCAATGCACTGAAGCCGCATGAATTGAAGCGAGAAGTAGCAAGGGATAACTGTATTCGGTTTTAAAAACTATATTTAGGTTTTGAAAACACACACGAATTAATTTACTTGGGTTTACATTTCACTGATTCTGAAGGAAGAAGGGCAGAAAGAAACTACGAGATTCCAGTGATAAATTAATTCGGAAATGGATTTTCTGCTGTGTTGATACCGTTAAAACTTGGTTGAATAATGTGATTGCTTTAAAAATACTATACAGCATCACACATGAAACATGCCATGTCTCACTCCTTTCATTTCTAGGTAAATAAATACACTTTAAAATTAATTATTCAAAAAATAAATAAAAGCCCCTGAGATCTTATTTCTTGACACACAAATTTTGTTTGAAAAACTAACCCCAACACGGACACACACACACACACACACACATTTTTTTCATGGCATGTTATTTACTCAGGTTTATATTTCAATGATTCTGAAAAAGGAAAACCAGGAAGTAGCTACTAGATCATAAATCATACTGCAATCAGGTGCAGGTTAAAAATACACAAGATTGTTTTTAAACCATATCACATAGGCCTAATACACGGAAATTAAATGAATCTGTTGGCAACACAGGTCTTACCAATAGTTTCCAAAACAGTGGCACCATCCAGACGTGTGATCGCCAGCCTGGAAAAGAGAAAACATATTAAACAAGCTTTACTGAACACAAAAGCACATACAGAAATCCAGGATATACCACAAAAGAAGACATTTTTGGGAAAAGAAAAACAAAGACAAAAAAAATAGACATGCATCAAGTTCATTCTTTAACTTTTGGTGCAGATATTATTCATGGGAGTGGGTAGGATGAGTGTAAAGAACCCGAAGACCAGCCCACACCTGCCCCTGAACAAAGCTCCTAAATATAAATCACTTCAGGTTATTGCATCATAAAAATGCCTTACTTTCCCACAATGATGCTATTGCAAAGGACAAAATAAATAAATAAATAAATAAAAACTTTGCCAAAACCATAACCTGCTTTGAGGCTTTGTATGAGTTAACATTAACAAGTAAATTACATCAGACTCTTAAGACTCTCAAACTCTTGTCTGCTGATATGCAAGTTTACATATATATAATAAATATATATAAAAAAAACCTGCATCACCCTCCCTCACTGACATACACATACCCAAAAAAGTATCCAGCAGACAACGAAAACTTCTAAAGCATTCCGAGGTATTATCTGAACCTGGCTTCATCTGCACTCCACCACTCAATTAGGTTTAATGTGATGAGATCAAGAACTATCCATCACCCCCCCTCCCGCACATACACGCACGCACACCATTTCAGGACTTATATTAAAAATTGAAGATTTACTTTGTACTGTTGCTTTAAAAATCTGAAAATAGAAAACGTTAACTCCCCATTACATGGACACAGTTTTTGCCTTTTTAACACAGTATTTAAGCAATAAATCTTTTGATGTTTACCGAGTTAAATCATATTCACTGATTTCAAATCCCATCATTTCAGACAGGCATATTCCCTTTAATTATGGGTCTGGAATGACCTCTGCTGCACTTTATTATTGGATTTCCATGTTTTCTATGTTATGGTCCCCATTGTATGTATTCTGTGTCATTACTGTTTCCATTGTTTTACATTTATATGGTTTATGGTTTTGTATGGCAACCTTGAGTGTCCTGAAAGGCGCCTCATAAATAAAACACATTAATATATTCATTTGAACATTTCTTTGCCATCAAACTGACACCATGACAGTTCTACCATGTTTTATTAAAATTTTTCCATAAAACTAAGACCACAACATGCATGTTTTTGGCTGAAGCAATATGACTCACTGTGGGTTCGGATAGATAAGTAAAGCATGTAAAGCATTTATCAACCCAATCCTTAGAATTCACTTTCTAGCCAATAAAGCTTAACCCACTTGCATGCCAAAGTCCATCAACAATAAGCCCCTCCCATTCCTTCCACCCTGCCGGTCACCAACTTCAAATTGTCCAGCACAGTAGTTTCAAACATTCCACATTTATCACCTCAAAACATCTTGCACGCTACTTGTTTTGGGGGTTTTTGATATACTGTATTAAATACAAGGGAGATGTTGACTCTTTATTTAACCCATCCAAAATCAGCACACACAAACAGCAAGTACAGGGATCCCTCACGTTCCGCGGTTAATTGGGACCAAGATCCCCACACGACCATCGAACCCCCCGACTGATGGATGTATACATGTAAGTGTATAAAATATCAGTAAATACATATTCAATGCTATAAATGCTTATAATAACAAACATTCAAAAATAATGCATAAGATGTAAATAAAATGTAAACACACACATACAGATGGTATTGCATGAGAAGACAACGACACATACATACACGCGCGTGCGTGCGCGCGCACACACACACACCGATGCAACAATGTAAGTAGTTTTGATAGGAGATTTTGGGTTGTTTTTTATTGTTCAGGGTTTTTTTTTTTTTACATAATCGGCCTTGTTTTTGTGGCTTTTTCCTTCACTTTCCCCTATTCTTCCTTAATTGATTAAAATGTATTTAATTTTTTTAAAAAACGAGATGCACTGAAGCCGCATGAATTTAAGTGCAAAGTAGCGAGGGATCTCTGTATACACATTTCCACCCACCCACACAGACAGAGCAGCGGGCTGCCACACATTACAGCATACCTGTCAACCCTAGGCCGTTGGCGATCTTACAAATGGCTACTTATGCCCTTACAAAATAGCAACTAATCTTGCGCGTCTTATTATCGCGTGCAATATGAAACAAAAATTAAACTCTATTTTTAATATAATATGAATTTATTGGTAATGTTGTAACATATAACCTGGTGCAATCAAATAAAAGAGTAATATCTTCAGCTGCATGATTAAGAAAATTTAACAGTGATCTTTATTATAACTATATGTAGCACTTTTGGCACTTTCAATCATTTCTTTTGATGGCTTCACTTCATGGCACTTGAGCTCGCAATTAAGATTGACTTGAATGATGGCGGAAGGGAAAGTGCGGTCACGTGGTCGGAAAGAGCAGACGATAGCAGACGATAACGCATAGCAGCGATTCTCGCGAAAACGGCTACAGACCAATTCGGCGTATCGTCTCTTTACCGAAACGGTGACACAAAAAACGGAGTTAAAAAAAAAAAGACGAAATGATCGAAAAACGTACAGATTTCGGACGTACGGCGTACACATTTAAAAATCAGTGCTCACTTGTACAAATTACGCTAAAACCGTACAACTTGACAGGTATGTTACAGCACCCAGAACAGCACTTGGGAGTTAGGTGCCTTACTCAACGGCACTTCAGCTACGGAGGTAGAGGAAGAGAAGGTAGGGCATGTTGTAGGAATTAGAGCAGTGATCACATCAAAAAGACACTCAACCCATGTCAGGTCTACATACACACCACAAAAAAAAAAAAAAACACTCATGTGATTGATTATATTGGCTGTATTTAAACTCGGTATAAAATGTTGATTTGTCTACAACATCAGTTTTGAAGCACATCTCACTCCTGTCCTGTGTAAACTGTTTCGGCTTAAAAAGAATAATACTTAAAATACAGTATTTAGTTATTAAAATATGGATAAATTACATAGCATCAGTGCTCACACAAGAATAAAGGCAGTGTGTAATCATGAAGGGGTACGTGCATCTATTTTTAAGAATCTATAAAGGCTTATGGAGGGCTCTGTGTTCTGGATTTCGCCGAGATTCCTCTGCGGCCCAGTTACAGTTCTGCTCGGTTGCTAATTCAGGCTCATCTAGCTCCCTGCATTTAGAATACAGCAAGAGTGGAATATGAGGAAGCACAGAGGTGAATCAATGATTATTTCTCAACTGTGCATATTCCAGATATGCAAGTCTATTCAAACATTTCATTATTTTATTTTTTCACTCTGCAGCATCAATTTGCCCAAATCTGGTTTGCAGATTATAAATGCAAACTGAAGAATCCGCTGGATTGTGAGACATACGGGTTCTTTGTGTAGAACCCCTCACCGATTATTTAGCCATTCAGGTTTTGCTAACTGAACAGGTTCTTCTGTAACACACCCAGGTATTATTTCCACTTAGCTGCTGTATATACACTATATATTTAGGCCACATATATTCTGGCAGGAAAACACTTGAGCCTTTACACTCAATACACTGCAATTATTAAATAAGCATATTAGTTGAGAATTTACATTTACTCCCTCTTCAAGCCTACTTTGGTCACAGGGATGCTGGAGCTTCTCTCAGCCAACAATGGGTGAAGAAAAGGTAAACTCTGAACAGCTCGTCAGCTCATTGCAAAGACACACACACTGGATCTGCCAAATTAGCCAAACATGCATGTCCTTGCGGTAGGAAACCGAAGTACCATAAGGAAACCCACACTAGCACAGGCAGAACATGCAAACTCCACACAGAAACACCGAGCCTGGGACTTGAATCCAGGACCTTCTTGCTGTGAAACCGTGCTAATATATAAACCATGCTGTATACGTCAGTCGGGGGGGGGGGGGGGGGTCCGATCCTACTTCGCGGAATTCAGCGGTCACTGGGGGATCTTGGTCCCAATTAACCGTGAAAAGTAAGGGATCCCTGTACTTCTCTGCATGTAGCTTTTTTTTGCTGTATTACCAAGTCTGGACTAATGTGTACCGTATTTAGTTTATGACTTGACTGGATCGACACCTCCCCCGACTGACGTATACGTACATGTATGTCTGTCTGTCTTCCTTTCGGCTTTTTTCCCCTTTTACTCAGGAGTCACCACAGCGAATCATTTGATTCGCACGTTTTATTTGACAGAGGTTTTTACGTCGGATGCCCTTCCTGTCACAACCCTTTTTAGCAAGGGACAGAAACACGCTGACGGCTTTGCAGCCTACACTTTACGAAAGTCAGCAATGGTTCTTTTACATGCCTCTCACCATAGACAGTGAGAGACATGGCCCGCCTTTGATAACCCAGTTAGCTGCACTGGGGGGGACAGTGACAACCTTGTGGAGAGTTGGACTTGAACCCCCAACCTTTGGATCAGTGATCCTGCGCCCTATACCACTAGACCACCACTGCCCCTGACGTATACGTACATGTATGTGTATATAATATCAATAAATACATGTTCAATGCTATAAATGCTTAATACAACAATTAAACATTCAAAAATAATGCACAAGATGTAAATAAAATATAAATACACACATACAGGCATTCACGTGCACACTCTGACGTGCACCTCACATAAAAATGTATGTAGTTTTGATGGGGGGTTCGGAGTTGGGTTTGTTTTGTTTTTTTAGGGGGGTTGCATAATTGGTCTTGTTTTATGGCATTTTCCTTAACTTTTTCAGTCTTTTCTTCCTCAATTTCCTTATTTTTTAATTCGAAGAATATTTATTAAAGAAATAAATTTAAATAAATAAATAAAAATGTGATGCATTGAAGCATGAAGTAGCGAGGTATCCCTGTATTTGGTAATTGGGGGTTTGGACAAGTTACAGAGCTCATTGAACGAATCTCCTTAACAATATAAACTTGCAGATTAAATCTCTATGGGAGGGTGGGGTGGGGAATGGCCAGAAAGATGACACTGCTGAGACAGGCCAAGTTACAAAATCTGTATGCTGCTGTACAACTATTTGTGGTTTGATGAGACAAACATGAAGCCATTTGGTTTAAAGCCAATTAGAATGCTTTAGTGCAACCAAATACTGCAGGGCCAAGGGAACACCATTCAGTACACAAGAATACTGGAGGTTACATTATGCACCAGGGTTGCTTTTATGTCAAAGAAAAGGCTTGCTGCCGCCACCCCCCCCCCAAAAAAAAAAAAAAAAAAGATGCCGTTACAGAGAACCAGTACCAGTCAGCTAAACATCTGTTTCAGGCCAAAATATACAGGATTACCAAATTTATCCATATAGGATAGTGAAAAAGCACACGGCAAAAACTAAAAAGAACTGCCTTCAAATTAAAAAAAAAAAAAAAAAAAAAGCCTTGTGTTCTGAAATTGCCAAGTCAAAGTTCACAAAAAGTCAAATCCAGCTGAAAATGACAAGAAAAAAAGTGAGAGAAAGTCCTCTTCCGAACAATGGAAAAAAAATACCACCATGAAAAATTGCAAAGCTGATCTGAGAAAACAACTGCATCTGCTGGCATATCAATTAATAAAATACTTATCAATTAAAAAGCAGGGCTGATGAGTGATTAGAGTTCTGGACTCCTGATCTAAAGGTGGTAGATTCCCCATCAGACCTCCACTGTGCAAAGATCCCTTTGTGAGGTCTTGACCACAAAATGTGCCAATGTCCACTCGGCTGTATAAACGCACACCACTAAAAACTACCCGCGATGGCTTGAATACTATCCAGAAAGTGTTTCATTCTACAGAATCTGGAATAAGCTGCGCTCTGATAAGTTGGTAGTTTCAAGTGTAAAATAGGAACTTTACCTTTCACTTATCAATTTAAAAAAACTTAGGTTTTTAAAAACCGAACAATTAAGTCAAATTAACTGCAGAACACTAAAATCAAAACTCAATCTTCTATCACTATGAAATTCAATCTATACATCATTTATTAATAAATCAGATCATTTAAAATACACATTACAGTATTAGAGAAACTCGGACAAATGTTTATTAAACTATAGCTTAATATAAATACTACAAACCGGATTCCAAAAAAGTTGGGACACTATACAAATTGTGAATAAAAAACTGAATGCAATGATGTGGAAGTGCCAAATTTCAATATTTTATTCCGAATAGAACATAGATGACAGGGTCAAAAGTTTAAACTGAGAAAATGTATCATTTTAAGGGAAAATATGTTGATTTCAAATTTCACGGTGTCAACAAATCTCAAAAAAGTTGAGACAAGGCCATTTTCACCACTGTGAGGCATCCCTCTTCTTCTTACAACAGTCTGCAAACGTCTGAGGACCGAGGAGACAAGTTTCGAAATAGGAATGCTGTTCCATTCTTGTCTAATACAGGCCTCAAACTGTTCAACAGTCTTCTGCCTTCTTTGTTGCACCGTCCTCTATATGATGCACCAAATATTCTCTATAGGTGAAAGATCTGGATTGCAGGCTGGCCATTTCAATACCCGGATCCTTTTCCGATGCAGCCATGTTGTAATTAATACTGCATATGGTCTGGCATTATCATGTTGAAAAATGCAAAGTCTTCTCTGAAAGACACTGGTCCTCTTTAGTCCGAATGACATGGCATCTCAGTTTTCCATAAAGAACTTTGAATCACGATTCGTCTGATCACAGAACAGTCCTCCACTTTGCCACACTACATTTTAAATGACCCCTGGCCCAGAGAAAACGCCTGCATTTCAGAATCCTGTTTAGAAATAGTGTCTTTGTACTGTAGAGCAAAGATTCACAATCACCGGTCCGCAGCTCAATTGGTACCGGTCCACAGAAGAAATAGTTCATTATTTCGGTTTTATTTATTATTCAGAGTCTGAATGATCTTTACTTTTAAAAAATGACCAGATTCTCTCGGTTACATGTCGGTCATTTGAGCGCTAAAATGTAACCCACAAGGGGAGGGCAATGCGCAGAGGGGAGTTGGACATGTTTTAAACAATAGCAGAGATTTTAGGTGAGACTGAGCCTCAACCTTCATTCTCCCAGCTGATGCACGATCACCTGGTTTTTTTTTGGTTTTTTTAGAAAAGTTCAAGCTCTACTTCCCAACCAACTTTATTTCAACTGTTGAAAAATAACATTCATGGAGTGCTTATTATTTTTAATTATTATTAATAACAGGAACATTTTATATACAGACGCTCCCCAACTTACGTTTTAGTTCAGTTCTGGATGGCCGAACGTAAGGTGAAAAAAAAGTAAGTTGTTACTGTATGTTCCAGTGACGTAGGACGCTCATACTGTACTATACATCCATAAATACCATTACCATATCTCATAAAACACAAAATATCAAATAATGTCAACATTAAATTCAAATAAATTAAATTCAAGCAAAATAATTTCAAATTTTAATCAAATTCACTCATCAAATATCAAATACAGTATCAAATATAACCTTTAAAATTCTCTATGACGCACTCTTTCTGCTTGTAAATGGTTCTGATGGGCGACTGATGGTCACTTTACATGAAGTTGAGCCGAGTCACTTCACATTAAGCTTAAAACAGCCAATCAGCGCTTCCAATATGTGAGGCGCTCCACCAAAAGTGGTTCACTTGCTTGTGCTTGAGACAAAGCACGGGTTATCCGGACTTCCAAGTGAGCAAGGGTGCCGTTGAATACTTGTTTAGTACTCAGCCTGCACTGATGTGAATCACCCAGCAGAGCGGAGAGTTCTCTTTCTTTTCTGGATTCGGGTTTTCATTCATTTTACAACTCTCTTTGCTTAACTAAGTATGCATGGTAGATTGCGTCAATCCGAGCAGATAGTTAATTCAGTCTTGGGAAAACCAGAAATTCCAACATATGCTGGAAAACTTGCACCCATGCTAGTAGGCTTACAATTCTGACTAACCATATTTGATTAGGGTTACAAAAGTCCGCAAAACAGTGTAAACACAAAGATCACAGAGACAATGTATTAACACGATGGTAACACCAATGACGTGGAAGAAGGAGGGGCATGTTCAGTCTGTCGTTTGTAATCAATGGACGCAGCGTCATCACATCAGCGTACTACGTAGGCACGTCTCACTACACAGAGCACGCTAAACTCAAATTTGACAATATATTTTTTTTTTTTTAAATCGAAAAAACGTAAAATGGATGAACGCAGGGATCATCTGTAAATAAATTATATTTACAATATAAACAATATGACAACCTCTGGGGGGGGGGGGGGGGGGTCATCAGTAAAATAGTCAAACGTTGACCGGTCCACGGTGAAAAAAAAGGTTGGGTAACCCCAGCTTTAGTTTGAACTGGTAGCAGTGGATGGCGTTCACCAACAATGGTTTTTAGAAGTACTGCTAAACCCATTCTGTCATTTCCCTTACAGTAGCATTCCCGTTTAAGGGCCCAAAGATCACAGGCATCCAGTATAGTTTTTCGGCCTTGACCCTTATGCACAGAGATTGTTCCAGATGCTCTGAATCTTTGGATGTTATGCACTGTAGATGATGATAACTTCAAACTCTACAATTTTTCACTGGGAAACACCTTTCTGATATTGCTCCACTATCTTTCTGCATAACATTGGGGAATTAGTGATCCTCTACGCATCTTTGCTTCTGAGAGACACTGCCACTCTGAGAAGCTCTTTTTATACTCCGTCATGTTGCCAATGGACCTCATTAGTGGTAATTGGTCTTCCAGCTGTTCGTTAAAAGTGCAATTGACTTTTCCAGCCTCTTATTGCTACCTGTCCCAACTTTTTAGAGATTCGTTGACACCATTAAATTTAAAATCAACATATTTTTTTCCCTTAAAATGATACATTTTCTCAGTTTAAACTTTTGACCTGTCATCTATGTTCTATTCAGAATAAAATATTGAAATTTGGCACATCCACATCATTGCATTCAGTTTTTATTCACAATTTGTATAGTGTCCCAATTTTTCTGGATCCGGTTTGAATATCAATATATGATAAACAAATATGAACAGCTGAATATTTATGTAGCAACAGATTAAGAGTGTAAAACAGCCATCACATGTATAGAACTTGCATGCTTAGGTGCTGCCAATAGTTATTAGAATCACCAGTTTATTATAGGTCCATACACAAACATTGCAATAGCACACTTTCATGATGTGGTTTGAATTTGGTTTCATGAATAAGCCTGGATAAGTTCATGGACTAATTAATCTTTCAATAAAGTTTGAAGATCGATTACAAAATGATCGCATTCACATTTTAAGGCCTACATCAGTGTCTCGTTAAAAATCTGAACCACATGGCAAAACTGAATGCACCGTCAGGACCATAATCACAAAATACGATAGGTCTGTGCATAAACTGATGAGCTCGGTGCAAACAAGAAAGAGAAAAAAAGAAAAGCAGCACAGAACGTGATAAGCACTCAGCATGGAGAAGAAAAAAGGAAAAGAAAAAGGGCTAGGAAAGTTTAAGGATTTTATGTAAACGCAGTACTCTCTCAATACAAAATCTGCCCACAAGGCAAAACTGAAAGACTGCACACCACCAAAAGAAAGAAGAGAGACAAAAAAAAAAAAATAGGTTTAAATTCCCAGATGGGTCACATGCAATAATCAAATGTTTCTGCCATGTTGAAATAATTCTTTAAAACAAATGAACCTGCATTTAAAACAAACAAACAAACAAAAAGGCCCAAGACACCGCACCACAACTGTCAAATAAGCCAAGACGGCACAAACTTGAGGAAAAAATCCAAAAGTAGAACATCTTTTCTGTGCAGCACCTGATAGTGGCACGAGTACTCCGTGTCACAGGTGTGTGCTGAATTTTGGCCTCCTTATGTGAAAAATAAGGAACTTTATCCAAGTAAGTGCGAAGTTGTGAAAAGAAATGTACATCAACCAATGCACATTTCCCTTCTGAGGTTTGTTTAATTGTGACTTCACATAGTACACACCATAGCAACATGTCTGCACACCATTACATATCTGCTCCATATTTCAGGTTTGTGTGATGTAAAGCAAGGGCAGTGGTGGCCTGGTGGTAAAGGGTGCTGGATCGCTGATCCTAAGGTTGGGGGTTTGAGTCCCACTTTCCACAAGGTTATCACTGTCCCCTCAGTGTAGCTAACTTCTTTTCCTTTCGGCTGTTCCCTTCAGGGGTCGCCACAGGAAATGATCCGCCTCCATCTCTCCCTATCCTCTGCATCTTCTACTCTTACTCCAACGACCTTCATGTCCGCCTTCACCGCATCCATAAATCTTCTCTTTGGTCTTCCTCTGGGCCTTTTGCCTGGTAGTTCCAACCTCAGCATCCTACGACCAATATACTCACTATCCCTCCTTTGTACATGTCCAAACCATCTCAATCTAGCCTCTCTGACTTTGTCTCCAAAACATCTAACATGTGCTGTCCCTCTGATGTACTCATTTCTGATCCTATCCATCCTCGTTACTCCCAAAGAGAACCTCAACATTTTCATCTCTGCTACCTCCAACTCTGACTCCTGTCTTTTCCCCAGGGCCACCGTCTCTAAACCATACAACATTGCTGGTCTCATCACCGTCTTGTACTATTCCAACCTGCCTGCACGCGCTTCTTCACCTCTTTTCCACACTCTCCATTGCTCTGGACTGTTGAGCCCAAGTACTTAAAATTCTCCACCTTCTTTATCTCTGCCCCCTGTAACCTCAAAGTTCCTCTTGGGTCCTTGTCGTTCACACACATGTATTCTGTCTTACTAAGACTAACCTTCAATCCCCTCCTTTCCAGGGCATACCTCCACCTCTCTAGATTTTCCTCCACTTGGTCTCTGCTCTCACTACAGATCACAATGTCATCTGCAAACATCATAGTCCATGGAGATTCTTGTCTAACCTCGTCTGTTAGCCTGTCCATCACCATAGCAAACAAGAAGGGGCTGAGACCTGACCCTTGATGCAGTCCCACCTCCACCTTGAACTCTTCTGTCACACCGACAGCACACCTCACCACTGTCTTACATCTCTCATACATGTCCTGCACCACTCTAACATACTTCTCTGTCACTCCAGACTTCCTCATACAATACCACAGTTCTTCTCTCGGCACCCTGTCATATGCTTTCTCCAGATCCACAAAGGCACAATGCAGCTCCTTCTGACCTTCTCTGTACTTCTCTATTAACATCCTCAAAGCAAACACTGCATCTGTGGTGCTCTTTCTTGGCATGAAACCAAACTGTTGTTCACAAATGCTGACCTCTGCCCTTAGTCTTGCTTCCACTATTCTTTCCCATGGCTTCATTGTATGGCTCATCAACTTTATCCCTCTGTAGTTGCCACAACTCTGTACATCTCCCTTGTTCTTAAAAATGGGCACAAGCACACTTCTCCTCCATTCCTCTGGCATCTGCTCACTTTCTAAGACCTTGTTGAATATTCTTGTCAGAAAATCTACTGCTACCTGCCCTAGACACTTCCATACCTCAACTGGTATGTCATCAGGGCCAACTGCCTTTCCACTCTTCATCCTCTTCAATGCCCTCCTCACTTCTCCCTTACTAATCTTTGCTACTTCCTGCTCCTCAACGGTCACCCCTTCTACTCTTTTTTCTCTCTCATTTTCCTCATTCATCAGCATCTTCAAAGTACTCTTTCCATCTTCCCAGCACACTTCTGTCATCAGTCAATACATTTCCCTCTCTGTCCTTTATCACTAACTTGCTGCATGTCTTTCCCATCTCTATTTCTCTGCTGTGCTAACCTGTATAGATCATTTTCTCCCTCCTTACTGTTCAACCTATCATACAAGTCATCATACGCCCTCTGTTTGGCCTTTGACACCGCTACCTTCGCCTTACGCTGTGTCTCCCTGTACTCCTGTTTACTCTCTTCGGTCCTCTCAATGTCCCACTTCTTCTTGGCTAACCTCTTCTTTTGTACACAATCCTGCACTTCCTCATTCCACCACCAAGTTTCCTTATCTACTTTCCTTCCAGAGGACACACCAAGTACTCTCCTACCGGTCTCCCTGATCACATTGGCTGTGGTTGTCCAGTCCTCTGGAAGCACTTCCTGACTACCCAAAGCCTGTTTCAACTCCTCCTTGAAGACAACCACGACACTCTTCCTTTTCAGCTTCCACCACTTTGTCTTCTGCTCTGCCTTTGCCTTTTCACCTTTCTCACCATCAGTGTCATCCTGCACACCACCATCCTATGCTGTTTGGCAACACTCCTCTGCGACTACTTTGCAGTCACTGACTTCCTTCAAATTACATCGCCTGCACAAGATGTAGTCTACCTGTGTGCTCTTACCTCCGCTTTCATAAGTCACCCTATGCTTCTGTTTCTTCTTGAAGAAAGTATTCACCACAGCCATTTCCATCCTTTTTGCAAAATCGATCAACATCTGTCCTTCTGTGTTCCTGTCCTGGATACCAAACCTGCCCATCACTTCCTTGTCCCCTCTGTTGCCTGCACCAACATGTCCATTGAAGTCTGCTCCAATGACCACTCTTTCACCTCTGGGGGTACTCTGCATCACTTCATCTAAATCACTCCAGAATCTCTCCTTCTCTTCTCGCTTACATCCTGCCTGTGGGGCATAAGCACTAACAACATTGAACATCACACCTTCAATTTCTAACTTGAGACTCATCACTCTGTCTGACACTCTTTTCACGTCTAGAACATTCCTGACAAACCCCTCCTTCAAGATGACTCCTACTCCATTTCTCTTCCCATCCACACCATTATAAAACAGTTTAAACACTGCTCCTAAGCTTCTAGCCTTTCTACCTTTCCACCTTGTCTCCTGAACACACAGTATGTCCACCTTCCTCCTCTGCATCATGTCAGCCAGCTCCCTATCTTTTCCTTGCATAGTTCCAACATTCAAAGTCCCTCCTCTCAGTCCGAGGCTCACGCATTTCCTCTTCTCTCTCTGCCTACGGACACGCCTCCCGCCTCTCCTTCTTCGACCAACAGTAGTCCAATTTCCATCAGCACCCTGTTGGTTGACAGCACTGATGGCGGTCGTTGTTAACCCAGGCCTCGACCGATCCGGTATGAATTCTGTATTGATCATTTGCATTTTTTTTATGTGGCAAAAGTTTTACGCTGGATGCCCTTCCTGTCGCAACCCTCTGCATTTATCCGGGCTTGGGACCGGCATAAGGGGGAGAGACACTGGTTAGTGCCCCCCCCGCCTCATGGCTGCATTCCCTCAGTGTAGCTAACTGGGTTATCAAAAGTCAGCCATGTCTCTCACTGTCTATGGTGAGAGGCTCATGTAAAAGAACCATTGCTAACTTTCATAAAGAGTAGCTGCAAAGCCATCAGCGTGTTTCTGTCCCTTGCTCAAGATTTGTGTCATGAAGGGCATCTGACGTAAAAACCTGTGCCAAATTAAAAACATACGAATCAGATGAGTCGCTGTGGTGACCCCTGAAAAAGGGAAAAAGCCAAAAGGAAAAAAGTGTATGATGTAAAGCAGAGGGATAAACAATTTAGTTGGAGAGGGGTTTCCAGTTTAATGAGATACTGCACACAACTACAATTTAGATCAATAAAAATTGTACATTGGGGCAAATCTTACAGTTACCTGGTTACATATTGTACAATGGAATCTTTTTTTCTTGCTAAACAATAACATTTTTGAGATCAAAAGATGGATGACAAAATAGAATTGGATTTCACCTTTCATTTATTGATGACATTTACATGTTCTAGACCTTGAATTATCCACCTTCTGCAGTTGATCTATAATATTCTGCTAACTAAAAATATTTAAATGAAATCTTAAAGTGGCCTTTCTAAGCCAAAGCAAGGGTTATAACAGTTTTATCCTTTGCCCTCCGGTGGTTGGAAGCTTGCCCTGTGTTGGACAGACCTGGCTGCTTGACTGATAGGATATACAAAGGGGTTGAGGGGTGAACAGCCAAGCCAACTTAACAATAATCCAAAAGACAAAGAAAAACTATTGCTGACAAAAAAAAAAAAAATACCTGGGGCAATATGCTGGTGGTAGCATAGTGCAATTAGACTCTTCAGCTGGTTGTTCTACAGCTCAAGTCAAGATGGGGAGAAAATCATGAATAGGTCCAATTCTCAGTTTTATTTTGCCAAAACCAGCAGGAATCTCATTTTACAATAGGTACCAGCTCATAAAACCTGCACTGGAAAACAAATCTTAATAATTAGAACATTATTCTTAATCAAAACACTGACAAATAGTCTATAGGACATATTTGGATTCTGTCTCAAAAATATGCAGGTGAAATAAGCATGCGGCACTCAAATCTTAGTTTTGCTAAAACATAACAGTACCTCATGTCCAGTCACAATGACAACAAGTAGTACTGGGATTGCTAAAGTTAGTAATGAGCAAAGATGAGAATTTTTTTTCCAGCAGTGCTCACATTTTAATTCTGAAAATAGAATAATGTTGACAGATGCATTGTTAATGTTCAACTGTCTCAGAGTGCTCTCAAATATAAAATGCAAGCTTTATTTAGTTTTTGTTTTCGAAAATAACAAGCCAGTCAGAATGCTACATTGTACAACCTGCTCATGTGTTTCATCATAGCTCAATTTTTTTTTTTTTTTTAATAAATGTTTTGTTTTACATTAAAACACTTTTAGGTACTAAACCGTGCGCAAACTGTACCATTTAATTTTAATAATTATTTAGTGATTTTGATGAAACATTTCTACAGTATTTTTTACTAATTCAATGGTGCATAGCTCTATTCAGCTGATATTTGAAAAAACTAAAATAAAATAAAAAATAAAACACTGGCAAATTAGTATCTCTTGCCCTACAGCTAAATACTGACATTGACAGAAATGAAGAAGGAGGGAAAAGTGATTACTCTTTCAGCTGATTTTTAGGAATGTAACTGTGCCTCATATTATGTGGGCTGCATGGAGTGCAGTCAGGTCACTGCAAGCCTGAAGCAGTCCTCTCGTCTTTTATATCTGAAGTTCAGCAAAGTTGAAGACTATATTGAAGAGGTGAAGCAGGTCAAAGCTGCAAAATCACCAATCTAGAATGAGCACTGGTCAAACTAATGAATTCTTAACTCCACTTACCTGACAGCTTGAAACAATCACCTCACTAAGTGTCCAATTTTTTGCAGGGTGAAATGTGCAGCTTGCCTCTCCCTCATGGCATTATACTGTAATTCATGACATTTGCTTTAATGAAACATGACTGTAGTTTCATTTGTTAGGCAATTTAGAGTTATAGTTAGCTATTTTTCCTAAGGGTCTCTTCAAGAGTTTGATTTACTTTGTTACAGTGCGGGGTGGGGGGCGACACCACTCATACCAAATCAGCCATAACTTTAAAACCACTAAGACAATACAGCAGTATACTGCATGGGGTAGAGCAGACTATGCAATAAGTCAAGTCAGTTGAAGTTGTTGTCTTCTAAGCAAGAAAGGTAGGCGGGGGTAAGGATCAGGCTGACTTTTACAAGGGCCAAATTATAATGGCTAGACATCTGGCTCTTTTTATCTCCATAACCACAGGGCTTGTGAGATGCTCCTGGTATGCAGTGGACAGCCGTTGTTGTCTGATTCCAAAGAACGCACACAAAAAATTTAATGTTGGCTATGAAAGAAAGGTGTCAATACAGACTGTGCCCTGCAGAATGCTGCATATGAGGTTGCAGGACCACAGACCAATCAGGGTGCACAAGTTTTGCCCCTGGCCACCAATGCCTACAATGGGAACATGAATGTAATTAAAAAAAAAAAAAAAGACAAGACTGGAGTGATGAATTACATTGTATTTTACATCATATGGACAGCACTGCCTTTGTGGGGAAGAGATGACAACCGGATGGACTATGCAATGAAGGCAAGTCACCAGAGGAAGAGTGAAGGAAAATTTGAAGCTGAAATTAATGTGGATTAATGTGGCTTCGATACGCAATAGTTACCTATTCATTGCAGCTGACCAAGTACATCTCTTCAAAGTAAATTGTATGGGGTTTAACAACAGTAGCCTCAGTCAGCAGTACCCTGCCATACGGCAAAAACTCATGAGGAAAGGGTTTAAGGAAAATTGGGCTGAAAATTCCCTGTCTATATGATGTGCTTGACAAATGAATAATGCAACTGACAAAAATAAAAGCATGTGCCAAGAATTTCTTGGTGTCAGATAACATAACTCAGCCCCAAGAGATCTTCTGGTATTAACAAACACCTTGATGGGTTAGAGCAGTTTGAGAGATACAAGTAACACCTTCCCAATAGTAAGCCTGTGGGTTTAATTTTATGGCTGATTGGTATATATTGTTATGACCCATCGTTGCACATACACTGTGTGCATTCCATAGTATCACTGCATTCCATAATATCACTTCCACATCACTCACACACCATGATGCTTTAACAATACAAAAAAAAATTAAATAAATAAAATAATTATATACATATAGATACATACATATATATATATATATATATATATATATATATATATATACACACACACACACACACACACATAGTGAGGCCAATAGGTATTGGGCAACATAAAAATGTGCAAGTTCCCCCATTTAAAAAATCCAGGAAATCACATCGTATGATTTTTAAACAAATTATTTGCGAAAATGGGAGGCCAATAAGTATTGGGCAGCCAGCAAAAGTTACTTTTAATACTTTGTAATGTAGCCTTGGTTGGTAATGACAGAGGTCAAACGGTTCCTGTAGTTCTTGACCAGGTCTACACACACTTTAGTTGGTATTTTGGCCCACTCCTCTGCACAGATCTTCTCTAGAGCGGTGATGTTTGAGGGCTGTCGCTTGGCAACTCGAAGTTTTAACTCCCTCCACAGGTTTTCGATTGAGTTGAGGTCTGGAGACTGGCTAGGCCACTCC
>CM045741.1:23105015-23210015 GCA_024760905.1 Plotosus lineatus
GGTTCAACCTAATCTCGGACCATTATACATTTTCTCAGAAGCTTTTGAGAGACTTGATGAAGCATACAGCTTGGATATTTTTCTTCACAAGAAAAGGCTTCCAGATATATGAAGGGAATGTTAGAATGGTCACATATTGAACACAACCAGAACTTGCCAGGCATTCGTGCAGCTATTTTTTAAATTTGTTGTAAGCCTCCTGGCAGCCCCCTGAACCATTGGAGGGACACCAAGTTATATTGTTTCTCAAAAATGATTTCAGTTAGTTTTTGAATTGCCAAGTTGAAAGGTCACATTAAATGTCCTGAAAAAGCTCCAAGTTGTAAAATAAATTTATCTTGGTCCAATTCTTTACATCACAAAAAAAAATCTGCCATTTTGACAGGGGATATAGATTTTAATAAATTAACAAGTAGAATCAGATAATAAAAAAATGGTTTTAATATGCAAGTACTTGTCGTCTACAAAAATAAACTTGAAGATATTTGAGGGGGAAAATACATACACTCGTTATATTTCCACAATACAATAGTACAAAGTTAGCAGCAGAAACCATTAATTTCACGAGATAAACTAATCTACAAAAGAAACCTGCTGGACTGGTTGGTGTCCTCAGGCAGCGACATTTAAAAAAAAAATGGGAAACCAGTTTATGGTTCACAGGTAAATGACTCTGGTAACCCAAAGTTTGTTCAGCTGAAAATGAGTTGCGTAACCCACAGGTTGCACAAAATGGTTCCCTGAAGTAAAAGCAAATTATTAAACAAACCTGTTGTTGAATCCATTAGATTTCTGCTTTTAAGTTCAGTAAATGTATGTATAACATCTTATGCATTGTTGAATTTTCTAATATTAAAGGATTAAATTATTGACAACTAATTATTTTTAAACCAAATTTTACTCCAAATAATCATCACTGTTCTGATAAAACTGCTGGAATACTTTTAATACACGCACATGCAATGTTTCATAAATCAGCATAAATGTCAACCCTACTAGCACCAACTTGAACCTATAACGTTCACTAACTGCTAACATTAATACCTGAAACTCCATTCTGTCGCTATAACATTATTTTGATCATTCACAAGGTATTAATTAATAAATGCAGAACAGCTTCTTCCATAATTTGCACGATATACTTGTAGCAAATCTTGCATCTTATTTTGGTAACATAACCATCATTGATGTTTAGTTTTTCGAATCATCTTTAAATGAATATTTTCTGAACGTTTTGGCATGGACCCAGACCGTGTCACCAGTTTTGTTTAACGACATCTGAACCAGTTTTCGGCAGAGCACGGTATCACAATTCATAAGTGAAACATATATGCAGCCGTTTCAAGGTCTGTAGGTTTCAAAAGACCGCCAACCGGTCGCAAGACTTACTGTTGGGTCACATAAATTGTCAAGTCTGGTGTCCTGGAACACTTACATACATGTCTACATCATACCAAGAGGGAAAAAGAAATTCAGCCATGAGGCCAAAGAGTGAGAGAGAATTGTGGCTGGTTATCAATCTGGGGAGGATTAAAAGACCATCACATAAAATTTTGAAATTGAAAAATTCTCCTGAAAATGATGCTTTAAATATGAAGAGCCTTCAAGACAGACACTTGCTCAGATATAAATTATGGAAACTACTCCATGTGATCTCCAGGTCTCTGTTCAACGTTTGTTAATGACCACAATCAGAAAATGACAGAACAAACATTGCCTTTATGGAGAAGTGGCTAAAAAATGCCTTTCTCTGCAAAAAAAGAATACAGCAACACAGTTTTGATATTTATACAACATAATATTTACTCTTCCAATATATATATCTATAATAAAATCTCTAAAAATGATGCTGTGAAGTTAAATACAGAAAACATCTCAATTGCTGTAGCTAAAGGTGGGTGTACATACTAATGACTGTCCATAAGTTTGAGGACAGCTACCGTCATGCCTCTGTACACCTTTATATTAAATTAAAAATGAAGAAATTCAGCATAATTGAAGAGTGGATGTATCAATAGGCCTAATAAAAATATTGTCTTCACTGGAGTAATTATAGCCACTTTGTAAACGATCGTCTCATTAACATCATCTAGCCAAATCAAGAGCATACTGTATGTACATCAAATGTATGTAAAAAGGTATGTACATAGAATTTACAATCAGGAGAAAATACAAATGGTTTCAATTCCTCAAAATTTAAATGCTGCTAGCAATCAAGAACATAGCGGCCATATTATATTTTGTTATAAAGGAAAAAAAAGAAAAAAAAAAAGAAAAGAAAGTCCACCAACTGGGAACAAACTTCCTCGGAAAGATGAATCCAAGATTAACTGGGACCAGAATGATAAGATGTATACAGAGAGGGGAAAAAATGGAAGGGCTTATGATTCAAATCATAACAAAACATGGAGGCAGTGTTATGGCATGAGCACGGATGGCTGCCAGCAGGTCACTTCGGTCACTGCTGGTTATTGATTAGTATTGCGCTAAACAGCGAAGTGCATAAAGCTATATTTTTTACTGAGATTAAGACATATGCTACAAAATCAATAGGACACTCTAACAGGATGACCCATAATGATAATCGCAGTGACACAAAACATGCCACAAAAGCAACCCCGGAGCTACTTAAAGCAAATTAATGGAATGCTCCTAAATGGCCCAGTTAATCATCTGACCTCAACACAACCAAGTATGCTTTTCACTTAATGAATACAGACAGATCCACAAACCAGTAGCAACCTTAGGTTCAATCACACTTCATACATTTGTGAGGAGCTCCACCAAGTTTTACATACAAGCTACACAAGCTTTTCTACTCTGTTTAATGTAGTCACTGTAAATGTTCTGCATGTTATGTTGTACGTTTCTTTTTTTTCTTACTCTTGCTAGTAATTAGTGGTTAGCAGATCCTCTGCTGTGCCAGAAGATTGTTTGTGAGGTACGTATCCTGCATAAGCACAAATGCTGATTGGATTACAAACACGAAATCAACCAATCATAGTGCTCGTTGTGAAAAATATAATCTTGACGATGGGTATTTGAATCACACCCCGTCTGTGCTTGTGAAACTAACTTCAGGGATTGTTGGCATAAACAGTTTGTAAATGTGAGGAGTGCGATTTTTGCTCCCCTAAATATAGTTTTGGGAGTGTGAAAGTGCATAATCATGCTCACGCCCCTAAAACATGATAATGTATTAATTTACAACCCACAATAAATCTAGCTCGTAAGATAGCAGCTGAAACCCTTGGCCATAGCAGAAACCACCAAAATAAACCAATGGGGTCTTGCCCTTGTTCCAGATATAAAAGTAGTACTGGCTCACCAATCAAGAGTGAGCCACATGAATAGACAAGTAAAAACATCCATGTGCACAGATTCCAGATTTCAAGGGGATATAGAACACAAATGACTTGCATCCAAAGTATGAGATCTTAAATATTTAAAAATTACTTTTGATATGGTGAAATTGGAGGAACTATGTATGACAAAAAATGGATAAAATTCTTAAATAGTATAATATTTTTGCGTGATGAAAGTCCAGTGTCTTCATTTTCAGACCAGTTGATGGGGTCTACAGGATTTTCTTTTACTTCTAATATGCTCTTTTGTTGCTAACAGTAGCCTGTGCACACAAACTATTATCGTGTATGCAAACACACTTAGCTCATCTCTCCGGGCTCATTTATAAACTTTTTAGAGGACTCATTGTGTTTCTATTCAGAAGATAATGACTGCTTACAGCATGCAACATAACCTTCATATAGTAATCTGCTCTCCATAATAATGGTTTTCATCTCGGCTTTTTGGTGATTCAAATGTCAGTTGTTTTAAGCCCTGTGAGCCACGAAGACTTACCAATTTTTCATCACACATTTTTTTTTTCCAGGCTTTACTCCACTTAAAAATATCTGCCGTCTGATTACTAATCTACATGGTGGTTCTGTGTGGAGTACTGAAGTCTCGTAAAAGATAACATCCATTGTGAATAGCTTTCTGAAGTTTCACTTTAAAGATCAGACCCAAAATCTCCAACAGGCTGGCTAGAGAGGTTTGGCATCACAGCCCAAATTTTTGTCCCCTTCCTTTCTGTTGGGGGGGAGGGGGGGTAGCAATTTAACATGCTGACACAAGCAGAACACACTCATTTGCCCAACCGCTTATTCCTGTCGCTGGGAGGCTGGTGGCAACACCAGGACAGGCAACACACACACACAACCATTCACACTCACATCTGGTGTCTACATAGAACAACCAGTTAACCTAACATGCAGGTCTTTGGATGTTGGGAGGAAACCAGAGCACCCAGAGGGAAACCCAGACAAGCACAGGGAGAACATGGCAAACTCCACCCCGGAACACCTTCATCGAACCCAGGATGTTCTTGTTGTGAGGCAGACATGCTAACCACTACGCCACCATGTTGCCAGCAGCAATATTGTATGATTGCAATATACAGTAGCTGGTTCCCAGAATGAAAGCAGTGATAGTGTGCACACTTGCAGTACTAATAAAGTTTTGATAAACAGAAATAATTAGCATATGTAATTTTTTTATAGACTGTACCTGAGCATGTGTGTAAAACTTTCACATTTATGATGCTTTATTGAGAAAAACTTAAATGTAAGTTAGACTCTGGTTAAGTGGGTTAACCCTACAGTACTCAACAGTAGTATATGGAAGTGTGTGTGTGTGTGTGTGTGTGAGTGAGAGAGAGAGAGAGAGAGAGCACGCGAACACACACTGACTGTCTTGGCCATTTTCTGCATTTCCACCACAACCGTGTCTTTGAGCCTTTCATCCCAAGGACTCCAACCCCAAAGGACACCACCGTGCTTTCGCGGTCATTACGGATTAATATCAAAACAGATAATGGCGGACGATTGTAACTGAGTATTACACCTACCTTTCCGACGCTGGAAATTAGAAAGCAACAACAAAATCTCCATGACACTCGATTAAATGTTGGATATTCGCCTGCCATCCATCACCCTGTCGCCATTTTGCCTTTAAATTCCGCAGGTTGAACTACAAACTCCGGGAGGGGGGGACAGGAAAATCGGCATGTCTGTTTACTGAGACTTCACACACCTTCAGCCCCGTAAAACTCACACAGTTAGTTACAATACTTATTGATTATCTATGAAATATATTATTTTGCTTTCAAACTTTATTCTGTTTCACGGTTGTTGCGTTTATTTCCAGCGTGACCCCTTCTCGAAATATGGATTAGTCCCAAAAAAAAGAGGCGAAGGTTAATACATTCCTGTGTGAACTTGCCACAGAGTTCCAGTAATGTACAGACGAGAAACTTGTGCATACAGTGTTATGAACACACCTCATCATCCAATGGCTGAGTTTAATAAATGTTTTAATAAATATTTTCATGAAATATTTCATTAGTGTTCAATACTTCAGATTTATTTAATGAAAAAAAAAGTTACCCTTTATACACTGTGTAACTATCCTGCTGGACACCACACAAGAATTAAACTGGATTAGTTCAATAATTAACTGACTTCCATGATGATTATATTTTATTATTATTTTATTATTATTCTGTGAAAGAACAACCACAGGCTCAGGTGGGAGGGTGGCGGAGTGGTTAGAACATCCACCTCACAGCAAGAAGGTCCTGGGTTTGAGTCTTGGGCTCACTTATTTCTGTGTGGAGTTTGCATGTTCTCTCCATGCTGCTATTGGCACCATCTGGGCACTCTGGTTTCCTCCCATAGTCCAAAGCCAGACTCACTAGCTGACCAGTTGCCCCTGGTGTAAGTATGAGTATGAATGTTTTTGTGTGTGTGTGATGGTTTGGAAGCTGTTTGGGTGGACCTCACCCTCACCCAAAGTCAGCTGAGATAGGTTCCAGCCTCCCCGTGAACCTATTAGGACTAAGCGGTTCAACAGCAGATTGAATGCATAGACTCATCAATCCTTTTGGCTTTAAGGTGCCAAGACATCCAGTTCCACTTTCTTTCATTCAATTTCTGAACTGCTTAATCCTAATTGGGGCTCGGGGAAGCTGGCACCCATTTCAGCCGACTCTGGGCAAGGGCAGAGTACATCCTGGACAGCTCACCATGCCATCGCAGGTCAGATGAGGCCTACGCTTGATAAAAGTTAGCAATGGGTTTTTTTTTAACAGCCTCTCACCATAGACAGGGAGCGACATGGCTGGCCTTTGATAACCTGGGTTAGCTGCACTGGGGGGCAGTAGTGACAACCTGATGATGGTAGTGACATGGGTAATGACAACCCAATGAAGTGGGGATTGAACCCCCAACCCTGGGATCAGTAATCCAGCACCTTACCACCAGGCCACCATTGCCCCTCCGGCACCACTTATTTATTAGAAAACACTTCATAAATGTAACAGGGTTTGCAACACCCGAAAAACCTTTTGTCATTGAGACATCAATGAACTCAAGTTATCAACATATTCATTCATTTTCTGAGCCGATTAATCCTAATTAGGGTTTCAGAAGGCTGGTGCCCATGTCAGCCATCACAGGGCAATGCAAACACAACCATTCACACTCACAAATGATTTGGAACAGCAAGTTAGCTGACAGTGCATGTTTTTTAAACTGTGGGAGGAAACTGGAGTACCTTGAGGAAACCCACACAAGCATGGGGAGAACATGCAAACTCCACACAGAAAAGTCTGAGCAGGGAATCAAACCCAGGCTTTCTTGCTATAAGGCAGCCGTGATAACCACTTGCTACCATGCCATCCATATCAAAATATTCTTGAGGTAAATGTGAGGCCATCTCTCCAACAGTTATATTGGGTCATATAACACAATAAAGCACACCAGATGCATCTAAAAGTTTGAAAAAGAAAAAAAAAAATCAAGGTTATGTAATGGCCAAGTCAATGGCTGCATAGTGGGGTAGAGGTTAGGGCATCCACCTCCCAGCAAGAAAGCCATGACTTTGAGTCCTTCTTCGGGTGTTTCTGTGTGGAATTTACACGTTCTCCCCGTGCTTGCATGGATTTCCTCCCATAGTCCAAAATCATGCGCAGTAGGTTAATTGAATGTTTTTTTTCCCCGAGGTGCAAGTGTGAATGGTTGTGTGAGTGTCAGCCCTGCAGTGGCTGGGGAAGCTGTCCAGGGTGTACCCTGCCTTTGCTCAAAGTCAGCTGAGATGGGGACCAGCCTCCCCACAACCCAAATTAGGATTAAGTGGTTCAGAAAATGAATTTATATATATATATATATATATATATATATATATATATATATATATATATATATATATATATATATATATATATATATATACAATAAAAATAAAGGACAGGACAAAGACTTTCTATTGAAACTCCATTTATCATGATAAATGGAGTTTCAATAGAAAGTCCTTGTCCTGTCCTTTATTTTTATTGTTATTTGCTCTACCAAAAGTATTGAGCACTCTCTTATGGAAGGATCTACTCATAAAATCCTATATATATATATATATATATATATATATATATATATATATATATATATATATATATATATATATATATATATATAGCACACCTGTATGTTTGCATATTACATATACAAACAAGATTCCAAAAAAGTTGGGACACAATACAAATTGTGAATAAAAACTAAATGCAAAGATGTGGAAGTGCCAAATTTCAATATTTTACTCCAAATAGAACATAGATGGCAGGTCACACGTTTAAACTGAGAAAAGTATAATTTTAAGAGAAAAATGTGTGAAACTTAAATGGTGTCAACAAATCTGAAAAAAATTGTGACAAGCCAATTTTCACCAGTGTGAGGCATTCCCTATTCTTCTTACAACAGTCTGCAAACATCTTATGGACTAAAGAGACAAGTTTCTCACGTTTAGAAATAAGAATGCTGTCCCATTCTTGTCTAATACAGGCCTCGAACTGTTCAACTGTCTTGGGCCTGCTTTGTTGCACCTTTCCCTTTATGATGTGCCAAATGTTCTCTATAGGTGAAAGATCTGGGCTGCAGGCAGGCCATTTCAATACCCGGATCTTTTTCCTACGCAGACATGATGTTGTAATTAATGCTGAATGTGGTCTGGAATTATCATGTTGAAAAATGCAAGGTCTTCTCTGAAAGAGACGACGTCTGGATGGGAGCATATGTTGTTCTAGAACCTGAATATACCTTTCTTCATTGACGGTGTTTTTCCAGATGTGCAAGCTGCCCATGCCACACACACTCATGCAACCCCATACCATCACAGATACGACTTCTGAACTGAGCGCTGATAACAACTTGGGTTGTCCTTGTCCTCTTTAGTCCAGATGACATGGCGTCCCAGTTTTCCATAAAGAAGTTCTAATCGTGATTATTCTAACCACAGAACAGTTTTCCACTTTGCCACACTCAATTTTAAATGACCCCTGGCTGACGCCTGCGCTTCTGGGTCCTATTTAGAAATGGCTTCTTCTTTGTACTGCAGAGTTTCAGCTGGCAAGTGCGGATGGCACGGTGGATGATGTTCACTGACAATGGTTTCTGGAAGTATTGCTGAGCCCATTCAGTCATTTCCCTTACAGTAGCATTTCTGTTTGTGGTGCAGTGCCGTTTAAGAGCCCTAGGATTGCAGGCATCCAGTATAGTTTTTCAGCCTTGACCCTTATGCACAGAGATTGTTCCAGATGCTCTGAATCTTTGGATGATGTTATGCACTGTAGATGATGATACTTCAAACTCTGCAATTTTTCGTTGGGAAACACCTGTCTGATATTGCTACGCTATCTTTCTGTACAAAATTGAAGGGATTGGTGATCCTCTACCCATCTTTGCTTCTGAGAGACACTGCCACTCTGAGAAGCTCTTTTTATTCTCAGTCATGTTGCCAATGGACCTCATTAGTGGTAATTGGTCTTCCAATTGTTCGTTATGAGTGCGATTGACTTTTCCAGCCTCTTATTCCTACCTGTCCCAACTTTTTGAGATTTTTTGACAACATGAAATTTAAAACCAACATATTTTTTTCCCTTAAAATGATACATTTTCTCAGTTTAAACTTTTGACCCTGTCATCTATGTTCTATTCAGAATAAAATATTAAAATTTGGCACGTCCACCTCATTGCATTCAGTTTTTATTCACAATTTGTATAGTGTCCCAATGTTTTTGGAATCCGGTTTGTATTTTATATATAATATATATATATATTTTCTGAGTAGATCCTTCCGTAGGAGAGTGCTCAATACTTTTTGGTAGAGCAAATAAACAAAAATAAAAGGACAGGACAAAGACTTTCTATTGAAACTCCATTTATCACTACAGATCTGTTTCGAGGGGTCTTCTATAATCACCTGAAGAGAGAGGATGGTTTCACCACCCCTCGAAACAGATCTGTAGTGATAAATGGAGTTTCAATAGAAAGTCTTTGTCCTGTCCTTTTATTTTTGTGTGTATATATATATATATATATATATATATATATATATATATATATATATATATATATATATATATATATATATATATATATACTGTACATTGGAAAACACTACATCTGCATATTTTATTCTTCTGTATAGTAATACAGTGGTACCTCACCTTACGAAAGTCTCACCAAACGAAAAATTCAGGTTACGAAAAGCATTTTCCTAAAATTTTTGTCTCAGGATACAAAACAAGTTCACGTTACGAAAGCGGTTCACGTTACGAAAGCGCCATCTTAAAAATTCAAACGCACCATTCAAACATTCAAACAATGCACGAGCTGTTCTCGCATCAGTGACGTTCAAACATCCTGCCCCGCTGGTCTCCCATTGGCTAACAACTGAACTGTCGTTCATGTCGCCTTCACTCGAGTGCCACCTTGGACAGGTCCACAGGTCTCTTGGACAGGGATCCCATTGGCTAGGAGGAATGATGCATCTACCTCCCATTGCCTATTATAGGGCTGAATCCAACATGATGCTTTTCATGTAAAGGACATAGTTACTGTTGTTTTATGCTTTATTTCTTGACTCATGCTTTTAACCTTCCATAAACTTCTTCTTCTTCTTCTTTTACTTTCGGCTGCTCCCTTCAGGGGTCGCCACAGCAAATCATCCGCCTCCACCTCACCCTGTCCTCCGCATCTTCTTTTCTGACTCCAACGACCTTCATGTCTTCCTTCACCACATCCATAAATCTCTTCTTCGGTCTTCCTCGAGGCCTTCTGCCTGGTAGTTCCAACCTCAGCATCCTACTGCCAATATACTCACTATCCCTCCTCTGTACATGTCCAAACCATCTCAATCTAGCCTCTCTGACTTTGTCTCCAAAACATCTTACGTGGGCTGTCCCTCTGATATACTCATTTCTGATCCTATCCATCCTCGTTACTCTCAGGGAGAACCTCAACATTTTCATCTCCGCTACCTCCAGCTCTGCCTCCTGCCTTTTCCTCAGCGCCACTGTTTCTAAGCCATACAACATCGCTGGCCTCACCACCATCTTGTACACTTTTCCCTTCATTCTTGCTGACACTCTCCTATCGCACATCACACCGGATACTTTTCTCCAACCATTCCAGCCTGCCTGCACACGCTTCTTCACCTCTTTTCCACACTCTCCATTGCTCTGGATTGTTGAGCCTAAGTACTTAAAATCCTCCACCTTCGTTATCTCTGCTCCCTGTAACATTTGTAAGATTATAACTCTGCTAAAAAGACATGGTCAACACGTGCGCACACACACACACACACACACACGCGCGCGTGTGAGTTCCAGTGCGAGTGAGAAGAAGAAACGGGCTCGTGTGATATCACAAAGAAATATGGCCAAACCCGTCTACCATCGGTACGATATTGAAGCAGAAGGAGGCCTGAAAAGGTATGCTTTTATCATTTTTAAAGGGTTTCGGGGGTAGTATTGGGAGCCTTGGAATGAATCACGCGTTTTACATGTAAAATGCGGTTCAACTTACGAAAAATGCAGTTTACGAAAAAAGCTCTGGAACAGATTCATTTCGTAAGGTGAGGTACCACTGTATAGAGTATGTATTACAGCATTGCTCCTATGTAAATTAATGTTAATTAATTCTCACCGTTACTGCCCATATATGCACATAACTGCTCACATAACTTATTTATACGTAATATGTACATGACTCTTCTTTTCCTTTCGGCTTTTTCCCTTTTTCAGGGGTTGCCACAGAAAATCATCTGATTCGCATGTTTGATTTGGCTTAGGTTTTTACGTTGAATGCCCTTTCTGACACAACCCTTTTTTTAGCAAGGGACAGAAACACGCTGATGGCTACGCAGCCTACTCTTTACAAAAGTCAGCAATTGTTTTTTTTCTTCTCTCTGAAATTCTGAGGAAAATGGGTCGTTCCAGAGATTGTTCAGAAGAATAGCGAATCTTGATTAAAAATATGATTGAAGAGGGAAACATATAAAGAAGTGTAAAAAATGAGAGGCTGCTCAGCTAAAATGATCCCAAATGCTTTAAAATGGAAACTACAACCTGAAAGATGTGGAAGAAAGTGAAAAACTACCATTCAAATAGATTGAAGAGGAGCCAAAATGGCAAGAACTCAGTCAACAATCAGCTCCAGGAAGATCAAAGTAAGTCTAAAGTTACCTGTGAGTGTTGTCACAATTAAAAAACACCTATGTGAAGCTGAGCCATGGGCAAGAAGCTTCTGCAAAGTCTCACTGGTGAAAAAAACACATTTGCTGAAGAGGTTAAAATTTGCCAAAGAGCACACTGACTGGCCTAAAGAGAAATGGTGCAACATTTTGTGGACTGATGAAAGTAAGAATGTTTTTTTTTTTGGGTCTAGTGGCTGTGACATTTTCTCACTGAGTTCAAGCCACAGTACACTGTGAAGACAGTGAAAGATGATGGCGCAAGCATCAGGATATGGGGATCGTTCTCATACAATGGTGTCTGGCCTATTTATTAAACACCAGGGACAATGGATCAGTTTGAATACATCAGAATACTTGAAGAGGTGATTCTGCCTTATGCTGAAGAGGAACTGTCTTGAAATGGGTGCTCCAACAAGACCACAGCCCTAAGCACACCAGTAAAAGTACAACATCTTGGTTTCAGACCATGAAGATTGACTTTCTGGAGCAACTAGCCCATTCCCCAGAGCTGAATCCAATGGAAAACTTGTGGGGTGACGAGAAATGCAGTTTCTGAGGCAAAAAACAAAAAATATAGAACTGTGGAATGTAGTCCAATCATCCTGGGCTGGAAAATCTGTTCAAAGGTGCCAGAGGTTGGTTGAGCTATGTTGTCGGGGGCATAGTGCCCCTAGTAGGGTCACCCAAAGAAAACAGATCCTGGGTGAAGGTCCAGACGAAGTGCGATTCAGAAGACCCTTATGACACAGAAACAGACGATGCAGTTTCCCTTGCCCAGACACGGGTCACCGGGGTTCCCCCTAGAGCCAGGCCCGGGGGAAGAGCTCGAAGGCGAGCGCCTGGTGGTCGGGCTTCTGCCCATAGAGCCTGGCCGGGCCGAGCCTGAAAAAGAGACATGGGTCCGCCCTCCCATGGACCCACCACCCATGGGAGGAGTTTTAAGGGTCGGGTGCAGTGTGAGTTGGGTGGCAGCCGAAGGCATGGGTTCTGTTGGACCAATCCTCGGCTACTGACTCTGACCCTCAGGACATGGAATGTCACCGCTCTGGCGGGGAAGGAGCCTGATCTGGTGCGTGAGGTGGAGAGATACAGACTAGATATAGTCGGGCTCACCTCAAAGCATAGCTTGGGCTCTGGAACCACCCACCTGGAGAGAGGCTGGACCTTATTCCATTCTGGAGTTGCTCATGAGAAGAGGCAGCAAGCCGGAGTGGGCATTCTTGTTGCCCCCTGTCTCGTGGCCCAAATGTTGGGGTTCTCCCCGGTTGACGAAAGGGTAGCTTCTCTCCATCTTCGGGTGGGGGGGACGGGTCCTGACTGTAATTTGTTCTTATGCACCAAATGACAGTTCTGATTACCCACCCTTCTTGGAGTCTTTAGGGGGTGTGTTGAAGAACGCTCCCTTGGGAGACTCACTCGTTGTCTTGGGAGACTTCAATGCCCGTGTGGGCAACGATAGTGTGACCTGGAAGGGTGTGATCGGTAGGTACGGCCTCTCCAGTCTGAACACGAATGGTGTTTCGTTGTTGGACTTCTGTACTCGTCACAGTTTGTCTATCACGAACACCATGTTCGAACATAAGTGTGCCCATAAGTGCACTTGGCATCTGGACACCCTAGGTCACAGTTCGATGATTGACTTTGTAGTTGTGTCATCGGACTTGCGGCCGTATGTTCTGGACACTCGGGTGAAGAGAGTGAGCTGGTTTTGGTGGTGGGGGAGGCTGCCTTCTAGACCTGACAGGCCCAAGCATGCAATCAGGGTCTGCTGGGAACGTTTGGCGGAGTCCCCTGTCCGAGATGCCTTTAACTCCCACCTTCGGCAGAACTACAACCACGTCCCGGAGGAGGCAGGTGACATGAAATCAGAATGGGCCTCATGCCTCCATTGCTGAGGCGGCAGCCCATAGCTGTAGCTGGAAGGTCGTCGGTGCTTGTTGTGGCGGTAACCCCTGAACCTGGTGGTGGACACCTGTGCTGAAGGGGGCTGTCCAGATGAAAAAGGAGGCCTATCGAGTTTTATTAGCCTGTGGGACTCCCGAGGCACCTGCAGATGCAAAATCTCAGGCGTGGGAGGAGGTCGGTGAGGGCCTGGAGAGTGATTATCGGTTGGCCTCAAAATGGTTCTGGACCACCATCCGACGCCTCAGGATGGGGAAGCAGTTCTCCACGAACACTGTTTACAGTAGGGGTGGGGAGCTGCTTGCTTCGACTGGGGATGTTGTCAAGAGGTGGAGGGAATACTTTGAGGATCTCCTCAATCCCACCAACATGCCCTCCATGAGGAGGAAGACCCTGGGGGTTTGGGTGGGGGTCTGCCCATCACAGGAGTGGAGGTCACTGAGGTTGTCAAAAAACTCCTCGGTGGTCGAGCTTCGGGGTTGGATAAGATTCGCCCTGAATATCTCAGGGCTCTGGATGCTGTAGGACTGTCTTGGTTGACACGTCTCTGCAACATCGTGTGGTCATTGGGGGCTGTACCTCTGGATTGGCAAACCGGGGTGGTGGTCCCGATTTTTAAGAAGGGGGCCCAGGGGGTGTGTTCCAATTATCGGAGAATCACACTCCTTAGCCTACCCGGGAAAGTCTATTCAGGGGTACTGGGGAGGAGGATCCGATCGATAGTCGAACCTCGGATTCAGGAGGAACAATGTGGTTTTCATCCTGGGTGTAGCACTCTAGACCAACTCTATACACTCCACAGGATTTTGGAAGGGGAATGGGAGTTTGCCCAATCTGTCCACATGTATTTTGTGGATTTGGAGAAGGCTTTCAACCGTGTCCCTCGAACAAACTTGTGAGGCATGCTCCGGGAGTATGGCGTTCCGGACTTGTTGCTACGGCCATTCGATCACTATCACCGGAGCCAGGGTTTGGTCCGTATTGGTAACAACAGGTTGAATTCGTTTCCGGTAGGAGTTGGAGTCCGCCAAGGCTGTCCTTTGTCACCGATTCTGTTCATAATTTTTATGGACAGAATTTCTAGGCGAAGCCGAGGCATTGAGGGGTTCTGGTTTGGTGGCCATCGAATCTCGTCTCTGCTTTTTGAGGATGATGTTGTCCTTTTGGCTTCATCAAGTCGGGACCTGCAGCTCTCATTGGAGCGGTTCGCAGTTGAGTGTGAAGCAGCCGGGATGAAGATCAGTACCTCCAAGTCTGAGGCCATGTTTCTCAGTCGGACAAGGGCTGAATGCACCATCCGGGTCGGGAATGAGGTCATGCCCCAAATGGAGGAGTTTAAGTATCTTGGTGTCTTGTTCACGAGTGAGGGAAGGATGGAGCGAGAGATGGACTGATGGAGCGGGAGATCGCTGCAGCCTCTGCTGTTAAAAGGAGCCTTTACCGGTCCGTCGTGGTGAAGAAGGAGCTGAGCCGCAAGGCGAAGCTCTCAATTTACCAGTCGATCTACGTTCCAACCCTCACCTATGGTCACGAGCTTTGGGTAGTGAGCGAAAGAACAAGATCGCAGATATAAGCGCCTGAAATGAGCTTCCTTCGCCAGGTGGCGGGGTTCTCCCTGAGAGATAAGGTGAGAAGCTCTACCATCCGGGGAGCTCAGAGTAGACCCGCTGCTTCTCCACATTGAGAGGGGCCAGTTGAGGTGGCTCGGGCATCTGGTCTGAATGCCTCCTAGACACCTCCCTGGTGTGGTGTTTCGGGCATGTCCAACTGGGAAGAGACCCCGGGGTCAACCTAGAACATGCTGGAGGGACTATGTCTCTCGGCTTGTCTGGGACCGCCTCGATTTCCCCCCGGAAGAGTTTGAGGAAGTGGCTGGGGAGAGGGACGTCTGGACCTCTTTGCTTAGGTTTCTGCCCCCGCGACCCGACCCCGGACTTAGCGGATGGTGATGATGATGATGATAGTTTGCATTGTATTACTGAGACACCCCCAATTGTATTTTCACCTGCTTATTTTATCATTTAGTCATTTCATCACTTGGGTATCATTTTGAGTCTTTGTCCTATTTGTGCACACACAGACTATAATTGACGTTTTATCCCTGAAATTCTGTTCCATATTGCTGCAGGAGCTGTTTCATTTAATACAGTATGCCCTATTCTAATTGATTATTAGCTCATTAGCTGTAATAATAAAAGTTTTATTTGAACATCATTTAAAAATGTATATGATGGTGCAAGCATGTTTTAAAAAAGAAACAGTATAAACACATTAAAGAATCTATGAGTTTATTGGATATAAATTAAGGCTTCTGAAACTGTACATGTCGGATTGTTGCAGAGGGATTGGGCTTTGGATGCTGCAAATAGCAGAGAGAACACTGGGGGATCAGTTGGTCTAAATTGGTTTTGCTTGATTTTAAACCCTCCCACATTGCTGCTGAATTCTGGAATCTGACTGGTTGAAAGGTTTCAATTAATTTTCTATAACAGCACAATTCTGACTATGGTGTTTAATGCAATGTTTATATGTTAGTGACATATCATTCTAATAGTTTGTTATTTCTGTAATAATTAAGTGGAGCTTGCATTGTTGATGCTCTACAGAATTTAAAACTAATAATAGACAGACTTTAAACTTTTTTCACTAAAAAAGAACCTAATTATCAGTGTCCTGATTCATTATTTATTGACGGAGTCTAGCTTTTTAACAGTCAGCAAGAGATATACTACAAGAAAGTCTTCAAAATGCATACACGTATTTATGTGCATGTAGTTACATGAGTGAAGCTAAAATAAACATACTGTTCTGAAGGAGTGCACAGATTTTTCTATTGTAATATAAAAAGCACAATCTTGTCAGGTTTGAGTATGGTGAGCACAAGAGTCTGTAGCACCTTTCCTATGATAAAACAAAATTGACATTAACAGCATGAAATAATTCTTTTAATGGCCAGAACTGCCAGATTTGAGTCTGATATAAGGGGAGAGAATCTTCAACCATTCCTTATGCAGTTTGTGCTTGTTATCATCTGCAATTTATTCCTTACCTAGGGCTACAGCAGGGCCATTTTTCTCATTTTCACTGGCTTGCTTTTTTTGATCCTGTGTGCTGCAAACTAAGCTTCAGCCTGGAGCTATGGTTTTGGAACATCATCACAGAAAAACGCTTTAATATTCCGCTGCACCAACATGAATTACAGGGCATAAGAAATGACACACAGGTCACAATACACCAGAGGAAGTTTGACTTTAATAGAGAGCACACATATCTCATGTCTCTCCATCACCATGCTCTTTACACATTAATGAGAGGCGCATGGCTTCATTGGTTGCTTCAAAGTCTCTTGGCCAAGTTCATATGCTCTTAAGGAACTTTGATACGGAATAACCTGCATGTCTGTGATAGGCATGGGGTTGAAATCTGCAAAACTATGGAGCCGGGCAAATAAAAGCAATGAATCTAAACGAACAGCTCATGTCTGGTTATGAGTAATTGTGTTTTATAGTAAGGGTTTTGGTCATAGACTATTGATGGATGTGTGTCTAAATATAAGTGAGCAGTTTAACTAACTGCCAACTCACTGCCCCAACACACCAAATGCCAACTCACAACACATTATTTGTATTATATATGTTTAAAAATGGTAATCAACAATAAGAGACATTACCACAAATTAGAGAATAGTAAATTAAAAAATTATATATATATATATATATATATATTTTATTTTTTATTTTTTTTTGGGGGGGGGGGGTTCAACACATTTTATTGAAGAAATATGTTACAGATTCATCACATTGTCACAAACCTATCACAATAAAATATTATCAAATGTATTCTCTCATCTGCATTCATACGCATATGAACTTAATTGATGTCCCATTCTTAATCCATAGGGTTTAATATGACGTTGACCCACCCATTGTAGCTATAACAGCTTCAACTGTTCTCAGCAAGCTTTTCACAAGGTTTAGGCGTGTGTTTATAGGAATTGTTGACCATTCCTCCAGAAGCGCATTTATGAAGTCAGACACTAATGTTTGACGAGAAGGCCTGGCTTTCAGTCCTCGCTCTAATTCATCCCAAAGGTGTTCTATCAGGTTGAGGTCAGAACCCTGTGCAGGCCAGTGAATTCTTCCACGCCAAACTTGCTCATCCATGTTTTCATGGAATTTGCTTTGTACACTGGTGTATAGTCATGTTGGAACAGGAAAGGGCCTTTCGTAAACTTTTCCCACAAAGTTGGGAGAATGAAATGTTCAAAAATTTTGAGTTAAGCTGAGGCATTAAGAGTTCTTTTCACTGGAACTTCGGGGCCAAGCCCAGCTCCTGAAAAACAACCCCACAACATAATCCCACCTCCACCAAACTTTACACTTGGCACACTGCAGACACACAAGTACCATTCTCCTGGCAAACCAAGATTCACCCATCAGATTGCCAGATGGAGAAGCGTGATTCTTCAATCCAGAGAATGCGTCTTCACTGCTGTAGAGTCCAGTGGACGGTGTGCGTTACATCACTGCATACAATGATTTGTACTGCACTTGGTGATGTATGTCTTTGATGCAGCTGCTCAGCTATAAAAACCCATTTGTTGAAGCTCTCTATATACTGTTCTTGAGCTAAACTGATGGCCACATGAGGCCAGCTTGGAGGTCTATAGTGATTGACTCTGCTGAAAGCTACCAACTTCCTGCATACTGTACACATGAACCTGCTGTGTCATTTTACTTGGCCTACCAGTTCGTAGTTGAGTTGCTATCATTCCGAATCTGTTCCACTGTGTTATAATACCACTGACAGTTGACTGTGCAATATTTAGTAGCGCCAAAAGTTCACGACTGGAATTGTTGCACCGGTGGCATCTTTTCATTGTACCATGGTAGAATTCTCTGAGATACTGACCATGACACATTCTTTCACAAATGTTTGTAGAAGCAGTCTGTACGCCTACGTGTTTGAATTTATACACCTGTGTCCATAGAGGTGATTGGTACACCTGAATTTAGTTATTTGGATGAGTGAGTAAATACTTTTGTCTCGCTCTCAGTCATATATAATATATATACACTCATGCCTCGGTTTTACGGACTTCGCTTTAACGGATTTCGGACGCAACTGACAAAATCTGTAGCTTCCGACTAGTCTGGCTTGTCCGAACGTGGGCCGTTGTTTCCGAAAGTGACCGCCAGATGACGAGAGGTCGCATTGTTTACATCTGTGTAGCAACACGTGTAGCAGCAGCGAGGACGAAGAGGAGATGTCGGTTACGCTGCCCAAACTTTCTGAAGTGCGCAGTGCTCTTGACTTAGTGCTAGACTACGTCAATTATTCCAAGAACAGAGAAGTGTCTGCTCATTATGCAAATCTCAGAAATTGGCAAGAAACAATAGTAAAAGAGCAATTCTTGAGTGGCAAGCAGTTGAAGTTAGACACTTTCTTCAGACCAAAACAAACTGCCGGCTCAGCTGATACACCAGGGATACCAACCAGCCCACCTTTCACCAAGCGAACCAACACCTTCTACGTCAGGCTTACAGTATTCAACTCCTCAACAGCCTGAAACCAGCAGTACGTGTACATCAATGAAGCAGCAAAGCTCCAGTGACTCAGAATACTAAAATTCTGAGTCTCCCACTATACGATCACGGCATCGTATCAAGCAACACCTGCTCATCTGTTGGTAAGCCTGAATGATATTTAACACATTTCTATTTTCAACATACTGTACTGTCTATATTACTATCTTATGGTGTACATTTACAGAGTATAGGTACAGTATTTACATTTGCAGAGTACATAGTGTGCGTAAGTAAAAGTTTTTCAAAACGTAATCGTTTAAATATAGAATCGGAAACTTCGGACAATCGGGTACTTCGGACCAATGTTCCCCCCTATTAGTCCGTTAAACCGAGGCATGAGTGTATACACACACACACAAACACACACACACACACACACACACACACACACACACACACACACACACACACACACACATGCACGCTCACACTCACTCACACACACACACACACAGGGATCCCTCACTTTCTGTGGTTAATGGGGACCGAGACTCCCCCCGCGACCGCGGATTTCCTCGAAGTAGAATCGACCCCCTTCTGACTGACATATACATACATGTATGTGTATAATATCAATAAATATACATTCAATGCTATGAATGCTTATAATAATTAAACATTGAAAAATAATGCATGAGATGTAAATAAAATATAAATACACACACATACAGTGCACCTGAAATATAAATAGTTTTGTTGGGTTGTATTTTGTTTTTGTTTGTTTCGGGGGTTTTTTGTACAATTGCCCTTGTTTTGTGGCACTTTCCCCTATTTTTGCTTAATATTTTTACTTTTCGTGAATATTTTTGAAAAACCTGCAATGCACTGAAGCCGCAGAAACTGAAGCACAAAGTAGCAAGCGATAACTATATATATATATATATATATATATATATATATATATATATATATATTAGGCCGTACGTGTTGTGAGTTGATACTACATTGCAGTATTGGGCAGTTACAGTTGGTAATGCAGTCAGATGATCTTGACCCAAAGAGTGTGTTGTACAGGGTCCTGACTTTAACCCCACCTAACACTCTAGGCCTTGTCCTCACAGGTATGCTCCAAAAACGCTGCAAAATGAGTGGAATTCTTTCTCAGAATAGTTAAAGATAATAGAAAAGTAGTAAAAGTGATTATAAAAGCTAACTAACTTTGCTAAATCTAGAATAGGAAACTTATAAAAAGCACAACAACCAGGTGCTTATAAACTTTTGGTGACTTTCGGGTGTATGTCATATATTGAAATTTTTATTATTATGATGTATTATAACATGTTCAAATTCTTCTGACATCATTTTAATCTAAAAAGTATATTTTGTCTTTGCATCATCTGAGATACATATTCTCATGAGAAACAAAATATAAAAATACTGGAAAACACGTTAAATCAAGGTGCCAGTACATCAAATGGAAAATTGTATCATTGGAAATATTATATATGCAATTTTAGACATACAGCTGAAGACCACAAAGGTTTCACATGTTTTGACAGTAATCAAGGTAATAACATCATTGATGCTGTTTTATCTACAAAGGGAGAAAACCTAAAAAAAAAATTCCATACAGCTATGGAAACCCTTTGAGCAGATGTTATTCTTTAAAATTAAACTCGGCTCACTTAAACTCCTACAGCCTCAGGAGTATGTTGTCCAGTATATGATGGGTTTACGTCTAAAATAGTTTGTTTCTCAACTCATTTACTGTAAAGAATATTCAGTCTACTGTTCTTTTTTGCATTATTTTGGGGTCGATGTGAAACTCACATTATTCATGGAAAACCATGTTTTCATGGACCTTGCTTTGCGCACAGGGACATTATCATGTTAGAACATATTTGAGCCTCTTAGTTCCACTGACGGAAAAAAAAGTAATACTCCAAGAAATTCTACTTAACTCTTTTTTGCCAAAAACCGCAACAGTTTGAACCTGATATGCTCATACGAACCACAATGCTAGATTGGGTTCTCTAAAACTATAAAAGAAGCTCGATTTTCTCTTAAATGTCACTAATTTAGCCAAATGTGTACTGATTTATCTACATTCATGGAAAACACAGACAGTACTTCATGTTTAGCTTTGTGCCTAGTTTATTTACTGGGAGTCCTATGGCACTGTTTTACTGCTGTAAAGATAGATTTTATTGAAAAAATGGCTAAAAATAAAGTCACACTGATGAAAGCTGAGCCTCTCTGGGACTGTCTGAGGAGTGAGCAGGTTAGGATGCTGGGCTACTACCTCTCTTTGATTGACAGCAGCATAAAAGCTATTCATGATCACACAGGATTTTATCAAGTAACTGTTGCTCATAGTTGGTTTTTGATAATGTTATAGCACGCACTTTTTTGTACATATCCCACTGTAAATATAAACGTGTAGCATTACTGAGTTTGCTGCATTTTGAGTTTTGTAAAGTTTGTTCATTTAATAAAACTCACTAACTCGCTGTGTATAATGGGATATAAAAGATATAATGACAGACATCAAGGGCAGATCAACATCCACGAATGATTTGGTTCAAGTCTGGAAAAAATACGTATTTTTGACTCTCCTGCCATGTCAAGCTGAGTTGACTGACTGAAGTTGCTATGACGAAGAGTACGTACTGCTGGCCTTTTAAAGAAACCTCAGAGTGTTTGGTTGTGAATTTTGGCTAACCGGACATTCATAAGACTTTACGTATACAGTATGGAAAATAATGCTTTGCTCCCTGATGATTTTTAAAGTTTGTCCATTGAAGAAATAAGAAGGGTCTATAATTTTCATTTGATGCTAATTTTATAGGGGAGAGACAGAATGTCGAAATAAAATCCGAAAACCAAAATAGACTATATAAAGGTAATAATTTAATTTGCATGTGATTGAGTGTAAAATAAGGACTTGATCCTTCAGTGAAACATGACAGTACAGAGTATCCTATCTTCTCAGGCCACTGTGGATGCAGGTTTTAATTGCAACCAAGTAGGAACCATACCTTCTACCTTTATAAAAGTGAAATACATTTGATTGAAACAGGTGGAATCTGACGCTCATGTATGGTTGGAATGAAAATCTGCATGCACACAGAATTTACATCCCCATTATAGGAAATTTCCTTCTTTTTGATTCATCCACTAGGGATAACGTTGACTAACCCCTAAACTAAAGGACTAATCAGATTATGTTGTTCCTATTGAAAATATACTCTTATTAAATATTCATTTTCGTAAACGCTTAACGCTTAATTAGGGTTTCGGGGAGTCTGGTGCCTTATCCGACTCTGGCCGAGGACAGAGTACACCCCAGACAGCTCCACCAAGCCCTCAAGCAGTTCAGAAAATGAAAGTATATATGTGAAATGAAAGAAAGAAAGAATATATATATCTGTCTTCCTTTCGGCTTTTTCCCTTTCACTCAGGAGTCGCCACAGCGAATCATCTGATTCGCACGTTTGATTTGGCAGAGGTTTTTACGTCGGATGCCCTTCCTGTCACAACCCTTTATAGCAAGGGACAGAAACACGCTGACGGCATTGCAGCTACTCTTTACGAAAGTCAGCAATGGTTCTTTTACATGCCTCTCACCATAGACAGTGAGAGACATGGCCCACCTTTGATAACCCAGTTAGCTGCACTGGGGGGCAGTGACAACCTTGTGGAGAGTGGGACTCGAACCCCTAACCTTTGGATCAGAGATCCATCGCCCTATACCACTAGACCACCACTGCCCCATGTGTGTGTGTGTGTGTGTGTGTATATATATATATATATATATATATATATATATATATATATATATATATATATATATATATATATATATATATATATATATATATATATATATATATATATATATATATATATATATATATATATATATATATATATATATATATATATATATATATATATATATATATATATATATATACATGCATTCATTTTCTGAATTGCTTAATCCTATTTAGGGTCACGAGGAGGCTGACGCCCATCATAGCCGACTCTGGGTGGGACCAGAGTACACACTGGAAAGCTCAGCAGGCCATCATGGGGCAAATTATAGAGATAATTAAATATAATAATTATAACCAACAACTCGTCAACTGAGAATTAACAAGATCTATCTGCCATTTTGGCAGGTAGACCTTGTTATTTCTCGGTTGATAAACTTTCTGTTTACCAGCACAAAACTTTCACCCACTGAGTAATAAAAAGTTTATGCTTTAAAATTAACCATATTTAAAAATAATTTTACTGTTAGATCTTCTCAGGGTAGTCGAACTGAGAATCCACTCTGAAGGGACCCTCTCATTTTCTCCCCAGCTGAGTGTTACTCTTTACATACATTACTTTTTTAAGAGATTAATCAAGCACCATAACTATTATATGAAGATGAATTAGGGATTATAAGGCACACAACATCACTGTTGGGATCTCATGATGTTAGATTAAAATTATATATTAAATATTAAAAGTACACATTCGCTCCCACTGGATTTTGTACTCATGCTAATCTGGTAACTAAAAGCCACTCGGTCGATTAATACAATTACTGTAATACTTTTCAAATATTTATTTTAGAGTTGACAATATTTGCAGTGGACAGTAGAACCACAAGGTGGCAGGATGTCCTCCAGTTAACCTCTGATATACGCTAGTCCAGCATGGAGCTGTATGTAATACAATTTATGAATGAAAGAGTTACAAGAACTATAAAAGTAGTTCTATTTAAGAGTTGTGCATATAGTGTGCATATAGTGTGCTGTATAGTCTTATTTGTAATTATGAATCAATTTCACAATGTATTTTGAATGCAAAGGTTTACTTGATTCATATTAAACAATGCTAACTACAGTCAAACTAAAATAATCCTTATTATAAAAACAGTAGGAAAGCAAAGAACACTGATAGTGAATGTTCAGAGTCCCACATTTCTATGTGTGCCAAAATTATAGACTGTTATAACATTCAGACATTCGTTTTTTGTAAGTCGCTCAATCCTAATTAGGGTCACAGGAAAGCTGGCGCCCATCTTAGCTGACTTTGTGCGAGGGCGTGGTACACCCTGAACAGCTTGCCAGGCCATCACAGGACCTTTGCTGAGATTTGGCAAAGAGAAGCCCCAGGATCTTCCCGAGAATTAAGAAGCAGTTCAGCAAATGAATGAATAAATAATTCAAAACTTACTAATAAATGTAAAGTCCTTCATCTCTAATTAAAGGAAAACATGTATTATGACATTCAATTATTATTAAACTGTTTTTCATTTGTTTTATTGTATTCCTTTATATATCATACTTTATTTGATTACATACAGTACCTGTTTGAGTGTGTGTGTGTGTGTGTGTGTGTGTGTGTGTTGCTGTGATGGCCTGGCAAACTATTCAGGGTGTACTTCACCTTCGCCAACCTTTAATTCAAGTACATTTATTCAGTGGGGAAGAAAAATCCCACATTAAGAAATTGTTATTTTACATTAAATCATGTGCGCCACAATTATTCACACCACTGATGTTAATACTTTGTCCAACCACCTTTCGCCAAAAAAAAAAAAAAAAAAAAACCCAGCACCTAATATTCTCCAGTAATGTTTTCCTCTCTGCACAATCTCTCAAAAGCATCCAGAGAGCCGATCCTCTCCTCTGCACTCTCCTCTTCAGCTCACTCCTCAGGTTTTCCATCGGGTTGAGAACTTTGTACTGAGATGGCCATGAGAAGAGCATGAGTCTGTGTCCAGTGAACCAATTCTTTGTAGAATTTGCCCCATGTTTTGGGTCATGATGTTCATGAAAGAACCAGTGATGACCCTTCTTCAACTTTTGTGCAGAGGCCACCAGATTTTGATTTTAAATGTCCTGGTATTTCTAAGTGTTCATGAGGCCATGAACCCGAACAAGGTCCCCAGAGCCTCTTGAAGAGAAACAGACTCACAGCATCACCAACCCTCCCCCATACTTCACAGTCGGAGTGAGGTGCTTTTCTGCATGCTCATCTTTTGTGTTCTGCCAGACCCACTTAATGTTTGTTGCCAAAAAGCTCCATCTTGGTCTCACCTGACCAAAGCACACAGTCCCAGTTGAAGTCCCAATACTTCTTAGTGAACTCCAGACGTTTGGATTTATGATTGTGAGTGAGAAATGTTTTTTCATGCATGTCTCCCAAACAGCTTTTTGGCATATTGATGGTGCCTGAGGGTTGTTTTGGAGACTTTGTGACCCCAAGATGCCACCATTTGTTGCAATTCTTTAAATATGAGCTTTGGAGAAGTTTTTATTTCTCTTACCATCCTCCTCAATGTGCGAAGTGACAAAATAACCTTGCGTCCTCGTCCAGGCTTGGTTAGTACTGTTCCGGTTGTTTTAAACTTCTTAATTATTCTTCTGACATTAGATACGGGCAGGTGCAGGCGAGTGGATATTTTCTTGTAGACATTGCCTGACATATGAAGGTCAGCATACATCTGCGTTATTTGAATGTTGTGTTCTTTTGTATTTCCCATTCTGAAGAGTGGATAAGAGAAATGGCCTCTGTGTCACAGAATATTTATATCTCAGGGAAATGAGAAGTGATTAGGGCAGTGGTGGCCTGGTGGTAAAGGGCGCTGGATCGCTGATCCTAAGGTTGGGGGTTCGAGTCCCACTCTCCACAAGGTTGTCACTGCTAATTATTAATAATTCCTAGATACCCTAATCAACTTTTTTAAACTACTGTAGAAATGACAAATACTTCAGTGACATTTATTTTCAAGGAATTGTTAGGGGTGCCAATAAATGTGGAACAGGTGATTTCCTGAAAAATAGTATTTCTTAGTTCGGGATTTTTTTTTTCCACCTTAATATTCACTCGAGTTTATTCATTCATTCATTTTCTGAACTGCTTATTCCGAATTGGGGTCACAGGGAGACTGACGCCCAGGTCAACCCACTCCGGGTGTGGGCGGGGTACAACCTAGACAGCTCGCCAGGCCATCGCAGGGCCAACACTCATACCTAGGGAAGATTTTGGGCAACCAATAAACCTGCTGTGCATACTTTTGGAGTGTGGGAGGAGATCAGGACACCTGGAGGAAACCCATGCAAGCATGGGGAGAACATGCAAACTCCACACTAAACGCCCGAGCAGGGAATTGAACCCAGAATTTTGTTGCTGTGAGGCAGACGTGATAACCACGACGCCACCATGCCGCCCAATCATTTGAGTTAAAGGTACAGTTTTCAACAACTTTCAGTATGACAGTTGCCTATGCAGTCAAAATATAATTTATTTTAAGGCTTTTAACGCATCTTAACCAGGGGTTCCAATAATTATGGAGCAGATTGCACACACACACACACACACACACACACACACACACACACACACACACAATTTTATTAGTTTTCCTCCTAATGCAGCTTGCTGTTGTATAATCTGTTGTAGTGTATAGTATCACTGTATTTGGAGCACTGCCTGTTTTACCAGTAAGGAATTGCCCTTTATGAATTTTGACCGTGATTTGTAGAACACCCCCAAGAGACTTGTATGTACTGCCTCTGGCTGCTGTGTTATAAAATTGCTGCTTTGTATTTTCAGCATTTCTCCACCATCATTTATTCATGGCTGCTCCATAGAATCGTTTATGAAAATCTGCTGTTATGAAAATCTGCAAACTGTTAAAGGATGGTAAAGTGTATGTTTTTTCCCCTTCAGGCTTCTTTGCTTTTTGTGTATTCGATACTCGGCTAATCTTTGTTTTTAAACCCAGGCTGGCCTCCCACTGCAGAGTTATTCTGAATATACTTTCTAAAACAATGAAACTCTCAACTTTATTCTGCATGCTCACATTATCACTGCATGCTCTTTCCTTGCTTGTACACACCAACTTGGGTGTTCAGTAAACTTTCAGTGCCAGAGGCTTTGTTAACTTATTTACTTGAGTCATAAATGTCAGGCACATCTCGACAAAGTGCGTAATTGTTGCTGGGATGTTTTGAACTTATTTTTTTTTTTATTTTTTTTTTTTACAAGAGCCGCATCTGTGGGGCACTTATGAATTAGGAAAACAAAGAGTTTAAAAACGTCATACCAATTAAATTATTCATTATGAAAGCAGATGCCACATCCCCAGAAATCAGTCCTTGTAAACAAGCTGGAAAAAGAGTGAAGATTACAAAGACACTGCAGGCTCCAAGATTTTTTTTTTCTCCTGCCTTGATGCCATCCTGGCACAAAACTCATCAGGAACGGAGAGACCTTGGACGATTCAGACTGATTACTTTTACATGCTGGCTGGCTTTGGAAAGTTGCAATGATATTTGTTTTTATACACTGGATATCTAAGGTAGTCGAACAAAAGAGAAAAATGCTTAAGTATTGCAGATTCTTCAGTTATTTTCAAAAAAGAGAAAAGGTCTATGATCCTTTTTGCCGTTGTTGCTCATTACTGCAATGAAGCGATTTGTGCCTCTCTCTATCCCTCTATAAAGAGAATAGGCAATGAATTATAGATAACCGCTGTAACTTCGCTTAATGTATTATTACAAAGGAATAAAAGATGTTGGCTGAGGCTATCGGAGGGGGAAAAAAAGACCTCTGGCAGAGTCTTCTTTAGGTGCTGTCAAATAAATCAAGTCCTTTGTTGGATGGCTGAATTTAAGGCCAACTCTTTTCTTTGTTCTTTCTTCATGCTTGATTTCAGCTAATACTAGACAACAATTAGCACTGTATGCTTTACAAGGCAAACCTCATTAGAACATAATTTTGCTTGTATACATAGCCATTATTATTCATTCATTTTCTGAACCACTTGATCGTAATTATGGTCGCGGAAAGGGTGGCACCGATTTCAGCTGACTCTGGGCACATGCAGAACACACCCTGGACAGCTTGCCAGCATATCAAAGGGCAGAAGCATGTAGCTACTCTTGACAAAAGTCAGCAATGGTTCTTTTACATGCCTCTCACCATAGGCAGTGAGAGACATGACTGGCCTTTGATAACCAGTTAGCTGCACTGGGGGGGGGAGTAACATCCCGGTGATAGTGGGGCTTGAACCCGTGATCTTGGGATCAGTAATCCAACACCTTACCACCGGCCTACCACTGCCACCATTATTATTATTGTTATTATAAGATAAGATAAGATAAAGCTTTTACATTAATATTTTTTTATTATTTATTGTTTTATTATTTTAATTTTATTATTATTTTATTTTATTATTTTATTTTATTATTATTTTTTCATTATTATTACTTTTTTAATTAATATTTTAATATTATTATTATTATTACTATTATTGCTATTATTATTCAGTTCAGTTGCTTTTGTGTAAACGCCTAATCCTAATTAGGGTCGCCGGGAGGCTGGCACCCATCACAGACGAGTCCGGGTGAGAGCAGAATACACCCTGGACAGTTTACCAGGACATTGCAGGGTGGAAACACACTGACTGCTTTTCAGCTACTCTTGTTGAAAGTCAGCAATTTCTTTTACATGAACCTCACACCATAGACAGTGAGAGACATGGTCGGCCTTTGATAACCCAGTTAGCTGCATTGGGGGTTGGCGACAACCTTTTGGAGAGTGGGATTATTATTGTTATTATTATTATTATTATTCTTATTATTATTACTAATACAGTATTATTATTGTTGTTGTTGCTGACATTGTTGCTTATTCCATATCTTAGAAATTATACAGTTTTGGGGATTTCACATGTCACTGTTTCTCACATGCTAAATTAGCCATCTATGAACTGTGGTTTTATAATTCTTTAAAAAGACGCACTGCAGTGGTAAACTTGGAGTGAAACAGTGAAAAATTATATTTACAGTTAAGCACTAGGTACGCAACACAAAGTCAACTGGTTACCACATCCACCTCACACCAAGAAGGTCCTAGGTTTGAGGTCTGGGCTCAGGCAGTTTTGTGTGAAATGTGCCTGTTGCATGGGTTTCTTCCTCCGGGTACTCTGGTTTCTCCTCATAGCCCAAAAACATATGCATTTGGCAAACTGTCTGTTCTAAATTGTGCTTAGGTGTGAGTATGAATGATTGTATATGTGTTGGTCTGGTACACTTTTCTGGGCCTTTCACTCAGTGGCAGGGCTCCAGCCTCCCCATAACCCTAGTAGAACTAACTGGTTTGGCAAATAAATGACAGAGTGAGTGAATGAGTGAGTGAGTGAGTCATGCACATCTTTATTGTAAATATCAGTGTTAACCTTCACTGGATACATTTGATCTCACTGTTCAGATTGTTTTGCTACAGCATATCTTTTCTATTGTATTTTCTGTTTTAGTTCATTTTCTGTAACCGTTTAATCCTAATTATAGTCGCGGGGAGGCTGGCGCCCATCCCAGTTGACTCCAGGTGAGGGCAGAGTACACCCTGGACAGCTTGCCGAGTCATCACATGGCGGAAACACGCTGACGGCTTTGCAGCTACTATTTTCGGAAGTCAGCAATGTTTCTTTTACATGAACCTCACACCATAGACAATGAGAGACATGGCCGGCCTTTGATAACCCAGTTAGCTGCACTGATATCCATCCCAGCATGCAGGATGCTTCCGAGTTTATCAATGAGATGATGAAAAAGGACTGTGGCTAAGAGTCAGTCTCAGTAAGATGTCTGCAGGCCTCAGATTTTAATTCAATCTGAAATGAGGGGACAGTGACAACCTTGTGGCAAGTGGGACTCGAACCCCCAATCTTTGGCTTGGCGATCCAGCTCCCCTTACCACTAGGCCAACACTGCCCGCCTATTTTCTGTTTTAGATTCATCAAATCTTTGGGATGATTGCTTTGATAGATAAATACCATTATTATATCCATGATTCACATCAAGTCCTATAATCTTCACAGGCTACACACATTACAGACACTCCCCAACTTACGTTTTTGTTTGGTTCCGGACGACCAAACGCAAGTTAAAAAAAAAACAAAAACGTAAGTTACTGTATGTTCCAGTGACGTATGACATTCATACTGTACTATACATCCATAAATACCATTACCGTATCTCATAAAACACCCCTAAATCAATTATTATAAACATAACATTGTAAAATAATATCAAATATATCAAATAACGTCAACATTAATTTCAAATAAATTAAATTCAAGCAAAATAATTTCAAATAGATAAATTTTAATCAAATTCACTCATCAAATATCAAATACAGTATCAAATATAACCTTTAACATTCTCTATGATGCGATCTTTCTGCTTGTAAATGGTTCCGATGGTCACTTTACATGAAGCTGAGCCGAGTCACTTTACATGAAGCTTAAAACAGCCAATCAACGCTTACAATATGTGAGGTGCTCAACACTGAAAGTAGTTTACTTGCTTGTGCTTGAGACAAAGCACGGGTTATCCGTTCTTTCAAGTGAGCAAGGGCGCCGTTGAACACTCGTTTAGTACTCAGCCTACACTGATGTGAATCACCAGCACAGCGGAGAGGTCTCTTTCTTTTCTGGATTCGGGCTTTCATTCATTTTATAACTCTCTTTGCTTAACTAAGTATGCATGGTAGATTGCGCCGATCCGAGCAGATAGTTAATTCAGTCTTGGGAAAACCGGAAATTCCGGCATATGCCGGAAAACTTGCACCCATGCTAGTAAGCTTACACTTCTGACCAACCATATTTGCTTATGGTTACAAAAGTCCGCAAAACAGTCAAAACACAAAGATCACAGAGACGACATCTTAACACAAGGGTTACACGCACTACTGAACTGGGAAGAAGGGGGGGCACGTCTGTCGTTTGTAAACAATGGACGCAGCATCATTGCGTCAGCGTACTACGTATGTACGTCTCGTACTACAGAGAGCATGCTAAACTCAAAATTTGACAAATTTTTTTTTTAAAAACAAAACGTAAAATCGAAAAAATGTAAGATGAATTAACATAAGTCAGGGAGCATCTGTATACTTAATGAATGAAACCAATTCATATGTTTTGTGCATTAAGAAGAGAAAGGGGTGTGTTTCTGTATTTACTGCCCTTACAGATATGCACTTTATATATCCTTTATTGCTATTCCTATAAGAAGTGAGAAACTTTGTAAATAAATAACAAAATAAAACAACAGTAAATTAAACTGCTGCACAGGTCCTTCTCAAAAAATTAGCATATTTTGATAAAGTTCATTATTTTCTGTAATGTACTGATAAACATTAAACTTTCATATACTTTAGAGTCATTACACACAACTGAAGTAGTTCAAGCCTTTTATTGTTTTAATATTGATCATTTTGGCAAAAAGGTAAAGAAAAACCAAAAATCCCTATCTTAAAATTTTAGCACATTTCATCCGATCAATAAAAAAGTGTTTTTAATACAAAAAAAGTCAACCTTCAAATAATTATGTTCAGTTATGCACTCAAAACTTGGTCAGGAATCCTTTTGCAGAAATAACTGCTTCAATGCAGCATAGCATGGAGGCAATCAGCCTGTGGCATTGCTGAGGCGTTATAGAGACCCAGGATGCTTTGATAGCGGCCTTAAGCTCATCCACAGTGTTGGGTCTGGTGTCTCTCAACTTTCTCTTCACAATATCCCACAGATTCTCTATGGGGTTCAGGTCAGGAGAGTTGGCAGGCCAATTGAGCACAGTAATACTATGGTCAGTAAACCATTTTGCAGTGGTTTTGGCACTGTGAGCAGGTGCCAGGTCATGCTGAAAAATGAAATCTTCATCTCCATAAAGCCTTTCAGCAGATGGAAGCATGAAGTGCTCCAAAATCTCCTGATAGCTAGCTGTATTGACCCTGCCCTTGATAAAACACAGTGGACCAACACCAACAGCTGACATGGCACCCCAGACTGTGGGTACTTGACACTGGACTTCAGGCATTTTGGCATTTCCTTCTCCCCAGTCTTCCTCCAGACTCTGGCACCTTGATTTCTGAATGACATGCAAAATTTGCTTTCATCCGAAAAAAAGTACTGTCTTCTGCCGCTGTTTCTGGTTCAAAAGTGGCTTGACCTGGGGAATGCGGCACCTGTAGCCCATTTCCTGCACACGCCTGTGCACGGTGGCTCTGGATGTTTCTGCTCCAGACTCAGTCCACTGCTTCCACAGGTCCCCCAAGGTCTGGAATCAGCCCTTCTCCACAATCTTCCTCAGGGTTCGGTCACCTCTTCTGGTTGTGCAGTGTTTCCTGCCACACTTTTTCCTTCCCACAGACGGCCCACTGAGGTGGCTTGATAGAGCACTCTGGGAACAGCCTATTCGCTCAGAGATTTCTTTCTGTGTCTTACCCTCTTGCTTGAGGGTGTCAATGATGGCCTTCTGGACAGCAGTCAGGTCGGCAGTCTTACCCATGATTGTGGTTTTGAGTAATGAACCAGGCTGGGAGTTTTTAAAAGCCTCAGGAATCTTTTGCAGGTGTTTAGAGTTAATTGGTTGATTCAGATGATTAGGTTAATAGCTCGTTTAGAATACCTTTTCATGATATGCTAATTTTTTGAGATAGGAATTTTGGGTTTTCATGAGCTGTATGCCAAAATCATCAGTATTAAAACAATAAAAGACCTGAAATATTTCAGTTGGTGTGCAATGAATCTAAAATATATGAAAGTTTAATTTTTATCAGTACATTACAGAAAATAATGAACTTTATCACAATATGCTAATTTTTTGAGAAGGACCTGTATATTACACAAAATATTCAGTGTGTCATTTCCCAGTTAATTATCCACGGTGTTAAATATGGCTGTGATTTATTGTCTTCTAGCTCGGAGAATGTTTATACAGACATTGTGTCATTGTGTAGGAGAATAGAAAAGGATCGGATCACTCTCCTCCAAATCACGCTCCAGCATTCTGGCTTCATCAGCTGCCCTGTGCGGCCAAGCAACTTCCTGTACAACCGATTTGTAGTGTGTGTGTTCTGGAGCTATACTGCAGTGATGTGGAATGCAGACTTTGGCGCATTAGCAGTCTGAGTTTTAAATGCATACAGACACTAACACTCACACGCATACAGCCGTGTAAGTGATGGCTCAATGGGTTGGACTCTGGGTTACGGAATAGAAGGTCAGTTTTTCAATCTGCAGTACCACCACGCTGCCAGCTGTTTGGTCCTTGAGCCAAGTCCCTAACCCTTGATTGCTCAGTTGTGTAAATAACATAAAAATGCATACAAGTTTATCAAACAAGGGAATCCACAAATTGGCAAAAATGTATATGTAGATCACACACACTGGGCATAGACACCCATTTACATACAGCGTAATTTCACATTAATCAGCCATAACATTAGAACCACGTGCCTAATATTGTGGAGGTTTCCTTTGTTTTGCTGGCTCAGCTTTCAACCATCAAGGTATGGAGTCCAGCAGTTCTGAGGAGGTGTCGTGGTGTAAGACACCAAGATTTTGCACCAAAAAAAGCAGATCTTTTTATTCCTGTAAGTTGATGGATTGTGTAGCACATTCTACACGCCAAGCCATATGTAAAAGACGCACGAATGCCGCTTCCCAGAAAGAAGGCCTCGGTTCAATTCTCAGGCCAGGCCTTTTTGTGTGGAGTTTGTATGTTCTCCCCATGCTTGATTGGGTTTCCCCAGGTAATCTGGTTTCTACCAGCAGTCCAAAAACATGCACAGTAGGCTAATTGGCTATTCACAATCTCCCCTAGGTGTATGTGTGAGTGTGTCATAAGTGTTGGTCTTGCAGTGGTCTGACTAGCTTCTCATGGTGTAATTAACCCCCGACCCCTTCCAGAATCCTGTAACCATAATTTGAATTAAGTGTCTTATAAAATGAATTAACGGATTAATAAAAAATTTAGCTTATGATTTGTATGAGTCAATATAAAATATTTTGGATTTTTGAATAGTAGAAAATTAAAATATTACTGTCGTTGGTAAAAGTAAATGTTACAGGAAAAAATATTTGCACGTCAATAAAGACAGTATCATATTACATAAGAGAATTTGTTTCATACTAAAACATAATAATAGCTGCCTGGATTGGCATGCAAATATACAAGTAAATGTGACAGTCAACATCTCCAGCAGAACTGTGACTGGTTCCACACCGGTTGTTCAATAAAACTTCTAAGACTACACTGGTCAATGCTCTCGCAATGTGATTGGCCTACCCATATAACATATATCGCTGCAGTGGATTATAACAAACAAACAGGACAATAATTTATCCAAGTGATCTAAATGGTCTGAAATTATTTTAAATCATTCCTGTACAATTCTGCAGTCTAGCAAGGTGCAATATCCTACTCAAACAGGATACTTCCGTTTGGGAACATAACGGTCATGACTAGGTGTACTGTACTTCAATATCAATTTTAGGTGCCGGTACACACCAGAGTAACAGCCGCATAAATACTAGAACTCGAGGTTTTCTAGCAGAACATTGCCCAGAGCATCACTCTGCCCACACCAGCTTGCCTTCTTCCTATAGTGCACCTTGGTACCATACCCCATTGTAGGTGCCTCCTTTCATCAAAAGGGGTCACCATGAGCACTTTGTCCAGTCTGCAGTTCTACAGCCTCGTATGGAGCAATCTGTGATGCACTGTGTGATATGTTTGTGTCATAGAAAACATTAATGTTTTCATCAATTTGTGTTACAGTCACTCCTCTGTGGGATATGATTAGATGGCTAGCCTTTGCTCTCCACATGGATCAGTGATCCTTAAATGTCCATGACCCTGGTGTCACTTTTCTGATTGCTCATCCCTGGCCCACTTTTGAGAAGTACTACTTGTAACACATGTAAACACATGGTTACTAATTTTATTGGAAAAAACCCTAGTTTCCAACACTCCCTGAAAGCACTAGTTTCCTAGTCCCCTTGAGCGCGTCATAGGCACGTGCTGCATGCGACCAGCAGAGCGTGTAGGAGAGCGTAAAGAGCAGGACGCATACAGAGCCCTCGGCGACACACGAGTGAGTCAACGATCAAAAATGTGATTAAGTGAACTTTTAACAAGTTTAACTAAGTTTGTGTGCTTTTCAGAGCCTTGTATGTGTTTTGTTCTCTCTCAATCGAACCGGGTGGAGAGAGCTTGTTTTCTTGGAAGCTCCGGTGAGTCATTACAATATGAAGCTAGTTTAAGAACCTATGCTAACTTTACACGTGGTGAACCTATGCTAACTTTACACGTGGTGACTTTTAAAGCTGTGTGCACTATTTTTGTCTTTAAAAGGCTAAGACCAGTCGGAGTACATAACAAAGATTGTACTGTGCACAAAATGAATCTTACATTTTATTTTTCTAAAATGTTTTGTTGAAAGCATTTTTGCTAATGCACTAAAGTAGTGCAGATAAGCTGTGTTGTTTTGTATTACATTCCATTCAGTGCCTTTCATGCACTTTTGTCATTTTATTTAGGAATTATTGTTGTTAAATATTTTATTCATTGTGTCTGTACTGCATGTGCAGACTGGTTTTTTAGTGGATCTGGATTTGATCTTGAAGCTGGTTTCGACACGGATGGCGAGCCAAATCCAGTGAGAACTCTTGGTGGATCCAGAAGCAGTGTGGCCAACTGTTCTCTGGATGCGAGAGTAGATCTACAGACCCAACCACTTCAAATCACAGGATCCCAGATAAGAACAGATAAAAACACCTTTATCCCAAACGGATCACAATCCTGGAAAAGACTCCCGGGTTCACACGAATCAAACCTTAGAGACTTAAGCTTATTTTATTTTATTTTTAATTTGTAAAGAAAGTTCTACAATATTGTTTGCACTGTTTCCTGTAGTATTGTTAATTGTAATAAATCTGCCGGCTGTTCAAATTCAAATCTCCACAATTCATTTTACTCCTCCAGAACCTAGTATAAAACCTAGCACAGCTATATCAAGCTGGTGTTACATACTCATCAGAATAACATAGCCATCATCAGAAGTACTGTACATAGCCATCATTGTGCTCCCAGTACTGAGGTTTGGTTATGCAAAAAAATAAATAAATAAATAAAATTGAAAATAAATAAATTCTGTGCTTCTCAGTTTCAGCCTGAGAAGTTGTAGTGGTTCTGTGCTCATCAGCACAGAAGGTTGACATGCATTTCTCTTGAGCTCTACCAAAACAATCTGAAGAATAATAAAATTATGCAGTATTATATAGTGCACAAATTATAAATGCATAATTTCAGAATTAGCAATTAATGTTTTCTTACTCATTTCATAATTGGATAAACCTTTGTAAATTATTGATGTATGAATTGTCTGCAACTCAGTAAACTGTTTATTTAAGAAGCAACATTTTGTCACAGGTGGCCGCACTGCATGGATTATTTCATATACTGTATACAATTTACATATATATGCAAATTCCAAAAGATATAAGGACTGTGTCACAAACAAGATAACACACACTAAATAGTAGGGCTGTGAAATAAAACTGGTTTATCAGTTTAAATCGGTTCTAACGTGCAAACAATACATATTGCAATGCTCTTAAGCAAAACAATTTTTTTGACATGCATTCGGAAAACTTCGGAACGGTAAAAAAAACTTCAGCTATTCCCGCTAAATGAACCAGAAGTACAGTAATGCTTTCGTTGAAAAAAAATGGCTACCACGGAGGTCCCGGCAAGTAATCCTGACAATCGTGTTTCCGGCCTCTTATCTACAGTCATTCAGTGCGTGGAGAGCCCGGTATAATAAGGGCCATGGCGTGATTGGGCAGTGCGGATGACATGAAGGCTTTCAGCACATAGAGTTTGTTTTTATACAGGATACGGAAATTCCCGCTAAAAACAAAACCATGGTTCATGTTGCTAATTGCTCAGAAATTTACTGACCTACTGCATCTAAATTTTCGCTTAAACATTTATTTTAAAATGAGCAAAAGAAGGAAGCGGTCCCATGAACCTGATCTCCAACAAGGCACATTAACCAGGTAAAAATTATTATTTTTTTTTGGTTAATGCAGCAATAATATCTATAGACTGAAAAAAAATGACGTCATACAACTTGCGGACTCAGCCTCAGGCTCAACATGCTCCAAATCGGTCCCAAGATTCCGGTAAATTACATTCCACTTCTCTCCAGCATAATGATAATATTAATTTGGATTTATATGATAAACGATATTGCATGTTATTACTGTAAAGTTCTAAAGTTTGATGGACTTTCCTGAGCCGTCAGTGTCACTGTAAGTGTTCTACATGCGGCACGTGCCCTGCAGGCCTATAGGCATCGCTATGATGGCATTTATATATATATATACTGTACATGTAATGTTAATACTGTTATATATAAATATATCAATCTACTGCTCATTGGGTCGCAGGTCTGATGAGGTCTAGTCATACATGATACAGTTCTGCGCATGCACAGATGATGCTCCACCTTTAATCCCGCCTTAAAAATTTAATAAGCATGCATTAATTAATAAGGCTTCACAATATGTGGGGCCGGTGGTGTAGTGGTTAGGGTGCTGTGGTCGTGATCGGGAGGTTGTGAGTTCGAATCCCACTGAGACCCTCACTATGCTAAGACCCCTGGGCAAGGTCTCAACCACAAGTGTGCCTCTGTTCACCCAGCAGTATAAATGGGTACCAGTAAAATATACTGGGAAGGTAACCTGCGATGGACTTGCGTCCCATCCAGGAGGAGATGAACTCCTGGTCGCTTCACGCTACAGAAACCGGGAATAAGCACCGGCCTGATGAGCCACTCGGCTCGGATGTAAAAAAAACCCCAACAGACTTTACCTACCCAGCTTTTACCTTACCTTCACAATATGCTAATAAAAGCACTAGATGCTATTACACTATTCTAATATTTGTGTATTTAATGTTTAAATAGCTTATTTTGCTCAATATGCAGTTCTCTTTCGGTGTTAATGTTTATCACAAAGTTTAAAACATTACATTTTCATAAGTAGATTTTTTTTCTGATGCTTAGAATTTTTATTTTAATGACTAAAAACAAGATTTTTAATGTTGTTGATTTCTCTTTTTGAAATAAAGAATAAATACTGTCAAGAACAGGCTCACTTTTAATTTAAAATTCTTGCAATATATCGCAATACATGCTAGAAATCGCAATATATCGCAATACATAAAATCTAGGCAATACCCACCCCTACTAGTGTGCTTATTCTTTTGTTTATTGTAATTATTTATATATTTTACATGATTTGATATCATAGTTTGGAATGCTGGGAATGCAGTTCTGTTAGTCTCAATTTCTGACTATTGCTTAATAGAGGTACAGCATCTGACCCTGAGTACTTCTCATCTATAATATTTGAATGAATGTTGCCCTCAGATAAGATAAGCACTTAACTTGCTCTTGAACAGAAGCCATTAATTGGGAGTTGAATGTGTGTCACCTTTAATAATGTACAGTATTAATGGATATAGAACAGCATTAAATATATTATGCAATCCTCGTCTTCAGTAAAGTACACTATCAATGGATTACATGATTTTTCTCATCAGGACATCTGACGTAAAAACCTCTGCCAAATCAAATGAGCGAATCAGATGATTCGCTGTGGCGACTCCCGAGAAAAGGGAAAAAGCCGAAAGAAAGAAAGAAAGAAAGACTCTTCTTTGGTTCTTTTTTAGGAGTGGAAACCAGTTGTAGTTCTTTGGCATCTTATTTATATTTAATGATTCATGTGCAGCATCAGTGAATCTTCTTTTCCTTTCGACTTTTTCCCTTTTTCAGGGGTTGCGACAGCGAATCATCTGATTCATAATATTATGTTTGATTTGGCATAGGTTTTTACGTCGGATGCCCTTCCTGACACATGCAGCTACTATTTACGAAAGTCAGCAATGGTTCTTTTTCATGAACCTCTCACCATAGACAGTGGGAGACATGGCCCGCCTTTGATAACCCAGTTAGCCGCACTGGGGGGGCAGTGACAACCTTGTGGCGAGTGGGACTCAAACCTCCAACCTTAGGATCAGCGATCCAGCACCCTTTACCACCAGGCCACCATTGCCACTGCAGCATCAGTGAATGCGAATTAAAAAATTAATTTGAAGCAATTATTATGTTTGTTCAGAAGAAAATAATTTCCTCCTCTGGGACTTTAGAAGGCAGGTCACGCTATGCATTTGGACCAAAAGCAAAGAAAATGGCAAAGTCAGGAAAAAAAGGTGGGCCTCCTCTTACACAGAGTAACCACTAGAGGGAATTACATTTAATAAAATTGCAGCCCGGACCATAGAAGCTTCACAGTGTAAGAATCAACATATACTGCGCTGACACACATGTACCATACATGGTAAGAAACTGAAACCTGAGTGTGTTATATTACAAAAAGTTTGTTTCTAAAGCACATTAATTCTGCTGCAGTACGCTGAATAAATTAGAAACACTCAAAGCCAGCTTTGCAGGCTTGTAGAGTTGCGTGTGTTTGTGCATATAATCATGTGCTGATCCCAATACTTTTCCCTTCTGGAGACTTGATTAGCCAACATTTCACACAGCCTTAACACGGTGCACAAGAAGTGCGTCTCACTACATAAAATGCTATACCAACATATTTATTCCTACTTCTGAGTACTGTGATCCATTCATTAATACATTTATTCGTTCATTTTTTGAACTGCTTAATCTTATTTTGGGTAGTGGGGAGGCTGGCACCCATCTCAGGGTGAGTACCCCGAGTACCAACTCTGGGCGAGTACACCCTGGACAGCTCACTATTGCAGGGCAGAAACATGCTGAAGGCAATCCAACAGCCTACTATTTTCAAATGGCAGCAGTGGTTCTTTTACAGACCTCTAACCACAGGCAGTGTTGCCCAGTTATCTGCAAAGGGGGTCCATTCATTAATATTTTGTTCATTTTCATCATAATTTATTTTACTTTTTTTTTTTTTTGAGTTGGCTCACCTTTTTATATATGCCTGATTTCCAATACATATTTAATAAGCTGTGCTTGGCAGCGCCTATAAATGTATTCATATGTACTCATGCATCGGATTCAAGAACTTCGCCTCAGGAGAGGTTTAACACAGATATGCATGATGTGGTTTTGCTGATAATAAACTAATAGTGAATAGGAAGAAAGACTCAGACAACCAGACAAGTGAACCTACAAACCAGGCTTCAGGGCCCATACTGAAAAATAGACGACTTCTCTCATACACACATTTACCTTGAAATGTCAGACCTGGAACTCATCTCTAGACACAATAAAACAGACCCATGCCGCTCAGGGACTTGTTACATGTCACATATGTGATTGTTCACTGTCCTCAACTTGCTGTCAGAACAATAAGTCCACTGTAATACAGGAGTCAACAGTTTCACTTAGGTCAGAGGTCACCATAGTATATGATGGCCTGTCTGTAGAAGAATGGATGTCTATTTATAAAATTTGCCTTTGCATAGAGAAACTTAAATAAGAGTGATTTTTTTTTTTTTTTATCTTATTTATGTAGCTGAGCTGTTACGAGTTAAAGGCCTTGTCCATAAAGTCAGTAGAGGCAGCTTGGAGTGCTGTTGTTTCAACTCACATCCTTCCGATCAGTACTCCAAGGTTTTCCATTGGCCTATCACTGTCCACTGAAGACACACCAGATGTGCCTATGTTTGAACTACAAATCCTTCCCCCTAAATGTTTCTGAACCAACAGTTTATGGTAACACTCAAAGAGGTGAGGTTTTCAGGGCTTGGTGGGTTTTAACTTACACAACTTAGTCTGGCCCAAGTCCATTCAAAGTCTCTCTTGCGGTGAGAAACCGCAACATTGCAGCCGTGCCAATCCATACATCTCACTGGCAGAGCACCCCAATCTGCTCCATCTGCAAATAATGATTTTGAATGACTAAAGAGTACAGTACTGTGTTTTCTCTCTTCCACTCAACACACACTGCTCAATGTTTTTGTCTTTTCTTTTGTATCACTACATGATAGCCTTCATCAAATCCCACTATAAGACTATAACACAACATTAAAAAAAAAACAACAACAATGTTAATGCTAATGTTCTCCCAACGTATTTTATCAGATATGTAGACAGAAAATCAATTAAAATAAATGATGCCATTTCATTTTGGTCTTGACTTTACAATGCCTCTTTACAATCGCCATGGATGTCAATTGGCTCCAGCTTCCCCTACAACCCATAAGGATAAGTGGTATACATGGATATAATGGATGGTAATTACTGTGACCTCTAATATGAAGTCTCTGTAAAGTTGAACTGAGTAAAGTTAAACTTTCATAAATTATCCTTTGAGACCTCAATAGCATGGATCTTTGTGTTGTCCTAACCGCATTGTGTCTGTCCTGGTAAGATCCTTATATGAGGGCCATTGGGTATTATTGCTAATTTGTCAAAATTCTTCTTGTTTGAAGAAATTGATCAATCGTTCAATAGTAAACACAATTAATTCTTTATGCAACTCAAAAAACTCATGAGTGCAAGGCTTTTCCACCGTTTAGTAAATGTTACTCTTTCAGATTCTCTCAAGCTCTTCCTTGGCCACCTATTATTCACTCTGGTTTTTATAGTTTTAAATATGCAACAATATTGATACCTTGTCCTGCAATTCAAATAAAATGTCCATGAATTAAATAAAGGTAAATATGTCAGACGAAGAATACTTAAATTTACAATTTATGCATACAGTGACATACTTACTGTTATCCAGACTGCGGTGTGTGCAAGAGGACAGGCAGTTAAGTGTAGTGTGAATGATGGTGAATGCTCCTGTGGGAGCCCTTTCCCCACACAGCACTAAATGTTCCGTCATGTCTGTCCTTCCTCCTCCTCTGTCTGGTTGTATCTACCTCTTGGCACAAGACAGCAAGAGAGAGATGTCCCTTTACACAATGGCGCACACACACACACACACACACACACACACACACACACACACACATACACAGTATTTTAATGCATCGCCTTGTTTGCTATCTTTCCTGCCTTCTGTCTTCAGTCTTATTTCACATATTCAGCCTCCCTCACCACTTTCCTGTATTTTCTTCTACCCCTGTTTTTCCAGACATAGCCAGTTCACTGGGTGCTCTCCAGGTGACATGTGTTTCTGTGGCTCTTTTGAGAGAAGCAGGTGGAACTTTAGCAGGCTTTACCTCCAATGAAAGGACAAAGACAGACAGAGGATATACTGCCACGTGTGTGCGCGCGCACACACGCACACACACACACACACACACACACACACACACACACATGCATACACTGAGTAAATACATCAAAATATATATACATAAAAAAAAAAATACCAAAAATGATAAGCGCTTTTATGCCTGACCAAGTTTGTTCACTGCAAAGGGCAGGCACAGCAATGAGATCCAGCAAACTCCGAGCACATCCTCCCTTAAAAAAAAGATTTTTCATTTCATGATAAACACATGTTTATCAATTAAGTGAAATTTGGTGAAAGGTTGTATTAATGCTTTTTAATTGAGACAGGGGGCAGTGGTGGTCTAGTGGTTAGGGAGCAGGATCGATGATCCTAAGGTTGGGGGTTCAAGTCCCCACAAGGTTGTCACTGTCCCCCCAGTACAGCTAACTGGGTTATCAAAGGCAGGCCATGTCTCTCACTGTCTATGGTGAGAGGCATGTAAACGAACCATTGCTGACTTTCGTAAAGAGTAGGCTGCAAAGCAGTCAGCGTGTTTCTACAACCTGGAGAGGGATGGGCTCCGCCAGGCCAAATCAGCCCAAGTCTCGCCATGAAGGCGCCCCAACGACATCCTCGGATGTTAAGGGATAAGTGAAGTGAATTGAGACAGGGGTCATCATTCGAAGCTCAGACTTGCTTGACCAACGGGGTTAAACAGTGCAACATGTCAGCCAGTCATTAGAATGACTTGGTATTGCAGGAATTGGGAAAGTGTAGTAGATCATTTAATAGATCATCTAAAGTGGAGAGAAATGTGAGAGTTTGGCCATAAGGCAAACTGTAATTCAAATTTTAGCAGCATTTCATTATGGTCAGTAAAAAGTGCTCTAAACTCTTTAACATTTGTGAACATGTGTGTATTTCTTTATAAATCAACTGGGACTAGGTCGGTGCTTCTCAATTATTTACAGTGGCGCCCCCTCTAGGAAGAAAAAAAAAAATTCACGCCGACCACTGCCTCGCAAGCGATTATAAATATTATCTGTGTATTAAATTATTAGTACACCTCTGCACAACATTGTATCTTTAATATTAAAAACAAAAAAGAAAGAAATATAGCTCAACTTACAATAAAGAAAAACTTCATTCACACTTTTTAATCGGCAACAGAAAAAGATTTAAAGTGCACCAATGTGCCTGAAATTAAAAAAAAAAAAAAAAAAAAAATCCTGATTTAAACTCATTCACCTTAATATCTCCGTCTCTCTCCACCATTAGAAGTTTTTCCGTGTTGTTTCTTGAGGGGCTGTTTATTGCACTTCATATTGTTTGCTCGTGCAAAAAGCCGCTACACCATAGCGTGACAATGAGAGCACCACTGCCAACTACTGGAGTGGAGGTGCAGTTACACTTAATCCTTGTACTATTCCAGAAAACAAGTTCTCTAGGGTCATACGCGCACCCCTGGCACCCCCCCCCCTCCCAGGCCTCCCAATAGCGCCCCCACTATTTCAGAAGCACTACACTAGGGGTATGATCTCAGAGCAGTATTCACTGCAGAAAGAATATGGAGCCCAAAGAAGAGGAGTTTGAAAACACAATGTCACCAAAAGGATTACAGACATCACGAGTGAATACTATATCAACTTTAGAATGAGAGTGCCCTCTGAACATCAACAACAAGCTGGCACAGGTTCCCTAGCAATGAGCATGTTTACATTTGAGATATTTGGCAGACACCCTTTTCCAGACTTCCTTTTTTTTTAATCTATAAAAATTAGCAGTTGAGGGATAAGGCCCTGCTCAAGGGCCAACAGTCGGAGATTGATGGTAGTGTGGCTTGAACCCAAAACAATGTGACCAATAACCTTAAGCATCAATCACATGAGCCACAAATGCCCTTCATTTATAAAGACACCTGAGACCGAACTCAGATTGTTAAAATGATGTGAATGTACAATGTTAGCCATCCATCAAGGATTTTTTTTTCGCTTAAAAAGTAGTACAGAATTTACAGCAAGTTCCAGAAAGAACAACCATTCCAACCATTGTGCAGGTGATTAACAGAATTCTGAGGGACGTAACATCCATCCAAACCGCCAGCATTAACCTGAACAGTAGTGTGCTCTGGTCAACCTGTGAATAATATTGCATGGTTGTACCAGCACAAAGTGCTTTTCAGAATCTTGTAACGCATACTATATCAAATGTTAATCTCACTAGCTCGGTCATGAAGCGATATGGCAGTAACAACCATTATGAGTCTACCCAGATGGGGAAAGAATCTTTAGAGTCATTTCAATATAGAAAGCTCCACAATCCAAAAGTACCCACGGCCAAAATTGAGGACAGGGTTGCAGTAGAGAGTAGAGAATACTATTATTCAGAATTGTGGCTCCATCACAACATGCTGGAAGGAGTTATGATGTGGGGCAGGCTGGGAGCACTCAGATTTCAAATTTAGTTTAGTACAGAAGATATTTTACTGTCCAGTCTTTGTCCTGAGCCTTCAGTGTGTCAGGCATTGCAGGCATGAAAAATAACTATTCATAATATCACAGAAGCAGTGGGGAGAGTCATCTGAAAGATGACTGAAGAGTCATCTGGATGCAAGCCGGAATCTGACCAGCGAGGTGAGCTGAATGAGTGTATGATGCTGAAAAACCCAAAACACAGAAAATACCAGGAGCATCTAAAGGCAGAAATACAATTCGAGGTCTCGTTTGTCTGGAAAGATTTTAAAGGGCTTTTTATTACATTCAGCTTACTCAAGGGTTTTATCTCATCATTGTGAGCAATCCTCATTCATTCATTTTCTGAACTGTTTAATCCTGATGAGGGTCGCGGGGAGGTTGGCGCCCATCTCAGCCAACTCTGGACGAGAGCAGAGTACACCCTGGACAGCCATCGCAGGACAGAAACACAATGACAGCTATGCAGCCTACTTTTGTCAAAAGTCAGCAATGGTTCTCTTACATGCCTCACACTATAGACAGTGAGAGACATGACCGACCTTTGATACCTGGTTAGCTGCACTGAGGGGGCAGCAGTGACAGCCGTTGACAGTGGGACTTGAACTCTTAACCTTGGGATCAGAAATCCAGCACGTTACCACCAGGTCACCACCGCCCCCTCTGTGCAATCCTTTAAAAGAAAATTAGCTAACTGGATAATGTTATAGTTAGCAATTTACTAGTGTATGTACGTATTTTACCTTCCATTATCAGTTACTTTTGTTGACTACAAAGGTTTCCCAGTAAAACCACCCCCAGACTATGGTCCTAGTATCTCAAATTTACCTATTTTACATCTTGTTTTGGTTCTGTATATTTTTACAATAACAATAACAAGACCAGGACAGTGGTGACCTGGAGGTAAGGTGCTGGATCACTGATCCCGAGATTGAGTGTTTAAGCCCCACTCTCAACTGGTTGCCACTGTCTCCCTAGTGCAGCTAACTGGGTTATCAAAGACCGGCCATGTCTCTCACTGCCTATGGTGTGAGGCATATTAAAGAACCATTGCTGACTTTTGTCAATAGTAGGCTGCATAGCCATCAGCGTGTTCTGCCCTTGCCCAGGGTCAGCTGAGATGGGCGCCAGCCTCCCCACGACCCTAATTAGGGTTATACCCTAATATATATATATATTAGCGTAGGCCTCCGTCAGTCCCGAAGGACTATGGCTGCGCTCTGGCCAGTATCCCGACTGGTGATACTCCCCAGTGCACAGAGCCTGGGTAGGGAGTAATGAGGGACAGGCTGTTACCCAAGCAGCAAGTCCCCCCCTGTCTCGGCGCCACCGGAAGGATCCAATGGAAAGGCAAGTGCCGATACGACTGGGTTCCAGTGCCGCTGCAGGAGAGAAACTACGGTCAATTTAGAACGGCCAATTAACCTACAGTGCACGTCTTTTGGATTATGGGGAAACCGGAGCACCGGAGGAAACCCGCACAAGCACGGGAGAACATGCAAACTCCACACAGAAACGCCCAGGCGGGGAATCGAACCCGGGCCTTCTTGCTGTGAGGCGGACGTGCTAACCACTACGCCACCGTGCCGCAATATATATATATATATATATATATATATATATAATATAATATATATATATATTTATTTATATATATTATAATATAATATAAAATATAATATAACCCTAATTAGCGCTTCACAAAAATAAAAAACAAAACCATGTTACTGGAGGAACAATCTTGCGCATGAGCTATAGGGGCCATAGACACTCATGTTCAGGAGTAAGCAAAAGTTTTCAAAAATATATTGTGTCCAAATCAGTTTGATGGTCATTCCACAAAATTTCAGTTTCGTCAGTCCACAAAATGTTGCACCATTTCTCTTTAGGCCAGTCAATGCGTTCTTTGGCAGATTGTAACCTCTTCGGCACCTGTATTTTTTCAATATCTTTTGGGACTTTGCGGGGCCTTCTTGCCGATGGCTTGGCTTTCACATAGCCATTTTCTAATTACGTATAACAGGACTCACAGGTAACTTTAGACCTTCTTTGATCTTCCTGGAGCTGCCATTTTAGTTTTGGCTCTTCTTCGATCCATTTGAATGGTAGTTTTTTGATTGCTTCAGATTTTGGCTGGCATTTTAAAGCATTATCAATCATTTTAGCTGAGCAGCCTGTCATTTTCTGCAATATAATCTTTATATGGTTTCCCGTCTTCAATCAACAGTTTAATCAAGGTACGCTGTTCTTCAGTACGATATTTGGAACAACCCATTTTCAGAATTTGAGAAAGAAATGCACAACATTTGCTTCCTTCCTTAAATAAGGACAACAATTGGCATCTGTTTTTCCAAGAATGAATGCCATCACTAATTGAACTCCACACTGCTATTATTTTGAACACGCCCCTTTCAATTAGTGACTCAGTTACACAGAATCAGCAGCATGCATGTCATGACTGTTGGCTCTGTTGGATTTTTTTTACTTTCCTACACCTCCTAGGAAATTATTTTGCATGTAGACATATAATTTCTACCAAAAACACTCATTGATCAGGTTAGTGATGTCTGACTGCTGTTTGAAAACGACTGTGCATACTTCCTACATAAACATCAAGCTTACAAACAAACATGGAGAAGTCCGGTTCCTGTTTTTATTACTAGTGCATACTAAGCCTGTTGATTCTGTGCCCTAATACTGTACTCTGTGTCTGACCAGTGTTGCCTTCCCATTTACGATTCTGTGCCGAGCCTCTGATATTATCCATCTGTGTATGATCCTGAGCTGCTTCACACTATTTGTCTCTGTCTTGCCTTTGATGAACTGTCTTATTGCCTGAACCCTGCTTTGCCTTAAGGTAAACTGTTATTGGATCTCTCTGTCTGGTCTTCATTAAAACACTGCTGTTCTGCATATTCAATTCATCTCACTTTCTACTGCACTGCTTTGACAGTGCTTAAAGTCAGAACAACGCACAAATTATAATTTTTGGCTCAGTGTTTATTTATTGATATCCTTCAGTAACTACTGTACTGTGAATTGTAATCGTAAAGTTATGTGAATTTGTTATTCAGAGTGAGGAAGGAATGTAGTCTGAACCCACTGAAGGCCGTGTTAGTTTTAGAAGCTAAGTGAGGTTTCTTGGGAAGAGTTTTTATTGTAATTTTTTAATTATTTCATTTCAATTATTTCATTGTTTCATGTGACTGTATGTTAATTTGTGTATTGTGGTTGAGCATGGTCATTTTCAGCACATTGCATCAAGTGTACATACCGGTACTCAGTTTACATCTTCAATGTGCCAGTGATGAATGAAATAAAATTTAAAATAAAAATGTTACAATAATTTGGATGACCCACAACTCATTACATCTTAATTATGGTTGATGAGCCATTTTCATACCCATTTGTTGTCATAGCCTCGTAATTCCTAAAGATTAATAATGTGTGTCTTGTCAGTTCTCAACACCACACCTGTTGCCTACCACTTGATAATAATGGAATTGATGTGTTCAAATAGGAAAAATGTTCTCGTTTAAAAAAGTAATGGCCCTCATATGATGCTCTTTTAATGACATACACAGTTTAATTGAGAGGAAAATATGATGTCCTCATATGAGGACAGTGGAGTGTCGAAACGTTCCCCCATGGCCCCTAAAGATAAACAGGATTGATGATGGATAGATGGATAGATGGATAATTAATTTCTTATTACAGTCTTCCCCCCTTCTTATGAAATTAATCCGTTCCAGCACCTTTTTCGGAACCAGAAGTTTTCGTAAGTAGAGGTGCATTTTACATGTAATACGCGTGATTTGTTCTAAAGCTCCCAAGACTACCCTTTAAAAATGATAAAAGCATACCTTTTAAGGTACTTTCTTCGTGTTGACCATGCCTGCTTAGCAGAGTTATAATCTTACAGTGACCATGGCATCGGGAATCACTTTCACCGGGAATCACACATGTGTGGGTGTGTGCACGCATGTGTGTGCGCACGCGTGTGTTGACCATGTCTTCTAAGCATAGCTATAATCTTACAATGACCATGGTACCAGGAATCACACGTACGTGTGTGTGTGTGTGTGGGTGTGGGTGTGTGTGTGTGTGTGTGTGTGTGTGTGTGTGTGTGTGTGTGTGTGTGTGTGTGTGTGCACGCGCACGTGTGTTGACCATGTGTTCTTAGCAGAGTTATAATCTTACAATGACCATGGCACCGGGAATCACTTTCACTGGGAATCACATGTGTGTGTGTGTGTGTGTGTGTGTGTGTGTGTGTGTGTGTGTGTGTGTGTGTGTGTGTGTGTGCGCATGCGTGTGTGTGCACGTGTGTTGACCATGTCTTCTTAGCAGAGTTATAATCTTACAAATGTTTGTGGAAAGTTAAAAGCCTGAGCCATAAAATAAAGTTGGAATGCACACAAACATGAACACGGTTCACACACAAACGTGAACAAAGTTGGAACGACGGCGTCATCCCTTCCTAGCCAATGGGAGGCCAGCGGGGCGGGATGTTGAGAGATAGCCAATGGGAGAGAGCTGTGTCATCCCTTCTAGCCAATGGAAGGCAAGCGGGGCAGGATGGTGTGAGACAGCCAATGAGAGAGCAATTCGCGCATTGTTTGAATGGCGCATTTGAATGGCGCGTTTGGCACGTTTCGTAAGAAGAGGTTGTTTCGCAAACGGAGGACAAAAATTTAGGAAAATGTTTTTCGTACACTGGAATTTTCATATTCAGGGGTTTTCGTAAGAAGGGCGCCGACTGTATTAATCAATTAATTATTTGGTTAATCAACTGTGAGTTCACCAAGAAAAGAAAGTTAATATTTTGAAAACTATTTAACAAACAATAAGTCTCTTGTATAACTTTAAGTCAACTGGAACATTCTGGTTCAAAAACCAAATCCACAGCTTCTCGAAAATTCATAGAGAAGTTTTTTTTTTTTTTTTTTTTTTTAATCGATGCAGGTTCTTTCTTACAGGGTAACTTGGCAAGAACCTTCTTTCCAGGAATGCATGTCCGTTCTTCGCATTAATGTTATTGAAGAAAAAGACACTCTGTTTATAACATTATGGAACAAATTATCACCTCATCAAGAAGCCCAATATATTTCTTTAATCATGTCAGGACACTGTTATACTTTCTCTCTCAGGGGGTAACTGTATATAAGCTCGTGTTTATCATGTTCCTCTTATGAGCTGTTGAGTTGGTCCAAAGTATGTGGAGCATAAACACTCAGAGATCTCAGGTTGGTGAAATGTCCATGTAGACGATGCCATGCCGCTGATTATTACTTCATTTACAGTAATTGCTGCCTTTTTGTTTATTTGATGATTTAATTAAGGCTGATGGAAAGCATCTGTATATGTGGAACGTTTGTTTAAAGGACAAAATGGAAAGTAAAGCAAAGCTAAAGAGGTGCGATGACACATGAAATCATGTGATGTCTACTGATCTTAAAATCAGAACATTGCCACTCGGGAGTATTTATTTAATCGATACAAAACCCAACTACAACAGAGAAGAGAAAATGGGCTGCAGAATACTAAAATCAATATCGATACTCTGCAGGAAAGCTTTTACTTTGCTACATTTATCCTTGGTAGGGTTATGGCTTCAATTTCTCCATAGGGATTTTTTTGTCCATGTAAACATTAATATACACAAATGAAATACTATAAACCTTTTTTTTCTAGACCATTTTTTCAAGGTAGATTCTGAATCATTTCCTTGTGGAGTCTTTTTAAATTATTATTGGATTATGATTGTGCTGGATAACAATTCAGCCACTCTTTAAAGAGGCCCATTTACTAACCAGGCATTTGAAATGAACATGAAATAAAATGTTATCTACTGGGAACAGAATGGAATTGACTACAGTGTCTTTCTGAAGCACGCTGGTTTCTCCGATATGAAAGTCTCAATAACCCCAGTGGCAATTTGAAGGGCACAGAATTGTCATCTTATTGGGTCAGCACAGACATAGAGGATGCGAACAGTGAAAAATTGCTAATTTATATATTGAGTTCAGTGTTCTCTCTCTGTGTGTGTGTGTGTGTGTGTGTGTGTGTGTGTGTGTGTGTGTGTGTGTGTGTGTGTGAGAGAGAGAGAGAGAGAGAGAGAATGAGTGTGCACGTGTGTGTATGTGCACATGTGTATGTGTGTGTGTGCATGTGTGTGTGTGTAAATGCCTGTGTGTGCATGTGCGCACGTGTGTGTGCGCTTGTGTGTGTGTGTGTGTGTGTGTGTGTGTGTGTGTGTGTGTGTGTGTGTGTGTGTGTGCGCTGCGTGCAGGTCTGTGTATGTGTGTGTGTGAGAATGAGTGTGTGTTTGTGTGTGCATGTGTGTGTGTGTGTGTGTGTGTGTGTGTGTGTGTGTGTGTGAATGACAGTTTGTGTGTGCATGTGCGTGTGTGTTTGAGAATGAGTGTTTGTGTGTGTATGTGTGTGTGTGTGTGTGTGTGTGTGTGTGTGAATGAGTGTTTGTGTGTGTGCATGTGTGTGTGTGTGTGTGTGTGTGTGTGTGTGAATGAGTGTTTGTGTGTGTGCATGTGTGTGTGTGTGTGTGTGTGAATGAGTGTTCATGTGTGCATGTGTGTGTGTGCGTGTGTGTGTGTGTGAGTGCGTGCGTGTGTATCTGTGTGTGTGTGTGTGTGTGTGTGTGTGTGTGTGTGTGTGTGTAAGGGGGAAAGAGGGACAGTAAAATTATGTTATTCTAGTTTTATTATTTCTTTTGTAGTTATTTGTATTTTTTCATGTATTAACATTTGATCCGTCACTGAATCTGTGTTGCATGCACTGCCAAGTTTCCGCGCATGTGCAGGATTGTTCCCCTGGTCTTGTGGTTTTATTATTGTTATTGTAAACAGACACAGAACCAAAACCAGATGCAAAAGAGGTGAATAAGAGATACTAAGCCCTTGAGATGAGGTATTTTTGAAAGGAAACCATTGTGTTCAGGTAAAATGAACCGATAGTGGAAGTTAAAACATATTCTTGAGTGAGTAGCTTTAGAGCAGCTGTATTACATTCACAACCACTGAAAGAATAAAGTCACTGTATTATTTACTCAGGATCATCAAACCGTCTTCATTAACATCATTATTTTCTGTAACCACTTAATCTTAATTAGGGTCGCGGGGAGGCTGACGCCCATCCCAGCTGACTTTGGGCAAGGACAGAGTACACCCTGGACAGCTCGCCAGGCAGGCCATCGCAGGGTGGAAACGCGCAGACGGATTTGCAGCTACTCTTGTCAAAAGTCGGATCATCAGACCCTTCTTGTTAATCTGGTAAACAAATATGTTTGAAATTCCTTAGTCATTAGTTTATTAATTTTCGCGGTGATTGAGAAGTGCTTATATTGTAGATATGGAATGATTGCTATGATTTTTGTTCGATTTAGCTACATTGTAAAAATGGAATGGAAATGAACAGTGGTTAATGTTAATAGCATCTTCCAGCTGGGTCAGTTATGTAGAGACTTTTACTGCCAGTGTTATGTGTTTGAAGAGGAATTCTGGCCAAAACTCAACAATACCACAGCTATCCATGCTTGGGATACCAAGAGCATTATTGCCCTTCTCTCTCTCTCTCTCTCTCTCTCTCTGTGTGTGGTAATGATGTTTCCCTCTGCGCCATCACTTAGACTGATGTTGGCGAATTGCAAAAATCTGTGAGCCATCGGGCAGATAGCACTTTCCATTTCACACAAAATTTGCCATCTTGGGTGCAAAGCAGATTGTTAAAATAAGAATTTAACTGATTATCACAATCTCAGCTGTAATAATAATAATAATAATATTTTGGTTACCAGAAATTTGACCTAGCCTATCAATATGCTAGTTGTCACTAGACTGGTAAAATATTTGTCAGTGATAAATATGAATCATGTCTTATGGTTATCAGCTAGCTCAGACTACAATACAAAGGGGTCATCGTGCACAGACACGAAATAGAACCTACAGTTGGAGTCTGGTTGTAACACATATAGGTCTATACATCTTCTTTTTGCCTTTGGGGTGAGATGCCACTCACTTATGCCAAACCGCTTAATACTATTAGGATCAATGGGAGGCTGGAGCCTAGCTTAGCCAACAGTGGGAGAAGGCCAGGTACACTCTGAACATCTCTCACACTTATCCCGAAACCCAAATTTAAATTGGCCTAATGTTCTTTAGACAGTGTGACGAAACCAGAGTAGTCCGAGTAAAACCAATCAGGCACAGGAAGAACATGCAAACTTGACAAAAAGAAATGTTCTTGCTTATCCAAGGACTTGAGCCTCGGACCTTCTTGCTGAGAGGAATGCTACTGTGCTGCCGTAAGAAGGCTAATAATAGGCAAAATATATGACTGCGCCATTCATCTTCTTTCGGCTTTTTCAGGGGTTGCCACAGCAAATCATCTGATTCGCAGATTTGATTTGGCATAGGTTTTACATCGGAGGCCCTTCCTGACATAACCCTTTTAGCAAGTGGCAGAAACACACTGACGATTTTGCAGCTCCTCTTGATGAAAGTCAGCAATGGTGCTTTTACATGAACCTCTCACTATAGACAGTGAGAGACATGACTGGCCTTTGATAACACCGTTAGCTGCACTTGGGGGAGGGTGTCAGTGTCAACCTGTGGAGAGTGGGACTCGAACCCCCAACCTTAGGAGCAATAATTCGGTGCCCTATACCACTAGGCCACCACTGCCTGACTGCGCCATTCATATTGGTCGTTTCAACCAAATTGGTTTTGAAGTGTACTGCAGATCAGAATAATGCAGTAGAAGGACGGGGACCGATGTATTCACATTACTTTATTAACATATTACAACAAATAGGTGAATATTGGTTAAAATAAGATGAAGTCACTAAATCAGATCAGATCATGTAACACCACAGAACATGGCAGCATTACACAATGTTGTAATTTGGGCAGACTCTAAAGAGTGTTTATAAGTCCTACACTTTGCTCCTCTATAACTCAAATAGCTCTTTCACTTCAATTTACACTGAAAGTATGTTTTCTTTTCTTCATTACTTTGATTATATGGGATATTACATTTTTTCACAATCACAGCTCAGTGTAAAAAACGTAGTTTGGAGGTTAACCCAATATTTCCATATATAATAATTAATAATATAATAAATGATATAATAATTTTTTCAAACGGAGACCTGGAACTGTACAGCTGTGCACCAATATGACTGTCTCATCTCACTAATATATTACAGAAAGAAAAATAAAACTGTCACAGACACTAACGTAAACAACGCAGGCACTTGGAATGAATGGTCTACGGTCATAATCCTGTGTGTTTCACTTTCCATATACGGTGAAAAACCACTATCCCAGCACACACCACCAGGGTCAGCAGGACTGTTTATGCATTGCGTAATCAAACCGATATGATCGTTTTTGTTGTAAAAAATCGTGATAGATCGTGAATCAAGGGGACATTAATATTCCAGACCGCTTGGCTTTGGCACATTTGAGAGCAGTGAAAGCAGATGTCCCAGTACAAAGACAGATATAGACAAAAACTGGCCTTCATGCCTGGGCCCCCTCCGAGCTGTTTATGCTATTCATGCACGCTAACGTCTCTGGACTGTTATCGATCCTCCAGAACACCACTTTGTCTGACTATATAAATGCTTACATGCACTCTTACTTCGCCATTTCACCACCAAAAATGTGTGCTTTTTTTAATGATGTTTAACAGAACTACTGGCCTGAACTCCCAGCAGCTCAGTGGTACAATGGTGCAATATGTAATTCTTGGACTATGGCAGTGATGCAGGAGATTGGAACAGTTTCATGCTGCTAAAGTACAGAAGAAAAAGAGCAACTAAAATAATGAGACACAGCAATGCCAGGCATGAGTATAATTAAATATTTACACAGATCAGCCACAGCATTAAAACACTATGACCACCGGGAAGCCATCTCTGGTTGAAGGCAGGTTACACCCTGAAAATTTCTATAATACATTGTAGGACAACACAAACAAACAACCATTCAATTGTGCACGCATATACAAACCCACATACACGTGCGCGCGCACACACGCACGCACGCACACACACACAAAACACACACACATACACCCCTAGGGTTATAGAGAATAGACAATTAATCTAACGTCTATGTATTTAGACCGGGGAGGAAACCAGAGACCAAAGAGAACTCCACACAGACACGCCCTCACCAATCATTGCTTCAATTGCAGGACCTACTTGCCCTGAAACAAGAGTGTTGACCACTAAGCTACTAAATAAAGTAAAAAGGGAAAAAGCCAAAAGGAAAAGAAGATGAAGAACACGGAATTTTTACTTTGTTTCATTTCCTAGCATGCTTTTATTTCATTAAATGTAATAAATTGTTGAGATAAATGATATCTGACATCATTTAATGTCAGATATCTGACATCATTTAATGGATGGGAAGAGAAAGGGAGTAGGAGTCATCTTGAAGGAGGGGTTTGTCAGGAATGTTCGAGAAGTGAAAAGAGTGTCAGACAGAGTGATGAGTCTCAAGTTAGAAATTAAAGGTGTGATGTTCAATGTTGTTAGTGCTTATGCCCCACAGGCAGGATGTGAGCTAGAAGAGAAGGAAAGATTCTGGAGTGACTTAGATGAAGTGATGCAGAGTACCCCCAGAGGTGAAAGAGTGCTCATTGGGGCAGACTTCAATGGACATGTTGGTATGGGCAACAGAGGGGACGAGGAAGTGATGGGCAGGTTTGGTATCCAGGACAGGAACACAGAAGGACAGATGTTGATCGATTTTGCAAAAAGGATGGAAATGGCTGTGATGAATACTTTCTTCCAGAAGAGAGAGGAGCATAGGGTGACTTATAAAAGCAGCGGTAGGAGCGCACAGGTAGACTACATCTTGTGTAGGTGATGTAATTTGAAGGTAGTCAGTGACTGCAAAGCAGTAGTTGGTGAGAGTGTTGCCAAACAGCATAGGAGGGTGGTGTGCAGAATGACCCTGATGGTGAAGAAGATGAATAAGATAAAGGCAGAGCAGAAGACAAAGTGGTGGAAGCTGAAAAAGGAAAAGTCATGTTGTCTTCAAGAAGGAGTTGAAACAGGCTTTGGGTGGTCAGGAAGTGCTTCCAGATGACTAGACAACTACAACTAATGTGATCAGGGAGACAGGTAGGAGAGTACTTGGTGTGTCCTCTGGAAGGAAAGTAGATAAGGAAACTTGGTGGTGGAATGAGGAAGTGCAGGAGTGTGTACAAAGGAAGAGGTTAGCTAAGAAGAAGTGGGACAATGGGAGGACCGAAGAGAGAAAACAGGAGTACAGGGAGACACAGCGTAAGGCGAAGGTAGCGGTGTCAAATACCGGTGGAGGTATGGAAGTGTCTAGGTGAGGTAACAGTAGATTTTCTGACAAGAACATTCAACAAGGTCTTAGAGAGTGAGTAGATGCCAGATGAATGGAGAAGTGTGCTTGTACCCATTTTTAAGAACAAGGGAGATGTGCAGAGTTGTGGCAACTACAGAGGAATAAACTTGATGAGCCATACGATGAAGTTATGGGAAAGAATAGTTGAAGCTAGACTAAGGGCAGAGATCAGCATTTGTGAACAACAGTTTGGTTTCATGCCAAGAAAGAGCACCACAGATCCAGTGCTTGTTTTGAGGATGTTAATAGAGAAGTACAGAGAAGGTCAGAAGGAGCTGCATTGTGCCTTTGTAGATCTGGAGAAAGCATATGACAGGGTGCCAAGAGAGGAACTGTGATATTGCATGAGGAAGTCTGGAGTGGCAGAGAAGTATGTTAGAGTGGTGCAGGACATGGATGAGAGATGTAAGACAGTGGTGAGGTGTACTGTCGGTGTGACAGAAGAGTTCAAGGTGGAGGTGGGACTCCATCAAGAGGATGGTCAGGTCTGAGCCCCTTGTTGTTTTCTATGGTGATGGACAGGCTGAAAGACGAGGTGAGACACGATTCCCCATGGACTATGATGTTTGCAGATGACATTGTGATCTGTAGTGAGAGCAGAGAACAAGTGCAGGAAAATCTAGAGAGGTGGAGGTATGCCCTGGAAATGAGAGGAATGAAGGTTGGCCTCAGTAAGACAGAATACTGTACATGTGTGTGAACGACAAGGACCCAAGAGGAACGGTGAGGTTACAGGAAGCAGAGATAAGGAAGGTGGAGGATTTCAAGTACTTAGGCTCAACAATCCAGAGCAATGGAGAGTGTGGAAAAGAAGTGAAGAAGCGTGTACAGGCAGGTTGGAATGGTTGGAGAAAAGTGTCCGGTGTGATGTGTGATAGGAAGGTATCGGCAAGAATGAAAGGAAAAGTGTACAAGACGTTGTTGAGGCCAGCGATGTTGTATGGGTGAGAAACAGTGGCACTGGGGAAAAGACAGGAGGCAGAGCTGGAGGAAGCAGAGATGAAAATGTTGAGGTTCTCTTTGGAAGTAACAAGGATGGATAGGATCAGGAATGAGTACATCAGAGGGACAGCACATGTGACATGTTTTGGAGACAAAGTCAGAGAGGCTAGATTGAGATGGTCTGGACATGTACAGAGGAGGGATAGTGAGTATATTGGTAGTAGGATGCTTAGGTTGGAACTGCCAGGCAGAAGGCCTAGAGGAAGACCAAAGAGAAGATTTATGGATGTGGTGAAGGAGGACATGAAGGTAGTTGGAGTAAGAGTAGAAGATGCAGAGGATAGGGTGAGATGGAGGCAGATCATTCGCTGTGGTGACCCCTGAAGGGAACAGCCGAAAGGAAAAGAAGAAGATATCTGACATCATTTAGATTATTTTTCATTAATTCATTCATGGGGTGAAATAGCTAAATCCAACTAGGATTGCATGGAAGCCACCCACGTATTTGTGTTCACACTCTCACTTCTAGGGACAATTCAGAATGGCTAATTATCCCAATATACTTATATGCATATTTAGACTTTGGACTGTGGGAGGAAACCGGCGCCCAGGAATCTAATGCTGGACTTTCTGGTTATGAGGTGGATTACCTACACTACCATGATTCCCTAGATATCATCATCATCATCATCATCATCAGTTCATTTTCTGTAACCGCTTGATCCTAATTAGGGTTGAAGGGAGGCTGGCGCCCATCCCAGCCGACTCCGGGCGAGGGCAGAGTACACCCTGTACAGCTTGCCAGGCCATTGCACGGTGGAAACACACTGACGGCTATGCAGCTATTCTTGTCGAAAGTCAGCAATGGTTCTTTTACATGAACCTCCCACCATAGACAGTGAGAGACATGGCCGGCCTTTGATAACTCAGTTTGCCGCACTGGGGGACAGTGACAACCTTGTGGAGAGTGGGACTCGAACCCCCAACACTAGATCAGCGATCCAGCGCCCTAGACCGCTAGGCCACCACTACCATGATTCCCTAGATATATTCAACAAAACTATTATCAGTGGGGAAATGGAGATAGGAATGAAACTAAAGTGGGTCGAAATTATTTGATTTTAGATGTTTTGAAGTATATTTAAATCTGTCGAATGATCAAAAGCTCATTCGGAATGAAATCCAGGTTTATGCAGTAGTACTGACCATGACCTATATTTAAGGCAATTTAAGAAAGTGTTTATGAAAACTAACCTCTGAATGACTCTTCGTACAAAAGAAAGTTGCCAATTGATTTAAAGTAAAAGAACTTGTTCAGGAATTTGTTTTAATCGTCTGCAAGCCTATGATTTGTTGCAGAAACAGGAGACAGGTTTGCAAAAGAGCCACTTGAACTGCAGCACTTATTTTTGTGGAGAGGTCTGGGGCAGTAAAAGAATAACACATTTATTTTTTACTGCGAAATGACATTCACAAGGTGCAGGTAATATTGCAACATGTGATATCTTCATTAAAGGGGTGAAATGGGGAAGAAATAAATATCTTTTCACCCAGTAGGATTAAAGCTAGAGGTTACCTTTCATAGTTTCACCTGCAGCAGGGAGTAAATCTGGAGGCCTCGGGGGCTTCACACTTTCTACAACCCTTGACTTTATTCTCCTGGTAATTAGTTATGTGGTGTCACCAAGTGGTGCTCGTTATTATCCAAGAGACTCAAGAATCAAAGTGAATATTGTGATGTGGATAATCTCCTACAATCCTGGTATGCGAGCCACTTACTACTCTTTAAGAATGATTTCCTTTTCTTTATCTTTTATTAGGGTTGTGGGGAAGCTGGAGCCCATTCCACTCGACTCCAGGCAACAGAAAGGTACACCATAAACAGCTCACCAGACCAGTCCAGGGGGCGCACGCGCACACACACACACACACACACACACACACACACACACACACACACACACACACACACACTCACTCACAGGGACTTATGCGCAGTCAAGAATATCCACAAGCCCAATTTTCATGTCTTTGGACTATGAGAAGAAACTGGAGTACCCAGAGAAAACCCACAAGCATGGAACATCCAAATTTCAAACAGAAATGCCCTCACTGGGAACGGGGCTCAAATTCAAACTCACGTTTTAAAACACATTTCCTTAAGAATATTATTAAAATTAATCTTTAAATACAAAGTAAAAGGTTGTGATTCACATGTACAGTGTGATTTTAGGGGCAGCCGTGGCGTAATTGTTAAAGAAGCGGCTGTGGGACTGAAAGGTCATCGATTTGATTCCAGACCCAGAAATGTGCGGCGGTGGTGGAGTGAGTTCCACCTTCCCTTACTCTGCTTTCATGGCTAAAGTTCCCTTGAACAAGGCACCTAATCCAGAACTGCTCTCCACACGTTCCCCAAGGCGTCAGGCATCCACTGCTCTGAGAGAGAGAGTGTGTGTGTGTGTGTGTGTGTGTGTGTGTGTGTGTGTGTGTGTGTGTGTGTGTGCTCACTTTGGATGGGTTACATGCAGAGGCAATAATTTCCCCTGTGAGATTAATGCAGTTTATCTAAATCAAAGCAATAAATATAAATACAGGGATCCCTCGCTACTTCACGCTTCAATGCATGTGGCTTCCGTGCATCACTTTTTTTTTTTTTTTTTTTTAATATTCATCAAATGAAAAAGGAAATGAAGGAAAAATAGGGGGGAATGTTTAAGAAAAATGCCACAAAAACAAGGCCAATTATGCAAAAAAAAAAAAAAAAAAAACCCAAACAAACAAAAACAAAAAAAAAATACAAAACCTCCCATCAAAACTACAGTCGGCCCTCTACTTACGAAATTAATCCGTTCCAGAGCCTTTTTCGGAACCTGGAATTTTCGTAAGTAGAGGTGCATTTTACATGTAAAATGCACGAGTCGTTCCAAGGCTCCCAAGACTACCCCACAAACCCTTTAAAAATTATAAAAGTACACCAATTTTGTATGAAATATGTGTTAAAAATAAAATAAAATAATTTATTAAACCATTTAAACATTTTATTAACATATTCAACCGTTTTATTAACATTTATTAATTAAACCATTATTAAACATTTTTTATTAACTCACACACACACACACACACACACACACACACACACACACAAAACACTGTCTCTATCTCTCTCTCTTTCTCACTCTCTCTCACACTCACACACACACACACACACACACACACACAAAACTCCCTCTCTCTGGTGTGTTTTGCCGAATGCGGACTCCGCCCACACGCAGCGTGCATCCGATGAAGCATTGCATTTGAGATGGGATGTTGTATTTAAAGCGGAATTACAGTACCTGTTTGAAAGATCAGAGGTCCGATTCAATATTAACTTGCTTCCTTGCGAGATCAGAGATCTTGTCCCTCTGTTTCCATGCTCCTTTTGCTTCAATATTGTTCTGAAATAATCGCCTTCGTCATTGTATTTTCGCTTTTCTGTATTTTCCGGGTCCATGATGGAGAATGAAATATAACGCTACAATGATCAATTTAAAAAAAACCTCACGAGCCAACATTCCTGTTCGACTCTCCTTCACGCATATGACAAACAGGAAGTATGGGTACAGGAAGTATGGGTACAGGTCAGCTCCCTCCTGGCCAATGGGAGGCCAGTGGGGCGGAATGTTGGGAGACAGCCAATGAGAGCAATTCGCGCATTGTTTGAATTTTTGAGTGGTGCATTGGGTGCTTTTCAGAAAAAAAGGTTGTTTTCGTAAAAAGAGGACGAAAATTTAGGAAAATGTTTTTCGTAACCTGGATTTTTCGTAGTCAGAGGTTTTCGTAAGTAGAGGGCCGACTGTACTTACATTTTTATGTGAGGTGTGTATCTGAATGTGTGTATGTGCATCTGTGAGTGCATGCATGTGCGTGCGTGTGTGCGCACATCTGTATGTGTGTGTATTTATATTTTATTTACATCTTATGCATTATTTTTTAATGTTTTGTTATTATAAGCATTTATAGCGTTAAATATGTATTTATTGATATGATATACACATACATGTACGTATACGTCAGTCAGGGGGGTCGATCCTACTTCGTGGAATTCGGCGGTCATGGGGGGGGTCTCGGTCCCCATTAACAGCGGAAAGTGAGAGATCCCGGTATATATAAAATGGATAATTTGCATGAGACTCTTCCTATCCTTGTGTACTTACATGAGACAAGAAAAGAAAAGAACATGCAGTGATGCGATAAAGTTCCTGTTCTGAAAGAAAATATGAAAGAAAATAATGTGAGATTTCTATCTTAAATAGGATCAGATGTTTGATTTGCCTTCCAGAAAAAAATGACAACACTAACAAAAACACCTCTTTGGTAAATTTCAGTGAGCTAATTTGCTCGTAAATTTTTGTAGGTAGCTGATTGCTATTCTTATTTTCATTCACTCGTTCATTTTCTGAACCACTATATTATTCCTAATTAGGGTCACAGGGAGGCTAGTGCCCATCTCAGTGGAATCTGGCCAAGGGAAGAGAACACCCTGGATAGTTCACCAGACTATCGTAGGGCAGTAATATGCTGACAGCAACCCAACTCTTTAGGAATGACAGCAGCCATTCTTTTACATGCCTCCCACCACAGACAGTGAGGAACATGGCTTCATAACCAGTTAGTAGCATGGGGGAGGACCTTTGGCTCAGCAAGATAGCATTGGGACACCATCATCATCATCATCTTCTTCCACTTTATCTTGGAATGGATTGCGGGGGCAGCAGCCTAAGCAGTGAGGTCCAGGAGTCTGGATCGACTGTTCTGGGTCAACCCCGGAGTTTCTATCCAGTTGAACATGCCCGAAATGCCATACCAGGGAGGCATTCTAACCAGATGCCCGAGCCACATCAACTGGGTTATCTCAACCCGGAGAAGCATCAGTTCTACTCCGAGCTCCTCCCAGATGGTTGAGCTTCTCACCGTATCTCGAAGGAAGAGCTGCACCATACTACGAAGGAAGCTCATTTCAGCCGCTTGTATCCGCAATACCCAAAGCTCGTGACTATAAGTGAGGGTTGGAATGTAGAGCGACTGGTAAATTGAGAGCTTTGCCTTGCGGCTCAGCTCCCTCTTTATCACGATGTACCGGTAAAAACCACACTTTAAAGCAGAGGCTGCAGCGATCCACCTGTGTCTCTCTCTCTCTGTCTCTCTCTCTTTCTCTCTCTCTCTCTCTCTGTCTCTCTCTCTCTCTCTCTCTCTCTCTCTGTCTCTGTCTGTATCTCTCTCTCGCTCTCTTCTCTGTCTCTCTCTTCTCTCTCTGCTTAAGTAGCTTTCTCCTGCTTCTGTAACTTTCTCTTGCTTTACTTAAGTGAAAAGTGTCTGTATTAACTCTGTAAGTGCACCACAGACTGAAGGCAGCGACATGGCTTCTGTTATTGAAATCAGAGGGAAGAGGCGATTACTCCTCTGAGACACTTTAAGGTAAACGACTGTGAAGCATCCAACCACCATGCCGACATAACCTAGCTTATTTCCTCCTTGTCCTTCTTCTACTTCTGTTCCAAACACAAAAAGTATTGATCCCACTCACAAACACCAGCTTTCAAAAAATCAATTGCAATTAAGGTTAAATCATAAAAATGGGACTCTTGTATATTTATATGCGCCCCACAAAGAGCAGAATTTGACCTGAGTAGTGATTAAGTGGACATGACATGAGTGATTAACTTGAGCTGAGTTTAGAGATAAACGTAGAGCATTGTTACAGTGCCACCCTTAGATAGAGATTCCAATGCGCCTATCATCAAAGTACCCGTGTGGTAATATACGAAGAGTTTGCCTTATAAACAGATAAGCCCGATTGTTTTAATTATAGGACAACTTTTTACCACTAGCTTTATTTTAAAACTCTGGGGGGTGGTTTCCCAGTTCAATTCAGTTCAGTTCATTTTCTGTCACTGCTTAATCCTAATTAGTGTCTCGGGGAGGCTGGCGCCCATCCCTGCCAACTCCGGGCAAGGGCACAGTACACCCTGGACAGCTTGCCAGGGCGTTGCAGGGTAGAAACACGCTGGCGGCTTTGCAGCCTAATCTTGTCAAAAGTCAGCAATGGTTCTTTTACATGAAAATCACACCATAGACAGTGAGAGACATGGCTAACCTTTGATAACCCAGTTAGCTGCACTGGGGAGGGGGGGGGACAGTGACAACCTTTGGCGAGTGGGGCTTGAACCCCCAACCTTAGGATCACCAATCCAGCGCCCTATACCAGTAGGCCACCACTGCCCGGGAAAAAGTTTTTTTTTTATTGGATTTATCTGTTTTTGAACTCAAACTTCTCATATACAGAGACAGTCTGTTAATTACCTGCTATATAAATGAAAGCTCTGTGATTTTCTATTATATCACACTGAGAAAAGCTGCAGATTTGGCTGATAATCTTATAATCAAGCCTGATGGTTTGAGATCATTAGAAGACATTCAGAACATTTAATGGGGCCAACGAGGTGCATGATTGCTGTCTGGTACTGACATTTTTCTGGGTTCATATTGCGTAACCGCTACATTCTGGTCAGGGAGATGAAGTCTATTCCAGTAACACTGGGCCTGAGACGGGTATAAATCTTGTATGGGATGCCTGTGCATAACATCAACAGCCATTCATATTTTTCTTTATATTTATATATATATATATATATATATATATATATATATATATATATATATATATATATATGTATATATATATATATATATATATTTTTTTTTTTTTTTTGTCTGATGTAAGATTCAAGATTCAAAATACAAAAGTCTTTATTGTCATTATGTTCACATATGTGAGGCGCTCCACCGAATGTAGGCGCTTGTCGCACGGACTACTTTCGAGAAAATGGCCAAAAATGTAAAAATGTTAATTTTTTTATCGAAATTTGGATTTTTGCATAAACCATTGAAACAAGTGTTCAACTATCACTTGTTCAAGTGAAATCGACTAAAAATCACTGAAAATGTCTTTTATTTCCATTTTTCTGACGTGTCCCTCATAAAACTAGATAAAAACAGTTGCAAACTTACCATATTTCTTTGCAATTATTCACTGAGTTCAGTAGAAGACACACTACAGTATAATCCATACACCAGAAGAATGGCCATGAATTCGTCTCTCAATTTTAGATACTGTTTTAATATTAAAATGCCGTTTCAGTGAATAAAATAAAGAAATAAAGACGATATGCACGTAAACAATGCAGGCTAGTTGCTAAGGAAGATCTGAAACGAGCACCCTGATTGGTGAACTCGGTCACATTCTCACATTGCACATGCTCAGTGCCCGTCACACGTTAACTTCCTGTTTACATCCTGACTCTAGGAAACCGCATGCAGAACTTATATTCGACTTTCTCTTTAATAACAGTAAGTTTATTTATAAGATTGTGAATACGCATAATTTCTGGAAAAGGAGAGTGAAATGTCATCTGTGATATCTAGTAGCATTAGTATAGATGTTAAATTCAACGCTGAAATTCGGCTTTGAAGAAGATTATTTCTCTCTCTCTCTCTCTCTCTCTCTCTCTCTCTCTCTCTCTGTCTCACACATACACACACACACACACACACACACACACACACACACACACACACACACACACAGTGTGCAGACGGTTAAATTAGCAGCATCCAGATGAACTAGTGCAATTTGAATTGAAGAAAATACAGTATATGAAGAGAGTGGGGCAAATGAGTGCAGATGGTGCAATAGATGCACAAATGAGCAGTCACCCACTGCTTACAGTCTGTGTGTGTGTGTGTGTGTGTGTGTGTGTGTGTGTGTGTGTGTGTGTGTGTGTGTGTGTGTGTGTGTGTGTGTGTAAGAGATACCTCAGGTCTGCTGGAATATTAAGAAAAAGACATGATTCCATTGCAATTCAGTCAAAGAAAATCCCATATGTTCCGTATGGTACTTTAGGAACTTAATATGAGTATTGTATGAGTATTGGTATTTTTCTCTGCATGTAAAATTCGATTATAGAAATTTTTTGATCATTTGATTTGTGTGTTCTCTTGTCTGGACTGGACATGCTGGATCGTGGGTTGTTTAGTTTTGTCCAAAAATTGGTCAAGACCTGAAAAATACTTCAATGTTTCATACTTTTTACATATAAACAAACTGATGATGATGCCAGCTGTGTTGATGAAGATTTTGATTTTGATGTTGATGAAGAAGAGGCATCTGTTAATAAAAGTGTGATGACTGATGTTTGTGAAGATGTGATTTCATCTGCTGAGCAGGATATAGATTAAGATGATGATGCTGAGGGAAGAGTTGATGAAGCTTACTTGTATAAAGAGATCAGAGAGTTTTGTTATGTGGTTTTCTTATATTATATAATATTATATATATAATATTTATATATATATATATATATATATATATATATATATATATATATATATATATACACACACACACACACACATACACACATGCATACATACATATTTTTTTTTCTTAATTTCAGTGTGATTGTTTGAGTGTTTTTTTCAATCAGTATCATTTGAAGGAATTTGAACCTTTATATAATGGTCAAAAAGATACATACTGATGATATTATTGGAATAAACAGAAATGAAAAAAAAATAGTCATTTATTGTTCATTTTGGGGGTTACCACGGTGACTCATGGGTTTAAAAAGGGCGTGTCAGATTAAAATGAGGGTGATTTCTTTTATCATCTCTTCCTAAAAGTCTTCCTAGACATGTTTTCTAAAAGTTTATATGGCTGAAGTGCATAAAAATGTTTGGTTGCTACGGACTAATGATCGAGGAAGAAGTGCAATCTTTGTAATAATTTTTCTCTCAAACGTCTTTTGAAATTTTTAGTTAAATGCTGACACAAGAAATGGCATAGCTCGGTCAGTTTTCAAGGTATTGACAAACCTTTTGCTGCATTTTGTAGCTTTGGGCCTGCTCTATCTGACTGTGTAAAAATCTCATTTTTGTACCCAAGAGCCTACTTTCGGTGGAGTGGCTCACATATGACGAAATTGAGGCTCTCAGTACTAAAACTTGAAAATAAGTTAAAAAAGTGAAAATGAGACAATAAACTGCAATTAACACTGTCAAGAGCAGAATATAAATACAAGTAATTCTGCATACTAAACTTTCAGAAAAAATATAAAATAGAAATATAAACTCAGTACCTGTGGATGAGAACTGAACACTGGGATATACAATATGTACATTGAGGTATTGTGGAATGAAATGAATAAATAACAGCAGTAAGATGGATAAACTAGAATGTAAATTTAAAGTGCGGCAGTGCATTACAATAGTAGAGTTTGTGGATTCAATGTCCTTTTACAAAGAGTGATGTCTGAGTTAGAGTGAGTGAGTGAGTCAGTGGAGGAGGGTTGCATGTTGTGTGCGTGTGTGTGTGTGTGTGTGTGTGTGTGTGTGTGAGAGAGATGTTGCAGGGGATGGGTGCTTTCACCGCTCTGAGATAAAAGCTGCTTTTGAGTCTCCTTGAGCTAATCTTGATGTTTCTGTACCGCTTTCCTGAAGGAAGTGGCACAAAAATTCCATTTCCTGGGTGTGTTGGATCCGCCGTGATGCAGCTGGCCTTCTTCTGGGCCAGGACAGCATACATTGTGTCCAGATTTGGTCAACTGCACAAAAGAGTGATATTGTCCTGGTGTAACATTTTGACTTTCTCATTTTCTAATTCCTTCTTCTGGGGTCTCAATTCCATGACTGTCATCTAAAATGTATATATGTTTAATTAAATGTTCCCCCCCATCAAGTAAAATTCCCATTCATTACCATTGATAGCACATGAAGGTTTTTTTCTTATTTAGAAGTGGATTAAAGGCTGTCATGAAAAAAAAATATCGAGGTAAGTTTTGTCCTCCCTGGTGTGATAACACCTCCTGATCTTCAAGCAAAACTTCACTTCAACCCTGTTTCCAGAAGCAGTAGTCTTGTGTAATGGCATCCGGTTGTTGTTTGTTGAGGTGGGTGGAAATGCTACTCAGGGAAATGTAAAATCCAGACCCTGAGACCAGGGAGGGCTTAACATTTCTCATAACGTGGCCGAGTAGGCAGTGACAAAGCCTCCTCTTCTTCTGCATGCTGAGCATCCATCAATCGCCATGCTCTGCAGGCCCAGAGGTCTCGTACACACACAGTGAATCTCTTTCACCCCACATTTCTCACATTTTTAGCTTTGAACTATATGCAGCCCCTGCTCAATGAGGAGGTAAAGCAAACACCCAGAATAACTGACCCAGCCCCACCTTGAGCAGCCTGGTCGTGGGATATGAATGAACAGGAAAAGGTTAAAGCAGAGGCATAAGCATTACAATAGGTTTAAAACTTCAAGTGTGTTATGGTTTGGAAAATTTTATGAGTTTATTCTTCGGGTCAGAAATAAATGTCCAGATTGCCTTTTTGTAATTGTCAGCTCCTTGCTATCACTTTCACCTTTAAACGCACACTGTGTAAACTGGTCACAACGCAACTGAATGACAACTCTGAAGAAAAGGGATGATGTGAAGGGAGAAAATGTATTACAGCATTGTTTATTGAGAGGCAGAACATGATGTCTTTTTCTTTAATAAATGGATGAATGAATAAATAAACAAACAAAAGATTTCTGCTGAAATTTAGTTTTGCGTGACTATTATTATTGTACAAAAGTGCACAATTACACAATGCCTACACAGAACTGTCTCTTTGGTTGTTTGTTTGACTCAAATGAAGAAATGAGGGAGCCAAAGGGTTGCTGTTATTCCATTAATTTTTTTTCAATTCAATCACACATTAATTTCCACCCATTAGCAAACTCTCCACATCATGCAGCAGCTATCAGCTGGAGATGGTGAAGACTAATGTAAAGAGATCCAGACATGTTGACAGTTTGATAACTGCTGTTTATACCGCGGGCAGTACGATGGCATAGTGAAAAGATACCACATACTCCTGACAGTGAAAAGATCATCGGTTGAAGTCCAGTGCTACTGTAGGTAAGGGTAAGGTCTGTGGAATGTATACGTTCTCCCATGTTTGTGTGGGTTTCATCCAGGTACTCCGGTTTCCATCCACAGTCCAAAAAACATAAACATTAGGCTGTCCTAGACAGCAAGTAATTATGGGTGTGAATGTTGTCTGTGTTGGCCCAGCAATGGACCTGGGGTGGGGAGCTGTCTGGGTGTACCCTGATATCTACAACTGCAAACAAGTAGGATTAAGTGATTTGACAAATGTATGGATGAATGACTTGCTGGTTGGATGGTTGGGTGGATGGATGGATGGATGAATGAATTTCCAATCGATTGGTGGATGGGTGGATGGATGGATGGATGGATGAAAGAGAGTAGGCCCAGAACTTGCATATGAGACCATCTAAACAGATTTCACTACACAAAAATATTTAAATGAGCGATTGCTAAACCTGCTATTCCTGCACACAATAACTGCTATGCTGATGGCACAGTGGCGTAGTGGTTAGCACATCCACCTCACAGCAAGAAGGTCCAGGGTTCGATTCCAACTTGGGCGTTTCTGTGCGGAGTTTACATACTCTCCCTGTGATTGCATGGCTTTCCTCCGGGTACTCTGGTTTCCTCCCACATTCCAAAACATGCCCAGTAGGTTAATAGACTAAATTCGCATCTCGGCTTGCACACTGCATCATGAGATCGTGACTACCATACAAGCTACCAATATGGCGGAAATAAACCTTGATGTGGATGAGAACTGCACGACTGATACGTTCAATTTATGGAAAGTTCCCGACCTTCGAGTGTATCGTATACGTTGGGGTCTTCCCGGTTGTTCCCGCAAGTGTAAAAATGAACTTGTTGTGCTTGCATTTGCGGCAATGTTACAAAAGCTACCTATAGTTTTGTCAAAGGCCGAGGAATCTAAACGAATCCAACGTGACTATGCCAGCTTGTTGACATTTGAAGTGGATGAGGAAAGCGTGACAATTCCTGACCCCTTAGGACTCGAAGACGGCTGGAAGACAGAAAATGACGCCTTATCAAAGTGGCCGCCATGTATGTACGCTGACATAGCGGATTTTTTGTTAATGAAGGACCAGGCACCCCTACTAGCGCAACTTCGTAATGACTACAAAGAAGGTAAATACAAGTTTGACAGCTGTCACCAAGTGATCAGACAGCTCTTGTTTGTCTATATTACAAATTAACATAACAGCAATTTTCAAGATCTAAGTCTATAATATGTAATGATTACGGCATCGCTGATTTTTATGGTAATTTAACAGGTAAATAAAAGGTAATATAGTCTATAGGGTCTATGAATTCGAATAAAGAACACTTTAATTATAAACTTACTGCTTTAATCCAACGTTTGTGTCCCTCCTGATCCTTCAGCTTGGTAGGGAAGGTAAACAATGTGAACGGCAGCGGACATGTACACGGTTAGTCCCAAATTTGCAGGCATGTAGAGTGCAAATTTCCTTTTTCCAACGCTCGAGATGATAAATGCCGTTCCCACAGTTCACTACGGCACAATTCACACCTGGCATATCGATGCATGTAATTTAAGGCTTAAGGCAGGCTTTAAGCAGCAGTTGTGAGGATGTGTTTCCATACAAAAGCAAGTGGCTACGAGAAAGTTTGATAGTAGTGATGCTTGGACCAGAGGTTGGGTCACGTTCCCCGCACATGTGCAGTCGTAATGTGAATTTGGTCTATTAGTTGTTCCAAATCTCCCCAAGGTGTGATTACGAATGGTTGTGTGAGTGTTGGCCCTGCGATGGCCTGGTGAGCTGCCCTGGGTGTACCCGGCCCTTGTCCGGAGTTGACTAAGAGGGGTGAGAGCCCCCATACCACCACCACCACCACCACCACCAATGTCAGAGGGTTCCTAACCAATCAGTGACACTCGTTAGCTCCTGTGTTGAAAATAATTTTCCAAACATATTCATTCAGCTCATCATGTTCATGGGTCATGTTAAATAAGCAGCTCATATAATTAGGATATGACTAAAGTAGGTCGAGGTTGTGTTGTTCTATCACAAGTCTTAAATCCTGGTTGACTTCAGGCATGGTTTGCTATGAGCTGTAGATATGTTCTTTTTTCTCTCTCCTCATAAAATATATAATTAGGTAAAGAAGTGCTCCTGATTACACCGCTGTCAGTCCATGTTTGAATGTGTGTTTTGTAATTAATTAGTATTTCAGCCTGAGTGGGTAACTGTCTCAAGGCCCAGTACTGCAATGATGACAGAATTATGGACTTTATACAGTATATTTTCAATAAATTTCAGAAGCCAGGGAATCTGAGGTTGGGAATCTCTGTAAGTTCAAAAGACAAATAGTGAACAACCCTCATTCTCCTTCATTGGTGGCACTTCGTGCAGTGCGTCTCAATTATTTTCTGTGGCGCCCCCCCCCCAGGAAGAAAAAAATATTTCACCCCCGCCTCGCGAGCGACAATACAGTATTATTTGTGTATAAAATTGTTATTAGTACACCTCTGCATAACCATTGCATCTTTATCAACATTAAAAACAAACAAACAAAGAAATATAGTTCAACTTACAATAAGGAAAAACTTCATTAACTTCTTCTTATTCTTTCGGCTTTTCCCTTCAGGAGTCGCCACAGCGAATCATCTGCCTCCATCTCACCCTATCCTTTGCATCTTCTTCTCTTACACCAACGACCTTCATGTCCTCCTTCACCACATCCATGAATCGTCTCTTTGGTCTTCCTCTAGGCCTTTTGCCTGGTAGTTCCAGCCTCAGCATCCTATTACCAATATACTCACTATCCCTCCTCTGTACATGTCCAAACCATCTCAATCTAGCCTCACCACCGTCTTATACACTTTTCCTTTCATTCTTGCCGATACCCTCCTATCACACATCACGCCGGACACGTTTCTCCAACCATTCCAACCTGCCTGCACACGCTTCTTGAGCTCTTTTCCACACTCTCCATTGCTCTGGATTGTTGAGCCTAAGTACTTAAAATCCTCCACCTTTCTTATCTCTGCTCCCTGTAATCTCACCGTTCCTCTTGGGTCCTTGTCATTCATGCACATGTATTCTGTCTTACTGAGGCTAATCTTCATTCCCCTCCTTTCCAGGGCATACCTCCACCTCTCTAGATTTTCCTGCACTTGTTCTCTGCTCTCACTACAGATCACAATGTCATCTGCAAACATCATAGTCCATGCGGAATCTTGTCTAACCTCGTCTGTCAGCCTGTCCATCACCATAGCAAACAAGAAGGGGCTGAGAGCTGACCCTTGATGCAGTCCCACCTCCACCTTGAGCTCTTGTGTCACACCGACAGCACACTTCACCACTGTCTTACATCTCTCATACATGTCCTGCACCACTCTAACATACTTCTCTGCCACTCCAGACTTCCTCATGCAATACCACAGTTCTTCTCTCGGCACCCTGTCATATGCTTTCTCCAGATCCACAAAGGCACAATGCAGCTCCCTCTGACCTTCTCTGTACTTCTCCATTAACATCCTCAAGGCAAACACTGCATCTGTGGTGCTCTTTCTTGGCATGAAACCAAACTGTTGTTCACAAATGCTGACCTCTGCCCTTAGTCTAGCTTCCACTATTCTTTCCCATAACTTCATCGTATGGCTCATCAACTTTATCCCTCTGTAGTTGCCACAACTCTGCACGTCTCCCTTGTTCTTAAAAATGGACACCAGCACACTTCTCCTCCATTCCTCTGGCATCCTCTCACTCTCTAAGACCCTGTTAAATGTTCTTGTCAGAAAATCTACTGCTACCTCTCCTAGACACTTCCATACCTCCACCGGTATGTCATCAGGACCAACTGCCTTTCCATTCTTCATCCTCTTCAATGCCCTCCTCACTTCACCCTTACTAATCTTTGCTACTTCCTGGTCCTCAACAGTCACCTCTTCTTCTCCTTTCTCTCTCTCATTTTCCTCATTCATCAGCTCTTCAAAGTACTCTTTCCATCTTCCCAGCACACTTCTGTCATCAGTCAGTACATTTCCCTCTCTGTCCTTTATCAATCTAACTTGCTGCACGTCTTTCCCATCTCTATTTCTCTGCTGTGCCAACCTGTATAAATCATTTTCTCCCTCTTTACTTTCCAACCGAGCATACAAGTCATCAAACGCGCTCTGTTTGGCCTTTGACACTGCTACCTTTGCCTTACGCTGTGTCTCCCTGTACTCCTGTTTACTCTCTTCGGTTTTCTCAATGTCCCACTTCTTCTTAGCTAACCTCTTCCTTTGTACACACTCCTGCACTTCCTCATTCCACCACCAAGTCTCCTTATCTACTTTCCTTCCAGATGACACACCAAGTATTCTCCTACCTGTCTCCCTGATCACATTAGCTGTAGTCGTCCAGTCATCTGGAAGCACTTCCTGACCACCCAAAGCTTGTTTCAACTCCTCCTTGAAGACAACCTGACACTCTTCCTTTTTCAGCTTCCACCACTTTGTCTTCTGTTCTGTCTTTGCCTTCTTCACCTTCCTCACCATCAGCATCATCCTGCACACCACCATCCTATGCTGTTTGGCAACACTCTCACCCGCTACTACTTTGCAGTCACTGACTTCCTTCAAATTACATCGCTTGCACAAGATGTAGTCTACCTGTGTGCTCCTACCTCCACTTTTATAAGTCACCCTATGCTCCTCTCTCTTCTGGAAGAAAGTATTCACCACATCCATTTCCATCCTTTTTGCAAAATCTATCAACATCTGTCCTTCTGCGTTCCTGTCCTGGATACCAAACCTACCCATCACTTCCTCATCCCCTCTGTTTCCTGCACCAACATGTCCATTGAAGTCTGCCCCGATGACCACTCTTTCACCTCTGGGGGTACTCTGCATCACTTCATCTAACTCCCTCCAGAATCTCTCCTTCTCTTCTCGCTCACATCCTGTCTGTGGGGCATAAGCACTAACAACATTGACCATCACACCTTCAATTTCTAACTTGAGACTCATCACTCTGTCTGACACTCTTTTCACTTCTAGAACATTCCTGGCAAACTCCTCCTTCAAGATGACTCCTACTCCATTTCTCTTCCCATCCACACCATGATAAAATAGCTTAAACCCTGCTCCTATGCTTCTCGCCTTGTTACCTTTCCACCTGGTCTCCTGAACACACAGTATGTCCACCTTCCTCCTCTGCATCATGTCAGCTAGCTCTCTACCTTTTCCTGTCATAGTTCCAACGTTCAAAGTCCCTACTTTCAGTCCTAGACTCATGCCTTTCCTCTTCTCTCTCTGGCAACGGACACGCCTCCCGCCTCTCCTTCTTCGACGTCTTCGACCAACAGTAGTCCAATTTCCATCAGCACCCTGTTGGTTGACGGCACTGATGGCGGTCGTTGTCAACCCGGGCCTCGACCGATCCGGTATGTTATTCTTTCTTGTGATTCGCATAGTTTATTTGGCATTTGTTTTACGCCGGATGCCCTTCCTGACGCAACCCTCTGCATTTATCCGGGCTTGGGACCGGCGTGAGGGAGAGACACTGGTTTGTGCCACCCCCACCCCCCCCTCTCACGGCTGCATTAAAAACTTCATTAACACCGTTTTTTAAACTGTAATAGAAAAGATTTAAAGTGCACCAATGTGCCTGAAATAAAAAAACATACATCCTTATTTAAACTCATTTGACTTACTTATGTCTGTCTCTCTCCACCTTTCTCTTCAGACCTATTCGAAATCTCTTCTTGAAGGGTTGTTTCCGCCACTTCATACCGTTTGCTCGTGCAAAAAAACCGCTACACTATAGCGCGACAATGAGCACCACTGCCAACTACTGGAGTGGAGGTGCAATTACACTTAATTAACATACACAATTCCAGAAAAGCATGTTTCCCAGGGTCATAGATTAAGATGGTTTCGATTGAAATGGTTTTGGACATGTACAGAAGAGGGATAGTGAATATATTGGTAGTAGGATGCGGAGGTTGAAACTACCAGGCAGAAGGCCCAGAGGAAGACCAAAGAGACGATTTATGGATGTGGTGAAGGAAGACATGAAGGTAGTTCTAGTAAGAGTAGAAGATGCAGAGGATAGGGTGAGATGGAGGCAGATCATTTGCTGTGGCGACCCCGAAGGGAACAGCCTAAAGGAAAAGAAGAAGATGTTCTCCAGGGTCATACGCGCTTCCCCGATATCACCCCCCCCCCCCCAACCCGCATCATACCGCGCCCCGATATTTGAGAAGCACTGACTTAGTGTGTCGGTAATTTAGATAATTTAGACCTAAAACAGTTTCTCATGTGCTGTCACTATTAAAGACAAAAAAGGTATTATATCATTAGGATTGCTTAATTGGCTGATTTTCAAAAATCATGATTTTTTTTTTTTTTTTTAGATGAGGCGAGAAACTAAAAACGCAGTATCACCCGAAAGATTTCCTGTCGTTTTCATGTGAGTTCAGCATACCTTAGCAGGATTCTGGCACTAACCACACACACCTCTTTTAAGTGTTTTAAGTACTATCCCTTTTAACTGATTTCACCAGCCTATGTGAGAGTGTGGGGAGGGTTGGGGTGGTAATGGCGGAGGGGGCACAGCATCTGGTAGTATTTTGGGTCTGACCCAGAGAGCAGGAGATGAAGAAACATTGAATGGATTCTGAGGGCCAGGCACGCAACGGAGCTTCACCACTGAATAGCAACCCATAATAGAGGTCTGGTCTTCCTACAACATCTGGCCTGTGTTTTCAAATCAGGCTGGCAGTGGATGTGTAAATCAAAATAAGTGCATGTTTTACTGAAGGATTTTCAAACGAAGCCATGAATATTTTAACTCTTCCAAAAATCATTTTAAAACTTAAAAACAAAAAACTGGGAGAAGGAAGGGCGGTTGTGTCAGAACTTATTGGATGTTTGAAATACATCTTTCACAATGACATCTACGTTATATTTCTGATTTGTTACAGCTTGAGTAGAGAAATAGTTATTCGAGGAAGGAGCTTAATGCAGTATACATTGTCCAGGTAGATAATTAGGCAGGTAGGCAGGTAAGTTGGTAGAGTTGGACACTTAACTCATTATATACAATTGTATCAAACACAATTTTATTCAGTGGATGTAAGAGATGATGAGCTATCAGTTCTAGCTGTTTGGGCTCAATTTGACCCCAATGGGTAATAGTACCTCGCTGCACAGATCAGGATCAAACCTTAAGCCAAATGACCAAACACAAACACTCAATACAAACTCCAAATCTCCAAGTTAGAGCAATGCATCAAGGCACTTTCACCCACTGGGGTAAGGTCAAACCCACATGACTTGAATTGATAGGAGATAAATTCTTACAAAATGATTCCTAAAGTGGGATTTGAACCTACACCTCCATAGAAGACTGTCCCCAAGTCCAGATAACTGGGTCATCAAAGGCTGGCCATGTCGCTCACTGTCTATGGTGAGAGGTTCATGTAAAAGAACCATTGCTGACTTTTGTAAAGAGTAGCTGCAAAGACATCAGCGTGTTTCTGTCCCTTGCTAAAGGGTTGTGTCAGGAAGGGCAGCCGACATAAAAACCCATGCCAAATCAAATATGCAATGAATCGCTGTGGCGACCCCTGAGAAAAAGGGAACAGCAGAAAGGAAAAGAAGAAGACCTCCATAGAAGACTGAGCTTAGTGTGCTCTAGTAATCAATTAATAATACTCTAGCAATTACACGATAATAGGTTTATTAAAAAAAAATAATAATAAATCAAGATACTGTAATCATTAGCATAATATAATCAGCTGTACTCTGCCCTTGCTCCAAGTTGTGTAAAATGGGCGCCAGCCCAGTATGGACATGACCTTATTAGGTCTAAGCGGTTCAGAGAATGAATGAATAAACCCATTGTAGTTTGTTCATCATCATTTTCTGGACCCGCTTAATCCTAATTTGGTCGTGTGGAGGTTGGTGCCCATCCCAGCCAACTTCGGGTGAGGGCAGAGTACACCCTGGATAGCTCGCCAGGCCATCGCAGGGCGGAAACACGCTGATGGCTTTGCAGCTACTCTTGTCGAAAGTCAGCAATGGTTCTTTTACATGCCTCACACCATAGACAGTGAGAGACATGGCCGGCCTTTGATAACCTAGTTCGCTACACTGGGGGGGACAGTGACAACTTTGTGCAGAGTGGGACTCGAACCCCCAACCTTTGGATCAGCGATCCAGCGCCCAAAACCACTAGACCACCACTGCCCCGCCCATTGTAGTTTGATTATTCGTATTATTAGTCATCTATTATGCTAAAAAACATGCTGATAATCACTAGGGGTGATTACATTAAGGGGGTTCAGAGGTGAAAACCAACAGTTGTGGTATAAGGCGCTGGATCGCTGATCCAATGGTTGGGGGTTCGAGTCCCACTCTCCACAAGGTTGTCACTGTCCCCCCAGTGCAGCTAACTGGGTTATCAAAGGCAGGCCATGTCTGTCACTGTCTATGGTGTGAGGCAGGTAAAAGAACCATTGCTGACTTTCGTAAAGAGTAGCTGCAAAGCCATCAGCGTGTTTCTGTCCCTTGCTAAAAGGGTTGTGACAGGAAGGGCATCCGACGTAAAAAAAACCTCTGCCAAATCAAACGTGCGAATCAGATGATTCGCTGTGGCGACGCCCGAGTAAAAGGGAAAAAGCAGAAAGGAAGACGGACAGACAGACAGACAGAGGTGACAACCAACACTGGAAATATAACACAGAGGATAATACAGCATAGTAAATATCTCTGAACAGAAGATTGCAAAGTACCCTATAAATAGAATTTTATTTTACTTAGTCTTAATGTAGGTGCTGTGAATGATTTTCATTTCGGTACTCCTGATTTGGCAAGCTTAGTTCCAGCGTTAAATGATTACAAAACAATAATTCCATATTCTTCTTCTTCTTTTCCTTTCGGCTGGTCCCTTCAGGGGTTGCCACAGCAAACCATCTGCCTCCATCTCACTCGATTATCTTCTACTCTTACTCCAACTACCTTCATGTCCTCCTTCACCACATCCATAAATCTTCTCTTTGGTCTTCCTCTAGACCTTCTGCCTGGTAGTTCCAACCTCAGCATCCTACTACCAATATACTCACTATCCCTCCTCTGTACATGTCCAAACCATCTCAATCTAGCCTCTCTGACTTTGCCTCCAAAACCTCGAACATGTGCTGTCCCTCTGATGTACTCATTCCTGATCCTATCCATCCTCGTTACTCCCAAAGAGAACCTCAACATTTTCATCTCTGTAAAACACAATAATTCCATCATGGAGCCAAATACAGTTTGATATATCTGCTTATTGTATGCCACACTGATTGGTTTGCTGTTCTCGGATTAAAAAATCATTATTTCGAGTGGATAATGCTTGAATTAATAGACTTATACTCACTTTGTTTGTCATGGTCATTTGGAGCAGGTGGTGTTATCATTATCACACTTTAAAATGAAGAAAAAAAGAGAAACGCACGAGATGTTCTGAACATTCAGCAATATTCACCTGAGCATTGAAGCATTACGTATTGTTAAATACAACACATACAATTTATTTAGTATATTTCCTCTTTCCAACTGAAACAAATGACTGGCTGTATCACTGCTGTACTGTACTAGACCTGTGATCTATCGTGACATGTATGATAAGTGAGCCTCTGGATTTCATTTCACTCCGAGTCTACAAACTCATCATTATTGCGACTTTATGAAATTCAGGGTTTTTTTTGCAGTGCATTACGGACAATTCATCTCTTGACATTTTTAGATCTTCACCAAAAAAGGCGTCACATTTTGAAAGCCGTCAGATTTGTGATTTTTTTTTTAAATGCTTTTTATTAAAGCTTCAGACTAAACAAAGCTTGCAGACTTGATAATGACCCTCTTCAAAGATCTAAACAAAAGCGATGAGAATAATGTCTTCCACACATGCTCTTGGGACGAGTGTTTGGTCTGCATTAGTTAGAAAGATAAGTACACTTACTTTGTTGATGGGGCCAAATGATTCAGATCCACACTCCACACTTTGTTTTCCTACTGACAGTGTAAATCATCCATCATCCACCGTATTATTTATCTGTCACACTGCAGTTTTCTAGATTTGCCAACCTCTTCTCCTCACCTCATGTTTCTGTTCTTGGCCCTAAGTTGCAATCATATGTGTCCATTTTTCATATTACGTGTAACCAGGAATATTGTGAGTTGTTTTTCTCTGCATGGAAAATGTTGTTTTATGAATTTAGTCAGAATGGCGGTTACCACTGCATGTGTTTCTGTGTCATGAAATGTGCACATAGTGTACGATAAAATATTTTTATGTACATCTGGGCGTTATGACTGTGTAGTAGATTATATCCAGTGTCATGAAAGATAATGGAGAAGTTTGGCTGCGAAGCAAATTCATCACGATTGTCCAGCAGTTCCATGACGGCATGATGCTGAAAGCACAGTATTGGATGACGGAGATGAGTCACAGGCTTTCCCGGTGACAAACGGCATGAAACAAGGCTGTGTTGCTGCCCTGATGCTCTTCAGCATGGTCTATTCAGCCATGCTGACAGACCCTTTCTGTGATTGCCAGGATGGGATGCACGTCAGGTACAGGACTGATGGTGGATTGTTCAACGTCAGGTGCCTGCAGGCTGTTACCGAGATGAAGGAGACGGTTGTCAGAGACTTCTTGTTCACTGATGACTGTGCCCACCATGCCGGCAAAGATACAGCACGAAATACACTGCTTCTCAAGAGCCTGTGACAACTTTGGTCTCACCATAAGCACCAAAAAAACTTAAGCTATGTACCAGTCTGAGTTAGGACAGCCCTACCAGGAACCACACATCACAGTGAAGGGACAGGAACGAGGAGAACATCGATGCAGAAGTCAACAACAGGATTGCCAAGGCCAGTTCCACCTTTAGAAGACACTGTGAGAATGTGCGGGAGCAGAGAGGACTCAGCCTTACCACCAAGCTGAAGGTCTACCATGCAGTGGTGCTCACTACCCTCCTCTACGCCTTTGAGAGCTGGACTGTCTATAGCAGACGCGCCAAACAGCTGAACCTTCACTTGAGCTGCCTCCGAAGACTCAATCCCTGACAGGGAAGTCCTGGAAAAGCCGGCATTCCCAGCATCCACACCCTCCTTCAGAAAGCGCAGGTCAGACAGGCAGGCCATGCTGTCAGAATGACGGACAGTCGACTGGCAAAGCAGCTACTGTATGGAGAGCTTTGTGAAGGCAAGCGTTCGGTTGGGGGACAGAAGAAATGCTTCAAAGATGGCCAAAAAGTGTCCCTCAAGGACATGAACATCAACATCAGAAATTGGGAACAACTTGCTACCAACCGTTCAGCATGGCGAAGAAAAGTCTTCACAGGTGCCCATGCAGCAGAAAAGCGACAAACTGCAGATGCGCTGCAGAAACGCACAGAGCGCAAAGCTACCTCCACTTCCATCGCAGCACCCACTCACACATGTCCTGTGTGTGGGCAAGCATTTTGGGTTCAGATTGGACTCAATAGCCATCTCCGGACCCATAGCCATGGATCACAGATCTGATATGAAGTCAGGGTCATCTTCGAACTCAAAGGATGAACAACAACAAAAACAACAACAACAACAACAACAACAACATATTCAGTGTCATCTTTGTGTATTTTATTCCTTTTAAGCATCCAGGATTATTATTAGTTCCTTTTCCTCATTGGTCGAACATTGTATTTGTGATTTTGTGACAGGCTGGTCTAATTTAAAACTCAGAGTTTACTTTTCATTGTAATAATTGGTCAGTAAGTGCATATTAACTCTATTATGGGCGTACATACGTATGTTGATCTCTGTCTCCATGAAGTATAGGTTTTTATATTTCAAATAATATATGCTTACACTCTGCCTGGTTAGTGGTGGTCATGTGATAGGGAAGGAAGACTTGAAGGGTGGGAATTAGATGCAACTAAATTTGGAAAGAAAATGGGGGGGGGGGGTCAAAGAAGTACAATTTTCAAAATAACTGAACAATAGTTAGAAATACAGGGATCCCTCGCTGCTTCAAGCTTCAATTCATGCGGCTTCAGTGCATCGCGTTTTTTTTTTTAAATATTAATCGAATTAAAAAATATGGAAATTAAGGAAGAATAGGGGAAAACTTAAGGAAAATGCCACAAAACAATGCTAATGATGCAAAAAAAAAAAAAAAAAAACCCAAAACAAACGCAAAACAAAAAACAACCCAACCCCCCCCCCTCCCCCCCCCCCATCAAAACGACTTACATTTTATGTGAGGCGCACATCTGTATGCTCGCGCATCTGTATGTGTGTATTTATATTTTATTGTTTTGTTAATGTTTAATTGTTATTATAATCATTTATAGAGTTGAATATGTATTTATTGATATTATATATGCATATACATGTACGTATACATCAGTCAGGGGGGGGTGATCCTACTTTGCGCAATTCGGCGGTTGCAAGGGGATCTCGGTCACCATTAACTGTGAAAAGTGAGGGATCCCTGTGCACCAAGTTTCTATAAAATAGTAATTACTGCATAGTTCAAAGTGAACTATGAAACAAATATTTTATGGTAATAAATACTGATTCAAGATTTATTATCAGTTAAAATAGCATCACTAATTTCTACTTGCTTTGTTATTATATAATTATATATTAAATTTAACTGTTTTATTATAATTTTTTATTGCTGTGTAATTTTTGTAAAAAAATTCTATCTCTCTATCTTTATTTGTGATTATTTTTGCCTTAATTCTGGGCTATTTCATAAATTGTAAGGGTCTCTTCCACCTGCACTCAGTAATATTCAGTCGAACAGCACTATGCCATAACAAAACAGAGTGAACAGCTCAGCCGTTGAATTGACTTTATTGATACTGGCAGCCTGAATGCCATAAATTTTAAATCCCATCTGGTAAAATGTGCTGTCATGGTAATATAGCGAATGTTAGACTGTGTGTGTGTGTGTGTGTGTGTGTGTGTGTGTGTGTGTGTGTGTGTGTGTGTTTTGACCCAGCCTGAATCTCCACATCATCAGTCCGAAATGTTCAGCCTTGATAAGAAGGCATTTAAAAGTGCCTGTAATTGACAGTGGGACATTTTTAAAGAACAGTAAGGTGTCCAAGTCCCTCAGGTACTGTCCAAAAAAATAGTGTTTTAAAAAGATTAACTATATACAAAACCACAGTGAGAGACATGAACCACAAAAAGACAATTTGACAGTAAAATGTTCAGGAGAAGGGTGGTTGGTGCTAGAGCAGTTATCGTCATGTGTGCGTTGGCCCTATAAGAGGCTGGAAAGCTATTCAGGGTGTACCCCGCCATAGACTCCACCCTTCCCATGACACTGGTAGGATTGAGTGGCTCGGGAAATGAATGAATAAATGACTGCTTTGTGACACACACACACTTTAATATGATGTTAACTTGTAAACCATAAGCCTTCTTGTTTATGTGCTACACTAATCTTGTGGCTTCGACACTGAACTAAAAAAATTCAGTTCATCATCATTTTCTGTAACCGCTTCATCCTAATTAGGGTCGCGGGGAGGCTGGTGCCCATCCCAGCCAACTCAGGGCGAGGGCAGAGTTCACCCTAGACAGCTCGCCAGGCCATCACAGGGCGGAAACACGCTGACAGCTTTTCAGCCTACTCTTGTCGAAAGTCAGCAATGGTTCTTTTACCTGCCTCACACCATAGACAGTGAGAGACATGGCCGGCCTTTGATAACCCAGTTAGCTGCACTGGGGGACTAAAAAAAAAAAGAAACATTTATTTAACAAACTGCATTGTCTGACTGACCACATGTGATAAGGGGAAAAATTGCGGAATTTACATTTTGGATGAACTTTTACTTTAAGTCCCATGAGCTATGAGAAACCAGCCATTAAACTATGCATTCTCGTGATACCTATAGCATCCAACTACATTAATAAGCACAATACGAGTAAATCAAAACTGTGGATTGTGCTGGCTCCACGGCCTACACGACCTGAAAAGCAGCAATGCTTCAGAGACAATGTGTTAGCGTTAAATTTATGCAATACTTATTGGCCAGGATCCGTTATGTTGTCATTCATCCTAAACAATGACCGTGCTAGGGAATAACAGTCCTTGGAAAAAGCATTTGAAACACAACACATTTATTCGTCTGTGATCTAATCATCTGGCAGAAAAAAACAAGAGACGAAGTAAACCTCTGGAATGGAGACAGTATACAATAAAAGTAATTTAAGTAAGACAGTTTCTCTGGCACACACTTACGCTGAGACCTGGTGATGTGAGCCTTTGTGGTTATCGTGCTTTTTGGCTCTGGCGGAGGTGATATCATGTAGATCCGCCCCATGGTGGTCACAGTGTGCATTGGTCAGCTCAGAATTGGAGATGAAGTCACCGGGAGATCCGTCCAGCTCTCCATCATCAACTTCCTATTTTGTTCGATTTTCATTACTCTCCTCTCCTTCAAAGACACATGATAGAAATATGACCTGCTTCAAGACTAAAAATTGCTTTTACGTCAAACTCATCTTAACCCAAATGTATTAAATCAGCCAAAACTTATTCAGTGACTGAAGTTTTCCATACAGGAAGTACAGGAAGATTGGCTTAGTACTGTCTAAACAGTTGGCCTGAATCGATTCACCTGAAACTGATGTACTGACATCATCTGAATCATTTCTATCATGCCGTCATCTGTGTGGACTTTCATAATAAATTAAATCCACACCTGACAGGTGAGCAGTCACACCTGAGCATGTGCTGAGCATGAAAGTGAGTCCAAGATCCTATGTGCTGCCGCAGCTGATTGATTTGCTGATCCACTTGCATGCATCAGTTTTTTTTTTTCCCCTTAAGCGTGAAACCTTGCTTTGCGTACTTCCACAAACTTTTAGATACATCATTAATTGTGCAAGGGATATGAATGAATTTAACCCATCTGAGGTGAAAACACACCCACACACACACCCACACCCACACACACACACACACACACACACACACACACACACACACACACCCAAGCAATAAATATAAGTTCGCAATGGGGAGCTAGATACATTGCAGCACCTGGGTAACAGTTGAAGGTTTGGTGCCTTGCTCAAGTGCACTTCAGCCATAAAAGAGGAGTGAGAGAGATGTGCTGTTCATTCCCCCGTCAATGTGCATTTTCCCTCCTAGTCCAGGGATTTGGACATGCTCTCTCACCATAGACATTGAGAGACATGGCTAACCTTTGATCATCCAGTTAGCTGCACTGGGGGGGGACAGCAAAGACAACCCATTGGTAGTGGGGCTTGAACCCCCCAACCTTGGGATCAGTAATCAAGTACCTTAACATGAGCCCACCACTGCCATATATATATATATATATATATATATATATATATATATATATATATATATATATATAGTATATATATATGTTTGTATGTGTATGTGTATGTATATATATATATATATATATATATATATATATATATATATATATATATATGGTATATATATATATATATATATATATATATATATATATATATATATATATATATATATATATATATATATATATATATATACATACATACACATATATGTATATATATATATGGCAGTGGTATATATATATATATATATATATATATATATATATATATATATATATATATATATATATATATATATATATATATATATCTACACATACACATACACATACAAACATATATATACTATATATATATATATATACATATATATATATGGCAGTGGTGGGCTCATGTTAAGGTACTTGATTACTGATCCCAAGGTTGGGGGTTCAAGCCCCACTACCAATGCGATGTCTTTGCTGCCCTGCCCCCCAGTGCAGCTAACTGGATGATCAAAGGTTAGCCATGTATATATATATATATATATATATATATATATATATACAGTGGTACCTCACCTTACGATAGTCCCAGCAAACGAAAAATCCAGGTTACGAAAAGCATTTTCCAAAATTTCTTGTCTCTGTATACGAAACAAGTTCTCCTTACGAAACGCGCCAAACGCGCCATTCAAACATTCAAACAATGCACGAGTTGATCTCCCATTGGCTATCTCCCAACATCCCGCCCCGCTGGCCTCCCATTGGCTAAGAGAGATGATGCAGCTCCCTTGAGCAGCAGCTTGTTTCATGAGTTTTTCACGTGTGCTCATGGCAACTTTATTTTTTGGCTCAGGCTTTTAACCTTGCATAAACATTTGTAAGATTATAACTCTGCTAAGAAGACATGGTCAACACGAAGTAAATAACTTAAAAGGTATGCTTTTATAATTTTTAAAGGGTAATATTGGGGGCCTTGGAACAAATCACTCGTTTTACATGTAACATGTGGTTCTACTTACGAAAACCCCAGGTTACGAAACCACCTCGGGAACAGATTAATTTCGTAAGGTGAGGTACCACTCTATGAGATTTCCTTTCGGCTTTTCCCTTTCTCAGGGGTCACCACAGTAAATGATTCGCATGTTTGATTTGGCGTAGGTTTTTACGGTGGATGCCCTTCCTGACACAACCCTTTAGCAAGGGACAGAAACACACTGACGGCTTTGCAGCTACTCTTTACGAAAGTCAGCAATGGTTCTTTTACATGCCTCTCACCATAGACAGTGAGAGACATGGCCAGCACTTGATAACCCAGTTAGCTGCACTGGGGGACAGTGATATCCCTGTGGAGAGTGGGACTCGAACCCCCAACCCTAGGATCAGCCATCCAGTGCCCTATACCATTAGACTACAACTGCCCACACATTTGAAACCTCATAAATCGCCAATCACTGTATAGAGAAATACTGAATTGCCTCTTATCTTGGTATACCACCACTGGCCCTAATATATATATATATATATATATATATATATATATATATATATATATATATATATATATATATATATATATATATATAAAACAAAAATAAAAGGACAGGACAAAGACTTTCTATTGAAACTCCATTTATCACTACAGATCTCTTTCGAGGGGTGGTGAAACCATCCTCTCTCTTCAGGTGATTATAGAAGAATATATATATATATATACACACACACATATATATATATATATACACATATATATATGCACATACATATATATACATACATATATATATATATATATATATATACACACATATATATATATATATATATATATATATATATATATATATATATATACATACACACACACACACACTCTTATATGAATGTGTGTGTGTGTGTGTGTGTGTGTGTGTGTGTGTGTGTATGGTGGTAAAGGAACACACACACACACACACACACACACACACACACACACACACACACACACACATATACACTTATATAAATGTGGATATGTGGGGTGGGTGTGTGTGTGTGTTCCTTTACCACCATATATAATGTGTAGAATTCATCATCTTAACTTCATCTTGTGTGACTTATTATATTTGAATTTTCCTCTTGCCCTCCTGTCAGTCAGCTGCCATAGTTTTGAAAAATATGCACTTTCTTCTTGGTTGTAAGATTAGGAAGACAGCTTAAATGCATATCTTTGAAAAATTCCAAATAACATAACCTAGAAGAGTATAAGATTTTTAGTGATTTAAAAAAATATATAAATTACATGTAAGCAATTAAACATGGAAATAAATGTGATTTTTCTCTTTAAGTTTTCATTTCTCATTCACTAATATATCGATATCTACAGTGATTAGCATATAAGTAGCTGTTAATTTTATGGCTTAGCTAAATAACAAACTACTATTCTCTTTTCTTTCGCAGTGTTTTATGCTATCGTAAAACCACATGACTCGAAGGTCCTGAATACTTCTTCTTCTTTTCCTTTCGGCTGTTCCCTTCAGGGGTCGCCACAGCAAATGATCTGCCTCCATCTCTCCCTATCCTCTGCATCTTCTACTCTTACTCCAACGACCTTCATGTCCGCCTTCACTGCATCCATAAATCTTCTCTTTGGTCTTCCTCTGGGCCTTTTGCCTGGTGGTTCCAACCTCAGCATCCTACGACCAATATACTCACTATCCCTCCTCTGTACATGTCCAAACCATCTCAATCTAGCCTCTCTGACTTTGTCTCCAAAACATCTAACATGTGCTGTCCCTCTGATGTACTCATTTCTGATCCTATCCATCCTCAAGTTACTCCCAAAGAGAACCTCAACATTTTCATCTCTGCTACCTCCAACTCTGACTCCTGTCTTTTCCCCAGGGCCACTGTCTCTAAACCATACAACATTGCTGGCCTCATCACCGTCTTGTACACTTTTCCCTTCATTCTTGCCCATACTCTCCTATCTCACATCCCACCCGGCACTTTTCTCCTGCCATTCCAACCTGCCTGCAGCGCTTCTTCACCTCTTTTTCCACACTCTCCATTGCTCTGGATTGTTGAGCCTAAGTACTTAAAATCCTCCACCTTCTTTATCTCTGCCCCTGTAACCTCAAAAAAGTTCCTCTCGGGTCCTTGTCGTTCACACACATGTATTCTGTCTTACTAAGACTAACCTTCAATCCCCTCCTTTCCAGGGCATACCTCCACCTCTCTAGATTTTCCTCCACTTGGTCTCTGCTCTCACTACAGATCACAATGTCATCTGCAAACATCATAGTCCATGGAGATTCTTGTCTAACCTCATCTGTTAGCCTGTCCATCACCATAGCAAACAAGAAGGGGCTGAGAGCTGAGCCTTGATGTAGTCCCACCTCCACCTTGAACTCTTCTGTCACAATCGACAGCACACCTCACCACTGTCTTACATCTATCATACATGTCCTGCACCACTCTAACATACTTCTCTTCTGTCACTCCAGACTTCCTCATACAATACCACAGTTCTTCTCTCGGCACCCTGTCATATGCTTTCTCCAGATCCACAAAGGCACAATGCAGCTCCTTCTGACCTTCTCTGTACTTCTCTATTAACATCCTCAAAGCAAACACTGCATCTGTGGTGCTCTTTCTTGGCATGAAACCAAACTGTTGTTCACAAATGCTGACCTCTGCCCTTAGTCTTGCTTCCACTATTCTTTCCCATAGCTTCATTGTATGGCTCATCAACTTTATCCCTCTGTAGTTGCCACAACTCTGTACATCGCCCTTGTTCTTAAAAATGGGCACAAGCACACTTCTCCTCCATTCCTCTGGCATCTGCTCACTTTCTAAGACCTTGTTGAATATTCTTGTCAGAAAATCTACTGCTACCTCCCTAGACACTTCCATACCTCAACTGGTATGTCATCAGGGCCAACTGCCTTTCCACTCTTCATCCTCTTCAATGCCCTCCTCACTTCTCCCTTACTAATCTTTGCTACTTCCTGCTCCTCAACGGTCACCCTTCTACTCTTTTTCTCTCTCATTTTCCTCATTCATCAGCTCTTCAAAGTACTCTTTCCATCTTCCCAGCACACTTCTGTCATCAGTCAATACATTTCCCTCTCTGTCCTTTATCACTCTAACTTGCTGCACGTCTTTCCCATCTCTATTTCTCTGCTGTGCTAACCTGTATAGATCATTTTCTCCCTCCTTACTGTTCAACCTATCATACAAGTCATCAATACGCCCTCTGTTTGGCCTTTGACACTGCTACCTTCGCCTTACGCTGTGTCTCCCTGTACTCCTGTTTACTCTCTTCGGTCCTCTCAATGTCCCACTTCTTCTTGGCTAACCTCTTCTTTTGTACACACTCCTGCACTTCCTCATTCCACCACCAAGTTTCCTTATCTACTTTCCTTTCAGAGGACACACCAAATACTCTCCTACCGGTCTCCCTGATCACATTGGCTGTGGTTGTCCAGTCCTCTGGAAGCACTTCCTGACTACCCAAAGCCTGTTTCAACTCCTCCTGAAGACAACACGACACTCTTCCTTTTTCAGCTTCCACCACTTTGTCTTCTGCTCTACCTTTGCCTTTTTCACCTTTCTCACCATCAGTGTCATCCTGCACACCACCATCCTATGCTGTTTGGCAACACTCTCACCCACTACTACTTTGCAGTCACTGACTTCCTTCAAATTACCTCGCCTACACAAGATGTAGTCTACCTGTGTGCTCTTACCTCCGCTTTCATAAGTCACCCTATGCTTCTGTTTCTTCTGGAAGAAAGTATTCACCACAGCCATTTCCATCCTTTTTGCAAAATCGATCAACATCTGTCCTTCTGTGTTCCTGTCCTGGATACCAAACCTGCCCATCACTTCCTCGTCCCCTCTGTTGCCTGCACCAACATGTCCATTGAAGTCTGCTCCAATGACCACTCTTTCACCTCTGGGGGTACTCTGCATCTCTTCATCTAACTCACTCCAGAATCTCTCCTTCTCTTCTAGCTTACATCCTGCCTGTGGGGCATAAGCACTAACAACATTGACTATCACGCCTTCAATTTCTAACTTGAGACTCATCACTCTGTCTGACACTCTTTTCACTTCTAGAACATTCCTGACAAACCCCTCCTTCAAGATGACTCCTACTCCATTTCTCTTCCCATCCACACCATTATAAAATCGAAGGTCCTGAATACGTTTTTTGTAATTATCAGGTACATTCGTTGTTTCATGCATGGTCCAGTTTTATACATGCATAAGATGTAGTGTTAATTGACGTCCACTGTGGACGTGGTGTATGATAATCCAGTCTGCTGTGGATATTTGAGCATGATTTATGGTGCTGTGTAACCACAGGTCTGCAGAGTCTGTAAGGATAATTGTACTTGTCAGGAACTAGGAAGAAGAAAGGACTGCAGCCAACCACATTAAACATTCAGGCAGTCACGACACAGAAAACTTTAACACTACTACTGTTTATCTTTATAATACAGTTTTTGTCCGATTTTCTTGATAACATGTTTCTCTGTGCCAGAAAAAAGCAAATATTTTTCATACACTCAATAAGTTGCCATGATTTCGCACAACTGTGTGACAGCTGGCAGAAGCAGATGCTACGATGATGACCATCAGCTTCTCTTACTGTTTAGCTACATGAGCAAAACTCAACAGCAAACTTGGTTGATCAATCTGGAATACGGAGGATATAATGCAGATTATAAATTTGGCAGTGGTGGCGTGGTGGTAAAAGGTGCTGGATCGCTAATCCTAAGGTTGTGGGTTCGAGTCCCACTCTCGACAAGGTTGTCACTGTTGTGCAGCTAACTTGGTTATCAAAGGCGGACCATGTCTCTCACTGTCTATGGCTTGAAGTTCATGTAAAAGAACCATTGCTGACTTTCGTAAAGAGTAGCTGCAAAGCCGTCAGTGTGTTTCTGTCCCTTGCTAAAGGGTTGTGTCAGGAAGGGCATCCGACGTAAAAACCTCTGCCAAATCAAACATGCGAATCAGATGATTCGCTGTGGTGACCCCTGAAAAGGGGTAAAAGCCGAAAGGGAAAGATGAAGACTGTAGATTATAAATTTGGCCAAAGTTTCCTTTAATAAAATGCTTGGTTTACATTCTCTCAAAGAAAATACAGTGTGTGTGTGTGTGTGTGTGCGCGCGCGCACGCACACTCAGAACACATATTGTCCACATGGCTCCGATCCCATAATGACCATGATCCAGAAAGAGCCCAATGACTGTACAATTTCAGCACCAACACTAACCCACTGTTAATGCACGTTATTCAGAGAGAAATGTTTCATGACGTCATCGTTGCTTATGATATGCAATAAGCAAGCTGTACCGAATCTGTAAATTATTCTGGATATAAAATATCACAGCACAGTACCAGTTTGCTGAAACCGATGACAGTTACGCTCGGTGAAGATTATATGACTTTATTATTTCATTTTAATAAACAGAACATTTCGAAAGCATGCATATTTACAGCAGTTTATTTACAGATGAATGAAAAGCTTCACAGACAATCAGAAATGACAGCGAACAAACAGACTGATTTGTAGACAGAGCAGTTTTGAGTGTGTTTTAGTTCACATTAACATCTACTGTATATACGGTATGACAAAATCCAGCTTTTAGTGATACACAATGTATGCTGTATGTAATGGACTACAGCACACAAAGCTACTCAATAAGGACACACACACACACACACACACACACACACACACACACACACACACACACACAAAACGTCAAAAACTCATACACACCACAAATGAGGTAGATACAACAACACACATTCAGACAAATACAAACACTTTAACACATGGCCTTCTGGGAATGTGTGTTTCTGACTTAATTATAGTGGAACATGTACACTGCATGGCCAAAAATAAAGTATACTGTAATATTTTCCTGGAGAGCCTTTAGGCTTGAGCACAGCATATAACTCCATGGTATTGTTGACTCCAGTTGGTCACGTCAAGGCTCAGCAACATTAATGTGGCAATAAAATGAAGTAGCTGATGAGCTGAATGTACAGGTTATCTCATCAATATACTTTTTCTATCTTGATGGCACAGATATAAAATTGAGGTCTGAACTAATATAAAATAGTTCAGCGAGCATAAGGAATCATTTTCACATATGTATTGGCACCACAGAGTCCTGACCATTACCCTATTGAACGTCTTTGAGATGTGCTGGGGAAGACTTTATGGTGATGTTTTTTTTTTCACCCCTCATCTATTGAAGACGTCAGTAAGAAATGAACCCAACACTGGATAGAAATAAACATTACTTTGCTTAAGTTCATTGAAACAATGCCATGATGATTAAATGCTGTAAGCAAGGATAAAGGTTCTCCAAGAAAATATTAGAGTGTGTAACTTTTCTTTTTGGGCTGCGCAGTGTATTTTAAATATAAGTTGTTAAAGGAATTAATTTCATGCCATCGGTCCTAAACCAAATTAAAATATCTCACGCAGAATAAAACTATTACATTTTTATAATAGAAAACACAATTAGAACATTTTGAAACAATAAAACTCCTTTTTTTCAAAATAAAATCATATCCTTTATAATTATTATTATTACTTAATTATGTTAAAAATATTCTTTTCTTATAAATTTCTTCTGATATTTGGCATATTTTTCATAGATGTAAAAGTCTTGGAAGTAAGGCGTACACTTTAAACGTTACTGATCAACTGGAATTTGACAAAAGGACCTCAGACGCTCAGCCTGAGCTCAGCCAGACGACCACACCATTGTACACAACGACTTCGAGACAATAGTTTGTTTTTTGTTTTTTTTGTTTGTTTTTTTTTACATTAAAATGTGGTTCATATTGTTAATAAAACTCAAATATCTTTGACATAAAATAATTTTTAACATTCTTCGGCATCGTTACAAAAACTCATGTACATGTGCACATTCACATACAATAAACAGGTGTAGCATTTACATAAAAGCATGTGCTCATTTGATGTACAAAAAAAGTTGAATACTTAAAAATGCTACAGACAGGAAACACTTTCGAAAAAGGGACTAAAAACTAAGACTAAATACACGCTGTACTTGTACTTAATACGGGACTGTAGTCCATCTGTTCTCCACGTCCATGTATAATGTTATCTATCCTGCCTGCCATCTGAAACTCATGACTGTAGGCTTGTCACTAAGCAGATGGACAGTAATTTGGGTAATTTGGGAATGGAATTCAGCACAGCAGAAAGGTAAATGTAAGAACCTGTCAACTCAGTGTAATTCTGGATTGTCAATGTTTCATTTCCATGTATCTACAGATGTAAGCTGAAAAGAAACTCTGAAATTCACAGTATTATTGTTTAAAAACAAAAAAAATCAAAGCTTGGCTCTAGGTTTTAAAAGTTTTTCAAAAATAAACCTTTATACACAAATATATTTTTCTATATATATATTCATACTCTGTTTGCTCTTTTTGAAGATATCTATACAAGTTTACACGCACTCGAAAGCTTTAAAATAAAAATACATTCTATAGATTCTGCAGCAAGAAACACAGTTATGAGATGCACAGTTTCTGAAGCTTCACATGTAAAGATATATTGTGCACTGCATGCTGGGTACAAAGCAAAGCAAGCCAAACCAGCTCCTTTCGCTCCACACATAATTACATCAGTATGTGATCCGACGTTACGGCGTGTTTGAAATGGCCACATTCATGTTTTTGTTTGTTTGATTTTTGGTGGGAATCATTTCAGCTTCACTGTGTACCGTCGTCTAGCATAAATGGCACACAAAACTAACCCAGGATGGAAACGTGAAGGATAATACACAATAACAATACACTAATGATACCGTATGTTGGCTGGAATGTTAATTTGAAACCTTTCTGATTTTATGATCATTAATTATTTACATGTTCAGGTGGTAAGAGATTAACGGATTAATGGACCTTAATAAGTCTCAGATCATGACCACAAGTGAACCTGTCAGATTTCCTTTTTTGAGCTGAAGTACTGCGTTTGCTCTCCAGAGCTGTGAGGAACAAGTTGTTGTTGTAAAATAACGACTTGTTCCTACACTATATGATTGACCACCTGATCATAACAACTTTATATAATTCTTGCCCAAACTCTTGCCATAGTGTTGGAAACAGAACTATCCAGGATATCTTGAAATATCTTCTGTAGTTTAACAATTTTCTTTCCTGGACCAAAGTGGCCCAAATACATTCCAGCTTGACAATAATCCTGTGCACAAAGCAAGATCCATGAAGACATGGTTGGCCAGGACAACTCAAGCGGCCTGCACTGAACCCTGTCCTTAATACCATTGGAGACCTTTGGAATGAACTGGAGCACTTGCTGCACCTCAGGCCTCCTCATGTAACCTCAGTGCCCAACCTTGCTAATGCTGTTGTGGTGAAAAAGAAACATCTCCAGTCATGCTGCAAAATCTAATAGAAACAGCGGACAAACAGCGACTCAATCCCTAATGCGATGCTAAAATAAGCAGATTTGGGTGTGATGGCCAGGTATCCACAAGCATTAGGGCAGATCGATGAGCTTGAAGTGTTATATCTGTTTTTAAACCTGCAGACCTTTCTACTCAAACATTATCTCATATTATAAGAAGTTTCTTATAGTTATATGCAGTCGGCCCCTACTTACGAAAACCTCTGAATACGAAAAACATTTTCCAAAATTTTCACCCTCTGTATACGAAACAACCTCTTCTTATGAAAAACGCCAAACGTGCCATTTAAAAATTCAAACAATGCGCAAGTTGTTCTCTCATTGGCTGTCTCCCAACATCCCGCCCTGCTGGCCTCCCATTGGCCAGGCAGGAGCTGAACTGTACCCATTACTGTATCCATACTTCTTGTTTGTCACACGTGAAGGAGAGTTGAACAGGACTGTTGGCTCGTAAGTTTTTTTGAGAGTGATCATTGCAGGGTTATATTTCGTTATCCATCATGAACCCCAAGAAAGTGATTCCCGGTGACACCAAAAAGAAGAAGTGGGCTCCGTTATCAATTGAAGTGAAGCAGAAGATAATAAAGAATTACGAAAGTGGGATGCGGTTGAGCAAAATTGCAAAGGAGTATGGCCAAAACCCCTCTACAATCAGGACGATATTGAAGCAGAAGGAGACTTTAAAAGCGGAGATACAGTGATGGAGGCGATTATTTCGGAAAAAGCAACCGCCGTATTTAAGGACCTTGTGAAGGAAGGTGGGGGTGAGGATGAGGGTTCTTCAGACCAGCAACCCCCGGACTTTTAAAAAGTAAATAATTTTCTTTTACTTTTAACACATATTTCATACAAAATTGGTGTACTTTTATAATTTTTAAAGGGTTTATGGGGTAGTCTCGGGAGCCTTGGAACGAATCACGCGTTTTACATGTAAAATGCACCTCTACTTACGAAAACCCCAGTTTATGAAAAAGGCATTGGAACGGATTCATTTCATAAGTATAGGGCCGACTGTATTTTATTTTATACACGTCTACATAAAACCTACTTTGAATGCTACATACTTAAAATCTATAAAAGTGACAACAAAGAGAATATAATCTATGAATAAACTATTCTCTCTTTCTGAATACTCAGATAAGGGAGGTCTGGGATAAATTCACTAAATAATCATATCTTTGCTTTTGCTTATTATTACGTATTCCTGCAGCTCCTCTTCATATCTATTGTATACAGAACTCTTCTTCAAAGACACTCTGATAGAATGTGTGATTACACATCATCATTTACATACATCTGCATAAAGAGTTTATGGTTTAATCCCAATCACTATATACATTTCTGGTGCATTTATATCAATAAATAAAGTTACTCTTTCATCAATTTCTTATATAGGAATTCTCTCTATGTTATTTTTATATCAGAAAGACATCAAAATAAGTGATAAGCTTGGATTTTAGATGTCTTTCCGATAATAACATATATAATTTTAGCTTCTTTGTATTTTTATATTAAATTTTATATACAAAAATATATATAGTATATTTCTTTACAACGCATTCATATATAAATTGTATTATCTGATAAAATCTCGATCAGGATATTTACACTAAAGGATTCAATATCACTATATTTCACCTTTTCAACTACAAAAATAACATAAAATTGTAATAAAAAATAAAATATATGATTTTAGGTTTTCTACTATTGGCAGGTTGTTCTTGTAATGCTGGTTTAGTCTCAAACAATAAGTTGTTAAACCAATTAGGAAGAAAAAATAATCACCCGATTCTGTAATTTACACTCAACACAATATTATCATGTTTTTAAATCAATAACAATATACAGCGGTGCTGACTACTTTAAATCAAGATGGTAAATGATATCACTGTAATATTTAAACTGTGGAAACAAACTGCAATTTGTAATTTTTTTGTATGTTTTTAAACCCAATACAATCATTTTGTTCATATATATATATATATATATATATATATATATATATATATATATATATATATATATATATATATATATATGTAATATGCCTGATCTAAAAAGGTTTTAAAGTCAGATTTCATGGGACATCTGTACTTAGCAATAGTATGGAAGGGATGTAATATAGAAGACACATAATAACCTGACAGTAACCCTCCTGACAGATGGAAATTGGTACTAGTTGGGTTTTTCCTTTGTTTTTTCCTTTTTAGTTCTGAGTTCCCTGATCAAGTCACTTTTTAACAGGATATTGCATCTTGGACCTGTTGTGAAATATTGTGATCATATTAAAATATGTTTTATATTTTAAGTGTATATCTATAAACAGTATTTTAATATATTTGCAAATGTACAAGATTAAGTGCTGGTTTGGCCATGATGCTTTTATGGCAGTTGAAATACAGCTCCGGGAACAAAAATTTAAAAATAAAAAAACTTTCTTGACTGCTTTTTGCATTGGAACACGGAACAAAAATGTCTAGTAAACAGATAAAATGCAGTAGTTTGTGTTAAATATGTTGCCTATTTTTCCCTTTAGGATTATTATTGCTCTGAAATCAGACAGACGTTGTATTAATTATGAATTGGCTGAAATTTTGCCCGAACAGAAATCTGCTTGCTTTGGCATGCCGAACACTGTGCAACCGCACGCTCAGCATTGTACTCTCTCATCTTCCCGATGCATAGTAAGAACCGTTGTAGTAAACAAGCTTTGTTATCAACAGACATTTCCAACCATATATGGTAAAAATGAAATGTGCTGGTGTAGGAGGTTTTCAGGCCTGGTTCCTCAACATTTTTCACCTTTTATCCACATTTTGTCAAGGCTTTGTTTCGTCTGCTTTTCCACACTCTTTTTTTTCCACATGTTTTACGATGAAAACCAAGCCAGTTACAAGCTGTGATGTTCTACAAAACCTCACTCAGTCCTTTCCTTTCAGAAAATATTCAAGCTTGATGATGTTGAAGAAAAATAAATGTGATTGGATCAGAGCCCTATGTGATGGTGTGCCAGGCCTGCATAGTGTGTGTGTGTGTGTGTGTGTGTGTGTGTGTGTGTGTGTGTGTGTGTGTGTGTGTGTGTGTGCACACGCTATGCATTACTGCAGCTGGAACAAGGTGTGCTCTGAGTACTGCCGATGCTGTGAGCTGCACTGCTGTTCTCTGAGGCAGGCGGAGACCTTGGTACACTTTGCCTCCCTACTGGATTGCCTGAGAAAAGAAGAGGGTGAGAGAAGACCATATGGTTACACACGATGAATGTACATTGGGGTTGTGTGATGTAGCACGACTCTAACAGGAGTTAAAGTTTCAATTAAGTCTGAAGCATATTTTATCATTCATACCGTGGTGCTTGAAAGTTTGTGAACCCTGTAGAACCTTCTGTATTTCACACCCACACTTGGGTTTGCTTTATCTATTGTGAGTAATTTTATGAAAATCTGATGATGTTTCACGTCATTCATTGATTCTTAATCCTAATTAGTGTTTTGGGGATGCTGGCGCCCAGCTCTGTTTTAGGTCATATTTATGCAAAAATATAAAAAGTTCTACTGCAAACGTGTAAAACTCAAGGTCTACAGGCCAAATCCAGCTCAGCAACACATTACAGACGCTCCCCAACTTAGGTTTTAGTTAAGTCCGGACGGCCGAACGTAAGGTGAAAAAAAAACGCAAGTTGTTACTGTATGTTCCAATGACATATGACGTTCATACTGTACTATACATTCATAAATAACATTACCGTATCTCATAAAACACCCCTAAATCAATTATTATAAACATAACATTGTAAAATAATATCAAATGTATCAAATAATATGAACATTAATTTCAAATAAATTAAGTTCAAGCAAAATTAATTCAAATACTGTAGACACATTTTAATCAAATTCACTCATCAAATATCAAATACAGTATCAAATATAACCTTTAACATTCTCTATGATGCAATCTTTCTGCTTGTAAATGGTTCAGATGGTCAGCGGAAGGTCACTTTTCATGAAGCTGAGCCGAGTCACTTTACATGAAGCTGAAAGCAGCCAATCAATGCTTACAATATGTGAGGTGCTCCACCGAAAGTAGTTCACTTGCTTGTGCTTGAGACAAAGCGTGGGTTATCTGGACTTTCGGTCTTTCAAGTGAACAAGGGCGCCGTTGAATACTTGTTTAGTACTCAGCCTGCACTGATGTGAATCAACAGCAGAGCGGAGAGTTCTCTTTCTTTTCTGGATTCGGGTTTTCATTCATTTTACAACTCTTCTTAACTGAGTATGCATGGTAGATTGCGCCAATCCGAGCAGATAGTTAATTCAGTCTTGGGAAAACCAGAAATTCTGGCATGTGCCAGAAAACTTATACCGATACTAGTAGGCTTACGCTTCTAACCAACCATATTTGCTTAGGGTTACAAAAGTCCACAAAACAGTGTAAACACAAAGATCACAGAGACGACATCTTAACACAAGGCTAACACGCGGTGAACTGGGTAAGAAGGAGGGGCACGTTCAGTCTGTCATTTGTAAACAATGGACGCAGCGTCATTACATCATTACTTCAGCATAGGTACGTCTCTTACAACAGAGAGCACGCTTAACTCAAAATTTGACTTTAAAAAAAAACAAAACAAAAAAAACGTAAAATCGAAAAAACGTAAAACGAATGAACGTATGTCGGGGAGCGTCTGTATTTGTGACCTGTAAGAGCTTTCAAAGAAAATGATTACCGTACATTCCTTGCATCACCATTACCATGAAACCTAATTCATCTTCCTTTCACTAGGTAACAGCAGCTTATTTCAAGCAAACAGAGAGTCCTTCATGACTCAAGAAAGATTGCATGCTGGCTAGTCCCTATTAAGCAGTGTTATAAAATGCAAGTAAATAAAGGGAAAGAGGGCTGATGAATAAACAATAATCTTGTCATACAGATTTCATGACTTCCCTTTGAGAATAGATATTTAGTGATTATTTATTTGTCCCTCAATAACCCTTTAAATTTCATGTGGCCCTCAGAGAAAATGAGTTTGACATCCGTGCGCTACAGAGTTCACAAACTTTCAAAAATTGCAGTACTCCATTACAACAATTATGTTTCATTTCTTATTTACCATCAAAATTCATGCATTTGATCATTAATTACTAGATGTAATGACCTGAAGCTTTAAAGAGAGAAATTGGTTCCTGTTATCACTTATGCTATGGCAGCAATACACATCTATTTCCAAACTGCCATATTGTGATCTCTCTCTCGCTCTCTCTCGCTCTCTCTCTCTCACACACACACTTTCACTGTCTCTCTCTTCCCCCCTCCTTTTACGCTTACTCACTCTTTCTTTCATCACGGCTTGTCATTTTTCCAAGAAGACAGAAGGCATTAACACCTTTGCAAATCATCCTGACTATTAAAAATCTCCAACAGCATGGACCTCTTCAACAGACTTTTTAGGTTCCTGTTGAAGCTGGAACATGTCTGAGTCATGCTGACATACAGAAATAATGCACACCTTTTAATCAAAGTGATTTAAAATTCAGGTAACCTGTGTAATAATTTTAATTACTTCACCCTTCAGTTGTAATTATTGAAATCAGACAGTTTAGAGACAGTGGCCCTGGGGAAAAGACAGGAGTCAGAGTTGGAGGTAGCAGAGATGAAAATGTTGAGGTTCTCTTTGGGAGTAACGAGGATGGATAGGATCAGAAATGAGTACATCAGAGGGACAGCACATGTTAGATGTTTTGGAGACAAAGTCAGAGAGGCTAGATTGAGATGGTTTTGGAGACAAAGTCAGAGAGGCTAGATTGAGATGGTTTGGACATGTACAGAGGAGGGATAGTGAGTATATTGGTCGTAGGATGCTGAGGTTGGAACTACCAGGCAAAAGGCCCAGAGGAAGACCAAAGAGAAGATTTATGGATGCGGTGAAGGCGGACATGAAGGTCGTTGGAGTAAGAGTAGAAGATGCAGAGGATAGGGAGAGATGGAGGCAGATCATTTGCTGTGGCGACCCCTGAAGGGAACAGCCGAAAGGAAAAGAAGAAGAAGAAGAAGAAGACACCAGATGACTAAAACCTGATCATGTGTTTGTGCTGATCCCATCTGAGCCTGCCATGTGTTTCTCTTTGTAGTGTGTTTGAGCCAACTGCATGGCTGAAGAAATCTTGACTGCACTGTACACACAGTGTGTATTGGCACATATTTTAACTAGGGACACCATAATTGTGTTTCTCATGGGTACATGCGTGTGCATGCGTGTACGTGCGTGCATGTGTGTGTGTGTGTGTGTGTGTGTGTGTGTGTGTGTGTGCAGAAAAGAAGTGAAACAATGGGAATATGGGTGTTGTGCAATGATTTCTATCTTTGTGGGTATCTTCATGAGCTTGTCTGCATAAGGGAAAATTTTACAAAGATTTTTTAAGAATAGTGAGACAAATGTGTGCATGTATGTGTGTGAAAGAGAGAGAGAGAGAGAGAGAGAGAGAGAGAGAGAGAGAGAGAGAGAGTGATAGAGACAGAGAGAGACAGAAAGACAGTGAGAGACAGATATAGTGTGTGTGAGAGAGAGCGCGAGAGAGAGAGAGAGAGAGAGAGAGAGAGAGAGAATGATAGAGACAGAGACAGAGACAGAGAGAGACAGAAAGACAGTGAGAGACAGATATAGTGAGAGAGAGAGAGAGAGAGAGAGAGAGAGCGAGAGAGAGAAAGAGAGAGAGAGAGAGAGAGAGAGAGAGAGGCAAAGTGAGAAAGAGGGACAGAAAGGAGAGTGAAAGCATGAGCAGCAGCGATAAAGAGAGACTTAAAGTAAAAAGTGATTGGATTTGGTAATTTAAAATAAAATATTTCAAGCAGTATACATCTGTGTGTGTGTGTGTGTGTGTGTGTGTGTGTGTGTGTGTGTGTGTGTGTGTGCTTGTATGTGATTGCAAGTGTATGCAACTGGGCTCCTCATTGCTGAACCCAAAACTAGTCTGCTTCTCCCTTCTCAGGCCCCACTGCTGCTCATGTCTGCCAGAAAAATTCAGCACGACTGAGGCCGAAAGTGCCCTGCTCCTCTTCGCAGATTTAACGAGCTCTTCTACCGCCTAATCACACATCGTCTTCTCTTTTCCGTCATCTCTCAGATCCTCACCTCACATCAGCACTTCATCGCCCAAAGACCCTCAGGCTTTCCTTTGAAACGATCTCACTCGGTCTCTTCAACACACGTTCTGTTATGAAGTGTCCTTTAAATAAGATGTAAATAGTCTTCACCTCAAACGCTAAACTTAAATCGAGATCAGTAGGAAACAAAATCCAAACAGGAGGATTCTACACAAAACACTCAAGTACTGTACATTTCTATACATAGATCATTCTAATGATTCATCACTAATTAATATTCGGGACTAATTACAAGGACACAACAATTTTATTTCCTAAAACAGACCGTAAGTATACACAGTTTGGTAATCCATATTTGCTTTGCCGTGGACACAGTATACTTCTTATTTTGGGCTGAATAGTTTCTTTAACCCTGAACTACTCCACTCTGTGCTTGGACTGACTTCTGCCTCACATGAAAGTCACTTTGGATAAAAGCTCCTGCCAAAATAAATAAATAAATGTAAATATAGATTAAATAGAAGGATAGCTGTATACAGACAGCATGTAGAAATAGAGTATCAGAGTAAAAGAGACTAAATGAGATTTTTGACTTTGATACGAGTTGACTTTATCTGGCATCGGGGTGATTTCTGCCTCTAGAGGAAAGAACACTGCCTTATTTTTTTTGCTCATGTTTTAGTCATCTTTAAAATAACTGCAATATTTTAGGCAGCTCTGAAAACTGTAAAACCTTGGGGTTTAATGCTCACATCCCAAGCAAATCCTTTTAAGGGCATTCCAGGAAGATGAGGTAACAGTTTGCAATGTGAGAAGTTAAAGTGGGGATATCGATTATTTTTAGAGTCCTTCTTTTAAAAAATACCACTACAGTGGTGGCCCCAGCCACTATTATACAGTCTAGAGTTTTTCTGCAGCACTGGGATTCTTCTTTCTTCTTTTCCTTTCAGCTGTTCCCTTCAGGGGTCGCCACAGCGAATCATCTGCCTCCATCTCACCCTATCCTCTGCATCTTCTTCTCTTACACCAAATACATTCATGTCCTCCTTCACCATATCCATAAATCTCCTCTTTGGTCTTCCTCGAGGCCTTCTGCCTGGTAGTTCCAACCAGAGTATCCTACTACTAGTATATTCACTACTATCCCTCCTCTGTACATGTCCAAACCATCTCAATCTAGCCTCTCTGACTTTGTCTCCAAAATCTCTTACATGTGCTGTCCCTCTGATGTACTCATTCCTGATCCTATCCATCCTCGTTACACCCAAAGAGAACCTCAACATTTTCATCTCTGCTACCTCCAGCTCTGCCTCCTGTCTTTTCCCCAGGGCCACTGTTTCTAAACCATACAACATCGCTGGCCTCAACACCGTCTTGTACATTTTTCCTTTCATTCTTGCCGTTACCTTCCTATCACACATCACACCAGACACTTTTCTCCAACCGTTCCAACCTGCCTGCACACGCTTCTTCACCTCTTTTCCACACTCTCCATTGCTCTGGATTGTTGAGCCTTAAGTACTTAAAGTCCTCCACCTTCTTTATCTCTGCTCCCTGTAACCTCACTGTTCCTCTTTGGTCCTTCTCATTCACACACATGCAATAAATTAGCCTGTGATAAAATTACTCACCAGAATATCTATACTTTATTTGTGAGCACACACTATCCTTCAAAAATCTGGTTTCATAAGCACCTTTCCTTAAACCCATTCATTGTTTATCCCAGTTATCCATCACGGCCATGGAGGGAAGTCTCAAATCAATCCCAGCTGACTTCGGGCGAGAATTGAGATACACCATGGGTGTCACCAAACTACCACAAAGACAAACAACCATTCACACTCGCATTCATATTTATGGGCAAATGAGAGTGGACAGTTCATATCTGTGAACTGTAGGAGGAAACCAAGCACCTGGTGGAAACTCATGTATGAACTCCTTGCATTTAGCTGCCTAGTTTAAAACCAGAATCTTTTTGCTGTGAGTTTAGTCTAGTCTAGTCTTCCCATGACCTATGGGATTGTAGCGGTGCCATGAGGGCATTTGGGCAGTCAGAGTTTTCCATTCTCCTCTACTCTCAGTGAGTCGGTTTAGGGCAGCAATGCTGAGACCTCTCCACTCTTTGATGTTATCTTACCAAGCATTCCACTGTGTACCTCTGCGTCTTTTGCATTCAGCTATCCCTTGTAGGATAACTTTAGGAGTGCGTGATACATGTTCAAACCAAGCAAGTTTCAAACGTTTTACTGCCGCAAGGAGTGGCAATAATGCTAACTACTGCACCACCATGCTGCCCTGCTTTCCTTCTATGAAAATATAATCGGCTTTTTTCCCACATAGTAGAGTTGCCATTGCGGGGCAGTGGTGGTCTAGTGGTATAGGGTGCTGGTCGCTGATCCAAAGGTTGGGGGTTCGAGTCCCACTCTCCACAAGGTTGTCACTGTCCCCCCCAGTGCGGCGAACTGGGTTATCAAAGGCGGGCCATGTCTGTCACTGTCTATGGTGAGAGGCATGTAAAAGAACCATTGCTGACTTTTGTAAAGAGTAGTTGCAAAGTTGTCAGCGTGTTTCTGTCCCTTGCTAAAAGGGTTGTAACAGGAAGGGCATCCGACATAAAAAACCTCTGCCAAATCAAACGTGCGAATCAGATGATTCGCTGTGGCGACTCCCGAGTAAAAGGGAAAAAGCCGAAAGGAAGACAGACAGTAGAGTTGCCATTGCATTCAACAGAAAAGTATCAGGATAAGCAAGTGACTTATAAAAATTTCAATATTTCAGAAAATTATCATATGTATGATAGCGCTTTCCCTGCGAGCGTGTTAGACCATCCCCAGATATGCATGTTTCGCCCTCCCTGGTCAATCGTGGTCATGTGATAGGGAAGGCAATACCTAATGGATGGGAATTAGATACAACTATATTAGGGAGAGGAGTAGGCAGCAAAGCCGTCAACGTGTTTCCGCCGTGTGATGGCCTGGCGAGCTGTCCAGGGTGTATTCTGCCCTTGCCCGGAGTCGGCTGGGATGGACGCCAGCCTCCCCGCAACCCTAATTAGGATTAAGCGGTTACATAAAAACGAACTGATATTAGAGAAAACATGGGAAACCGCCCACCACAAAAAATTAATAAATAAAGAGTGTCGTGGTGAAGCAGGTCAACGGCACAGAGGATTAGTGGCACCACGCCAGCTGCAGATGTGGATTCTCCTGAGTGTAACTAATGAATCATTGTGAAGAATAATGAAGATTATTGCATTCTCCACATTCTGCACATAGCTTTACCCTGAAATACACACTGTTAGCCTTGGATATTCAAGTATTCGAAGATGCTCTGTTACTTGTGTTTATGCAGCTTTATAAAACGATTTTTTAATGACTGCAATAGTAAACTGTACAGTGTCTGTATGATTTTGTGATAAGGTGTAATACATTGGCATTTTTCCCAAATATGGTGATTAAAAAAAGGCAGCATGGTGGTGTAGTGGTTAGTATGTATGCCTCACAGCAAGAGGGTCCTGGGTTCAATCCTTGGGCTCGATCATTTCTGTGGCGCTGGACTAACCTTCCATTCCAAATAGATTGTAGGTATGGACGAGAGTGTGAATAGTTGTGAGTGTTGGTCCAGTGATGGTCTGGCGAGCCATGTAAGGTGTACTCCATCTTTGGCCAGTTTTGTTTTTTCAATAGTCTCCAGCTTCCTTGTGACACTAGTAGGATTAAGGAAGCCAGTGGGTGAGTGGTGCTCTCAACATTGGAACTGTAGCACAATGAATTCGATTCCATTATAGTTTGAGAAAGAGATGCAGGTTCATTCTCTTGCTTTCGACTGGATCACAATTCTTATGTTCATTAATGATTGAGGGCAAAATCCTTCTTGAAGCAAATGTCTTCAATACATTGTCTTAACCAAGTAAAATGGCTTTTCCTACCAAGCAAATTGTATTTGTGTTTTTCTTGACTCAAGCTTTACGCACCCAAGGAACTCTAGCACCTAACTTTTAAACATGATGGAAATAGATTTGATGGCATTTTGATAAACAGTGCAGCTTATCCTGTCTCAATGTGATTGTTTCTTTAAGGATTTACTGAGAGTTGCCTGTGGGAAAGGTGACCAGGGGTAAAATCTTGGCATCCAGAATAGAGATTTTGTGTGTGTGTGTGTGGGGGGGGGGTATATATAGGTTTGTACATGTTTTCCTGTAAGGCCTATAGAGACCTTGGAAACAGACATGGGGAATTCCAATCCCAGTCCTATTGTACCCAAAATGCTTTTTGGACCATGATTGCCCACCTCGGATTTCTGAAAACACTGGCAGGTCCAGGTTGCAGCTAATAAACAGGAAGTAGTTACATCACAGCATGCTTTATGTTATTGTTATTATTCTGTCAGTACTGGGTACCTTTCCTGTTTTGACATGATGATAACCTTTGGTAACCTTCTGTTGGAAATGCATGAACAGTCAATGACCAGCTGACTCACCTGTGTGTGAATAGATGAACCACAGCACTCCTGTAAGAAGCGCTCCTATGACAAACGCTGCAAAGGCAATGCCCACAACAGTTGGAGTATCCAGTACATATGTATCTATGACAGAAGAATTAATACAGTGTGTCAAATTCAGATAAAGATTTGTATTTTCATACTTCAAAAAAACATTCCACTCAGGACGGCATAAACCTAACATCATAGCGGTTTAAATTATTTTTCCAATAGGAGTGTTTTTAATATAGAGAATTCATAGTAAATATTTAAAACTAAAGGGACAAACAAAATTTCTTCGATGGGAAATTAGATTTTCTTTTTTTTTTTTTTTTGATGTTTGAACAGAATGCTTTATTGTTTGAACATTTCTTAAAATTTAAGATTTAAGCTGAAAAGTTCATAGGCTGACCATGACAGTCAAATTTGCTCAGATGAAGTTTATTTTTCAACATAATCTTCTCCATACTTCTTAGATTGGTGTTACAGTGATTGGATCACCCCGGTGTATAATTCTCATCCTGATGGTGATGAATTACTATGAATTATTCAGTCTTTGAACTTTTCAGCACGCTGTGTTTGACTGACAGCATGCTTTAAAGCAGATTTATGAGACTCAAGCTGACTGAGTCGAGTTCTAGAGTCCACCTTCATCACAACACATTTCTGGAGTATGTATTTCATTATATAATGTATTCAAGCA
>CM045741.1:23215015-23562515 GCA_024760905.1 Plotosus lineatus
CATAAGCCTTTTTGAAAGTGTGTTCTGATATGTACTGAAGACTAGCCAGCATACACACAACCACCCAAACAAGGCTGGAAGTCAGAGAGTCACACATGCAATTTTTTTTTAATCAACCAGATCTGAGCGAGGTTAATGAACTAATTTATGGTCATCATACTTCATTTCCTCTAGTCACCAAAACGGGTGGTTAGCATAAACCCTCTAAAAATGCTCTGAGTCAGAGTTGGCCCACTCTTGGTACACTCCAGAAGGACAGTGTAAATGGGCCAAGAGTGAGCAGCGCACTAAAATCAGCAAAGCTCAGATTAGATCATTATTCTAAAGACGCTCGGCACCTATCCAGATCTCCTGTAGTGCAAAAGGAGAACCATATGGATGCGTGCATAAGTATACATCACATCAGGGCTCCAAGCCAGTGAAATGAACGTCGTATTCAACAGTGAATTCAGAGCTGATGTAATTCATTAGTCAGGCTATGAAATATGCAATGGTTACAATTATGCAGTTAATTGTTATCAGGCATCATGTAAACATCTTTCACAAAACAACTACCACTATCACGTACACCAATAAGCCATCACAATAATAACGCCATCTGACTGGTCCGCGGCCAGGCAGCCTCATACACAATAAGTTGGAACGCCTTTCTACAGATATACTGTACTAGCCTTCAGTCCACATGCACATGACTGAGCCATGGACATCAATGACTTTCTTACTAGTTCGTTGATTGTCCGTCATTAGACCACGTTTGTTAGGTACCCACAAGACCAGTAGCTTTCAAGAATGGATCCTGTCTTTCTCTCCGTCACAATGTGGTCCTTGTCAAAAATCACTCAGATCCTTACACTTGCTTATTTTTCCTGCTTTCGACACATCAATTTTGACAACTACTTGTTCACTTTCTGTTTAATCTGTCGCAGTCTTTTGCAGACACCACTGTACCGAAATAATCAAATGTCATTCACCTCACTTGTCAGCAATCATAATTATTGTTATGGCTGATTAGAGTGTACGGGTGGTAAACACCAAGATACAATGAGAGTCACTCACATGAAAAATTCCATCCATCCTTCAGTTTAAAATACCCAATATGAAATATTTTCTCAGAATAAAGCACCTTTTTTTCTTCTACTCCTCACAATGTGTACATAAATCTGACAGCATCGCCACATTACCTGTCTATCATTTGACACCAAGAAATCCACCTAAAAAATTGTGGTCAAATTGTATTAATGCTCTCATCACTTCTACTGGGAGTGCAAAGGGTCCCACATCATATTAGTGAGAGACACTGACTGAGCACATGCTCGCTAAGAAAACAAAATTTCTTGATGAATGAATGTACAGGCTATTTCAACCGTTCAAACTCACAAGAGAAGGTTATTTTTCTTGAGCTGCAGAGAAGGGCGGAATGAGACATGTCCTGAACACATATTATCATGCTGTGGCATAGATTGAGGACCGCAGTCATATCAAAACCACACTGGCCAAGAATTTTTCATTATGTCCTTGTTGGGAATGCATCAGGGTGCATTAACATTTACACTACAAATGAAATATGAGTCAGATGTCTCCCAGAGCATCTTCATTGGTGGTTTTGACTGTCAGTTACTTTTGCATTCAGCGATAGCCACTTGTCACCTGATAGTCCAATATACGTTTTGAGAACAAATACTAACAGGGTCCAAGATCATGTTCACCAGCTCATGAAGAATCCTGAATCTCACAACATGGGATCCAGGAAATAGGTATGACTTTGGCTCAAAGCAAATTGGCTGAAAAACACTTTGATGCATCACAGCTGTCTTCTAACATATGACATGGAGACTACCTTTACCTCCCTACACATCACACTGTTGACTGATAAGCAGTTTACATTTTGTAATCAAGGGCAGTATGTTTGGGTTTCCTCCTGGTACTTTGGTTTTCTCGCACTGTCCAGAGACATGCATGTTAGGCTAATTGCTTGTTCCAAATTGCCCATAGCTGTAACTCAGTGCTTCTCAAATACTTCGGCGCACCCCCCAAGGGGGACGGGTATGATGCCGGGAAGGGGGGGGGGGGGGGGCATGGTCTGATGCCGGGGGAGCGCATATGACCCTGGGGAACATGCTTTTCTGGAATTGTGCACGAGAATAAAGCGTAATTGCAACTCCACTGCACCAGTTGGCAGTGGCGCTCTCATTGTCGTGCTATGGTGTAGCGGTTTTTCACACAAGCAAAAAATATGAAGTGTAGTAAACAACACAGAAAAAAACTCAAGAAACAACACAGAAACATTTCTAACAGGAATGAAGAGAAAAGTGGAGAGAGACAGAGATATTAAGACATAAGTAAGTAAAATGAGCTTAAATAAGGATGTATTTTTTTTTATTTTAGGCACATTGGTGCACTTTAAATCTTTTCTATTGCAGATTAAAAAAGAATGTTAATGAAGTATTTCTTTGTTGTAAGTTGAACTATATTTCTTTCTTTTTTGTTTTCAATGTTAATAAAGATACAATATTATGCAGAGGTGTACGAATAACAATTTTATAGACAAATAATACTATTTATAGTCGCTAATACTATATATATATATATATATATATATATATATATATATATACTATATTTATTTATAAAACATTTATATACTATGGGGGGGGGGGGGGGTCTGAAATTTTTTTTGTTGTTGTTGTTCCTAGAGGGGGCACCACAGAAAGTAATTGAGAAGCACTGCTGTAACTATGTATACAGTAAATGGTTGTGTGTGTTGGGTCTGCAATGGACTATCAAGCTGTTTAGTGTGTCTGTCTTCCTTTCGGCTTTTTCTCTTTTACTTGGAAGTTGCCACAGCGAATCATCTGATTCGCACATTTGATTTGGCAGAGGTTTTTATGTCGGATGCCCTTCCTGTCACAACCCTTTTAGCAAGGGACAGAAACACGCTGACGACTTTGCAGCTACTCTTTACGAAAGTCAGCAATGGTTCTTTTACATGCCTCTCACCATAGACAGTGAGAGACATGGCCCGCCTTTGATAACCCAGTTAGCTGTTTAGTGTGTACCCTCCCTCAACCTACGTAGGATTAAGTGATCTGCCAAATTAATAAATCAGAGCTACAACTGGGATGCAAGTACAGCAAATGTATTTGATTTCTGGCTGTAAGAATGAATGTTATACACTGAAAAAGCCACAAGATCATATGGGAAGATAGCATCCAAGACCACTAATTTTCAGGAGCATTAGCTGATCTCAGAAAGTCTGAACATGCAGTATTACTTGCTATTTTAAAACCGACCTCACATATGCTTCCTACTCTAGTAATAACAATTTAAGAAAGGCCAAACTGCAAAAAAATAAATAAATAAATGCTGCATCACTCATTGATTTATTCATTTTCTAAGTCACATAATCTTGATGAGGGTTGCAGGGAGGCTGGTACCTATCTCAGCTGACTCTGAGCAATGGCGAGCAGCTTGCCAAGCCATTGCAGGGAAAAACTCTCACGAGGCTGCATTAATTAAATCTAATTATTCTCACTGCTTTGATGGAAACTTAGTGTAGATCTTACATATGGATGAAATTTAAAAATGTTAGACAAAGTGATGTGGAAGTTTAATAAGGCTGGGATAATATCTGGCATTTGTTTTAATGACAAACCTGACAATAAACATGGCGGTCATGAAATAGGCAATAAATAAGTCAGCCATAAACTTCACAAAATGGCATAACAGTATCTATAAAATATAACCATCAATATGTTTATTGTAAGATTAGTAACCTCATTTCTGTTTGTCATGCACCAGTTCATAATTTATGACAAGGCATTACGTCAAGGCTTTCCCTGGCTGATCTCCTGAACTCAACACTCGTACACACTGCTCCATTCCTTAAGAGCATCCTCCCTCTTGCTGTGCCGGGAAGAGGACTGCCTCTGAGGACGATTAAATGAAACCAACTGCTCTGTTTCCATTCTGTTCAGGACAAATCAACATTTCTGGGCCCCCTGTTCCGTTTTTCTAATCAACCACATATGGAATGAACAGTTAATTCAATAAACACACACATATACACAATATGTATAATACACTGCCGCACACTAACACACAACAGATGTTGTAACGCGCCATGAAGCATGACGGACAGAAACTCTGTGATTCCTATACTCCACTCATACACACACACACACACACACACACACACACACACACACACACACACACACACACACACACACACACACACACACACACACACACACACACACACACACACACACACACACACAGTTTCTCAATGTGTTTTTGTTCTCACATTCTTGTGTACTTGTTTGACATCATCTTTCCCCATCCAAGACAATTTAGTTAAGAACCCAAAACAACTTATTATAGAGAGAGAGAGAGAATCACACTAAAATCAGTAATTGGTATTGAAAGAGCCGTCTTCAAAAGATTCACATTTTGTTGCTTTGCAGCCTGAATTATAGATGTTTTCCAGCTGTATGTACTCAGTGCAACTTATAACAGCTAATTGACAATACAGAACAAACCAGAAAATTAAAAAAAAAAAAACCCAGAGCAAAAAACTTTCTTCCACAGATTTGAGATTTAATTTCGTCAGGGTTTACTGTAGGCGTGGTGCTTTTTTGATGATGAGCTGTACTGTATTTCTATCAGATATACCGTTTTTCACTCAGCATACACAGGATGAAAACGGATCATGGAATGAGTACATCAGAGGGACAGCACATGTGACATGTTTTGGAGACAAAGTCAGCGAGGCTAGATTGAGATGGTTTGGACATGTACAGAGAAGGGATAGTGAGTATATTGGTAGTAGGATGCTGAGGTTGGAACTACCAGGCAGAAGGCCTAGAGGAAGACCAAAGAGAAGATTTATGGATGTGATAAAGGAGGACATGAAGGTAGTTGGTGTAAGAGAAGAAGATGGAGAGAATAGGCTGAGATGGAGGCGGATGATTCGCTGTGGCAACCCCTGAAGGAAACAGCCAAAAGGAGAAGCAGAAGAAGAAGAAGAAGAAGAAGAAGAGATACACATGATGAAAACATCTCGAGCAAAATGTCTGTAATTGCTTCAAAGTTGCCTTAGGCCTCTTCGTAGCCTTTATGACCAGTTTACTCCTCACCCTTCCATTCAGCTAAGAGGAGCAGCCTGATCCAGGAAGAGTCCTAACAGTACCAAACTGTTATTGATTATATATTTTACGGTGTTCCCAAAGATTGATAAAAGTTTTGAATTTTTGTACTGAATCTCCTGACTTTTTTTTTTATTATTATTATTATTTTACTGCCATGCTTCAGTTGTCTGTCCACAACTTAAGCACTGCAATAAAATAGAAATAAAATTTTGAAAGTTCCTTGGCACTTAGAGATGACTGTTTTTGGTTCCACTCTGAAGCCCAGAAATGCTGTATGAACGTAGGAACAGCTGCTTTTATGCTCAACTTTTCAGGATGATCACTACTGAACACAGGTAGAAGCCAATTAGCTTGGTCTGCAATGAAGGAGATGATTATTTTTACCTGATTGAACAAACAAATATTTTTTAGGATGAGATGATCCTTTAACCACCTCGGCCTGGTGAGTTGTCCAGGGTGTACCCACCCTTGCCCACAGTCGACTGAGATGAGCGCAAGCTTCCCCGTAACCTTAGTTAGGTTAAAGCAACTCAGAAAATGAAGGAATGAATGAATGGTCCTTTAACCATCTCAGTGATTTAGGGGTTTTTCGTTGTTGTTTTGTCTTGTTGCTATTACATCTTTCATTTGGCAGTTATAAACTAAAACTGGAAAACGCTCTCACTTCAGGCTGCAAAGCAACAAAATACGAATACTCTGACAGTGATTTCCTTCTACACCCACTGTACCCTTCTGAAGCCCTAATTGAGGAGTCCGCTTGCAAAATCTGCTGAGTCAAGTTGTGTTAAAAAAAATAAATAAATAAATGTACTATATAAATAATATACAGTGATCCCTTGCTACCTCTTGCTTCAGTTTCTGCAGCTTCAGTGCATCACAGGTGTTTTTTTTAATATTCATATAAAAATAAGAAAATTAAGGAAAACTAGGCACAAGGTTAAGGAAAATGCAAAAAAAAACAACCCAACAAAACTATTTACATTTTTATGTGAGGTGCACATCTGTGTGTGTGTGTGTGTGTGTGTGTGTGTGTGTGTGTGTGTGTGTGTGTGTGTGTGTGTGTGTGTGTGTGTGTTTTTGTGTGTGTGTGTGTGTGTGTGTGTGTATTTATATTTTATTTACATCTTGTGCATTATTTTTCAATGTTTAATTGTTATTATAAGTATTTATAGTGTTGAATATGTATTTATTGATATTATATACACGTATACATGTACGTATATGTCAGTCAGGGGGGTCGATCCTAATTCGCAGTCTTGGTCCCAATTAACTGCGAAAAGTAAGGGATCCCTGTATATATTTCACTTGGCCTCTTTTTCAGGCACTTGCACATGTCACACTAATAATTCCACTACAGATATCAGATCTTTTGTTAAGAACTCACCAACTTTAGAGCGAGAGCGCGAGAGAGAGAGAGAGAGAGAGAGAGAGAGAGAGAGAGAGAGAGAGAGAGAGAGAGATCTCACCTTGAAATACCAACATCTTTCTCAGTTAATATTTCACCAGAGAAACTATAAATAATTGGGACAAACCAACACAGAAAAGCAAAGGCTTCTCAGATGTGAAAAAGCAAGAAGCTGTTGCGAGCTATTTGTGTGAGAATTAATCACGTATTTTATCAGTCACTATTAATGTTATGCCATGTTATGGCCTCCGCTTTCTAAATAAATCTTACCATGTGGGTTTTCATCACCAATGACCACCAGTGGTTTTGTAGAGGTTTTACTGTTCATCATCATCTTCATGATTGTTTCCCCAGTCACAGATTCGCAGGCATCATCAGGCTGCATACACTACACGGGGGGAAAAAAAACAAAACACTTTTAATCTGAGTGCGGTCCACAACATACAGCACTGCACAATGATATGTATCAGGAAATGAAAAGTACCACATTCCCAAACATGGGAAAATTCTCTTTTTGTTTGATGTTTGATTCTTTTAGTCATGAGGTTGGATTAAAAATGGACGTCAGGCATGTAGGATGTAAATATTGAACAAAAAAATTAAAGTCCTGCGCATTGTTCGAGATTCTGTATGCGAGAGCAAAGTGAACATGTTACTTTGATCTGAAGACTTTATTTGCACAAAGATTCTGTTTAATATTTTTCTGCCCTCGTGTCATTCCAGACTGTACCCACTTAACAAGGATAACCCAAGTCAGCTGTGGCATGGGCAAGCTATATCGAACTCAGGCATCTGTAACACACAAAGTGTTCCAGAGAAATAGAGGACGTCTCAATTTTTTGTAAATCATTAAAAACCGATGTTGGTGAGGGCTGGTACGTAATGAGGATGAGTACTGTGGCTGTTCTTCCAGAAGTCAGGGCAGGTGGTTTCACGAGCAAGATGAAACTGCTCGATTCGCAGCGCGTCACTGAGCCTCAGTATATTCAGACAAGGCCAGAATACCCATTCACTCAGAAACACAAGCAGATACAGAGCAGACATTTTGGATTAGAGGTACAGTACAGATTTATACCTGAAAGCAGGTGCTATTTATTCTTACCTTATACTTTTGTTTTATTAATTGTGAGGCGCTCCACCGAATGTAGGCGCTTGTCGCAAGTGACGTATGGTACTTGTGAGACAAAGCGTGACTTATTTGGACTTCCGATCTTTCAAGTGAGCAAGTGCGCGTTGAACACTAGTTTAGTACTCAACCTTCACTTGCTCACTTTAAAGATCGGAAGTCTGGATAAGCCGCGCTTTGTCTCACAAGCACCATACGTCACTTGGGACAAGCGCCTACATCGGTGGAGCACCTCACAATTTATATGATCTAATTATTTACCAGAATTGTTGATATATAATAATAGCAAGTATTTTGTAATAATGCAATATTACAAGAAAATATAGCTTTGTTTATCTAACGTCTTCAACAAATGAATGTGTCATTAAAAACTTGAGCCTATTTTTATATGATGAAAATAAGGAACTCTGATGGCTCTCTTTAATCATGGAAGTATTCTCGCAAACTCATGCCATATATACAGGGATCCCTCGCTACTTCGCGCTTCAATTCACGCAACTTCAGTGCATTGAGGTTTTTTTTTTAAATAAATAAATATTCATTGAATTAAAAAATAAGGAAATTAAGGAAGAATGGGGGGGAAGTTAAGGAAAAAGCCACAAAAACAAGGCCAATTATGCAAAAAAAAAAAAAAAACAAGAAACAAAAAACCCTAAACCAAAACAAAACAAAAAACAACCCAAAATCTGCCTTCAAGACTAGTTACATTGTTGCATCTGCGCATGCGCACTTGCGGGCGTGCTCGCACGCACGTATGTATGTGTCGTCTTCTTCTCATGCAATATCATCTGTATGTGTGTGTATTTATATTTTATTTACATCTTATGTTTTTTTAATGTTTAATTGTTATTATGAGCATTTACAGCATTGAATATGTATTTATTGATATTATATACACATATACATGTACGTATACATCAGTCGGGGTGGTCGTGTGGGGATCCCGATGGTCGTGTGGGGATCTCGGTCTCAATTAACTGCAGAAAGTGAGGGATCCCTGTACAGGTCCTTCTAAAAAAATTAGCATATTTTGATAAAGGTCATTATTTTCTGTAATGTACTGATAAACATTAAACTTTCATATATTTTAGATTCATTACACACAACTGAAATAGTTCAAGCCTTTTATTGTTTTAATATTGATCATTTTGGCAAAAAAGTAAAGAAAAACCAAAAATCCCTATCTCAAAAAATTAACATATTTCATCATCATCATCATTTTCTGTAACCGCTTCATCCTAATTAGGGTCGCGGGGAGGCTGGTGCCCATCCCAGCCAACTCAGGGCGAGGGCAGAGTACACCTTGGACAGCTCGCCAGGCCATCGCAGGGCGGAAACACGCTGACGGCTTTGCAGCCTAATCTTGTCGAAAGTCAGCAATGGTTCTTTTACATGCCTCACACCATAGACAGTGAGAGACATGGCCGACCTTTGATAACCCAGTTAGCTGCACTGGGGGGACAGTGACAAACTTGTGGAGAGTGGGACTCGAACCCCCAACCTTTGGATCAGCAATCCGGCACCTTATACCACTAGACCACCACTGCCCCTCCGACATTATCAGTAATATTTCATCCGACCAATAAAAAAAAAAGTGTTCAAATAATTATGTTCAGTTATGCACTCAATACTTGGTTGGGAATCCTTTTGCAGAAATGACTGCTTCAATGCGGCGTGGCATGGAAGCAATCAGCCTGTGGCGCTGCTGAGGTGTTATGGAGGCCCAGGATGCTTCGATAGCGGCCTTAAGCTCATCCACAGTGTTGGGTCTGGTGTCTCTCAACTTTCTCTTCACAATATCCCACAGATTCTCTATGGGGTTCAGGTCAGGAGCATTGGCAGGCCAATTGAGCACAGTAATACCATGGTCAGTAAACCATTTAGCAGTGGTTTTGGCACTGTGAGCAGGTGCCAGGTCGTGCTGAAAAATGAAAATCTTCATCTCCATAAAGCTTTTCGGCAGATGGAAGCATGAAGTGCTCCAAAATCTCCTGATAGCTCGCTGCATTGACCCTGCCCTTGATAAAACACAGTGGACCAACACCAGCAGCTGACATGGCACCCCAGACCATCACTGACTGTGGGTACTTGACACTGGACTTCAGGCATTTTGGCATTTCCTTCTCCCCAGTCTTCCTCCAGACTCTGGCACCTTGATTTCCGAATAACATGCAAAATTTGCTTTCATCCAAAAAAAGTACTTTGGACCACTGAGCAACAGTCCAGTGCTGCTTCTCTGTAGCCCAGGTCAGGCGCTCCTGCCGCTGTTTCTGGTTCAAAAGTGGCTTGACCTGGGGAATGCAGCCCTTGTAGCCCAGAGACTCAGTCCACTGCTTCCACAGGTTCCCCAAGGTCTGGAATCGGCCCTTCTCCACAATCTTCCTCAGGGTCCGGTCACCTCTTCTGGTTGTGCAGCGTTTTCTGCCACACTTTTTCCTTCCCACAGACGTCCCACTGAGGTGGCTTGATACAGCACTCTGGGAACAGCCTATTCGCTCAGAGATTTCTCTCTGTGTCTTACCCTCTTGCTTGAGGGTGTCAATGATGGCCTTCTGGACAGCAGTCAGGTCGGCAGTCTTACCCATGATTGCGGTTTTGAGTAATGAACCAGGCTGGGAGTTTTTAAAAGCCTCAGGAATCTTTTGCAGGTGTTTAGAGTTAATTGGTTGATTCAGATGATTAGGTTAATAGCTCGTTTAGACTACCTTTTCATCATATGCTAATTTTTTGAGATAGGAATTTTGGGTTTTCATGAGCTGTATGCCAAAATCATCAGTATTAAAACAATAAAAGACCTGAAATATTTCAGTTGGTGTGTAATGAATCTAAAATACATAAAAAGTCTAATGTTTATCAGTACATTACAGAAAATAATGAACTTTATCACAATATGCTAATTTTTTAGAAGGACCTGTATGTTTATTTATGTATGTATTATGGGCCAGTGGCCTTATACTGAATAAAATGTCTGTCTGTCTGTCTGTGTGTCAATATTACAAGGTATGTTGAAAACCCCCATGTGTAGCTAACTGGGTCATCAGAAGCCAGCCATTTCACTCATTGTCTATGGTGAGAGGTTCATGTAAAAAAAACATTTCTGACTTTCAACCATAGTAGGCTGCTAAGCCGTCAGCAAGTTTCCGCCCTGTGATGGCCTGGAAAGCTGTCCATGGTGTACTCCGCCCTCGCGACCCTAATTAGGATTAAGCGGTTACAGAAAATGAAATGAAATTAAATGTTGTAAACCCCTATGTGTAGCTAACTGGGTCATCAGAAGCCATCCATTTCGCTTACTGTCTGTGGTGAGAAACATATAAAAGAAATATTGCAGTCATGCAAAAAGGGAGACCACAAAATTGCTGCCAGCATGTTTCTGCCCTGCGATGGCCAGACGAGCTGTCCAGGGTGTACTCTGCCCTCGCCCAGAGTCGAGCACCAGCCTCCCTATGACTTTAATTAGCATTAAGTGGTTCAGAAAATTAATGAATGTTATTGTAGTTGAAAATGTCTGTCTGTCTTCCTTTCTGCCTTTTTCCCTTTTACTCGGGAGTCGTCACAGCGAATCATCTGATTCACACTTTTGATTTGGCAGAGGTTTTTACGTCGGATGCCCTTCCTGTCACAACCCTTTTTAGCAAGGGACAGAAACACGCTGACGGCTTTGCAGCTACTCTTTACGAAAGTCAGCAATGGTTCTTTTACATGAACCTCTCACCATAGACAGTGAGAGACATGGCCCGCCTTTGATAACCCAGTTAGCTGCACTTAGGGGGACAGTGACAACCTTGTGGAGAGTGAGACTCGAACCCCCAACCTTTGGATCAGCGATCCCGTGCAGCTGAGGTGTGCAGAAGTCAAATGCAGAATGTTTCAAAATTATTTACAAAACAAATGACCAGAGATTTTTTGTGTTTGCTTCGCCCAACACGCCCTCATGGCATCAAAAGCCATAACCTTAAGTAAAAGGGAGAATCCATGTACACTGAAAAAACTGTCGCTGCATGATTTTTTTCAAACTTATGCATATGGGAGAATCACACCTTTTGTTAGCTGTGTCGTAATGGAGATTTGTTCAGTTTTTGTTACCTGGTTATGTAACATCTGAATTTGAGTAAAACAATCATATTTTGTGAGGAACGCTATTAAAAATATAAGGAAGCCTGTCATTCCACATACAGTGGTACCTCACTTTATGAATGTCTCACCAAAAGAAAAATGCAGGTTACGAAATGCATTTTCCTAAAAATTTTGTCTCTGTATACAAAACAAGTTCACGTTACGAAAGCACCATCTTAAAAATTCAAACATTAAAACAATGCACGAGCTGCTCTGCCATCAATGACGTTCAAACATCCCGCCCCGCTGGCCTCCCATTGGCTAACAACTGAGCTGTCATTCATGTTGCCTTCACTCGAGCACCATCTTGGACAGGTCCACCTGACGCCATCTTTGACAGGGATCCCATTGGCTAGGAGGCATGACGCATCTATCTCTCATTGCCTATTATAGAGCTGAATCTACCATGATGCTTTTCGTGTAAAGGATAGCGTTACTGTTGTTTTATGCTTTATTTCTTGACTCGGGCTTTTAACCTTCCATAAACATTTGTAAGATTATAACTCTGCTAAGAAGCCATGGTCAACACACGCACACAGACACACACATGCGTGCACTCACACGCGTGCACACACACACACACACACACATACACACGCGTGTGCTTTCCGGTGTGAGTGAGAAGAATAAATGGGCTCGAGTGATATCACAAAGGAATATGGCCAAACCCGTGTACTATCGGTATGATATTGAAGCAGAAGGGGGTCTTAACAGATATGCTTTTATAATTTTACAGGGTTTAGGGGGGTATTGGGAGCCTTGGAACGAATCACACGTTCATGTAAAATGCGGTTCAATTTACGAAAAAGGCTCTGGAACGGATTAATTTCGTAAAGCGAGGTACCACTGTATTTGAAACAGAATTTACTATTTGGTGGTTGATCTTATTGAGAATATGCATTAACTTTAGTAAGAAACAGAACTTAGCATTGAATGTCCTGCTTAAGGATGGAGATGAATTGAGAGAAGGAGATGAACAGAGTTTTGCTCTCAGATTTATAACGTGCTCTAATGAAGACAAGGCTGACTCTGGTGGCTGGAACAGATTAACCAGTGCCAAGGTGCTGATGTGAAAAACAAACATTCAGAATGAATGAGGCAGTCAAGAGGGCAGCATGTGACAGAGCCAAAATGTTGCTGCTCTCACTAGGCACTGTAATGAAAGGTGTGCGTACAGTATGAAACTAGATTTTTTTTTTTTTTTTTTGCACCAGCAGCATTTGCAGGTTGACTTATGGGGATGCCAGAGTTTTCGGGATAAAAATGAACTTAAACTCAAAAACAAAAATACAACTGGCTAAATGATAAAAGGAAAATTTACCAGACTTATAGTTTGGTAAAGCATTAAACTTCAGAGGGGGAAATGAAACAAAACAATTAAGAGGCAGGGAAAAGGAACGGAGAATAAGGAGCAAAGAGAATAAGAAGATGTTTACGGAAGAGTAAAACTCCATACCTCCAGCAGTCCTGGATGAATGTTGGGTCTTGTAGAGCAGATGGACATCTCACAGTGCAGGAACAGCAAAGGTATCTTCAACTTTGATTTGAACTCAAAGCTGAAGCGCTTCTGTGTGTACACATCCAAGTTGTAGTATCTGACAGACTCATCGGTGGCACAAATGTTCTCAATGAGGACGTAATCGGACGGCATCTCGGGATTAGAATTTGCAGAGATGAAGCAAGTTTGAATCATGAAGCTCAGATCAGGTTCTGCTTTCGTGGCTGAAATCTGCAGGGGTGTTTGGGAGATGGGGGTATCATTATTTAATGGGTGGTCCATTCAATTTGTGTCTTGTAATTACATTTAAAAAGCAAAGCGTGACCTGCCAATCAAAGTCAAGAGCTGTGCAACTACAACAGTGTCTGACATTCTTATTACATATGTATAACCTACTCTCCCTTTTTACAGACATGCACACACACACAAACACACATATGCACACAGACACACACACACACACAAACACGCGCGCACACACACAAACACACACACACACACACACACACACACACACACACACACACATACACACATCCATTTGTTTTATGGATGTAAATATTCTGAACAAACATGTTCAGGCTCTTCTATCCAAGAATCACAAATTCTCTGAGATTTTTTTCACACTCAGTAACATCCAAACCACACAGTTATTCTTTTTTAAATCTTCCTCAAGCTTCCTGCTCCAATCACCTGTAAAAAGCAACATATTAAGTACAGTATATGAAGTATTTACATACTTAATAAATACGAGTCAAGAAACATCTCTGTTCTTTTTTCCCAGCACCTGTGCTACCAACATTCATTTATTCATTCATGAATTTATTTATTTTCTAAGCCGCTTAATCCTCATTATCGTCATGGAAGCCATCTCAGCTGGTCGAGGGCACGGTACGTCCTGAACAGCTCACCAGGCCATCACAGGGCAATACACACATAACCATTCACAAACACACTCACACCTTGGCATGATTTTGAACAGCCAATTTGCCTAGTCTGCAGGGTTTTGGAATGTAGGAGGAAACCGGAGTACCCAGAAAAAACCTACACATGCGCTGGGAGAACAAGCAAACTCCAAACAGAAACACCCGAGCCTGGGAACTGATCCCAGACCTTCTTGCTGTGAGGCACACGGGCTAAACACTTCACCAAATTACTGCTCTGCTGGCACTGGCATGTTAGCATGCATCACCAGAGTGATGTAGGTAGGAAGAGCTTTACCTGAATAAGTAATAATCACATTAATATACAACCCTTAATCACAAAAAAGTTGGAACACTTAGGTTTTTTTTTTTGTTTGTTTTTTTTTTTTTTCTTTACATCCCCTTTTTAAAAATTAGGATCGTACCGATGGTTATAAACAGTGTAAGTGGTTAGGGTGCTTGGATCATGATTGAGAGATTGTGGGTTTAAACCAAGTTAGATCTCGATCTGCTAGCAAGATCTTAATCACAAAGTCTAGCTCCTGCTATATAGCACAATAAATGAGTACCAGGAAAAATGATTACTACATTATAACTACGAATGAGTACCTAGTCACTTCGTAGCACAGAAAATTAGAAAGATTGTCACATTTTCTTCATAAAAAACTACATTTTATTTTTATATATATATATATATATATATATATATATACATATATATATATATACATATGTGTGTGTGTGTGTGTGTGTGTGTGTGTGTGTGTGTGTGTGTGTGTGTATACACACACACACACACACACACACACACACACACACACACACACACACACACACACACACACACACACATTTATATACACGTGTGTCTATGTACATACATACATACATACATACATACATTATTTAACATACAAAAAGTAACTTTGCTGTGTTTGTGAGATTTTGCAGCTCACTCTGAAGTGTGGTTGTCTAGAAATAAGCAACAAATTGATCCAAAACACTTACACTGTGTGTTCTTTCAAGAAACTTTTCTTAATTTCAAACTTTGTTTGTGTATAGATTCTTAGTTAGAGATTCTGTCTAGTTTCCTGTTTTTCATTGTCTAGAATGTTATGCTAGTTTCAACAGCTCTTATCAAAAACAATCTGCTTCCCCTAATGGTCGAAAATCAGTGCATTATTCCTTCCATTATTGGTATGAACTGAGTATCAAGTTATCACTATCTCTACACTTTTCTATTTTTTATTTATATAACTAAGTGTACTATACTTCAGGTGTTTTGAAACGCTCATCTTATCATATTTTACCTCAACAAAAACAGGCTGGTTTTCCATGACCTGGTGAAAATCGGGAAGTTGTGGTTGGTAGAACTGGCTGTTGTTGTACAGCTCTATGTTGAACATCATGCTTTCCACGAGATTTGGCTGAACATCTTGTCGGGATGAGGGAAAGTTAAGACGAGCATCTTCAGCCTTACGGTACGTGCAGTTAAACTGGAGACACAGACAGACATTTCGATAAGTTACCTACAAGGTCAATCGAATTGAACTGAACTAAATGTATTCAAAATTAATTGAATTGCATTGCAAAATGTTGTTCCGAGTACAAAGAAACATGTTTCTCGTGATACCAGTAATATTGGACTGGTTTGCAACATATTGGTGAATAAATAATAAGGAAACGGTTTGTCCGTCAAAAAAGGGAGGACAGAGGAAAACGAGAGGGGGACACAAGACTGAAGTGGAAGTGTGGCAGTGGTCCAAAGCAGCAGGTCAAGAGGAGTTCAAACACAGACAGTATGAGAAGATATGAAAGTTCTTCGAAGCCCTTGAACTGTCTTTACAAGCATTAGGAGAGTCTGAGAAATGTAGTCTCAGGGCTGAAACACTGCAGGCTCTCCTAAGACATTTATATATCAATTCCTATGCGTGACAACGAAATAATGTTATACAGCTTACAACAATAACAAGTCCACTTGATCTTGAAATTCTTATAAATTCAAAACATGAATATTGTTTTAACTTTGAACACTGATTGTCACGCAAAAGCCTCTTACCACGAGAGTAAAGCGGTGAACAGGTGACGTTCTCTCTGAGAGCAACATGTCTCCTGACTCGAGGTCTTCATCATCCGATGGCCAGCCACTGCCATCTCTGCTATCTGAATGTCTGATCACAATCTGTTGATCATAGAAACTCATAAATCACTGCAGCACTGTAATTTGTGTGTGTGTGTGTGTGTGTGTGTGTGTGTGTGTGTGTGTGTGTGTGTGTGTGTGTGTGTAGGAGCTTGCTAAGAGGTCAAAAAACATATGAGCTGGAATTAAGACGTGGGAATGCTCAAAAGTTTCAACACTCCTGGTCCCAGGACGGATGTCCAAAGTTTTCGTATCTTAACTCATAATAAAATGTATCAGCTTGACCTTCACTATTTCAACAGTGGTGAAGGTTTTGAGATTTTTGTTGCCTAATCAAGATTAAAACCTGCGCTTGACCATTGCCTGGCACATTTTTCCTGGATGTCAGCTTTGCTCTGAATTCACAAGACATGATTACTAATGGTCCTCTCGTCCCTTCATTAAGATGGAAGCTGGAATAGTTGAGAGTTTGCCTGGATCTAACTGAGCAGAGCGAAAATGCATTGTATTAAATTACCTCAGTGAATCACGACAAGACATCAGTGAGGGAATGACTTGTTTAAACTGAGTGAAAACAAGCAAATCAGATCAGAACTTGGCTGGACAGAGTCAGAGCATTCATAAAGCCTCAGTTTTCTTCTTGACTAAAAATTAGACTAAATTTCCCTGCAGCGTTCTTTATTTTGTCTATTTAATGCTAGCACTGCACGGTACTGAGCAATAACATTTAGAGTACAGTATGCATTGTAGTCCAGTTTATTAAAATGTTAGCATAAATATCAGAAACTACAATGACACACCATGTCACATTTTACAATGAATAAACTTTACTTATCTATTTGATGCTTCTCTGAAAGTGTTTTCCATGTTTGTTTCTTTACCTACTAAATAATTTAATGAAATTAAATGTTGTGTGTGTATGGGGACTAAGTATTGACTTTAATGTTATAATTATTATATATATTACAGCAGTGCTCCAGAGCAGAGCACCATAGGTATGCAATACGAGTTGGATGGTTGTTCAATGGCTGTATGTACCCACCACAGTAAAACCAATAAGACCGCTGCGTCACTGAGTTGATGCTCATTAGCTGTTTTGTATTACCAAAAAAAAGAGCCTCATACAACATCACTAAAGCTCAAACTAAAAAACACACTATCTAACTCAAACTAGGCAGATAACAAAAATTACGAACAGGAACAGAGAACATGAACTTGTTAATCGGATAAATAAATTTAAAATACAGGTGATGCAAATGTATGCAGAAAACAGCTTGTGAAAAGCAGTGAAAAGTCAGTGTAAACCTTTAGGTTTATTTCTTTATTTCCTCCAGGGCTAAAGTTGATGGTAGTGTGCACACAATCAGAAGCTGTGCAGTACTTAAAAAATCCACAATACAGTACAGTACTCTTTTAACACCAGTATCAGATACCGCTCAATAGAGATATATTGGGTACTTTGTTTTTAGGCAGTGCTTAAATCTATATAGGGCAGTGGTGGCCTAGTGGTACAGGGTGCTGGATTGCTGATCCTAAGGTTGAGGGGTTCGAGTCCCACGCTCCACAAGGTTGTCAATGTCCCCCCCAGTGCAGTCAACTGGGTTATCAAAGTCCAGTCATGTCTCTCACTGTCATGTCTCTCACTGTGGGGGGTCATAGATTGTTTGTATTGTAAATAGAACATTTATATAAATTATTGTTGTTGTTGTTGTTATTATTATTATTATTATTATTATTATTATTATTTTGTTGTTGTTGTTGTTGTTGTTGTTAATAATAATAATAATAATAATAATAATAATAATAATAATAATAATAAGCACTCCATGAATGTTATTTTCCAACAGCTGAAATAAAGTTGGTTGGGAAGTAGAGCTTGAACTTTTCTTAAAAAAAAATCAGGTGATGGTGCACCAGCAGGGAGAATGAAGGCTCAGGCTCAGTCTCACCCAAAATCCCCACTACAGTATTGTTTGAAACATGTCCAGCACACCTCTGTTCATGTGCTGTCTTGTTGTGTGTTACATTTTCGCGCTCAAATAACCGGTCATTTTTCAAAAAAAAAAAAAAAAAAACTTTTTCAAAATTAAAGATCGATAATAAATAAAACGGAAATAATTAATTATTTCTTCTGTGGACCGATACCATGTGAGCCACGGACCAGTACCGGTACATGGACCGATGGTTGGGGACCACTGATGTAAAAGAACCATTGCTGACTTTCGACAGGTGTATGCTGCAATGGCCTGGCGAGCTGTCCAGGGAGTACTCTACCCTCACCTGGAGTTGGCTAGGATGGGCACTAGCCTCCCCGCAACTCTAATTAGGATTAAGTCGTTACAGAAAATGAACAGATGATGATAAATCTATATATGATAATTAATACATCATTTACAGTTATTTAAAAAGTACTAATTACTTTGAGCCAGAATATGATGTAATGTAATTGGAATAAGTCTTTTGTCCAGCCAAGAATGGATGGATATGTTTGTCTTTAATAAGCTGTAAAAATATATAAATAAATGTACAATTTCTTGTTGCTTTCATGAGACAACATGTTCTAGTATAGTTGTTGGATTAATATAAGGAATAGTTGATGAAAATTGGTTAATCAGAAGTGAAGTTATCAGTTGTCATTATCAGGCACACATGCCACAACACTTATATTGTGTCAATAACTGTGTACTTTCATTTTTGTCCTTCGCTTGGTGTCGTTGTGCATACCCCCAGGTTTTCTTAAATGTGAATAAAGGGCAAAAATAAATAAATATATCAAACACAGACATTGTGTTATCCAAAATCCATATCATAAAGACCAATTTATTGATGTACACATTAATTTTTCTTCTCTGTCTATGTGATTGTACAATACTTTGCTACTACTATAAGGATAACACAGTGTACTTTTACTTACCGAATTGATGTAGAGGACTTTTGGGCTGGGGTGGTGCAGGGGGTGCTTAGTGGTTTGACAGCCAGTCAGTGGCGTTTCCAGGATGTAGTGGGTGGTGTTGGAGGTTGCTTTGCATTGTGGGTCTTTCAGAGTTATGTTGGCTTTATTTATGCCTTTTGCCTGAAATAAAATACCAACAAATGTGGTTTAGAATGAATAACAAACAGATAAGAAAGGCATTGTCTTGCCAACATGTTTCAAAAATTTTAGCCAAAAATGTCAAATATTTTTATACATTCCTCACATCACTTCCATGTAGAAAAGATAAGCTGGACTTTCATTTCGACACAGACAAAGACTTCAGGTTTGATACAGTGGTCCAACATATAAAACCACTTTTGAATACTTTGGCACATTTTTTAAGTGTGAGCGATGACTCTGAAGCAGATCAATTGCAATACAGAGGATGTGTGGTGTACCACAATCTCACTGGTTTTTACAAGGACTGACATCATGGAGTAAAACACACACACAAATAATTATATTCCAGAAATATTCACACAGCCTCTTAAGTAAAAAAACAAACAAAAAAAAAAAAACAAGAAAAAAATTATAATAAAAATAAAAATAAGATTTTCCAATGTGTCTACATATGTAGCTCATTATAAAGTTTCTAAAATTCCAACATCGACTTTCCATATGAACATCTCAATACCAACAGTTCTCACTTCATATTCATAGATATGTTACATATCCTAGTGTAAGGTATCCTGGAAATGTAAGAAATAATGATAATATCATGTTATACTGGTAAGTTGTATATTCATGCATTGTGTGACCTTTTGAACAAGACTAAAATGAGTTGTCTTTTATGCAAATTACAAGAAATGTAATCTGTCACTGTTGCGATGGCCTGGTGAGCTGTCCAGGGTCTACTCTGCCCTCACTTGCAGTCAACTGTGATGGGCACCAGCCTCCCTACAGCCCTAATTAGGATTAATAAGTTCAGAAAATGGATGGATAGAATCAGCTATTTGTAGTCCGGTGGTGTTTACTTGAAAATCCATGAAATTATATTCCACAGCACAACATTTACACATCTTTAATTTTTTTCTGTCTTCCTCATTGGCTGGTTCTTGAAATAGCTGTCCAATCATGTTGCTAACACCGTCAAAAAAAAAAAAAAGATGTAACTTCCTTATCAAAGTGAGACATCCCTTCATTTTAGAGCAAGAACCTCTGTACCCACACTCGGTTGTGACTGACTTTCAACATAGGACTTCTACTCACAGTGTGAATACTGTCGAATGTCTCCTTTTATTAGTGTACAAGGAAAACATGTATCTAAATTATTCTCTGTGATGGAAAGAACTTCCCCTGGCTGTCCAGACAGCAAAGTCACTAGGTATCTTTGAACAACAACTAAAAAAATGACGACTAACTAAAAAACTGATGACTTACCCCTTTCGAACACACTTGAATTAGCATGTTCAGTATTTATTCAACAAAGCCTCATTTCATACTGTATTAGCTGAAAAAGATGCTTTTAGACTGATGGTATTCTTAGCCCAGATCCTAGTGATTCAGAACCAGAATGTATTTACTGATAGAGACTCCAAAGCTTTCATAAATGTAAGTCAATCTGGATACAGGTGTCTGCCAAATGCCATAAATGTAAATGTAACCAGTTGTTACAGGACAGCTCCTGGGCTATAGTTGCAGTCATTTTAAGCAGATATTGTGATATATGTAATAAAATCCTGATTTATTTTATCATCTCTCTGTTGGTTTTGATTATGCAGAGCTCTTTAAAAGTGAGTCGTTCCTTTTTAAACTATGGGGCCTATACATTTCAGTTCAGTTCATTTTCTGTAACCGCTTATCCTAAATAGGGTCGCGGGGAGGCTGGCGCCCATCCCAGCCGACTCCAGGCGAAGGCAGAGTACACCCTGGACAGCTCGCCAGGCTATCGCAGGGCGGAAACACGCTGACGGCTTTGCAGCTACTCTTGTCGAAGGTCAGCAATGGTTTTTCTACATGCTTCACACAATAGACAGTGAGAGACATGGCCGGGCTTTGATAACCCAGTTAGCTGCACTGGGGGGGGCAGTGACAACCTGTGGTGAGTTTGGCTTGAACCCCCAACCTTAGGATCAGCAATCCAGGACCGATACTACTCGGCCACCACTAGGGCCACCACTATACGTTTTGTGTTTAAATTTTTTCTTGTTATAAAATTGACTGTAATCGGTCCAGTACAGCGTTAGAACAACATAAAAGGAAACCACAAAATGAATATTCAATGTTATTCAATGGGGAAAACAATTGTTTTCTTCAGTTTCTTTATCGTTATTGAGGTAAACATGCTCAATTATATCTTGGTAGGAATCTTTTCCATAATCACAGAAACTTTTTTTATAATATTATGAGCTTTTGAGGGGCAAAAACAATGATATTATTTCAATGTGGTTGTTTTCCCCATAGAGTGACATTTTATAGTCAATCTGCAGTTGCCAGTTATAGCGTTCTAAACCAGTACTGGACCAAATTCACTTGTTTTTGTCCCTTAAGAAATAAGGCCGAAGTGAAAAAAAGAACCCAAAACGTTTTCCTGTAAAAATGACAGCATACTGAAATACTGGCACATACCATTTTTCTTCTATATAAAGTTTAATTATTACAGATATTTTTCTAGCCCTGCTATGGCCTGGCAAGCTGTCCAGAGTGTACTCTGCCCTTGCCCAGAGTCAGCTGAGATGGGCGCCAGCCTCCCTGCGATCCTAAATAGGATTAAGCAGTTCAGGATGAATGAAGGAAACATTCTCTAGATGTGTTTACCTGCAAGCTTTCCTTGTTGATGTTAACTACCATCCTGTTCTCCTCACACTGTACACTGAGAATCCCACTCAGCTGTATCCCATGCTGTTCCTCAGGACCCCGACGTGACCATGCCTGCTCCTCCAAAGTAGGAGATAAAGGGAAAAATGGATTCTGGTCCATCGCTGGAGGAAAGAAGAAGGGCAGATCGGGTCGGGTGTTTTCCTGAGGATCAGTATTTCGCAGGATAGAGAGCTCTGGGTGAAACATGGTCTTTAAAGGATCCACCATTTCTGCAAAGAACAGAAATTGCTTTCAATTAATTACCACCAATTCCCTCATTTACTCATGTGAATAAATAATATAATTTAATATACAATATTTTTAAATATTTCACAATTTTCCTAGTATGTTAAATCAAAATATTTGACAGCATAAGGAATGTGGTCCAAAATTCTTAGACCAAAAACGAAACAGCTTCAGCAGGTGACTCTGGGTAAAGGCGGAGTACACCTTAGAGAGCGTGCCACGCCACAGTAGGGAAATACCACTAATTTGCTTAAATTGAAATAGAAATTGTGCAAAATCTTAAATAGTGACCATTGTCCATTATAAATTAACAAATTTGGACATTTCCATGGTGGCTTCAGAATTCTAATGAATATCAAGATAATCAGTATATGTACCTGCTTCTCTAACACGCAGGTGGAAGATGTTGGCCGTGACAGTGTAAGTGTAGGAAGTGACAGGGCTGTAGTTGTTCTCTTTGGCCCAATGGATCAGATCCTGGGCTCCTGCTGGCAGCTTCTGCTTCACTGCTTTAGACACCTGCATCAATCGCTCTGTGCTAGCATTCAGGCTAACACTGTCCGATGTCTATAGAGGACAAAAATGAAAGACAATGAACTATAGTTAAACTTCAACATTATATATTATTCACCCACAGATACACTACCCAGCCCAAAAATAAATAAATAAATACATTTTAATATTTTGTTGGACCACCTTCACCTTCCCCAACATCAAGCAAAAGTCCATTGGTGGGATAGCCTGATCATTCAGTACATTCAGGACATCAGTTAACTTCATTTTATTATGCATAATGTTGCTGAGCCTTGGTCTGACCAACTGAACCAACAATACCATATTAATTATGCATTTTAGTTAAAGTTTTTTGGGGGAGTTTTAGTCAATCGGTGTACTTTAAGAGTCTCAAAGACTAAGAATTTATGATTTACTGGTTTTTTAGTAGACAGTAGAAAGTCGAGAAGAAGAAAAATAAATGTAATGCACAATCCTCTGCTCAAGATATTGTAGCATGAAACAATAGATGATAATTCACCTTTATTCCTTCATTCATATGCCAAACCACGTAATCGTACTAGGGTCGGGGGAATCTCTTAAAGCATATCTCAGCCCACTCTGAGTGAAGGAAGAGTATAGTATGAACAGCTCACCAGACCATCACAGGGCCAACACACACTCACATCTGGAGCACTTTGGAACTGTCAGTTCGCTTTATGTACATGTCTTTGGACTGCTGGAGGAAACCAGGGCATCCAAAGCCAACCCACACAAGCAAGGAGAACATGCACACTCCATGCAGGAATGCCCTCGCTAGGCATGGCGCTAAAACCCAGGACTTTCTTGTTGTAAGGTGGACATGATAATCACTACGTCACCTTTCCACCCTAATTCGTCTTTGGTAAAGGTTTACTGATTAAATTCATCATAGAAGGTACAAGGAAGAGATTTGCATTCAATTGGAATTTGTATTTATTAAGTTAACTGGTCTGACAGTGTTTTGAAATGTCATTAATTAGTTCTGGTGTCTATTTTTATTAGAGAAGCATTCTATATTTAATCCTGTTTGCTGTCTGTGGATAATTTGTTCAAAATGGTGAGCTATAAACCTCATTTCCCACGCTAGTCGGCCCACGGTAGTAGGGCTTTGAGTATATGAGGATATCATATCACATGCATAGTTGGCATTCTGTTAATGACCAAAAAAACCACTGGCCAATTCCCACGGGCCAATCTAGAAAAGCTTACCCTGCTACTGTACAGATCCATGTTGACATCCCTTTGTCTGGGGTTGAACTGATATTGCCACTTGTACTATCAGTTTCAGCCTAATGATGGTTCAGTGTGTGTGTGTGTGTGTGTGTGTGTGTGTGTGTGTGTGTGTGTGTGTGTGTGTATACAGTGGTACCTTGACTTAGAAAATTAATCCATTCCGAAGCTCGTAAGTCAAAATATCCATTAGATAAAACAAAGCTTCCCATAGGAAATAATAGAAAACCAATTAATCTGTTCCAGCCCCCCCAAACTCGTATAATCTGGAAAAAAACATGTAAAAACAATAAATATTTCATAATAATAATACATGTACATTAACATTAATAATAATAACTAATAATAAATATTAATAAAGTAAGAATAAACTATTCAACTAGTCAACTAACCCTTCCGATCATCAACCTCGGCAAAGATGTCATGTGGGTATGAAGATGTCAGGTGGGCAGCCATGAAGTGGTGCATAACAGAGAAGGGGGGTGGAGGAGGAGAATTTTGTATAGGTGCAAGCTACAGATGCCAGCAAGGAAAGGCCTGTGGCGAGCTCCCACAAGGCCAGTGCTTCTCAAATAGTGGGTGTGATGCCGTGTGTGTGTGTGTGTGGGGGGGGGTATATGACCTTGAGGAACATGCTTTTTTGCCATACAGTACTAGAATTAAGTGTAATTGCGTATCCTCTACAGTAGGTGGCAGTGGTGCTCTCACTGTGTTCCCTATGGTGTCCATAACACAGTGAGACCACCACTGCCACCTAATGTAGAGGATGTGCAATTACACCAGGTAGCAGTGGTGCTCTCACTGTGTTTACTGTGGCGTAGAGAAAAAGCACCGTGTAAACGAAATGAAGTGCAGTAAACTCTAGAGTCGCACACATGGCGCTGGGGGGGCATGAATTTTTCTTTTCTTCCTATAGGGGGCATCAGAGGAAAATAATCGAGAAGCACTGCACAAGGTGTTCTGGGAACACGGAGGAATACACGAAGGAAAATACAAGGCTAATCGGCCCGGAAAAGGCATTTCCCTAGCAGAGTTCGTAAATCAAAATTTTGCTCATTGGATGGGGCAGATTTTTTTGTGAGATCGAAGCTCATATCATGGAAACTTCATTATAATAAATACTCATAAGTCAAGGTATCACTGTATCTATGTATCTATCTATGTATGTATGTATATATATATATATATATATATATATATATATATATATATATATATATATGTGTGTGTGTGTGTGTGTGTGTGTGTGTGTGTGTGTGTGTGTGTGTGTGTGTGTGTATGTGTGTGTGTGTGTGTGTGTGTGTGTGTGTGTGTGTGTGTGTAAGCTGCCATAAGAAACACAACACACATTTCAGCATCTGCAAATTTGAGCAGATGTTATACACAGATGGTGTCATGGATGCCTGCCAGCATACATACATTGTGAATGTGTGTGCTGGAAGGCAGTGTAGCATGTTACAAATCAGAATATACAGAAAACTACAAAGGAATACGTATATAGAAAAACATTCCATGTAGTTAAAAATTCAGTTGTTTTCATTTTTACTTAATTCTGACAGATTTTTGCAAAATGAGTCAGAAATTTAATTTTGTTGTTCAGAGCTATGGTGGAAAAACTCAACGAGAGGAATTTTTTTTATGGAAAAACAAATTTTTCTCACAATCAGGTTTTCATCAGTTTATAAAAGTTTAACATCTCCGGTATTCAGAAGAAAAAGAGTAGACAAAAATTCAAATTATAAATACGCGTAAATGCGTCTTAAACACAACTACCATGTCTGATTGAGGTAAAACGTCGGCAAAGTGTGCATTCTGTGATTTATAACTAAAGCACTTCCATTATTGTACAGTCACTCCTTGCATTTCACAATTTAATAAGGCGAAGCCTCCCACTTATTCTACACCCCTCATGTCTTTTCAGAGTGCCAGACTAGATTTCTAAATGGGCCACAGGTTCATGCTATACTACCTCATTTGACAGCTTATCCTTTTCTATGGAAATATCAAGTCAAAATTCCTCTTTATCAACATATGACCTAATTTGCCTGGTCCAGCAACAATATGCTGAAAACTAAGCTAGTTCTTGATGTGTGTTATAACCTTGCCAGAGTTTCTTTCTAAAATCAGGCCTGATGATTGAAAATGTCATTGCAAACCAGTGACGTCTTGATTTCATTACTTAAAATTATACATATATAGCCAGCATAAAACATTTATTGTGACTTACATTTACATTTACAGAATTTGGTAGATGCTCTTATGCGACTTACAATTATCATTTGTTTTATACAGCTGAGCATTTGAGGGTTAAGGGCCTTGCTGAGCACATAAGAAAGAAATTTCAAGAATTTTTCAATCAATCTATCCACAGTCCCTCTGCATCCTCCACAAAGACGAGGGGCAACCCTGTCAGATGTCAGAACAGCTTTACAGGTTTGATGCTTGTCAGAGTTGTCTTGGACCAAACCTGTCCCAAAACTTCAGACAGCAACTTCAACCAGAATTAAATAATAAAAACTCTGGTCAGGATGTCTGGTAGTCAGATGGAGTGGTGATGCTCTAACACAGCAGATTGTCATTAATGCTGAAGGAAAGTGGATGATAATGTGATGGTAAATAGATCCTGGGAAGACACTATGAGAAAATTTACAGCATACTTTCTTCGTGTTTCTTGGCTTTGGACTGTGGGAGGAAACAGAGCACCCGGAGGTAGCCCACGCAGGTATGGAGAGAACATGCTAATGCCACACAGATATACCTCAGTCAGCTGTGAGGTTCGAATTACCATGCCACATAATGAAAGTCAATCTCATGCAAAACAGTTTCCAGAAGTCAGCATCCAAATCTTTACATTCTTGCTTCAAACACACTGTTAAGCGATGTAAACATTTTTATATACATTTTATATAAAAACAGGACAGTCTTGTCTGTATCCCTCATGATGTCATTGTTCTTAATTGATTTTATATATCTCTTCTTCTCTTTTGGCTTTTTCCCTTTCTTTCTCAGGAGTCGCCACAGCGAATCATCTGATTCACACATTTGATTTGGCAGAGGTTTTTACGTCGGATGCCCTTCCTGTCACAACCCTTTAGCAAGGGACAGAAACACGCTGACGGCTTTGCAGCCTACTCTTTACGAAAGTCAGCAATGGTTCTTTTACATGCCTCTCACCATAGACAGTCAGAGACATGGCCCGCCTTTGATAACCCAGTTAGCTGCACTGGGGGGACAGTGACAACCTTGTGGGGACTCGAACCCCCAACCTCAGGATCAGCGATCCTGCACCCTCTCCACTAGACCATCACTGCCCCACTGCTTTTATATATATATATATATATATATATATATATATATATATATATATATATATATATATATATATATATATATATATATATATATATATATATATATATATATATATATATATATATATATTTCATTGTAGCAAGATTTTCCCATTTTTACATTTTACATTTATTTGCAGTTCCGGTTTTATCCTGATTAGAGTATCAGTGAACCCAGAACCTGTCCCAGGGACACTGAAGAGATTGTAAAGATGGGACACGAGTCCAGCAATCCTGATTTGTTTTGATATTCTTCCCTAAAGGAGGATTACTGTTATATTTTTTGGAAAGTGGAAAAAATTCAAAGAATGAGTAGAAATCTTGTGCAGATATACGGATAACATAAAAACAGACTGTAACCCAAGCTGCTCTATTTAGTTTAATTGAAAATCTACTGTACTAGTGCAATAGTTTTGCATTCAAACATTGGCAGACTGCTAGTAACAGCAGGATTATACCATATTACACTAACACCATACCCAAATGTACTTCTTGATTCTTCCTAATATCCACCCTGTTACAATGGTCATACACAATTTCAAATTTCAGGCTCTGTCCTAAACCATATCATCAATTATGTGTGACATTACTCAATACCTTGCTGGGTTTCTCTGGGTACTCCAGCTTCCTTCCACTTTCCAAAGATGTGTACATTAGACTAATGGGCTGTTCCAAATTGACTGTGTGTGTGTGTGTGTGTGTGTGTGTGTGTGTGTGTGTGTGTGTGTGTGTGTGTGTGTGTGTGTGTGTGTGTGTGTGTGTGTGTGTGTGTGTGTGTGTCGGCCCTGCAATGTTTTGGTAAGCTGTTCCTGGTATACCTTGCTTTTCGTCCAGTGTCTGCTCAAGTCTCCCCTTGACCCTAGTAGACTTAAGTGGTCCAGAAAATGAATGAGAGAAAGAGAAGAATGTGGACTGATGATGCATCAGTTGAAAGGATTTAAGCTCAAACATGAAAACTAAACAAGCACCTCAGACACCGGACATGTTTCAGTTGATCAAATAAATTTGGGAAAAGGATTGTAATTCAGTGCATTGACGTGCTTACATACCACTATGTGTAGTTTGCCAATGATATTGTGAGCTTCAATCACCCAGTTCACAGATTTCTCACATCTGAGAAGCAACACGATGTCACGATGAAGAGGGGTATCTTGTTCCATTGACCGCAGATCCACTGTTACATCTACCTGCAATGCACTGATCATAGAGACAGCGCGAGGGAGAAAGAGAGGTTGTGAAAGTACAAAAGAAAAATGTCTTCAGTATCTGTGTCTGGCCAACTGATTAAAACACTGGCCATTTTCCCAGAAAAACCAGGACATATGTGCAACACATCACTTGACGCAATTGTTATATTAGTCAATCTTGGCAAAATCATCATCTGATTTCTGAGTCATTCTTGTGTAATCAGAACACTGAGAGGAGAGAACCATCACGTAAAATTACTAAAGTTTCAAAAAGATTTTAACTGCTTCGGTTTAGATAAGTTTTCATCATAAAGAACTGAACTATTCACAATTAAATAAAATCAACTTCATTTAATTGCAGACTCTATTTGGTACAGTTAAGCTATTTTACGTGAAGGGTCTTATTAAAGAAACCAATAATTTATCTTTATTAGTGTCTGCATTTTATACTCACAATTGTAATAGTTACTTTCAGATATTCGTGCTCTCAAAGCGAATTGCAAGTTTTCTGCGCTTCACCTCTCACCCACTCACCTGCTGGAGTTCGGGGCCTGAAGCTCGATGATGTGTACCTCTTGATCAGCATCTGGACCAGAGAGGACACAACCTGTGGATGCCTGAGGCTGGATATAACTCCCCAAGTAGTTCAGAGACAGGAACTTGTTGTCAATTATGCAAGTGTCAGAAAATACAGGATCTACAGATTTTGGACACAGATTAAGGGTTAAAATAAGAGCATGCCAAGTCTGTATTGATAAAAAAAAGTCACAAAAGTTGGAAATTTTATCGAACAAGTAATTATTTTAATTGGAAATGCTATAATAACAACAATAATAATAATAATAATAACAAGAAGAGGAAAAAGAAGAAGAAGAACAGTTGTAGCCTGTGATTAGATAATTTCCACAGATTCATTTGGCATCAAATTGTTTTAACTCTAAATGATGCAGTGAGTAGCTTCTCATTTCTCAAACAACCAGGTCAGTAGAATTATTCCGTGGTTGTGAATAAGGTGTTACTGTGATTCAGAAAGATGTGAAGAAAAAAAACAACTAACGAAAATTACTGGAATTTGGCTTAGACCCGTCCAATGCGTTCTTAAAATCTGAAGGATAGTAGTGAACTGTCAACCAAAGGAAGAACTATGGCCAATTAAGAAAATATCATGACTGACCACAATATCAAAATAAAAGGTTTCTGTTTGCTAAGCACGATAAAGATTATACTTTTAAGTCATGGGAAAAAAAATCACATGGTCTGACAAGTCCAGATTTACCATATGGTATTCCAAAGTGAAGGCCACTTTAAAGGTAAAAAGGAAGCGTGTTCAGCAATGTTGTACCCATTATGCAAAGTGACTCTTGTTCAAGCCTCTAATGGCCGTACTATATTCTGGTTTTACTTTAGTTGGACAGGTCAAGGCCTAGCAACATCATTTGGCATAAAAGAAAGTCAGCTGACTACTTGAATGCCCGGTGAAATATTAGTGTGTGAGACCTTTTCTGACCAGGCAGTGTATATCACAGGAACCATGTATATGCAATTTAAACACACAGGTCTTTAATCTGGAGACGGTACAGAACTTGCGTTTCCCCATCACCTTTCATTCATTTTCTGAACTACTTAATCATAATTATGGTCACGGGGAGGTTGGTGCCCATATCAGCCGACTCTGGGCGAGGGCAGAGTACACCCTGAACAGCTCGCCAGGCCATCGCAGGGCAGAAACACACTGACGGCTTTGCAGCTACTCTTGTTGAAAGTCAGCAATGGTTCTTTTACATGGACCTCGCACCATAGACAGTGAGAGACACGGCCGGCCTTTGATACCCCAGTTAGCTGCACTGTGGGAGGACAGCAGTGACAAACATTGACAATGGGGCTTGAAGCTCCAACCTTAGGATCGGAAATCCGGCACCTTTACCATCGGGCCACCACTGCCCTTCCCATAACCTCCGGAGCACTATTCCATATACACTATTCGTAGCAATAAAGACACTCAGTGTCCTAAAAAAAAATCCCACACAGTGAGAAAATGCTCTCATCTGTTGTCCCAATATACATTAAGGAAATACATAAGCGTTAAAGATTAAGGACTGAATATTGAAGATATTTTTCCCGACACTACGCTCAAGTGTAGATGATTACTGAAGGAATGTTTGGTATGCAAAGACTGGGCTGATCAATGTGATATATTATATATATATATATATATATATATATATATATATATATATATATATATATATATATATTATTTGTGCTAAAGGGAAATATTGTGTACTTTCAGCTGAGCTCCTCTTTTAATTCTTGCTTCCTTTTTCACGTGTAGAACTGGTTGCTGCCAATTTATTCCATTTGATTGCACATTTTCCTCTAATTGTGACGGGTAAAAAAAAAAACGCTTTTTACCACTTACAGTTACTAAAAATAAAGAATTACAACTTGTTTACAAAGGCCATCTAGTCAGGATGAGTTGGTGAGGAAATGGACAGAAAATATGAGATTGAATGTATGACTGTTAAAAGTATTTCAAAGAGTGAAAATAAATGACAGAGAGAGAGAGAGACAGAGAGAGAGAGATAAAAAGTGAGAAAGAGAGAGAGAGAGAGAGAGAGAGAGAGAGAGAGAGAGAGATAAAAAGTGAGAAAGAGAGAGAGAGAGAGAGAGAGAGAGGCTAAAGTGGATAAGCTTACTATAATTCCCGCGAGAATGTAAAAGACACTCGGAGACAATAACAGACTGGAGGAGATAATCGGAAACCTTATTTGGACAGCCAACGTTTGGTCAGTGAACGAAGATAGAATATATTAACTAATAGGTTGGCACCTCTCTCCCTGCTCTAGCTCTTCTTGCCTCGTTAAGGTGACTGCATTTTCAAAAAAAAATTTTTTAATGAATAAATAATAAACAGATCGGAAACATGTTCTGCTCTCACGCTTGAGCTACAAAGAGGCTAGTAGGACTTTCAAAATGTAATGAACATATTTGTCTCGAATCCCTGCCAAATCACTTAAAAATATGACAAAGTGTTTTACTGGACTTAATGAAGCCACTGAAATACATCAGAAGTACAACACTGCACCTTTCTGGCTCCAAAATCTCGCAACCATACTGCAGTGATATGATCGTGAGTTCCCGCTCAACTAAGCCCCTTCAGATTTTGGACGTGATTTGTTGCGAATATTTTGCAAAGAATTAAATTGATCTGGCACTTCATCCATAGGAAACTTTAATCAAAACAAACATTATGGTATGGAAGTCATGCTCTACTGGCTCTCAAACTAGTTTGGTGTAAGTGCCCGGATTACTTATGGAATAATGCCCATTGGCCCACGAATGGCAAAAAGCAATTCTTCGCTTGTAAGACCGCGGCTTTAAGCTACGAGCATTTAAATTACATTTTAACACATTCCATATGTAAAGTTAAGCAAAAGCTAGTAACGTTGAGCTGTTTCATCAAACTTATTATCTTAAAGCTAACAATAAAAACAGTATGTAAGTGACCCTTTTTTTTGATATACAGGAATCCCTCGCTACTTCGCACTTCAATTCAGGCGGCTTCAGTGCATTGCGGGTTTTTTTTAAATAAACAAATAAATATTCATCAAATTAACAAATAAGTAAATTAACAAAGAACAGGGGAAAAAGTTTAGGAAAAAGCCACAAAAACAAGGCCAATTATGCAACAAAAAAAAAATTAAACCAACACAAAACAAAAAAACAACCCAAAATCTCCCATCAAAACTACTTATATTGTTGCATCTGTGTGTGCGCGCGCATCTGCGCACGTGTGAGCGCACGCGTATGTATGTGTGTCGTCTTCTTTTCATGCAATACCATCTGTATGTGTGTGTTTTCATATTTTATTTAAATCTTGTTTTTTTCTGAATGCTTAATTGTTATTGTAAGCATTGAATATATTTACCTCAGTGGGGGAGTGGGTTGGGGAGGTGATCCTGCTTCGCAGATTTCGATGGTCGCATGGGGATCTCGGTCCCAATTGTGGAAAGTGAGAGATCCCTGTATTGTATTAATCCCACAACGGAAATTATTACCGCTGCATTTAATCCATTCAAAGTGAGAAAACACACACACGTATAGCAGTGGGTTGCCACACAATGGGGTTTAATGCTCAGTACGTCAAGAGCTTATATACAAGGATGTAGTGGTCAGTAAGTGTGTTGTTGGTCATCAGACTTTTTTTTCCATCGCAGAACTGTTTTTAAACGAAAATTACAAGAGGCACCTGACTTTCGATACTCACATCAACCTATATTCTTCATGTCTGCTCATACATTTTGCTTTATTTTGTTCACCTTTATTTTCTATTTCTGACACCAGTGGAGCCCTAAAGTACGATTCCAAAAACACAAACTGTTGTATAGATGAACACATCAATCACCTCAAAAAAATGGATCTAATAGATCCAATAATATTCTCCTGGTTATCAGGTCTTCATTATCTGCTAAGCTCTCGCCAGAAACTCGGTTGAAAAAATTATGTGCCATAAGATATAGATGATGTGCACTTGTGTATCGGCCTTTTTTTCTGTGGTGATGACTTTTTTCCATCCCACATGTCGTTCAGCCAGCTTCATTTAAATTATCCAAACAGTTTCTTTTGAGAAACAGCCAATTTTCCTTCTGTGGCTAATGTCAGCAAGCTTGCAGCTATATTTGGCTGGAAGCTTAATTCTGTGTTACTTCATTAGCCGAGATTTTTTTTTTTTTTTTTTTTTTTTTTTTTTTATTATATTGATTTTTTTCAGAATTTCCTGGTAGTGATACAATTTGGACAGTGTGGTTTCCTTTCCCCCTAATCTTATTCTCTCTCTCTCTCTCTCTCTCTCTCTCTCTCTCTCTCTCTTCATGTCTCTCATTCTTTGTGATTTTGGCGGATTTGGCAGAACACACAGTCCAGCAATACAGGAGCATTCAGTCCTTCCCTCACTCCCTACGTTGAACATACTTTTTCATTGTTCCCATATCTAACTGCAGTAAAATTAGATGCTAACCACAAGTATAACTGCAAATTAAGCCCGCAGTAATTCAAAGACAATCAAACGATCTTGTATGTTTGCCAGCGTTGATCACAGAGACTTGCCTGAGGCTCACTGGGAGCTACTTTATTACTCCCGGCCCCAGTTATTACACTCACCGTCAGTGGCTGCCACTGAGAGCAAATTAGCAAGTGGGGCCGGGTTAACTAAGGTTTAGTGGGGCATGTCACGTGCTGGGGAAAAATATGCCTTTTTTTATGGCTGGGTATAATAATCTCTTTAGGCATCCACAAGAATATTCACACACATATACACACCTTCTCCCACTTTGATGTAGATATCATGGGTCATCTTAAGCTCGGTAAACGATGTGACAGCGCGGGACAGTCGTTTAGCCCAGGTCATCAGGTGCTCATTTCCGTGCGGCAGCGTTTCTTTGTGCACCTCACAGGACACTGAGAGATTTCCATCATCAAACTGCACAACAGAGCCCTCGGACACCTGGAACAGGCACAGACAATATACTGTAAGATTCTGTACACTGGTAGCACTTGACTCTTTTTGGAAGTTTGCATCAGTGTGTGCTGTGAGAATTTGTCTGGTTGTAAACATTTGAGTCGAAAGGGTTTAGTAATTGATTTTTTTGCACTGCACTCTTACTTTTTATATTTTGATATTATTTATGAGTTTATTTTTCTTAATGCTGTATTGTCTTGTGTGGAAAGTAGTCAGAGCAACAAAAGAAATAATTTAATGCCATGGTGTGAAGCACTGTGGATTTACTGTGTATATGACACTAAACGTCTTCAATCTTAACTCTTTTGTGATTTTTCTAAATGTGTTCTGATGAAACACGAATCTCTTACATCCTGAAAGTTCTAGATTACATCTTGCCTTTATTTCAATATCAATGCAAGGGAGAGAATTCAAGAAAAGTATCTCTGTAATTCTTAGCACTCGCCACCTCATTGCAAGAAGGTCCTGGGTTTGAGTCCTGGGCGCAGGAAGGATTTTCCTCACATGGGTTTCCTATTGGAACAGACCGACAGATCGCTGCAGCCCAGGCTGTTAAATGGAGCCTGTACTGGGCCGTCGTGGTGAATAAGGAGCTGAGCCGCAAGACAAAGCTCTCACTTTACCAGTCGATCTACGTTCCAACCCTCACCCATGGTGTCAAGCTTTGGGTATTGGACTGAAAGAACAAGATCACGGATACAAGCGGCTGAAATGAGCTTCCTTCGCTGAGTGGAGGGGCTCTCCGTTAGAGATAAGGTGAGAAGCTCTACCATCCGGGAGAGCTCGGGGTAGAGCCGCTGCTCCTCCGCATTGAGAGGAGCCAGTTGACGTGGCTCGGGCATCTGGTCAGAATGCCTCCCGGACGTCTCCCTGGTGTGGTGTTTCGGCCATGTCCAACTGGGAAGAGACTCCGGGGTCGACCTATAACACGCTGGAGGGACTATGTCTCTCGGCTTGTCTGGGAATGCCTCGATGTCCCCCCGGAAGAGCTGGAGGAAGTGGCTGGGGAGAGGGATGCCTGGACCTCTTTGCTTAGGTTGCTGCCCCCGCGACCCGACCCCGGATTAAGCAGAAGAAGATGAGATGAGAGATGAGGGTTTCCTATAGTTTCTCTGGTTTCTTCCCACACAGTCCAAAAATGTGCGTATCAAGCTAATTGGCTGTTCCTAATTCTTCCTGGGTGTTTGAATGATTGTGTGTATGTTGGCCCTGCAGTGGACTGGCGAGCTGTTCAGTGTGTACCTCATCTTCACTCAGAGTTGGCTAATATAGGCGCCACCCTCCTTGAAACCTTGTAGGATTAAGTGGTTCAGCGAATGAATGGAAATGTGATCAGTAATGTAATGATTTAGCAAAGTACTTCATCATTTTCTGCAAAACTATGAACATGTGAAGACTTCTCGACATGTTATAATGGTACATGTGACAGAATTTTCGATGAAGTGCTGCGAACACTGTGACAACAGTTCAATAATGTGATGTGAAAAGTGTGTTCAATGTTCAGACCGTGTTCAGTTTGCTGCGAGGCTTCTCACACAGTTAAAATGATCATTTATTTCCTTTTGTTTTGTTTCCTACATGAACATCAAGTCAGTTCTCAATTGCAGATCTGATTTCGACATTGCACAGTACGTACAAGAGAGACAGAGGGCAGCTCTTGGCAGTGAGGGAGTCTTGATTTACAATGCAGACCAGGCTCTGTTTTATTAGACTTGTGGAACACATTTTCAAGACATCTAAAAACAAAGGTTTCTTTGTTGATAAAGATATGTCCATAAAATAGATGCTGTGTGGACGTACACATCCCATTTTACGACAACAGAAATTTCAGCCTGTAAAATTTAGAGGCTCTGAGCAGTAAAACAAAAATATATTTTTTTACATTTTTTTAAATAACAGACTTTCCAAAATGACTGGTGGAGCAAACACATGCGTTCACTGATCTTTGGCGCGTTAAGGGTATTTGGACACACGAATGCTCTGTCTAACTTACTGCTTCTCAAATAGTGGGGCGTGCCCCCCTTTGTGGGCGCGGTATGATGCCAGGGGAGGCGTGGTGTAATGCCAAAAGGAGCGCGTGTGACCCTGGGGAACGTGCTTTCTGGGATAGTGTACAAGAATTAAATGTAATTGCATATCCACTCCACTAGTTGGCAGTGGTGCTCTCATTGTCGCGCTATGGTGTAGCGGTTTTTCGCACGAACAAACGATATGAAGTGCAGTAAACAACCCCTCAAGGAACAACATGGGAAAATTCTAACATGAACGAAGAGAAAGATGGAGAGAGATGGAGATCTTCTTCTTCTTCTTCTTCTTTTCCTTTCGGCTGTTCCCTTCAGGGGTCGCCACAGCAAACCATCCGCCTCCATCTCGCCCTGTCCTCTGCATCTTCTTCTCTTACTCCAATGACCTTCATGTCTTCCTTCACCACGTCCATAAATCTCTTCTTTGGTCTTCCTCGAGGCCTTCTGCCTGGTAGTTCCAACCTCAGCATCCTACTGCCAATATACTCACTATCCCTCCTCTGAACATGTCCAAACCATCTCAATCTAGCCTCTCTGACTTTGTCTCCAAAACATCTTACATGGGCTGTCCCTCTGATGTACTCATTTCTGATCCTATCCATCCAGAGATAGTAAGACATAAATAAGTTGAATGAGTTTCAATAAGTCAAATAAGTTTAAATAAGGATGTATTTTTATTTCAGGCACATTGGTGCACTTTAAATCTTTTCTATTACAGATTAAACAACAATGTTAATGAAGTTTTTCTTTATTGTAAGTTGAACTATATTTATTTTTATTTGTTTTGTTTTAATGTTAATAAAGATACAATGTTATGCAGTGGTGTAGTAAAAATTTTATAGACAAATAATACTATTTTTAGTTGCTCGCGGGGCAGTTGGGGGGGGGTAAATATTTTTTCTTCCTAGAGGGGGGCGACACAAAAAATAATTGAAAAGCACTGGTCTAACTTGAAGACGAAGTTGAACTTTGTCTAATGATCTAAGTAGATCCCGGTGTTAGATCTATTGGAAAGTTCCTGTCTATGTAACTATAATGATTATAATAATATTACTTTACTTTAGTCTAATTTCCATAAGCTTTCAATTAGAATACTCATGCCATTTATATAGACAGGAACTTTTCAACAGGTTTTACACCAGGATCTGATTCGATCATTACAAGTTCAAATTCGTTTTCAAGTTAGACAGCATGTGTGTGACTGTGTTACCCGTAACATGCAAAAGATCAGTGAATGCGCATTTGCCCCACCGAGCCCACTTGAGTACAATTTCCGTAAGCTCTCATGGAAAGTTTTTGTCTATGTAATTGAAATAATTATCAAAATACTACTTTACTTTTATAAAAATTTCCATAAGCTCTCAAATGTCTAATACTAACGTGAACATAATAACTTATAACTCACATAAACATAATAACTTATTAGGACCAAGCGTGCACTTGTGAATTATGGACAGACAAACACATAAAATTTACTGTGGAACAAATTAGTGAATCCCAGAACCTTCCATGTTGCTCACATGAAAGGTAATTAATTCACCAGTTTCAAGACAAATTATAACTTCATTGACTCAAAGTTATTGTTTAAATTGGAAAACATTAATGTGACGCGCTCCATCGAATGTAGGCGCTTGTTGCAACTGACACACGGAGTTTTTGAGTCAAAGCACGGCTTATCCGGACTTTCGATCTTTCAAGTAAGCAAGTGAACGTTGAGTCCTAAACAAGTACTGTATTCAAAGCGCACTTGCCTACTTGAAAGATCGGAAGCCCAAATAAGCCGCGCTTTGTCTTAAAAGCTCCGTGTGTCAGTTGCGACAAGCGTCTACATTCGGTGGAGCGCGTCTGTAATTCATGGTACAAGTCAAATTGCATTAAACTTCACATTGATTACTTTAAAAAAAAAAAAAAAAAAGGGTCCCATGGTGATCAATGAGGGAATTAGAATCTCTATATAAATATTATCAAACACTGAAATAGTAGTAATGGTAATTATATTGATATCATTTGTAAATGTAACACCATACCATGGGAACAGTAATTCCTGGCAGCCGTAGCTTAACTCACTCATCAGTGTCTACACGCTCAGCTCAGGGCTATAAAGAATTTTGATAACAGACTCACACTGTGTGCTTTTCCTTCCTTGTTGGAGTATTTTTAATCCAGTTTACCTTTTTGTTTTTGGTTTGTTCTATGCTCTCTGACTTACTCTATTGGACTACATTTTGGAAGCTTCAGTTTTAATCAATATACTATACCTTTTTTAGTTTTGTGGTCCTTACCTTGTGGACACTCTAAATTACTATGCATGATCTTCCTAGTAATGATAACAGTAATATTATTTTCTGTCACTCCTGATCTGTGCTGCTTTGTTGTGCTGAATCACCCTTTGATGTTAGTGATGATTTAGAGTGTCATAACGTGCAAATATGATACAAAACTTGCAGTTAACTGGAATCTGAACTAGATCATCACATATGAAAGACACAGTTTGGGCAACCTTTTATTCATCCTGTTTATATGTTACACTAATAAAATTACAGACGCTCCCTGACTTACATTCATTCGTTTTACGTATTTTTCGATTTTACGTTTTTTGTTTTTTTAAATTATGTCAAATTTTGAGTTTAGCGTGCTCTCTGTAGTACGAGACGTACCTACGTAGTACGCTGACATAATACGCTACTTACGCATGATGCTGCGTCCATTGTTTACAAACGACAGACTGAACGTGCCCCTCCTTCTTCCCAGTTCACCATATGTTACCCTTGTGTTAAGATTTCTGTGATCTCTGTGATCTTTGTGTTTACACTATTTTGTGGACTTTTGTAATCCTGAGCAAATATGGTTGGTCAGAAGTGTAAGCCTACTAGTGATAGTGGTAATCAGAAAAATCAAAAACGGCAAGCTATCTCGTTAGAAACGAAGATGGCTATTATCAAGAAAATGGATGCTGGTGAAAAACATGTGAATGTTGCACGTTTCTTCCAAATGGCTCCGTCGACCATCGGAACCATTTACAAGCAGAAAGATCGCATCATAGAGAATGTTAAAGGTTATATTTCATACTGTATTTGATATTTGATGAGTGAATTTGATTAAAATTTATGTATTTCAAATTATTTTGCTTGAATTTAATTTATTTGAAATTAATGTTGATATTATTTGATATATTTGATATTATTTGACAATGTTTTGTTTATAATAATTGATTTAGGGGTGTTTTATGACATATGGTAATGATATTCATGGATATATAGTATAGTATGAATGTCATACGCCACTGGAACATACAGTAACAACTTACGTTTTTTTCACCTTACGTTTGGCCGTCCAGAACTTAACTAAAACATAAGTTGGAGAGCGTCTGCATTATTATTATTATTATTATTATTATTATTATATAAGTAATACTGGGCAGTGGTGACCCATCAATGGCTTGGCGAGCTGTCCAGGGTGTACTCTGTCCTTGCCCGGAGTCGGCTGGGATGGGCGCCAGCCTCCCTGTGACCCTAATTTGGATTAAGCGGTGACAGAAAATGAACTGAAATACTTCCGAATTGAAATTTCTTTACTCTTCCTTTAACGAATTACTAAAATACTTACACAGTACCGAGTGCTTCCTTCAATACAGACTATGTATGAGACAAGGCATATATATAAATAACAATAATAATAATCATATGATGGTCAGAGTGAGAAGAAAACATATAAACAAAGAATTAGCTATTCAAGCATATGTTTGTATCTTAGACTTCAACCGGGGCTCATAACATTTGCTCCCTTCCACAGACATAAACATTTGCATGTGCTTAAAAAACTCACAGTAGGAAACCACGTGTTTATACACACAGCTTGGACAGACCAGTTATTCCATTTCCGTGCTTATTTTCCCCAGTCCTCTCTACCTGTCTGTGGCATATTAACAACTGCCTCCATGCTGGCAAACGCAACTAAAACCTTATATTTATGATTATGTCCCTGCTAGGAAAGCCTTCTTATTCTTTCACTGAGAGTTTGCTCTGACCTAATTTAAAACTTTGTATGACAGCAAAGGGCTAAACGTGAGCACGAGTGAGTGTAGAACATCTGCCTGACCTCTGGAAAGCTCCTTGCTGTCCTTGCCAGGGACAATAAATTTCCTAAAAGGAGAATTAAAATAAAGGAAGAGAAAAGCATGGAGGATGTCGAAGAATTCAGGTCTACGCCTAATGTTATTTTTAGTGGTCTACTACAGCTGGAGAAGGGTGAGCGAGGAGCATGAGGCCCATACACTCACTACACAGAAGGAAAATAATTGTGATAGAAGAAAAATAGAATTGAAAAAACCTTCAGAGATCAACTGGCAGGCCTCGCTGAGCACAACAGAGTTTATCGATTTAATTACAAGAATGAGGGCTGTTATTAGTCTCAAAGCGTTAGGAAGAACTGGCTGGGACACTAAATCAGCTCCAGGTTCTGAGGTACATTTCAAACCTCAGGAATTCTTAATAGTAATATGAAAGCAATGAAGACCACTCTAAAGCTCAGAAAGAATAATTCCACTCTCCAGAACTCCTCCTCGGCCTCAAGCACAACCAAACCTCTTGCCAGTTTAAACATGGGCAGCCTGGCAGGCACAATTCCACCACATAATCTTGTGAGTAGTGTCTAGTAATGCTGATTTTAAAATCATGATTTTGAAAGATAGATGCTGGTCCCAATGACTTTAATGGCAACAACAAAGTTAATTAAACATAGAGTGTGTTTTAATGAGATCTGCAATCGAGTCGCCGAGGAAACCACACTAAGTGTCAAGCACATTAGGGTAGTAAACAACACTTTCAATGCTGAACCGAGCATCAAGAAATGACATCTGCACATCAGAAAAACAGTGTCAAGATCATTCATTCATTAATCAAAATTTCTGAAAAGCTTAATCCTAATTACAATCATGGGGAGGCTGGCACTCATCTCAGCTGAATCTGAGCAAGGGCAGAGTGCACCCTGCACAGCTTGTCAGGCCATCATCGTAGGGCAGAAACACACTAACGGCTCTGCAGCTACTCTTGACTAAAGTCAGCAATGGTTGTTTTATAACCTCTCAACACAGATAGTGAGAGACAACGCTGGCCATTGATAACCCAGTTAGCTGCACTGGGGGACAGCAATGACAACCATTGACAGTGAGGCTTGAATCCCCAACCTTAGGATCAGTAATCCAGCACCATACCACCAGGCCACAGCTGTTCTGTGTCAATATCATTAAAAGTTAAAAAAAAATTTTAAACAAAAGCTTATGAAAAAGGTAGTAAGATAAGGTAATTAAATGGTAAAGCAAATATACAGACTGGTTAACCTGAAACTTAAGTCGGACACCAGACATAAAGAAATATTCTTATTGATAGATATCACTGAGTCAACAAATTTAGCTTATCATACATGGATTACATGAGCTCAAGTTTCAATCTGTGCAGCATGTTGTGTTCCCCAAGTGTAGGCATGGGTTTCCTCCAAGTGCTCCATTTTACTCCCGCAGACCAAAGACTGAAAGTTAACTGGTCACTCTAACTTGCCCCTAGGCGTGGATGTGAGTCACACTGTGAATCTGTGGTTGCCCTGAAATAGACTGGTGACCTTTTCTGAAGGGACCCCACCGCTAGCCTGAAAACAGCTGGGATTAGCTATGCCTCTAATGGATAAATTGTACAAATACATAAGCATGAGTATAGATTAAACTAAAGTATGTGTAGCTAAAGTAGCTAAAGATGTGTCAAGCAATTTAGCTAGCAACCGGCTAATCGAATTTAACTTAAACAACTCAACCTAGATTCTGAACATCAGTCAAAGTGGTACAAAGCATATGCAGCACATCTGTAAATTATGTGGTGTAATTCATTTGACTGAGGTTTACGATGTGATTAAAGCTTCACCTCCTCTTTATTGTGCACAATTAATGGTGTGGGCTTTAACTCCTGTCTTTCTCCATAGGAAGCAACTACTTGAAGCTATAAAAGTTACAATGAATGCTTTTTTCATGCTTCAGATCCACACTTACTCCACGAAGCTTGCTCACGGTTGCTATCAAGTGAAAATCACTTTCTGTCCTGATTAGCAAGTTAGCCATGACTGATGCAGTTTGGGAGAGCTGGACAAACCTAATTTTATAATCATCATTATTAAAAAAAAAAAAAAAAAAAAAAAAAAAAAGCTTACAGACTGTGAGAACAGAGATGAACACCTCTCAGGGTCTTAGGCACAAAAATGTAATTTATGATTCTTTGAGTCCTGGTACCAGCTAGTGAACCATCCAACGTTTCCACCAATTTTGAACATTAGGTTAACAGGATACTGTGACTTACCCAAAGGTGTGAATGTGAGACTGTACTAGCTCTGCCATAGACTTGGTGACGTGTTCAGGGTGCATCCCTTCTCTTTCCCAAAAACAGCTGGGATTGAATACAACTTCCCTACTGGCTGTTCAATGATGGATAAGCAGTACAAATAATGGAGGGATGCATGGATGGATGGATGGATGGATGGATGGATGAATAAGTAGATGCTCTATGACAGTGATTCCCAACCTTGTTTGAGGAGACTTCTTTTTTTTTTTTTTTTTTTACAGAACCATTGTAATCAATTATGTCAGGTCAGGTTTTGCCCTGCTACTGGTAACGACATGGTCGAGTGGTCGGCAACTAAACCGGCTCCCCCACCAGGTTCCAAATTTGGCGAGAAGGGTGGCTAGCAACCCAGTAGGATTAAAAACAAGACCTATCAAAAGGCGGATGAACTCTTTAGAGCCAACGACCAGCTAACTAGAGATGGTGTCTCAATAAAAATACCCTGCAGAAAGAACTTTGGACCTCGACTGTGGATTTTTTGCCCTTTGTATACAGCCATGACAAGCTGTTATGGCTGCCGCCGACGCCAGATTGCTGGCACGACACTCAGATTGATTGATTGATTGTAATCAAATGTGGATCTTCAACAGATGCAGGTGCACAATGTGCAAATTTCACTGCAAGCTTTTCTTCTGTTACTGCTGATATTTTACTGATTGATCCATTTTTCATTACATTCTTCATTCCTGCCCTCTGTTTTCTGTCCAAAGTAGTGACGTGCCATTCAGATTGCCATGGTTTCTATTGAGAAAAACAAAAGGCTTGATTTTGATTCCAGCTAAGAACCAACATTTTAGGATTTGAACCAATTTATTTTTGTTAAAATATTCCAAACACTTCAAACTTTGGTGTGCAATCCAAAAATCCATGTTGCCTGTTGGCAGAAAAGGGTATGAGAAAAATAGACTATTTAGCAAATCACTACATACAGCTTTTAACACCTTGAGTTGCGGAGTGTACTTGTGAATTCTGACAGTCTCCAATGAAGGAAAGAGTCTAACATCTCTGTGCAAGCCTGTGCCATATAAATCATACTGTTTATCCTTTGTCTGGCTGTAAACAGTTCCAGACAACAGCTTAGTGCTGGGCAAGATCTGCTATCTGAGCTAATGTCCAGCAGTCAATCTCTGGGGTTTCTGAGTCACGGCGAAGGTGAGTGAAGCGGAAAGTTTGCATCATCCTGCTAGCTGGTTTTATACAAGACGATACTTTCAGCGTTGTACAGACAAGGTTTATCAAACCCAGCAAAGTTGAGATACAATCACGCCATGCAGAGCAGGCAAGGAGGTGTGGTTTGACATGTTTGTGCTGACAGATCAAGTACAGCTGACATCTGGCAGTTCCACACTGAGCTCCAAGTATGAAATATGACCTATGAAATATTACACCACGTCTTTAGAAAGGTACAGTGCAGCTGTTCTTTCTGAAGGGGTCTAGTATGGAGCTGAGGGTCATAGAGTGCCACATTTCCCCATACTGGTCACTTAAACATTCAGAAAAGCAGCTAAAATAAAAGGGCATTCGATTGAACTCATCACATCTTTAACCTTCCCCAGGCTCCAGAGCCTTAAAACAGCCCACGATCATCAATAATCCACCAGCAGCTCTGATGATGCCTGTTAGGACTTTTTCCTTCTTCAGCTTTACTATATTTAGTATATTAATAAAAACAGACAGAACAGTTATATCAGCACAATTTTAAAATGTACTGTTTGTGGTTCACAAAAATATTTTTAATAAATAAATAAACATTTTAAAAACCTTGAGAGCTCTGCAGATGCACTTGATTTGGGATACGCCCAATGGATCGAAATCTCAGTCTATCAAACAGAAGACTAATATCTTCCCTGCAACAGCTCTTTCAGTTCAATGTCATTAGCAGAGTCGGGTGTCTTTCATAAACACATGCATGCACGCGCGCACACACACACACACACACACACACACACATACACACACACACACACACACACAAATGCTAGACTACAAATAGGAACCCTACATACTGCACTTACCTTTAAAAGCACATATTTCACAGGGCTCTCCTGGACTCTGCCTATCAGCATCTATATATTACTGCCATATGTGCCGGATAAGAGGAGATGCCAGGCCAAATGCTTTATATCAATTATCACCAAGCAGCAATCTCAAGAAAACACGAATGTCTTGCTAAAATGATAACATGATTTAAACCACATGCTTCTAAGGATGCAACAAACATTCCCAAACAAAACTGGTGGGACAAATGCAGTAAATATATTTGTGCGTGATTAGCTCTTCTCACATCACCAAAACGCTAATCAAGTCATTGGCACAGATTCAGGCTGATGTTTTTCTTAACTGGCAAGAGCTTGCAGACTAGTAAACAATAGCATCTATGTGCAAACGCCACAAAAGGACAAACATCCATTGCAAAACTCATATTGGCGCCACTATGGCTTCAATTAACAATGTCCTCTGAGCAATAAAAACCAAGCAAATAGTTACTTGGCAAACACAGAAAGAGAAAAACATCAATCAGCCAACTGTTGCTCCATGAAATTACGCCAAAGACATCAGACATCTTAAACAGCAATGCCATAAAATACAGAATACCATACAAGAAACCAACCCGGGTCTATATTCAGTAACCAACAGCTCTCCGAACCCCCCCCCCCCCCCCCCTGCACATCTCATTTAACCTGCACAATATTACTTTGAGTATAATTTTAATGTCTACATCTCCATCCCAACAGACAGGATAGTCTGTGAAGTGTGTTTTACAGTGAGGTCTGTGTTTTCCAACTTTTCTTCTAGAGGCGAGAAGCTCAACTGTGGAGGCCAACACCAACATCTTTCTCTCCAGGCCTGTATGGTCTCCAGGCTGCCTGTCTGTAACTGCAGGCCTCTGTGGGCTACAACCTCTAAATGAGGACTGGTAGAAATTAGCCAGATGTTTAAAGACCCCCACACCCTAAAAAAAAAAACCTGCTAAAAAACAACAGGGGGTCTCCTGGGGCATCTGTAAGGGTATATGGTGTTAATCTTTAACAGTCAGCCTTTTTCAATGAGTAACTGCATAAATTACATTAAAGGCTAAGCATCTGAAAGAAGGCTAAACTATTGACTCTCCACAATGAGTGTAAAACTAAAAAAAGGGAGTTGTTGGAGTACGATGTGTTAACTGAGTGCACTTGATGCCCTATTCTTGAAGTGTATTATTGTGTGAGATCATTGTCCTGGATGATCAAAAGCTAATGTTGAAGCTTGATGAGGCCGATCCATGCCTGTATGAATCCACAGCGGTGATGTCATCTTCACACTCTGGAGAACAGACTCAAACAAGTGTTCAGGAATTGCTCAAGCAGAGCAAAGAGAAGAACAAAGCAAAGCTCTGACAAGACACTAGAGGATATGCTAAGAAGGAATCCCCAATGACAATGACCTTATGCCAAACATATTCACTAACAATTACATCATGGATCACATGGACCAAAAAAACAAAAGAAAAGAAAACAATACAGATTGTTCACAGAACAAGAGCTCTACTACTGTTGGTCCCTACATGGAGCATGGTTATTACAGACTTATTAAGCATGGTTCTTAAGCATTAGTGTGCAAACAGCTAATGCTCACTCCTTTCCCCCAACTGTCAAAACAATTCCGACTGCCAAAACACACAGATCAGGTACACTCAATGCGCGCGTGTAACCGCATTAATCCAGGAATACGATATTGAGCCAGGGCATTGTGCATGTGAATGTATCCGTGTAATTACCGAGAAACCCTCGGGCTGGAAATGGAAACATTTCCTAGTACTGCTATGCCTCAGGAAATGGGATGGAACAGAAATACAATTGGAATACGCCCTTCATAGCTGCACTCATAGCAGATTGGTATTTGCCACTATGAGGGGAGACCACAGCATGTTTTCATGAGAGATATTATTTACTATTGAAATTCTGCCTAAATTTTTTTATTTGTGTGATGCTTTTGCTCACAGACATCACCACAAAGTAGAGTTACAGAAATGCAGATCTCTAACGACCAAGCCAGAGGTGGCAGTGGGAAGGAATAACTCCCAAAGACGACATGAGGAGAAAACCACAAGTGGAACCAGACTCGAAAGGGAGCCACTGCTCGTCTCTTCGACACCACAGAATAAAATTATAATGCAAACATTTAAATGGGGAGAGGTACTAAGCATGCTGGAAGTGTTCAGTATTCGGATATTGTCTTGGGAAAACTATAAAGGTAAACATATTGTACAAAATGCTATAAGTATAGTATTTGTGTTGAGATGATTTACGGAATATTCACTGCTTTAAAGCTGCACACATCTTAACAGTATCCATGTGGAGCCACCAACAGCAGTAAAAATACACTTCGCTCCTTAATTTGACATGAATATACATGGACGGCGTAGTGGGGGCAGTGGTGGTCTAGTGGTATAGGGCGCTGGATCGCTGATCCAAAGGTTGAGGGTTCAAGTCCCACTCTCCACAAGGTTGTCACTGTCCCCCCCAGTGCGGCTAACTAGGTTATCAAAGGCGGGCCATGTCTCTCACTGTCTATGGTGAGAGGCATGTAAAAGAACCATTGCTGACTTTCGTAAAGAGTAGCTGCAAAGTCGTCAGCATGTTTCTGTCCCTTGCTAAAAGGGTTGTGACAGGAAGGGCATCCGACGTAAAAACCTCTGCCAAATCAAATGTGCAAATCAGATGATTCGCTGTGGCGATCCCTGAGAAAAGGGAGGGGCCGAAAGGATAGAAGAAGAAGATTATGTGTAGCAACATAATACAGAAATGAAATGACAAATTCTGGAACAGAATTTTTATCATGTCTTTGAAGTACGCATTGAGTATGATGTAGCATTAAGGACTCGGATCTGTCCCCAGTGCAGCTAAGTTACCAAACTCACGAGTAAAAAGGGAAAAAGCCGAAAGGAAGACAGAATACATGGACGGCGTAGTGGTTAGCACATCCGAATCACAGCAAGTGGGCACGTGAGGACAGGTCCCAGGCTCAGTGAGAGTATTTCTGTGTAGAATTTGGATGTTCTCCCCAAGCGTGCATGGGTTTCCTCTGTGTTCTCTAGTTTCCTCCCACAGTCCAAAGATTTGCACATTAGGCTAATTGGCTGTTCCAAATTGCCCCTAGGTGTTGTGTGTTCATTGGACTAAAAAGCTGTCCAGGCTTAGAACTGAGCCAGCTGAGATAGGCTCCAACCGCTCTGCTGGTGCCTAACCAAGTAGGATTTGGAGAATAAATAAATAAATAAACAAAAATAAATAAATGCTGCAGATTAGTGTTGTCAAACCCATGTACAGTCCCAACTACTATATCCAGATGGTTAAAACCTTTGTCATTTGTTATGATTTCACAGTGTTTCTTAGAGTGCAAGAAAAAAAGGAAAAGATGCTGGTATATATGATATATTTATGTTATACTTATATCTGACCTCTCTTCAACTCCTCTCGGTGATCATTAGCAAAGATGTTTGTGAGCTATTACTGCATACGCCAAAGTCTGGATGTGCATGTTGTAAATCGGTTCCATTTTTCCAAGCAAGTTGAACCTAATCCATGAAAGGGGCGGCTGAGCGGTGCACATCGCCACATATGGAAATAATACAAACTCCCAATGCTACATTCTTGTGCAATGCTATGGTGTAACACTAAGGTGCATCAGAAAATGATTATTGCACATAATCTGCCAGCATCCATTAGTAATAAAGGAGACATAAAGCAAGATTCAGGGAACCGTGTCTCTGTGTAATAGGAAAGCTAAGGCCTCAAGGTCTAGGCCAGTCTATGTCCATTTCAAATTTTCAGTACGATGAAAGCTGCTTTACTGACGTCCATTCATATCCCTCCAACGCCCTATTCAATTTAATTTATTTTATAGATTTTTTTTTTTTTATAAATGACATTGTCTCAAAGCAGCTTCACAGAGTAAATAGATTTGGTTATAAATTTCACTGATTAACTTATTTGCCAACCCGCATTGTCCTATTAGAATTATAGAGAGGCTGGAGCCTATCTCAGCCAATTCTGAGCAAAGGCAGGGTACACCCTGAGCAGCTCACTGGTCAATCGCAAGGTCAATACACACAATCATTCACACTCACACCTAAGGACAGTTTGGTCCAGCCAATGAGCCTAATGCTATTGTCTGTTGACTGTTGGAGGAAACTGGAGTAGCCAGAGGAAACCCTTCCAAACGCCACACAGAAATGTCCGGGCTAACCTCACAACTCAAACCCCAAGCCTTATTGCTGTGGGGAAAACACTCCGTACTATTGCCATAACCCACTTTTTATGAATTTAAACACATGAATTTAAAATTTTCTGTGTGTCATGTGGTTAAAGGGTATGAAGTCTACTTCTCATTGTCATTGTTCATTCATTTCATTTTCTGTAACCGTTTAATCCTAGTTAGGATCACAGGGAGGCTGGCACCCATCCCAGCCAACTCCGTGCGAGGGCAGAGTACACCCTGGACAGCTTTCCAGGCCATTGCAGGGTAGAAACACGCTGACTGCTTTGCAGCCTCCTCTTTTCGAAAGTCAGCAATGATTCTTTTACATGAACCTCTCACTCACCATAGACAGTGAGGGACATGGCCCGCCTTTGAGAACCCAGTCAGCTGCACTGGGGGGGGGGTACAGGGGGTGGGGCAGTGACAACCTTGTGGAGAGTGGAACTCGAACCCCCAACCTTAGGATCAGCGATCCGGCGCCGTATACCATTAGGCCACTACTGTCGTTGTGATTGTATTATGGGTAATTAAAGATATATTTGTCTCAAAATCACCTGAAAGCATTTTAGCGGCTTTGGACTAAAAGAAAGAAAAGAAAGAAATCAGTCTGGATCAAACAATGATCTCATTTTGGGCAAAGGAATACGGTATAGAAGTCCTTACTGGGTAAATGAGATTCCTTATATATGCTGAGATGGTAATAAAATCCTGGTCAGCTGACCTCTGTCTCATTCAAAATTATCCAAAAGTTTTTCCTTTAGCTGAACACACAAATGAGATGAGATCTTTAAAGGAGGCTTGTGAAAGTATTCAGGCGGCCCCGTGAAGGAAATCTCAGTGTCACGCCAAGGTATCAAAAGCACAATGCAGATTGCAATTTGAGGTGTTTCTCCATAAATGTTCTTTAAATCTAGCACCGCTTTGATTCTTTCCAGCTGTGAGCTGATCTGGCAAAAATAAGTATCAGAGCGATGGAGAGAAATGGACTGTAGCCGTGGCTAATGGCTAAACCTCACCACCTAACTAACTTCCACAGCCATCCGCTACTGAGTGCATTTAGTCATTGCAGACTATGGCAAGCCAATATGGACCTGTGAGGAGAAGCCAGACGCAATCAGGAGAAGAACAGACATCTGTCTGAGATGGCTGATTACTTTGGCACAGTGTTATGTGTACGAGCATGTGTATCTGTAAATCTGTCTGCGTGTTTTTCCTCTAGAGACATGCACCTGAATGCAGCTTTGAGTGAGTGGAAAGATGGCTGGCAGGTGTTAGGGAACATGTTTTTTTGGGAGGGATAAAAGGTTTGCGTTAAAAAGAGACAAGTGTTTGACTCATTCTGTGTCGTTCTGGAATGAAATGTTGGTGAATATTCATAATGAAGAGGAAAGGAAGGAATGAAAGGTAAAATTTTAACTCACATGGAAAGTCCTTTGAATTCCAGGAGCCAGGTTATCTGCATGAATCCTCCACTGGAAAGGCTTGGGCGAGTTGAGCACAAAGATCAATGGCTTTTGGTGTACAGACAGAGACTGGATGGGCCGCAGGTGTAGCGCCACCTACAGACAAAGGAGATAACAGATAAAATAACATTGAAAAAGAATAAAGAACAGACACATGAAGGGAAAATTCATAACAGAGAAATGTGCCAAGACAAAGAGAAGCTTCACCAAATACAGGAAGAGCACATGGGGTCTTGTATTTAAAGCACTGCTACAACAGAATTCATTTTGCCTCGGGATAAGAGCATGTAATGGACTTTATGTGATATTCTATTCATCAGCGTATCATGATTTCTGGATTAACACATCACACCAACCACAAGTATCATGAGACAATAACAATTACAATGCTTTTGTGATTTCCAGGTTTACAGTAAAGGAGTTGTGTTTTCATTCTGGTTAAAAATCATCCCCCACCCCACCACAAAAAAAAACTAAAAAACTAAAGGCTTTCTTCTTATGGCTATCTGACTTTAAACAGTTTTGCTGTGTTGGTTGTTTCGATGTAATTACCCCAGACCTCTTGTTGTTTGTTGCTCTTTATCACACATTGTTGTTGCTGTTTCTGCAGACTCTTTCCTGATAATGTCACAGTGACTGCCAGAGAGCAATGCTGTTTGGAAGACCAAAATAAAGTGCAGGGCTGCAGTGGTGTTTGAACTTTCACACACTGGCTCTTTTGTTAGAAACTGAGAAAGAATCCCCTCCCCCTACAGGTTTTTTTTTTTTTTAGCTGAGCTTGCTACTTAGACCAAGTCCATCAGAATGGTCTTAAACTAAGTGAAAGACCAAGGGACCAAATTAGGGTTGTTGTTCTTCTTCTTTTCCTTTCGGCCCTTCCCTTTTCTCAGGGATCACCACATCTGATTTGCACATTTGATTTGGCAGAGGTTTTTATGTCGGATGCCCTTCCTGTCACAACCCTTTTTAGCAAGGGACAGAAACACGCTGACGGCTTTGCAGCTACTCTTTACGAAAGTCAGCAATGGTTCTTTTACATGAACCTCTCACTCACCAAAGACAGTGAGGGACATGGCCCGCCTTTGATAACCCAATTAGCTACACTGATCTGAAGAGCGGAAACCCAACACAGTGTTATTTACTTCTTCTCACCATCACCAAAACACAATAAGTGTCTCACGGCACAGAGGTGCAGTGGTTAGCATGTCTGTCTTACAACAAGAAGATCCTTGTTTGATTCCCAACTCGGGCGTTTCTGTGTAGAGTCCGGTGCTTGCGTGGGTTTCCTCAGGGTATTCCGATTTCTTTCCACAGTAATAAAACATGGACAGAAGGCTAACTGATGTTTCCAAATTGCCCCTGAGTGTGATTGTGACAGATTGTACTTGTGTTGGCCACGTAACGGTCTGGTGAGCTGTTCAGGGTGTCCAGAGTTGAGTGAGATGGGTGCCAGCCTCCCTGCGACCGGAATTAGGATTAATTACAAACTAGAAAATGAATGAATGAATAAATGATGATCCCAAAACAGGCTTAAGACTGATGATTAGAATTGCCTACGACATCATCCACAGTCCATGATAAGAGTCTACGATGGCATTGACCATTGCACAACAGCGACTTTCTTATGACACATCCACAACTAGCACTTCATGCAGTTTTTGTCGTGGGTGTGCTGTATACCTGTTGTGTGATGTGTGTGGCAGAGGCTTAACGTAAAGTTATTATCTGAAAATTTCCTACTCATGATACAATCTTAATTATATGTAATAGACATAGTTTTAAACTTGAATGGACCACTCTTGAGCCTCACAATAATACTGAAACCCTGAAATATCATATCTGGGTTTAAACTCCACTGTAACTCCTCTCTGGCGGAACCCATGAAGACAGTCAGCTTCATAAGCAGACACAAACTAGGAAACCAGCATTTCCAGCAAAAATGTTTCCTTTGGGAAAAAAAATGCAATTGACTAATAATAAGGCAGACGGTGGCATAGTGGTTAGCACGTCCGCCTCACAGTAAGAAGGCCTGGGTTTGATTCCCAGCTCGGGGTGTTTCTGTGTGGAGTTTGCGTGTTCTCCCCGGGCTTGTGCGGGTTTCTTCCGGGTACTCCGTTTTCTCCCACAGTTCAAAAACATGCACAGTAAGTTAATTGGCTGTTCCATATCACCCCTAGGTGTGAGTGTGGCCTGCGATGGGTCCAGGGTTTACCCGCCCTATCCCAGAGCCAGCTGAGATGGACACCAGCCTTCCCGCGACCCTAATTAGAAATAAATGTTTCAGAAAATGAAAGGATGAATTTATAGTCCTCATAAATATGGGCCACATAATATTATCACAAGCACAAAACTGAAATTCAGATAACACATGAAAATACATAGATGAGTAAACATTCACTCGATAGATTTTTTTTGTGGGACAAAACAGTCAAAATTCAGCACAATGTAATAGCTTATTTTATGGGTTTTTTTTTTTTTGATAATTTATTAAGGTTGGGGGTTCAAGTCTCCACAAGGTTGCCACTGTCCCCCCAGTGCAGCTAACTGGGTTATCAAAGGCGGGCCATGTCTCTCACTGTCTATGGTGAGAGGCATGTAAAAGAACCATTGCTGACTTTCGTAAAGAGTAGCTGCAAAGCCGTCAGCGTGTTTCTGTCCCTTGTTTAAAGGGTTGTGTCAGGAAGGGCATCCGATGTAAAAACCTCTGCCAAATCAGATGATTCGCTGTGGCGATCCTTGAGAAAAGGGAGGGGCCGAAAGGATAGAAGAAGAAGATTATGTGTAGTAACATAATACAGAAATGAAATGACAACTTCTAGAACAGAATTTTTATCATGTCTTTGAAGTACGCATTGAGTATGATTTAGCATTAAGGACTCGGATCTGTCCCCAGTGCAGCTAAGTTACCAAAGGCCGGCCATGTCTCTCATTGTCTATGGTGGGAGGTTCATGTAAATGAACCATTGCTGACTTTCGACTAGAGTAGGCTGCATAGCTGTCAGCCTGTTTCTGCCCTGCCATGGCCTGGAGAACTGTCCATGGTGCACTCTGCCCTCGCTCAGAGTCGGCTGGGATAGGTGCTAGCCTCCCCGCGACCCCAATTCGGATTAAGCGGTTACAGAAAATGAATGAATAAATAACTCGCATCTGATCTTATGTCACAGGACATTTTTTTCTCTTCATTGAGATAAGAGTGAGTAGAAGGACTATCTCAACGCCGTGTTGACAAGACAACAGCATCTAAATGGCAGCTTTTTCGAAAAGTTCTTCATACATAAAAGGTTTGAATAGGTGCTTTAGTTTATTTCTACTGGCACTGCAATTCACGCCATCACAAGGACAGACCAGACGCTACCTGAAAAACTCACGTTTTATTAAATATTGTCAAACAGGGCTAGGTAATATGCTACCTGTCAAACACACATGGTATAATTTAAAAAAAATAACCATAATAATCAGAGTTGTTTTTCACATGGGTTGCTATGAATATCTAATATTTACACAACATGAATGGAATGTCCTTTTTTTGCTTCCATTTCCTTTACTGCTTCCTTGCTTGTATGATGGCTCTAAGAAATTGTAGAAGAAATACTGAGTGGTGAAATTATCTTTGTTATCTGTTCACTATCCATGTAAAAAATATGAGTTTTGATTAAATATTACCAGACTTAAGCTGGGCTTTCAAAGCTTGGGTATTACAATAAACCAATACGCAACTGTACAGTCAGATGCATTTTAAAGATAAACAGTATCCATGAGCCAATGTGTTTTAGTTCTTTTTTTTCTTTTTTTGGTATAATAGTTCATGCAAAAAGCAATCTGTGTGCACACTGTCTCGCACACTTCATCCCGTAGATCTGCATCACCACAGAGAGAATTCACTTCTCTTCCCTAACACTCAATCATATCCATGATCTCATTTCCCTTTATTCACATTTATTTGTTTGGCCAAAATGACTCACAAAAGAAACAGAACTCAATACAGGCACAACAGTGAGATAAGTGCTGCAAACTAACATTGCATCAGCTAACAAAAAACAAATACTGTATAAGAAAAGCAGAGCGAGTCAGTCCAGCGACACCAAGGGCTTGAGGAAATGGTAGCAGACAAAATCATACACATGTTACTCACATATATAAACATGTACTGTAGTTATATATAATATTCTCAGTGCATGCTGCTTTATTCCTTAAAAAAAAAACAGAGAATCTTGACCTTTTCTTTACATATCCAGGATTATTAAGAAGTTGGGATCAAAGTACATGGTCAGTTATGATACAGAGAAGGTTAAAGGCCCAAAGGTGGGAGCTGCAGGGCTAGGTCTTCATTAGCCAACCTTCTGACTTCTGATCCTTAACCCAGAACCATAATTGTTGAGCCATCACTGCCTAATTCACGGCATAATACACTGAAAACAGAGCTGTGTGTGTGTGTGTGTGTGTGTGTGTGTGTGTGTGTGTGTGTGTGTGTGTGTGTGGAGAAAGTGACTGTGTTGAGCAATATGCTAAAGTAAACACCAAAATAATCATGACACTGAGAGCGAAGCTGGTGAAGAGGAACAAATGGAACAAATTACAGAGTACTTATCACAGGAAGAACTTGGCAGATGCTGAACACACACACACACACACACACACACACACACACACACACACACACACACACACACACACACACACACAAACACTTTCTTTTTTTCACTTGATCATTTTTTCCTCTCCTCCCTCTGGTTATAAGTGGAAAACCTGTGATAAGCTCTTGATTTCAGTAAGGCTCTTATAATGCAGAATATGTTCCAGGAATATATATTTTTCTTTGTAAACTTCAAAAAAAGAAAAAGAAAAGAAAGAACGAAGCTGGACAAAAAAGCAGTGACTGAGAAATCGGGCCTTGGCTCACAGAAAAAGTGGAGAAATGGCCAAGCAAGTGCGTAAAAAATGAGAAATGAGTAGAATGAAAGTGTATAGCAAATGGAAGAGGGTGAGCGTCACCTGTTTACAGCCAACATACTTCCACTTAACTATGTACAAATTATACTCTTAGGAGGAAATAGTTTCCCAAAAAAGGGTTCTCTTTATAGGTAAAGTTTTTAGTGGGTCACATGCTCTCTACTAGGAAAACTATTCTATCTGACTAAACTATCTACGTATCTGCTAGACAGACAGACAGACAGACAGACAGACAGACAGATAGATCGATAGAGGGGCGAGGAGAAAACAGACAGACACATGCTCAGCCTTATGGATGGACAAGCAGAGAGTCAAACAGAAAGGTAGACAGAGAGACAGATAGATAGCTAGAATATGACAAACAGAAAGACATACATACTATGTACAGTATATGGGTGGGGGGAAACAGTGCAGAAGAGTGAGAGACTGACAGTAGATAAACAAATAGAGAAAGAGATATGAACAGACAAACAGACTGACAAGCAGAGAGGGGAGGAGCTTGTATGTGTGCACGTGTGTGTGTGTGTGTGTGTGTGAGAGAGAGAGAGAGAGAGAGAGAGAGAGAGAGAGAGAGTATGTGTATGTGTGTGAGAGAGAGAGAGGTTTAGAGAGGAAGAGTGAGAGAGTGAGAGAGAAAGAGAGATTGAGAGAGAGAGAGAGAGAGAGAGAGTGTGTGTGTATGTGAGAGAGAGAGAGAGAGGGGGGGGGGGGTGAGAGAGGAAGAGTGAGAGAGTGAAAGAGAGACAGGGTGAGAGAGCATGTGATAGAGAGTGAGAGAGAGAGAGAGAGAGAGAGAGAGAGAGAGAGAGAGAGTGTGTGTGTGAGAGAGAGAGAGAAAGAGTGAGTGAGAGAGAAAGAGAGAGAGTGAGAGAGAGAGATAGAGAAAGAGGGAGGGAGTGTGTGGTGTGTGAGTGAGAGAGAGAGAGAGAAAGAGAGAGAGTGAGAGAGAGAGCAAGAGAGAGAGAGAAAGAGAGAAGATAGAGAGAGAGAGAGAGAGAGAGATAGAGAAAGAAGGAGGGAGTGTGTGGTGTGTGTGTGTGTGTGTGTGTGTGAGAGAGGCAGAGAGATAGAGAAAGGGGGAGGGAGTGTGTGGTGTGTGAGTGAGTGAGAGAGAGAGAGAGAGAGAGAGAGAGAGAGAGAGCTGCCTAAACAGAAAAGTCCAATTGTAAAAATTGCACAATTACTCAGCAAACGTGAGTCACACATAGGCACACTCAGTCCTGAGAGGCCAAACCGGCTGAATGTGAGAACCCCATCCTCCCTTCCACCCCCCACCCCACCCGTCCACCGTCCCCCCTACCCTGTTCCCCATAGGCCTATATACTTAACACTTTTCTGATGAGTAGCGTCACAGATGAGCTCAGCAGTTCCCAGTGGTGCGATTAATTCAATCCATCAACACAACACAGTTTCTGAGGAGAACTTGAGGAGGGTCTGATCCCCAGGTCACAGTCCTGTCATGGCTGATCTCATCCTCCTATACAGATTACTGAAGGTAAACACATTTACACTCCCCCAACCCCCAACCCCCCAACCCTTTAAACTCTCTGCTTAGTATTGATTCATTTATCTTCAAGCATACTGAATTAAAATTAATATGAAAGATACGACAGTGAGGAACGTAAACCTGGAGTATGCGTGAGCTTTCGGGATGTCAAGGAATGGACCTTCTCGAACTCGTTTTCCTGTTCACTCTCTCTCACTCTCACACAAAACACAGATATTTAACCTGCAGAGTATTGATCTGAGAGGAAAGTAGAAGTCTGGAAACAACCTCGTGCTGGGTTCACATACAGACAGGAAGAAAAAGTACTGTGCACTAAGGTGTAATGGTGAAGACTGGCACAGAGGGTTACAGCTCAACATGATGAATGAATGTTGCTATTTTATGTTAGAGTCTACTGTTTGAAAAGAAGCTCCAAGAAAAGAATGGGGAGGAAAATGGAGCTGTGGCGTTCGCTAATATTAAGCCTGCTGTCAGAAAGCCATCCAGAACCTTCATGCATTCATTCATTCATTCATTATCCGTAGCACTATCCCAACATCCTATTTGGGTCAGGTGGAAGCTAGCGTCAATCCTGCTGATATCAAGGGAGAAGTGGGGTACACCCTGAACAGGCTGCCAGTCTAGTAGGCCTCCATCAGTCTCGAAGGACTATGGAACTGCACTCTGATATTCTCCAGTGCGCAGAGCCTGCGGAGGAAGTATGGAGGACAGGCTGTTACCCAAGCAGCAAGTCCCCCCCACTCAACGCCACCGTCCAATGGAAGGGCAAAAGCCAATACAACTGGGTTCCAGTGCTGCTGCAGGAGTTACCAGAACGTTGCTGTGAACGAACTGCCTCAGGGGACTCTGACTCCCGATTAGAAACACGCTAACGGCGATGCAGCCGACTCTTGACGAAATTCAGCAATGGTTCTTTTACATGCCTCACACCATAGACAGTGAGAGACATGGCCAGCCTTTGATAACCAAGTTAGCTGCACTGGGGGGGGACAGTGGCAACTTGTTGAGAGTGGGGCTTGAGCCCACAACCTCAGCATCAGTTATCCAGCCAGCATTACCACCAGGCTACTGCTGCCAGTCTACTGCTGGGTTAACACAAACACCAACAATCAACCCCTCACGTTCACACCTCCCAGTTGACCCAATGAACAGGAGGAAACAGGAGTATCCAGAGGAAATCTACATGGCCACGAAGAGAACAAACAAATTCCTGATAGAAAGGCTCCTGTCGGCAACAGGGCTCAGACCCAGTACTTCCTTGTTGTGATGCGAGACCGCTAACCATGGTGCTACCATGAAACCTGGATCAACAATGCCAAACTAGTGTGGGTTCATGTTTACTTTGTTGACATTGCCGAGCTTATTTACTCATAAGTGTTTAAAATAGCAGGTCAACTAAAACATGTGTGGCACTAAAATTTGATGTGTCATCTCTCCTTGGCATGTTACAATAATAAACTGACTAACTTCGTATTTTCAGTATTTTGCCTGCCTTGAAAAAAGGGAATCTGTGGTCTGTCACGGTAAAGTGAAAACAAATAGGATTGTCTTCAAAGCATGATTTCAGTGCTTATATTACACTGTGTGGACAAAATAAGTCGTGCCCACTGATTATTTGTTGGACCGCCTTTAGACTTGATTGCAGCATGTAAACGCCATGGCATTTGACAAACTTATGGAGCATCACAAAGCTCAATTCCATTTAAAGTTGGGTTCATATTTTACCAATTGTCTGAACTGATTGGAAAATCAAACTGCAGGAAGTCTTCCATTTCATAAAGCTTCAGTTGGCTTGAGGTCAGGTCTCTATAGGTAACCTGATCATTCAGGGCATTCAGGTCATCAACCCACTTCGATTTTTTTTGCTATGTAATGTTGCTGAGCCTCGGACTGACCAACTGAATCAAAAATGGCAAAGTAATTATATGCTAAAGTCACACCGACAATATTTTATGGTGTACAAGTTCTTCTTTTGACAGGGCGATGTAATTTGTGGCGTTAATCACATAGAGTGGGTGTTATAACTCATGTAGTATTAACATGATCCAGGTGTACAGTACAGCAGTGTTTTCCCCAGTGAGTCATGGGAGGACTCTTTTTTACTTTCTTATCTTTGCTAAATGGCTTTTCTTGAGTGTTTAACAAAAACCTAGTAAATCAACATCAACATACTGTTGAAAAATTGTTGCCTTACGAGGTTTTACCCAGCAAAATGTAAAATGCGTTTTTATTATTTATCCAAGATATAATCGAATAATTTACTAGGTTTTTGCTGAACACTCATGAAAGGCCATTTAGCAAAGATGAGAAAGTAAAAAAATATTCTTGTGGGACACAAGCACTTAAACCCAATATCTTAAAATTTTGGACTTGCTAGGTTTTTTGCTTAATACTCTCAAGCTTTAGGGTATTTCCAGAGCAATCTGTCCTTTAAACTTGCTAGCTAAACTAATAGGGATTTTCCTTCACTAACGTAGTACGGTATAAAATTGTGGCTATGCTGAAATCCCTGATGCCCATAAACCCTCCACCATTTTTCAACCATTTGACCAGTGTGCCTTATATGCATCCCTTTTACCCCTATTTCACCGGAGCATGGCATGTAATGAGCATGGCGGAAAGACGCGGAACGCAGTCTACGGAAGAGCTTCGGCATTTTTACACAGAAAATGGGTGGAAATCCTATGGAAAATAGGAAATTCTTATACCCCCATTTCACTGGACTATGGCATGCAAGGATTGTGTAGCAGAAAGGCGCAGAATGCAGTCTACAGAAGAGCTTCGGCATTTTTACGGAAAAGTGGAAATTCTTACACTCTTGGAACATTCACACCATGTGCGGAACAGGTACGCCAAAGTACGCCAAAGTGACCCCACGGAACACTCATGAATTTTTTTTTCCGTGAACGTGCCTTTGAACATGTTCAAAATCACATTCACGGAATATTTTGACCTGCCGGAAGCATACGGAAGTGGAGGAAGAATTGAGAAATAACTCCGGAATCACAAGGAATGACACGGAAGATGAGGGAATAATTGCGGAACGTTTGTGGATGACAACATATGTCTGCCGTGCTCCAGTGAAATGGGGGAATTTAGTATTAAGGTTTCTCACCAGCAGACCTGTGTGTGGCGTGTGGGAAGGATGAAAGGCGGGTGTTTAGTAGTAGACTCCAGCAGGAAGGAGACAGACGGATGAAAGAAAGATGGACGGACATGGGAAGGTGTGATTATCTGCTGTATTTTGCAGGCTATGGCAATAAACTGTCTGAAAGGTGAGACGTGGGAGTTTGTCTCACTTGTCTGGACTGATCGGGTTGCATCGAAACAACAGGCAAGCAGCTGCAGGCAGTAACAGTCACAAATCCCTTAATTTACCGAGACGAGACAAATCAATATAACACGCAGACAAAAGGAGCCAGACACTACAAGTGTAACCCTGCATTCCAATTTGACGGTGAAAAGTCACTGACGTCTCTGCATGGAGCTGTCAAGTTTCCAGGACACTAATAAGAAGTGTTTACCCTACTGTATAAAATATTTGATTATTCAGTTTAACCTTCCCATGGTTCATTTAGCTCATTGTTATTGTTTATGCCATTGCATGATTCTTATCCCTCTTGATAAAAGTCCGTCCATCCAACCATTCATTTGCACAACTGGATCTACTAGGTTCAAGGGGAGGCAGAAGCCTATCTCAGGCACTCTGGGCAAAGGCAGGGTATACCCCAAACGGTGCATGGACATTTGCTCACAGATCAATTGCTCACAGGTAGAAATGCTCACAGGACAACTGCTCACAACCTGAATGAAAAAAAAACGGACATTTGCTCACAACATCTTTTTTTTTCTTTGTTCTAATAAATGCATAATACAAAAAGATCACAATGTGTTAGAAAAATTATTTATTTTTATAAATACATAATGCTAAATTAACTCATTATACATTAGGGTTAGGGTTTAGGGTTAGGTTGTGAGCAAATGTCTGTTTTTTTTCATTAATTTTGTGAGCAATTTGTCTTGTGAGTATTTGTCCTGTGAGCAAATGTCCTGGAACCACCCGAAACAGCTCGTCAGTCAAAGTCGTTCACGCCAGCAGAGAAGTTAACACATTTAGGATTTAATCAACTTTTAAGTCTTACAATCAGTGCTAAGATTTAATTGTATGTAATTTGATCACGCTCTATGTACACAATTACTAAAATCATGATTTTTTTTCTAAAAATGTAATATTCTTATGTGTAAATTAAAAATATGTACTCTTAATGTGGCAGACATGTTTCCTTGTTTCAATGTACAAGTGATATTTGACTCATCACAGCAAAGTGGGTATGAGGTCAAAAATGACTATTTTCAAGTAATTGGTGCCATTTTTGCTGAACCTCAGCTTTAAAATGATATAAAATTTTCGAACATAGTTGTCTAATTTTGGAGTAACTAACTAAAACCTGCTTCAGCTTCAACTTCAGAGAAAATCATGTTTAAATTTCAACAAAGTACAGTACAGTACTTAATAATTTCCTGTTTAATCTCCGATTTGCTGTGATGGGTCACATTTTAGCTGTACTTGGCCTGCTTTTGTCTATCAGCAATAAAATGTTTTCTCTGCTTGCAATGTGAAACTACTGAACTAAGTTAATCACGTGTATCAAGAATAAGGTTTATAGGAACCAAAATCATATCTTAAAAAACTATGAAGAGGCACGTTAGGCTTCACTGCAGTAGAACAAGTTTTAGTAAAATGAAGTTAACCGGTTTCACTGCCAGCCGTCAGCACTCAGTCGTGCACTTCCAGAGAAAATAACTGCTAATCTGTGCTTTGTTGATTTCTGGTGCTAATTCGGATTGAAGAGCCAAGAAAGAGAGAGACAGACAATAAGCTGACAAGGAAAGAAATGGAACCGAGAAGCACTACGCCTTAAACATCACAGCTTCTTTTGAGTGTGGCCAGAAAAGAAACGTAACTCTGATGATTCACACACGCTCTTGTGAAAAGCCAGTAATAAATTATCAGCATGTAAAAATCTTTCCCTCCAAACTTTGATAGCAGCTAGCTTTCACGTCATGCCGTTCAAGGGTATTTCCTCTGTTGACAAAGTCCCATTATTTGACCCACGTCGCTCGCAGATTCCAGGAAAACATCATAATCTCCAATCTGCCTCATGCTAAGGCTAGTAGAGCGAAACATCCAGCCGACTGGCAGTACAGCAACATAATGGAGGACAAATTAAACCCAAGATAAATAAGAGACGAAGAAACAAAACGGGTGGAATTGGTTCCTGTTGAAGTGAAAGACTGGGGAAGCAGCATGTTTGGCAGTGTTCAGACAACCACAAAGGGATTGGAATGGAGATTCCGCCAAATATCTCCAGTTTTTGTTCTCGAGGAGAAGAAATGCTCCATCAGGGATTGACTCACAGAATGTTTTTGTGATGTTTTATTAAGCTCTACATCATATTGTATTAAAGAACATGTAAGGAATAAAACACTCATGTACTTCTATAGAAAGATAATAAACAATGGGCCCCGACTCAAACTAGAGGGCCAAAACCACTCTAAACTGATTCATTTCCAATAACATCATGCCCTGTGATTGATTAAATTATTTCTGTGGAACCAACCATTAGTTACAGTTATCACTTAAACTTTCGCCATGATATTTACTCACATATTGTTACAGTGGTACTTTGACTTACGAGTGTCTTTCATAACAAATTTCTCATGATACGAGCTTCAATCCCACCAAAAATCTGCTCCATCCAATGAGCAAAATTTTCGATTTATGAGCTCTGATGGGGAAATGGCTTTTCTGGGCCAATTAGCCTAGTATTCTTCCACGTGTATCGCTCCACACTCCGAGAACACTTTGTGCAGTGCTTCTCAATTATTTTCTGTGATGCCTCCTATAAGAAGAAAAAAAAAAACATTTCATGCCCCCCCAGCACCCCACGTGCAAATATAAATAATGTTTACTGCACTATGTATCGTTTGCTTGGTGCTTGTTCCCTACACCACAGGGAACACAGTGAGAGCACCACTGCCACCTAGTGTAATTGCACGTTCTCTACAGTAGGTGGCAGTGGTTGACAATGGGGGGGGGGGCGCACCCCACTATTTGAGAAGCATTGGCCTTGTGGGATCTCACCACAAGCCTTTCCTCGCTGGCATTCGTAGCGTGCACATGCACAAAATTCTCCTCCTTCTCTGTTGCGCACCACCTCATGCCTGCCCACATGACATCTTCGCACCCACATGACATCTTTGCCGCAGTCAATAATCAGAAGGGTAAGTTGACTTATTGTTTATTCTTGTTTTTTTATTATTTATTATTAATTATTATCAATGTTAATGTACATATTGATTGCTTTTATATGTTTATCTTTAATATAGTTGGTCAAATATATGTGTTTGTGCTAGGTTATATGAGTTTGAAAGGGGGTTGGAACGGATTAATTGGTTTTCTATTATTTTCTATGGGAATTTATGATTGATCTAACAAACATTTTGACTTATGAGCTTGCCCTCGGAATGGATTAATTTCGTAAGTCGAAGTACCACTGTATTATAAAATTTATAAAGCTGCAGAGGTGTAATAATATTGAAAATTGACACAAGTATAAGGGCTTGGGTCCATCAATCACTGATGTGCTTAAACCTGGCAGACTTACGGAAAAGATGGAGCCTATCTCAGCCGTTACTGAGCAAAGGCGGGATACACCTTTATCAGACCACTCAGACCACAGAGCCATTACACACCCAACCACTTACACTCACACCTTGGGGCAATTTGGAACCACCAGTTAACATAGTCTGCATCTCTTTGGATTGTGGAAGGAAATTGGAGTACTGAGAAGAAACCCATGCAAGCACAGGAAGAACATGCAAACTCAACACAGAAACGGCCTCACGACCTAGAGAGGGATGGGCTCCGCCAAGCCAAATCAGCCCAAGTCTCCCCATGAAGGCGCCCCAATGACATCCCTGGATGTTAAGGAAGTGAAGAAAGTACATCATATAGCACTTTCATATTCCTTCAATGAGAACACGATATCTTTATTTACTCGAGAAAAGTAAGCTAAAATGACACTGGGTCAGCAGTAAACATGGGAATTGATAGACTTTCAAAACAAACAGTGCAGCAGCATGAGATAAGTGCAAGAGCTACATGTTGATATTGTAAGTCCCGCATTCACAAGTCCCATTTTCACTTTGCCACTTATGAACATCAAGCTGTGCTGGCTGTGTTACGATTCTTTTACGAACAACCATACCGCCATATTGTCAACTTTTTATTGAGTTATGAAACTTTTTTCTGTTTTTGCTTATTGTTTGGTGAAATAAATGTCAATTTAGTAGGCAAAACAAGAAACCTGAACAAATCATGTTGTATGACATCAATACATTCGCCATGGTAATTTGTGAAAATGTGGTTGCTCGCATGTGTGAAAAATGGGTGCGCGGACATTTGCTCACAGGACAAATGCTCTCAACCTTAACGAAAAACCCGGACATTTGCTCATAATATCTTTTTTCTTTGTTCTAATAAATGCATAATACAAACAGATCACAATGTGTTATAAAAATTCCTTATTCTTATAAATACATAATGCTAAATTAACTCAGTATACATTAGGTTTAGGGTTAGGGTTTAGGGTTATGTTGTGAGTAAATTTCCTTTTTTTTATTAAGGTTGTGAGCATTTGTCCTGTGAGCATTTGTCCTGTGAGCAAATGTCCTGGAACCGAAAAATTGGACATGGCATATGCTGGTATCTAAAACAAAACTGTGTCCGGGTTCCTGAGTGGTGTATCAACAAGGTGCATGACTATTAACCCGGAGAACACAAATTTGGATCCAAGTTGATGATGCAGCCGCCACATGTCCATGGGAGCTAATTTGTCAAGCTCTCACGACAAGAAGGGATATCTTCCACTCCCCTGTCACTCACAGAGATCACAAGTCGATCCATAGGCGTCTGTGAGTTCATTCATATAAAAGGGGTGGATAATGCTCCAAGTGTGTTAGGCCACCTCCGAATTTGCATGCTCAGCAGCTCATAAAGATGCAGGGGGTATGTTGCAGATGGGGTGTGGGCATGCTTATAGCCCTCCCTGGTTGGAGTTCATAATGATGTTTTCTGGTGTATATAAAGTTCTTCAGTTGTTGGACGTTTGTGTCCGGTGGCTCAGCAGTTTGAAACCATCAGAAAAAGGCAGAATAAAAAACAGTTTCATAGGTTCACATCTTGTATTTATGTTTGTGTGTTTCACTGAGAGGTGGTTTCTCTGTCCTGACCCATTTTCTGAGTGAGTGCAAGACAGCATCTTGGTTCTTTCGGGATGACTGCGCTAGAATAATGAAAGTCTCTTTACAGCGGTGAAGATGGAGAAAAGGAGAAAGAGAAAAAAGACTATCGCGATGATCCTATCACTGCTTTTCACTGATCTGAAGCTATGAAGCCTTATGATGGTCAGATAGCAATCAGTCTGCCTCCAGGCAAACACACACACACACACACACACACACACACACACACACACACACACACACACACACACACACACACTGCCATGAACCCTCATGATTTCAGCCATATCTACCTCATCAGCTCAGTGCACTGCCCTGCCGGAGCCCAGGGGCAAACCCATAACATATTTTGTGTGTGTGTGTGTGTGTGTGTGTGTGTGTGTGTGTATGTGTGTGAACCTGAACCCAAGCTCATTAAGCCAGATTTTCTCTGATAAATATTTGGTCTCTCTCTCTCTCTCTCTCTCTCTCTCTCTCTCTGTCTCTCTCACTCTCACTCTGTGTCGTGGTGACCATCTGTGTCTCTCTCGCATCTCTATATCACTTTAAAATTTGGATTTACATTCACATGAATATCAGCACTAAGTTTATATTAGTATTTAAGTTTTGTGGATTTTTGGGCCTTAAGGTTAAGCTTTGTAGAAACCAACTACATTCCACCACATTAAAAAAGTCATAATAATAAAGATATAAAAAGAACAAAAAAAGAAGATGATGAAAAATTAGGAGGAGGAGAGGAAGACAAATAAGAAAGGAGGAGAAGGTGGAGAAGAAAAAGAAAAGGAGGAAAACAAAGAGGAGAAGGAGAAACGGAAGAATAAAAGAACAAGAAGAGGAAAAAGAAGAAGAGGAGGAGGAAGATGGAGGGGAAAAGATGAGCATATTAAATTTGAAAGAGGAATCTAAAGTAGAATTGTTGAAACCTTTCTGATAGAATAAAAACATGAAACTGTGTGTAAGTTCATTCATTCGTTTTCTGTACAACTTAATCCTAATTAGGGTCGTGGGTAGACTAGCGTCCCTCTCAGCCGTCTCTGGGGGAGAGCAGAGCACACCCTGGACAGCTTGTCAGGCACTGTGTGTAAGTATTTGAGTAAAATCAGATATTGTTTAGCCACAGTAGTTTAATCTCACTTGAGCCTGAGGTGGCTCCACTGCAGACCTTTATTCAGCCATGTCACAGGCAATTGTTTGCTTTTCCTCTCTCTCTCTCTCTCTCTCTCTCTCGCTCTCTCTCTCTCTCTCTCTCTCTCTCTCGCTCACACACACACACACACACACACACACACACACACCACTATCAAAAAATTCCGCCTGATAAATCCATCCCTCGCTCTGCCACAGCCAAGAGCCTCCTTTTGATGTTTGCCTTTCGCTCAACTGATTAGACAAAGACGGCCTGTGAGAGAGATTACAGTTCCACCAGGCATTGTTTATTTTCAGCTGTTGATAAGAGTTCATGCTGCGCCTCTCCTTGCTATGCTGTCACTAGGAGTAATTTCACTTGTTTGTTAAAAAAAAAAAGATACTAAATGCTTGTTTTTGCAACTGCAGAAGGAGAAATGACACCGGCAGGAAAGACCTGAAAACTTCCAGCAAATTCACAGTGCATGGAAAGGATGATGTTGAAAAGTGAACAGATACAGAACGGGAACCACAGTGCTAACTGTCAGGGAGTTTAGCCAGTGTTCTCACTGGAACATCACCCATATGTCCCCAACAGCATCAATAAAATGCTTTTTAAAAAGTAAAACTCATTGAGAAGATTTTGACGAATGTGTAGTGGCGGACGATGCCCAAAAAAATAGAAACAGTCATAACTAAAGTCAAACTAAAACTGTTATTATTAGCCTAATAAGAAATCTGACAGAGTGTAGTGACACTAACCACATACGCTGATCAGTCATAACATTAACTACATTCTGACCATTGGCATGTAAAGTGAATAATGTCTATTATCTCATTACTATGGTACTTGCCAAGGAATGGAATGTATTACTGTACGCAAAATGTAAACAGTTAGTTGTCAAACTTGATGACTTGGAACATGAAAAAATGAGTAACGTTAAAGTTGGCAGTGACATTACCAAGAGTCAAACGGTGATGGTTAAAATACTGAGACTGTTTCTCTCCGAAACGGAAAATTAGTTATTTCCCTTAGCCTCTTTTTCAGGCACCTGTGCAGGTCCCACTGAGAGCTCGAGTTTCAGAACCTGCTCACTTACCTTCCCTTCCTCCACATTAGTGGCTGAAGTGCACCCAACCCCCTAATGCTCTCTGATCACCCTCAATGTGTGTGTGTGTGTGTGTGTGTGTGTGTGTGTGTGCGCGTGCTCACTTTGGATGGGCTAAATGTGGAGGAAATAATTTCCAAAACAGGATTAATGTACTATGTCAAAATATAATAATAATAATAATAATAATAATAATAATAATAATAATAAACTGAAGCAGAAGTAAAACTCTATCAGATTTTTGTTCCCATAAAAAATATCAGATTTTTCTTAAAAACTGACAAACTTGGCTCAGCAGGCTTTGCAAGGGAACTCCTCACTTGCTGTAGGATAATAATGATAATAATAATAATAATAATAATAATAATAATAATAATAATAATAATAATAATAATAAAAATAATACTGCCGCTCATAACTTCCTGGCTTTGTGGCTTTTTATTGATGGTTAAAATTGAAAATCAGTTAAAATTACTTAATTGGTTGCCATAAAACAGTTTTTGTTTAGCTTTATAAAGATAACTTGAAAATACACTCAGCCCTCTACTTACAAAAACCTCTGAATACAAAAAATCCAGGTTACGAAAAACATTTTCCTAAATTTTCTCCCTCTGTATACGAAACAACCTCTTCTTACGAAAAGCGCCAAATGCGCCATTCAAAAATTCAAACAATGCACAAGTTGCTCTCTCATTGGCTGTCTCCCAACATCCCGTCCCGTTGGCCTCCCATTGGCCAGGAGGGAGATGAACTGTGCCCATACTTCCTGTACCCATACTTCCTGTACCCATACTTCCTGTTTGTCACACGCGTGAAGGAGAGTTGAACAGGACAGCTGGCTCGTGAGGTTTTTTGAGAGTGATCATTGCAGTGTTATATTTCGTTATCCATCACAGACCCCAGTGATTCCCGGTGACACCAAAAAGAAGAAGCGGACTCCATTATCAATCAAAGTGAAGCAGGAGATAATAAAAAAAATACGAAAGTCGGATGCGGTTGAGCGAAATCGCAAAGGAGTACTGTGCGGCCGAATCCCCTCTACAATCGGGACGATATTGAAGCAGAAGGAGACCTTAAAAGCGGAGATACAGTGACGGAGGCGATTATTTCGGAAAAAGCAACCGCCATATTTAAGGACCTCTTGAAGGAGGTTGGGGGTGGGGGTGAGGGTTCTTCAGACCAGCAAGCCCCGGACTTTAAAGTGTCACATGGGTGGTTCGAGAGATTAAAAAAAAAGGTAAATAATTTTCTTTTACTTTTAACACATATTTCATCCAAAATTGGTGTACTTTTATCATTTTTAAAGGGTTAATGGGGTAGTCTTGAGAGCCTTGGAACGAATCATGCGTTTTACATGTAAAATACACCTCTACTTACGAAACCCATGTTACGGAAAAGGCGCTGGAACGGCTTACTTTCGTAAGTAGAGGGCCAACTGTAACTATGTGGCCTGTAGTAGATAACTTCCCCTGCTAGCTCGATGGATAAGTAGTATAAATGGCTGGATGAATGGATGGCTGGATGGATGGATGGATGGATGAGTTACCTTCTGGAATGCTAAATTCACTGTGGCTCATTTGGTAAATTAGTCACAAAACTCATGAAATTTTAATCAATTTAGTCTTTAATTCAGTCTAACCAATGGTGTTAAAATTTTTAGAGCTAAAAACTCAGGGTACAGCTATTCATATCCAAATATGCAATATGAACAGCCTCATCTTATAATGTGCAAAACTTTAGGAACCCCCCCCCCCCACACACACACACACACACACACACACACATGTCACCTGGAGGAAAGCTGAAGCCAAGCAGCTGAAAGTGATGTCATCATCTGAATGAGGTGAAAATGGCACACAAGTACAACACCTTCGGTTTCACCCCTCCATCTGCTCCCTTCCTCTCTTACTCTGTTACAGCTCTTTTTTCACTCTAATGTGTTTCTCCTTCCAATCTTTATGTCTTTCTGTCTCCATCTGGTATGTTAATTAAAGTGAGCGCCACTGTGATCTTGTGCTAACCCACTAGTTCGTTTCTTATACTCTCCTGCTCTAATACGTACTCACCTACCTTATCTCTGTCTTCTGCCATAGAATGGATGCTTTGTTCTTTCACGATTAGCTTTCCTTCCCATTTAACTGAATTTCATACACCCACAGACACATGCGTGCACAAATGCAGGCCAAATAACAAACCTGACTATATTACCGCACTACTACATACAAAAGCCAGAACTCAGAGACATTAGACCGCACATTTATTCCAAAAAGCATCATGATGGAGGAAACAGAAGGAAGAAGGTTGGAAACACACTTTATGCTCCTTAGATAACAGACTGAGAGACTCTTTCTTCCTAAAAAAAAAAAGAACAAACCTCTAGATTCTCCATTCCTGCCAACACAGATTCCAAAACCCAATGACAAAGTTATCAAGTTTCTCAGAACGTCTCTCTGTCAGTCCTCTGGACCCTGAGAGAAAAAGCAAGCCGAGGGGGGGTGTCGATCTAAATAATTAATTTATTCATCACTAAGCTGTTTGATCCTAATTAGGGTTGCAGGTTGGTAGGGTACAGCCTGAATAGTTTGCCAGACCATAATAGTGCAATACACGTACAATCATTCAAACTCACATTCACACCTAGGGGTGATTTGGAAAAGCTAATTGGGTTATTGTGCATGTTTTCAGACTGTAGAGGGAAACTGGATAACATGGATAAAACCCATACAAGCACGGAGAGAACATGAAAAGTCCAAACAAGAGTTCCCTGAGCCCAGGAATTGAACCCAGGACCTTCTTGCTGTGAGGTGGACGTACTAGTTATTATGCCACTGTGCCACAATTTAAATCTACGAGTATCTACATTGTATATCATCAGCATTACATAAAATGTTATGTATAAACTTTCATGAAATTTTCCCCAAAGGCGGGGCTCTGGACAAGGAAGAAGCCATTCGATTTTGGAGACGATCAAATTCTTGATAACTTGGTTCCTATGGGAAATCACTGACCTTGGTGGAGGTTTGTTTGCTCTGAGCACCTTTGTTTTAATATAACATTATATTACAAAACATAAATCATATATGTCAGATGTGGCGACCCCTGAAGGGAAAAGCCGAAAGGAAAAGAAGAAGAAAATATAATGCATGTCATATGATAATACTGTGTACCATTCACAAACATTATATTGAGTGTTTACACTTCTTTCTCAGTGTTTAGTAATACAGTGATACCTCAGCTCACGAACATAATTGGTTCCCAGAAAGTGTGTGTGAGGCGAAAAGTTCGTCTTCCGAACATTTATTTCCCATAAGAAACCATTAAAATGAGAATAATCCGTTCCCAGGTCCCCATAAAACATAATTTTCTACTAAATAAGCCTTAAAACTACACAAAAATATACCTTATTTTATGTATAATAAATGTGCTATTGTATTGTAATTAAAGAAATAAACTGTACTGTATAATAAAGTCGTTTTATTTACCTTTGTGATGGTAGTTGATGGCTTGATGGAATGGAGTGGGAGGAGGAGGGAGGGAGGGACTTACTGTTTGGAAGGAGTGTTTGGAAACGCCTACTGTTTGGAAACACCCTTAGCCACACACGCACCCTTAATAGCTTCCTTGTTCTTAAGGATGGTGGTAGACTTAGCGTACTGGTACTGGGACGCTGAGTCACACAAACGCACACCTCGTTCGTGTTTTTCAATGATCTCCGCCTGTGGTGGGGTCTTTTTCGGTCCCATAATAGCAAAAGTACACTCAATATGGTCCAAAATGTCAAGCAAACACAAACCACTTCCGCACTCAAAGAAAGGGGGTGACGAACTGTGACGCCGTGAGCGTGCGTCAGTTTCTCGTGGCCGCCACCGTGGCGCTGTTCGACCGCGTGGTTTGATTCGTCCGCCGAAAACTAGTTCGTCAGCAGAGACAATATGCTCGCAAATTTAATGTTCTTGAGGCGAAAAGTTCGTGAGCTTAAGCGTTCGTCAGCGGAGGTTTTACTGTAATTTGATGTGAGTAGACTTTCTAATTTTTATCCATTGACATTACTCTCAAAGTACAACAGTGTTCTCTAGTTCTGAAAAACATTTTTCTATTTTATTGTTCACAGACAGTGATTCCTGGAAGTGTTCCTGAGCCCATGCAGTGATTCCCATGACAGAATCATGCCTATTTTTAATGGATTGCCGCCTGGGAGCCTGAAGATCACAGACATCCAGTATTGATTTTTGGCAATGTCCCTGGTGCAGAGATTGCTCCAGATTTGCGGAATCTTTTGATAATTTTATGTACTGTAGATGATATTCAAGGCTTTCAAATTTTTATATTATGGAAAATTATTCTGGATGTGTTCATCTTTTAAGATGCCTTTTTTGCTGATTGGTGAACCGCTGCTCAGACCTGTTGCCAATTAACCAAATTACAGGGATCCCTCGATGCTTCGCACTTCATTTCATGCAGCTTCAGTGCATTGCTTTTTTCTTTAAATATTCATAAAATTAAAAAATAAGGAAATTAAGGAAAAATAAGGAAAAGGTTAAGGAAAATGGCACAAAACAAGGCCAATTATGCCAAAAAAACCCAAAAAACAAAAAACAACCCAAAACCCCCCATCAAAACTACTTACATTTTTAAGTGAGCTGCGCATCTGAGTGCATGCACACGCGTCTGTATGTGTGTGTATTTATATTTTATTTACATCTTATGCATTATTTTTGAATGTTTAATTGTTATTATAAGCATTTGTGGTGTTGAATATGTATTTATTGATATTATATACACGTATACGTCAGTCAGAGGGGGTTGATCCTACGTCGCGGAATTCGGCGGTCGCAAGGGGTGGGGGGGTGGGGTCTCGGTCCCAATTAACTGCAGAAAGTGAGGGATCCCTGTAGTTGCAAAATATTCGCTAAGCTGTTTCCTTTTTAGTACCACTTACATTTCCTCTCCCAACTTACCAATTTTACACTGGGTTCAATGTTGACCCCCCCCATACTCTTCCTCTCAATGATCTACTCACTGTCCCTCACACCAGACACACAGACCAAACTCCACAAAGAAACGCCTTCACTGAGCCCGGGACTCAAACCCACGAACTTTTTTGCTATGAAGCGGAATTGCTAACCACAAACTTGTGTCAAGTCTAGATTATGAATTTGAATATTAAATATGCTGTAAAAACTTTGGTTATATGACTCTTTCATACCAGTAGGACAATTTAATACATCATAATACATAAACTGGTTAAAACGCAGGCGAGTTCCTTAAAGACTTGTAGGTACAGTGTTAGAGTACCAACGTCCTTCAAGGAACATGTACAGTAGTTAACAATCAGTGGTTTTCTCATCATAGGAACTTTATCGGTTCAGAATGACTGATGAAGGAAGTAGCATGTCCTGACATTATTCTGAGCAGTACAGAAGGCCGCCTTCTGTCAACCTGAGTAATTAGGCCTCTAGGAATCATATGTAGGAGCAGGACATACACACGCTCACTGCCAGGTGTTAAGTTTCACTTAATTGCACAGCAAAGTGGAATAGACTGGAGGAGAGCCAGAGACCTGTATATTCAGTCTCACACAGCTGGGCCTTGCTCTCCATTATTATGAAAAAAGCATGGCTTATGGGGGGGCCAGAAAGACAGGAAACCATTCATTTAAGTGGTGCAATAAAAAATGAAAACGAATGTGTGCAATTGTGGAAGTGATGTGTGGCAGAGTGTGCATGTGTGCCAGTGAGTGGGAGAGGGCAGGGCTTATGAAGTCTTTTCTCACAAGGATGTTAGTTTAGTGCGGATGTGGGGGCAAACTGTGACACCTTGCAGCTGCTGTGTATATGTGTGAGCGTGAGAGAGAGAGAGAGAGAGAGAGAGAGAGAGCGAGAGAGTTGTGTGTGAAGTATGGGGGTGTTTGCTTCACTATGTGAGGTATGTTGAAGATATCGCTAACCTGTCTTCCACAGCTTAAAATTTCATTTGATCCTTTTCAAGCCTCATCTTGCAATGATGTTAACCAATACAGGCAGAGTTTCCCTGCTCTTCCTTTTCTACTTCCTGTTTCCTGTTCTCCTTCTGCTTAATCACATGCCCATTAAGTCCAAGGAAAGCTAGCAATCAGGGATAAAACAACAACATCTTGTAGAAGCATCAAACCAGTGGATAACAGACCACGCGCGTGTGTGTGTGTGTGTGTGTGTGTGTGTGTGTGTGTGTGTGTGTGTGTGTGTGTGTGTGTGTGTTCATTCCTTAATGAGATAAAAAGGACATAGACAACATGAAAATGTACACATTTTATGATGATGATGACATGGATGATGATGATGATGATGCAATCCAACAGAACTAAAAACTTTGAATCTAACTAATAAAGCAGCCTGTGACTTGAACTGTGTATGAGTTCATTGTTTTTGTAGAGTACCAAGCAGTCAGTTCTGCATTCCGGTTCAGCATAGTTATGTGAGGAGTTCTGAAGACAAATAGACATCACCGTTCAACATGATAAATAACCTTCAACCTCAATACACCATGCAAACTAATCTCCCTTGCTCAGTACACCGTGTTAAATTCATTTTCTGAACCGCTTTATCCTAAATAGGATCGCAGGTAGGCTGGTGCCCATCTCAGCCAACTTAGGGCAAGGGCACGGTACACCCTGGACAGCTTGCCAGGCCATCACAGGGCCACACTCACACCTGGGCTGATATGGAACATCCAATTAACTTACTGTGCATGTTTTTGGACTGTTGAAGGAAACTGGAGCACCTGGAAGAAACCCAAGCAAGCACGAGAAGAACATGCAAACTCTACACAGAAACGCCCCAAGCTGGGAATCGAACCAAAATAAACAGTCATAAATTACTGCTGCTGGTCCAAGCTGCTATAACACAGCATAACAATACGACTCCTTCACACAGTGTCCTCATCTCTCTTTCGTTCAGTTTCAGGTGTAATCAAGAGTATACGGGTAGAGGTCTTCTCATAATCACGAATCACTCGGTCACCTCTGTAATGAATCCATCTAGAGCTTGTTCCAAGACAAACAAAAGCAGAGACACATCAAACTTCATACAAAGTTCAGTTAACTGAGCCCAAAGTGCTCTCTACAAATTCCTCCCAATCCTGAGGGCAAAGGGTGCTGGAGGTTTTAAGCACAGAGGTCACAAAAGGCAAGACAACGCATCCAGTCTAATAATGGTTAGTGGTAGACACAGGAGGGAGGGGGGGGGTGAGAAAGAGAGCAAGAGAGGGAGAAAGAGAGTAAAAGAGCATGACTGAGTGAGCGAGAGAGAGAGAGCGAGAGAGTCGTAAGTCATGCCGTGATTCATGTGAACATGTCGAGAACTGCTAATTTATAAAGTTTTCACTAATCCATAAGGAGTTGGACATGAATAAAGTATCACTGGAGGAAATATAATTAATAAAATATTGTTATTTCATAATGAGAACTATACTAACTCAGTAATCATCACTATATAATCAATACTGAATCAGCATTTTAAATGATCAGATCAAAATACATTGGAAATTAATTAAATCCTGCTTGCAGTATATCTCTGTAGCACAAGGCTGATTAGGTCATGGGTTCAAGTGCATTAGTGAGCGGATCGGCCCTGGAGACGACGGGTAACACAATAGGCTCTTCTAGGCTTTCGGCCTTGGCTTTGGAGGCATTAAATCAGCACAGCACTGAACTGTTTACCTCCTGAAGGATCTGCTGCATCTGTTCCTAAAGGCCAGTGGCGCCTGGACTCACGAAATCCGACTCTGGGTTGATGAGGTACACAGGGTACCACAGAAGTACAATATGTGTGTGTGTGTGTGTGTGTGTGTGTGTGTGTGTGTGTGTGTGTGTGTGTGTGTGTGTGTGTGTGCCTATCCAAATGGTCACATCTGTGTTTGTTTCACAGGTAGGTGGCATTAATGCAAAAGCACCAACTAACTTTCCCACAAGTCTTTGATTGACTGGAAGTTCTGGTCTTCAGCTCATTTTTAATTCCAGTTTAAACTTTATCTTCATTTCGGTTTCCACCCTGACCATCAGCTCCTCCCTCTTTTAGTTTCTTACTTATTTACTCACTGTCTCAAGCATTTTCTGAACCTCCTAATCCTACAATGGTCATAGGAAAACTAACACTGGTTGAAGACTCGGTTCACACTTGACAGAACGTGAGATCATCGCAGGGCAACAAACATAACTATTCACACTCCCACATAGAACAGTCAATTAGTCTAATTTTCTCAACTTTGTACAAAAATGTGGTACAAAACCAGAATACCAAAAGGAAACCAACGCAAGCACAGAGAGAACATGCAAACTCTACACAGAAGCACCTGAGCATGGACATTAAACCCACAACCTTCATGCTGTGAACCAGATGTGCTAACTACTACACACCATGCTGCTCCTATTTTAAATTTTATTAAGTATTCTGGCTAACATTGTCAAGCTAGCAACCACAAAAGCAAACAAGGCTAGTGATAACTTGGCTTTGGTTCACCACGGAGCAGAATTTCACCTTTACATCACAAGCAGCATGTCTCAGAGTTCACTATAAGAATCTGTGCTTTTTGCATACAACGTTCCTATGGTAATTCTCTATCGGTACACACTTTGGGAATGCGACTCGGGTAAATGTAGCAATTAATTACACTATTATTGCAGGGAGTGACAAGAGGAGAAATGTAATGAACACATCCCAAAACCTATAGTGGAAAGAGGAGGAAACCATGTAAAACCACACATAATACTGTATAAACCTCAGCCACACAATCACAGCCCAACGTGTCAAGAACAAACAGTTTCACATGACGTGCAAGTGTGGTCCGGGTCATCAGCCCCAAGAGGAAGGAAATCGCTTGCGGCTTGCAATCTGTCCGTTTTGCGAGACAATGCTACGGAAAACGTCAAACTACAACAACATGAACTGAGACTACTGTGACGAACTGATTTAATGGAATTTGGGCCTTCAGAGAATTTCACAACATCCCAGCAGTGTTCAGTCATGAGAGGTCACTGGCCTCCTTAGGGAGACTATTGTGTTTAACCTTAACCCCAGTTGCCAGGCGTCCTGAAGCAGATTTAGTATACGCGAATGGAAGACTTGATTTGGAAAGGAAATACCCAGCTACAAAAGGTCTCAAAGGAACAGTTCAGCCACAGATGAAATTTTACCATTGCCACTGATACTATACTTAATCTACCAAGATATGTTTGCTGTCCAACATTTGCTTCACTACAGTTGCACTTGAGCTACAATTCGAAAGTGGCAAGCAAGTAAATGAAGCTTATAAGCACACATTACACATTCGCCATGCCTTCAATACCCATAATATTTAACAATACAGTAGAAACTTACCTTCAGGCAACAGGTAGCATCTCCTACCTGGGGTTGATGCCTGTTCTAAGTGAAAGTGAATTGAAAGGATAACAAAACAAAAGCTAATTCACTTACATGTAAATTTTAAAAAGTCCAAATAGGATATAACCACATTTTTGCAAAAGCTTAAGACAGTCATTTCATAATAGAGTCATGTGATAATTAAGTATTTTGATTGGTTGAAAGGAAACAGCTTGTTTACACTGTTACTTGGTAACATAAATATGTTTGTACCCAAAATATGACTTAACCTCCTTTTAGCTCTGACTCCTTCAATTAAGTATTCAGGAAGAAAGTGATCCTGATATCCAAGATGGCCACTTCTGCCCAAACTAAACTAACCGGTGGACACATCTTGGCTTAATAAGAAGAATTATTGATACATTAAGAATTTGAGCATTTTTTTAAATACAGAAAAAAATATATATTTTTTAAAACACATAAACAAAGTCTTTCAAATTGTTTGATGCCCAATAAGGTGAGAATAAGTCCAGGTAAATGTCAAATCTCAAAGTGACCCACCCAAGACCCTCGAACTCAACACTTTACCAGATACTTTTACAGAGGGGACTCCAACTTGCTCACAAGTGGGAGTTCATTTTGTATTGTCCTTAAAAAAAACTTAATGGACTGGATGGCAAGGACAAATAAGAAATCCTTAAAAAAGTAAATAAGGAAGCAAACCTGTGCTTAGGGGCAGGGATCAACTAATCAAGAAATAAAAACATACTTTAGCTAGATTTATTTAAAAAAGACGTCATTTTTACTGACACTACTGATATGTGATTTTGCAGTTGATACAGAATATAAAAGCCACACTTTACCAATCATATTCTGGTATAGCCTATGTAATGCAAATGCGGATATTTAAACGGGGACACATGTACTGCTACAGCATGCTGAGGATAATGTTAGCAGTAAAATTATCCTATAGTCAGTTCATGATATTGAAGTACAGCATAAATCATGAGGGGGGCCTTAGATATAATTTCCGCCATGGGTCCTTCAAGAATCCCGAGTCCCGCCTCTGTCTCCCACAGCTTCACAGTGAGGAAGTTTTTCCTTACCACCATCTTGCTTATTAGGGTTATATTGGAGTAATAGGAAATGTTTAAATTCCTTTATACATTGCAGGCCCCCACTTTCACTGTTTTACTGTTTTGCAACAATGTCAATTGTAAAAAAGTGCTGAATGAATAAAACTGAACTGAACTGAACAGTGGTGAGTGGCTAAATACAGGGATCCCTCACTTTCTGCAGTTAATTGGGACCGAGATCCCCACGCGACCATTGAAATCCGCGAAGTATGATCCCTCCCCCGACTGATGTATACGTACATGTATATGTGTATATAATATCAATAAATACATATCCAATGCTATGAATGCTTATAATAACTATTAAACATTAAATAAATAACATAAGATGTAAATACAAATATAAATACACACACATACAGATGGTATTGCACGAGAAGAAGACAGCACACATACATACGCACACGCGCAGATGAGCATGCACACACAGATGCAATAATGCAGTATGTAGTTTTAATGGGAGATTTTGGGTTGTTTTTTGTTTTGTGTTTGTTTAGGGTTTTTTTTTGTATAACTGGCCTTGTTTTTGTGGAATTTTCCTTAACTTTTTTCCCTATTCTTCCTTAATTTCCTTATTTTTTAATTCAATGAATATTTATTTATTTATTTTTAAAAACCATAATGCACTGAAGCTGCATGAATTGAAGCGCGAAGTAGCGAGGGATGCCTGTATATGCTTGTGTAAGAAAGCTTCCATTTTATATTTCCATGAGTACATGATAGACAAATATGAAATGTCTCTGGATATGCCTGTATATCAAGAGTCAGAATCAGAATGTACAGTAATTGGCCTGGAGACACAGAAATACAAATACCAAAGGCTTAGCATATCCTGGGTGGTACAGTCTGATCTGTCACTGAATGCAGACAAAACTCACATGGGGAACAGCCCTGGCATGCCATAATCCTAACTACAGAACAATCCATCTAAATAGATTTAGTCTATACCTGAACAGTGCAATCTGGTTGGTCGGCTATCTCAAGAGTAAAAATTATTATTCAGAGTAAATATTGCTGTATAAAAATAACAGACATTCATATTCCTTCATGGTCACTTTGAACTGAAGTTATTACACCTCTCACTCCAACACTTGTGTTTTCTACTAAAACATCTTCAGGGAACGCTGTTAAAACCTATTAGACAATGATATAAATGGCAATAGAGCCTTATATGAAAGACATGGGGGGAGTTCAGCCTTTTAGTTGAGGTGATGATAGCTCTAATGTGTTTATCACTGTTGAAACTGTGCCTAAAAATATTATTAATAGTTACTGTGCCTGTCATTTCCAGGCATGGGATGGATTCTATGTAAAGATGCGTCACTTCTAAATTCTTTATTCCCAATGAAGGAGTGATGTCATTGCTCACCAGTCCCACTTAAAGAGGAATGGATTCTGTTCCCATTAAGCCTATTATATTTTATGGGACTTTCTTAGTAAAGTTTTTTTTTTTTTTATTGAATCTTATTATTATAACTTTAAAACTGTACATCTCACATGTTATATCTTGGAACTTGTTTTGAACTGGCTTGGTAACAGGAAGACCTCTCTCGTGTCTCCCAGTCTGCCAATATTATTTAATGTTAAAATCCAGCTATCAGTGTTTTTCACAGAATAAACACTCCACAATCATGCATCAGAGTAATGAAAAGAGATAGATAGCTGTTTAAACTATGATAAACCTCTTTAGATATGCACTAAGTAAACTGAGAGCTGGCCTTTGTTCAAGTGTTTGCCTCAATTACTCAGTGATTTGCAGGCCTTGTGATACACAGCAAGGGAAACCATAGGCCTGTTGCCAAGCTACAATCACAAACACACAGCAGTAGTATCACAGGACAAGGAAAACACATTCTTTCCATTGCCAACCAAAACCAAAGACAAATCACATTAAAGGGTTTTCTAGAGTCATACCAATGAGTCATGGTATAGACCCCGCAAACTGGTGGAGAACTGCTGATTCATAAAAAGCCACGCTAATCCAAAAAAGAGACCAACATCTCATTCAATAAAATAGAACTGTGAGAGATACCATAAATGAAATAGTGCTGTAGCAGTACAACAACGAAGCTGTACCGAACTGATCTGCATGAAGCTCTCTCATTCACTTATTTGATGAATCTCAAAGGTGGGGTACACCCCGTACAGCACTCCAGACCATCGCAAGGCCAATACAAGCATAACTTGCACAACACTTGCACCTAGAGGCAATTTGGAAGAGATAATTAGTCTAACGGATATGTCTTCGTACATCAGTACATTGTATATCACTACATGCAAGCATGGGGAGAACATACAACCTCCATACAAAAACACCCGAGCCCAGGAATTGAACCCAGGACCTTCTTGCTCCAAAGCAGACATGCTAACCATTATGCCAACATTACCTGAAGCTGTCTAGCTTTTATAAAAAGCATAGTAGGTTTTTATAGCCCATTCAAATATACATCAAAGATGATTTCATTAAAATTGCCAGAAAAAACTAAAATATTAGCATTCTGAGCTATACTAATCTGCACAGCTAACAAATAGCAGCTTTAACTAGTTACTACTGAATGTCTTCTGAGATTTTTTTTTTAATCTGTTGTATTCTAGACTCCATCCATCATCAGTGACTTGATCTAAAACTGAGTTGTGAGGTGGATTGAGTGAAATCCACCAGTGCATCGCAAGCCATCAGGCACACAGTTAGTTAGAGTCAGGGACAATCTAGTGTCCCTGATCCATTCACTGACAAGTATTTGGGAGGAAACCAATGTGGATACAGGAAAACTTGGAATGATGCATAGACAGTAACTGGAGCAGAGAGCAGTGGTGGCCTGGTGGTAAGGTGCTGGATTACTGATCCCATGTTTGGGGGTTCAGGTCCCACTGTTACCATTGTGCCTTCTCTCCTCTCAGTGCAGCTAACTGGGTCAAAGGTCAGCCATATCTCTCACTGTATATATGGTGAGAGGCATGGAAAAGAACCATTATTGACTTTCGTAAAGTAGGCCATCGGGTTGCTGTCAGCTTTCATCACTCTCTCATGGAAGGTACTCAATCAACATCATGTACAGCTGTGCCTCAAGTGTCACCATGCCCAGGAAGTGTGGAATATATTACACAGACATCTTGCATACATGTACAAAGTTCTGTACATGGAGGTGATACGAGTTCAGATTAGGAATACAGTAGGCCCTTGACTATTTGCGGTTTTGCACTCACGGCTTTGCATATTCGCGGATTGCAGAGCAACTGTCATGTGATTCAAATTCAACCAATGGCTGTCCTCCTTCCTGCTGATTGGTTGAGATGATGTAAACGTCCTTTTTTCCTCATTCGCGCACAAGTTGTCAATGAGACTTTTTTAGTGTGTTTAAATTACCAGTTAAGCTCTATAATGCCACTCAAATATCGGCTAAGCACCAGAAAAACGTAATGACGTTGGATGTCTCTTCTGGAGAAATAAGGCTTTCTCTGGAAGCAATGACAGTTTCCTCTGAAGTGCCTGAGGAGGAATAATCATCTGAACTGTTGTAAAACACTCCACTATTAAAGTCTTTTTCAATTATTATTCCAGTACAGTACCTAAGTTAATATTTAGAATGTTTGTGTGTGTGATTTTATGTACTGTGGTGTAGCATGTTTCTCATTTTGTTTAATTTATCCAATTTATTACATTTCTTGTTCTTTTATGTCCTTTTTGTTATGGCCTGTGTTTTTGGGGGACTTTGATTTTGGCGGCTGGGCCTCGAACTGTCTGTTTTCTCTCTGGTTCGGCTGAGGGGCGTGGCTGAGCCGCTCAGTGGCTCACACCTGAATTCACTATTCTCATCTACTCCCAATAATCAAAAGCACGCTCTCCTCTGCACCAGAGGATTAACTCACATCACATCACTGCTTCTTTGTGATGTCTTCTTCTTCTTCTCTCAGCCTGTCGTGCCACTGCTAGCAGATGGCCTCCACATACATTTCCAATTTTGGCAATCTTGTGCCAACTGCATCCATCTACTTCTGGCATTGTGCTTGATTTCGTCTCTCCATCAACACTTTGGTCTGCCTCTCCATTGTATTGCAACGCTCTCTAACTGTCTCAGTCTAAAACTCTTTTTTACCCACTCCGGCTGAGGGGCGTGACTGAGCTGCTCGGACTGAATGCAGTTCATACCTGAATTCAGTCATCTCATACCTTTTTTGAAGGCATTTTTGAAAACCACAGTGCTGTATGTTTCAAGGAAAATACATTCAATGGTGTTCCTATATATATATATATATATATATATATATATATATATATATATATATATATATATATATATATACATACATACAGTGGTATGAAAAAGTATCTGAACCTTTTGGAATTTCTCACATTTCTACATAAAATCACCATCAAATGTGATCTGATCTTTGTCAAAATCACACAGATGAAAAAAACAGTGTCTGCTTTAACTGAAACCACCCAAACATTTATAGGTTTTCATATTTTAATGAGAATAGCATGCAAACAATGACAGAAGGGGGAGGAATAAGTAACCGAACCCTCTGCCTAATGGGCAGTGGTGGTCTAGTGGTATAAGGCGCCGGATCGCTGATCCTAAGGTTGGGGGTTCGAGTCCCACTCTCCACAAGGTTGTCACTGTCCTCCCACTGCAGCTAACTGGGTTATCAAAGGCCAGCCATGTCTCTCACTGTCTATGGTGTGAGGCATGTAAAAGAACCATTGCTGACTTTCGACAAGAGTAGGCTGCAAAGCCATCAGCGTGTTTCCGCCCTGCGATGGCCTGGCGAGCTGTCCAGGGTGTACTCTGCCCTCGCCCTGAGTTGGCTGGAATGGGCACCAGCCTCCCCACGACCCTAATTAGGATGAAGCGGTTACAGAAAATGAACTGAACTGATGATGAACCCTCTGCCTAAGGAGACTTAAAGAGCAATTGAAACCAATTTTTACCAAACAATTTAAGTCAGGTGTGTGCCAAATCACTGATGAGTGGCTTAAAGCTGCCCTGCCCACTATAAAACACACACCTGGTAAGAATTGTCTTGATGAGAAGCATTGTCTGATGTGCACCATGGCTCGCTCAAAAGAGCTGTCTGAAGACCTGCGATCAAGAATTATTGATTTGTATAAAGCTGGGAAAGGATACAAAACCATCTCTAAAAGTCTGGATGTTCATCAATCGACAGTCAGAGAAGTTGTCTACAAATAGAGAGAGTTTGGCACTGTTGCTTCTCTCCCAAGGAGTGACTGTCCACCAAAGATGACGCCAAGAGTTCAGCGCAGAATACTCAGAGAGGTAAAAAAAACCTAGAAAGTCTGCTAAAGACTTACAGAAATCACTGGCACAGTCCAATATCTCTGTGCACACATCAACGATATGTAAAACAACGGCCAAGAATTGTGTTCATGGGAGGACTCCAAAGAGGAAGCCACTGCCGTCAAAAAAAAAAAACATTGTTGCTCGCTTAATGTTCACAAAAAGGCACTTGGACACTCCACAGAAGTTTTGGCAAAATATTTTGTGGACTGATGAAACCTAAGTTGAATTGTTTGGGAGGAACACACAACGTCATGTGTGGAGGAAAAATGGAACAGCTCACCAACATCAACACCTCATCCCCACCGTGAAGCATGCTGGAGGGTGCATCATGGTTTGGGGCTGTTTTTCTGCCTCGGGGCCTGGACAACTTGCAATCATTAATGGAAAAATGAATTCAAAGGTTTATCAGGATGTTTTGCCATCTGTCAGACAGTTTAAGCTAAAAATAGGATGGATGCTGCAACAAGACAATGATACAAAAAAAACAGAAGTAAATCAACTTCAGAATGGTTTCAGAAGAACAAAATACACATTCTGGAGTGGCCAAGTCAAAGCCCAGACTTGAACCCCATTGAGATGCTGTGGCATGACCTCAAGACAGCGATTCATGCCAGACATCCCAGGAATCTAACTGAACTACAGCAGTTTTGTAAAGAAGAATGGGCCAAGATTAGTCCTGATCGATGTGCCAGACTGATTTGCAGCTACAGGAAGCGTCTGGTTGAAGTTATTGCTGCCAAAGGGAGGACACAAAATATTAAATGTGATGGTTGTTACTTATTCCTCCCCCTTCTGTCATCGTTTGCATGCTATCCTCATTAAAATATGAAAACCTATAAATGTTTGGGTGGTTTTTAGTTAAAGCAGACATTGTTTTTTCATCTGTGTGATTTTGACAAAGATCAGATCACATTTGATGGTGATTTTATGCAGAAATGTGAGAAATTCCAAACGGTTCAGATACTTTTTCATATCACTGTATATATACTAGTCCTTCTCAAAAAATTAGCATATCGTGAGAGAGTTCATCATTTTCTGTAATGTACTGCTAAAAATGAAACTTTCATATATTTTAGATTCATTGCAATCCAACTGAAATATTTCAGATCTTTTATTGTTTTAATACTGATGATTTTGGCATACAGCTCATGAAAACCAAAAATCCCTATCTCAAAAATTAGCATATTTCATCCGACCAATAAAAAAAAAAAAGTGTTTTTCATACAAAAAAGTCAACATGCAAATAATTATGTTCAGTTATGCACTCAATAGTTGGTCAGGAATCCTTTTACAGAAATGACTGCTTCAATGCGGCGTGGCATGGAGGCAATCAACCTGTGGCACTGCCGGGGTTGTTATGGATGCCCAGGATGCTTCGATAGCGGCCTTAAGCTCATCCACAGTGTTGGGTCTGGTGTCTCTCAACTTTCTATTCACAATATTCCACAGATTCTCTATGGGGTTCAGGTCAGGAGAGTTGGCAGGCCAACTGAGCACAGTAATACCATGGTCAGTAAACCATTTCCCAGTGGTTTTGGCACTGTGAGCAGGTGCCAGATCGTGCTGAAAAATGAAAATCTTCATCTACATAAAGCTTTTCAGCAGATGGAAGCATGAAATGCTCCAAAATCTCCTGATAGCTCGCTGCATTGACCCTGTCCTTGATAAAACACAGTGGACCAACACAGCAGCTGACATGGCACCCCAGACCATCACTGACTGTGGGTACTTGACACTGGACTTCAGGCATTTTGGCATTTCCTTCTCCCCAGTCTTCCTCCAGACTCTGGCACCTTGATTTCCGAATGACATGCAAAATTTGTTCTCATCCGAAAAAAAGTACTTTGGACCACTGAGCAACAGTCCAGTGCTGCTTCTCTGTAGCTCAGGTCAGGCGCTTCTGCCGCTGTTTCTGGTTCAAAAGTTGCTTGACCTGGGGAATGCAGCACCTGTAGCCCAGTCCACTGCTTCCACAGGTCCCCCAAGGTCTGGAATCAGCCCTTCTCCACAATCTTCCTCAGGGTCCGGTCATCTCTTTGGTTGTGCAGCGTTTTCTGCCACACTTTTTCCTTCCCACAGAAGTCCCACTGAGGTGCCTTGATAGAGCACTCTGGGAACAGCCTATTCGTTCAGAGATTTCTTTCTGTGTCTTACCCTCGTGCTTGAGGATGTCAATGATGGCCTTCTGGACAGCAGTCAGGTCAGCAGTCTTACCCATGATTGCGGTTTTGAGTAATGAACCAGGCTGGGAGTTTTTAAAAGCCTCAGGAATCTTTTGCAGGTGTTTAGAGTTAATTGGTTGATTCAGATGATTAGATTAATAGCTCGTTTAGAGTACCTTTTCATGATATGCTACTTTTTTGAGATAGGAACTTTGGGTTTTCATGAGCTGATTGCCAAAATCATCAGCATTAAAACAATAAAACACCTGAAATATTTCACTTGGGGTGCAATGAATCTAAAATATATGAAAGTTTAATTTTTATCAGTACATTACAGAAAATAATGAACTTTATCACAATATGCTAATTTTTTGAGAAGGACTAGTACATATACATACATACATACATACATACATACATACACACACACACACACACACACACACACACACACACACACACACACAGTGGTACCTCACTTTACGAAATTAATCCGTTCCAGAGCCTTTTTCATAATCTGCATTTTTCGTAAATTGAGCCCATTTTACATGTTAAATGCGTGATTCGTTCCAAGTCTCCCAATACTACACCCTAAACCCTTTAAAAATTATAAAAGCATACTTTTTAAGACCTGCTTCTGCTTCAATATCATACCAATGGTAGACGGGTTTGGCCATATTCCTTTGTGATATCACTCATTCTTCTTCTCACTCGCACCGGAAATCGCGCATGTGTGTGCGCAAGTGTGTTGACCATGTGTTCTTAGCAGAGTTATAATCTTACAAATGTTTATGGAAGGATAAAACCCTGAGTCAAGAAATAACGCATAAAACAACAGTAACTCTGTCCTTTACACGAAAAGCATCATGGTAGATTTAGCTCCATAATCGGTAATGGGAGGTAGCTGCATCATCCCTCCTAGCCAATGGCATTCCTGTCCAAGATGGTGTCAGGTGGCCCTGTCCAATATGGCACTCGAGTGAAGGCAACATGAACGACAGCTCAGCTGTTAGCCAATGGGAGGCCAGCGGGGTGGGATGTTTGAATGTCATTGATGGGAGAGCAGCTCGTGCATTGTTTGAATGGCGCATTTTAACGTTTGAATGGCGCGTTTTAATTTTTAAGATGGCGCTTTCGTAACTTGAACTTGTTTCGTATACAGAGACAAAAATTTTAGAAAAATGCATTTCGTAACCTGCATTTTTCATTTTGTGAGACTTTCGTAAAGTGTGGTACCACTATATATATATATATATATATATATATATATATATATATATATATATATATATATATATATGCTGTATAAATGCAGCCATGAGGCGGGGTGGCACTAACCAGTGTCTCTCCCGCTTATGCCGGTCCCAAGCCCGGATAAATGCAGAGGGTTGCGACAGGAAGGGCATCCGGCGTAAAACTTCTGCCAAAAAAAAAATGCAAATGATCAATACAGAATTCATACCGGATCGGTCGAGGCCCGGGTTAACAACGACCGCCATCAGTGCTGTCAACCAACAGGGTGCTGATGGAAATTGGACTACTGTTGGTCGAAGCCGTCGAAGAAGGAGAGGCGGGAGGCGTGTCCGTAGGCAGAGAGAGAAGAGGAAATGCGTGAGCCTCGGACTAAGAGTAGGGACTTTGAATGTTGGAACTATGCAAGGAAAAGATAGGGAGCTGGCTGACATGATGCAGAGGAGGAAGGTGGACATACTGTGTGTTCAGGAGACCAGGTGGAAAGGTAGAAAGGCTAGAAGCTTAGGAGCAGGGTTTAAACTGTTTTATAATGGTGTGGATGGGAAGAGAAATGGAGTAGGAGTCATCTTGAAGGAGGGGTTTGTCAGGAATGTTCTAGAAGTGAAAAGAGTGTCAGACAGAGTGATGAGTCTCAAGTTAGAAATTGAAGGCGTGATGGTCAATGTTGTTAGTGCTTATGCCCCACAGGCAGGATGTAAGCTAGAAGAGAAGGAGAGATTCTGGAGTGAGTTAGATGAAGTGATGCAGAGTACCCCCAGAGGTGAAAGAGTGGTCATTGGAGCAGACTTCAATGGACATGTTGGTGCAGGCAACAGAGGGGACGAGGAAGTGATGGGCAGGTTTGGTATCCAGGACAGGAACACAGAAGGACAGATGTTGATCGATTTTGCAAAAAGGATGGAAATGGCTGTGGTGAATACTTTCTTCAAGAAGAAACAGGAGCATTGGGTGACTTATGAAAGCGGAGGTAAGAGCACACAGGTAGACTACATCTTGTGTAGGCGATGTAATTTGAAGGAAGTCAGTGACTGCAAAGTAGTAGTGGGTGAGAGTGTTGCCAAACAGCATAGGGTGGTGGTGTGCAGGATGACACTGATGGTGAGAAAGGTGAAAAAGGCAAAGGCAGAGCAGAAGACAAAGTGGTGGAAGCTGAAAAAGGAAGAGTGTCGTGTTGTCTTCAAGGAGGAGTTGAAACAGGCTTTGGGTAGTCAGGAAGTGCTTCCAGAGGACTGGACAACCACAGCCAATGTGATCAGGGAGACCGGTAGGAGAGTACTTGGTGTGTCCTCTGGAAGGAAAGTAGATAAGGAAACTTGGTGGTGGAATGAGGAAGTGCAGGAGTGTGTACAAAAGAAGAGGTTAGCCAAGAAGAAGTGGGACATTGAGAGGACCGAAGAGAGTAAACAGGAGTACAGGGAGACACAGCGTAAGGCAAAGGTAGCGGTGTCAAAGGCCAAACAGAGGGCGTATGATGACTTGCATGATAGGTTGAACAGTAAGGAGGGAGAAAATGATCTATACAGGTTAGCACAGCAGAGAAATAGAGATGGAAAAGATGTGCAGCAAGTTAGAGTGATAAAGGACAGAGAGGGAAATGTATTGACTGATGACAGAAGTGTGCTGGGAAGATGGAAAGAGTACTTTGAAGAGCTGATGAATGAGGAAAATGAGAGAGAAAAAAGAGTAGAAGGGGTGACCGTTGAGGAGCAGGAAGTAGCAAAGATTAGTAAGGGAGAAGTGAGGAGGGCATTGAAGAGGATGAAGAATGGAAAGGCAGTTGGCCCTGATGACATACCAGTTGAGGCATGGAAGTGTCTAGGGGAGGTAGCAGTAGATTTTCTGACAAGAATATTCAACAAGGTCTTCGAAAGTGAGCAGATGCCAGAGGAATGGAGGAGAAGTGTGCTTGTGCCCATTTTTAAGAACAAGGGCGATGTACAGAGTTGTGGCAACTACAGAGGGATAAAGTTGATGAGCCATACAATGAAGCTATGGGAAAGAATAGTGGAAGCAAGACTAAGGGCAGAGGTCAGCATTTGTGAACAACAGTTTGGTTTCATGCCCAGAAAGAGCACCACAGATGCAGTGTTTGCTTTGAGGATGTTAATAGAGAAGTACAGAGAAGGTCAGAAGGAGCTGCATTGTGCCTTTGTGGATCTGGAGAAAGCATATGACAGGGTGCCGAGAGAAGAACTGTGGTATTGTATGAGGAAGTCTGGAGTGGCAGAGAAGTATGTTAGAGTGGTGCAGGACATGTATGATAGATGTAAGACAGTGGTGAGGTGTGCTGTCGGTGTGACAGAAGAGTTCAAGGTGGAGGTGGGACTGCATCAAGGGTCAGCTCTCAGCCCCTTCTTGTTTGCTATGGTGATGGACAGGCTAACAGATGAGGTTAGACAAGAATCTCCATGGACTATGATGTTTGCAGATGACATAGTGATCTGTAGTGAGAGCAGAGACCGAGTGGAGGAAAATCTAGAGAGGTGGAGGTATGCCCTGGAAAGGAGGGGATTGAAGGTTAGTCTTAGTAAGACAGAATACATGTGTGTGAACGACAAGGACCCAAGAGGAACATTGAGGTTATAGGGGGCAGAGATAAAGAAGGTGGAGGATTTTAAGTACTTAGGCTCAACAATCCAGAGCAATGGAGAGTGTGGAAAAGAGGTGAAGAAGCGCGTGCAGGCAGGTTGGAATGGATGGAGAAAAGTGTCCGGTGTGATGTGTGATAGGAGAGTATCGGCAAGAATGAAGGGAAAAGTGTACAAGACGGTGATGAGGCCAGCAATGTTGTATGGTTTAGAGACAGTGGCCCTGGGGAAAAGACAGGAGTCAGAGTTGGAGGTAGCAGAGATGAAAATGTTGAGGTTCTCTTTGGGAGTAACGAGGATGGATAGGATCAGAAATGAGTACATCAGAGGGACAGCACATGTTAGATGTTTTGGAGACAAAGTCAGAGAGGCTAGATTGAGATGGTTTGGACATGTACAGAGGAGGGATGGTGAGTATATTGGTCGTAGGATGCTGAGGTTGGAACTACCAGGCAAAAGGCCCAGAGGAAGACCAAAGAGAAGATTTATGGATGCGGTGAAGGCGGACATGAAGGTCGTTGGAGTAAGAGTAGAAGATGCAGAGGATAGGGAGAGATGGAGGCAGATCATTTGCTGTGGCGACCCCTGAAAGGAACAGCCGAAAGGAAAAGAAGATATATATGCTGTATAATCTTTATATTTTATTATCAATAAATATCACAGTAAAAAAATTAACTTTTTCTTTATCATTACTACATTTTACTACATTAATACTGTATTAATGAGTAAGACTGTCTATAGAATGTGTTTAAGAAGCATATTTTAGCTCATGTAATAGATACATAGTATTTTGCTTCCGGTTGATCATTCGCGCATGTGACGTGATACATGGGGTTTTACTTCCGGGTACAGAACTCGTGGATTATCTTTATTCGTGGGAGGGGCCAAAACCAATTCCCCGCGAATAACGAGGGCCTACTGTACATTAAAGAGGAAAAATAAAAATATTTTTATGAAAGTATTTTTATTTTATTATTTATTGTACATTTGTTCTGTTGTGGTATTAAAGAAAAAAATGTATTTCGAATGATTTTCCTCCCTGTCTCCTGTCTTGGGTTTACATAATAGAAATCCACCAAACAAGGAATTAAAAAAGTGTTATCTTATCCAAAAAGAAAGAAAATAAAAACTCAAATTCCACAATGTCTCCATTTCACTGCTTGTCTCACCCAAACAATCATAAATCTTTTTCTCCTAACAGAGTAGGTTTTCTACAAGACAGGCCTCCTACAAAAGGAATGAACACACATGGAAGTGGTCAAGGGGTGATGGTTAGGTTCCTGGTTGCAAGGAGAGCAATGCTTTCTGTTCTGTAATGTGTTTTGGCCTGTATGAGTGTTATGTTGTCTGCTAATGTAGAAATCTCATGGCTAATATTAAAAGAGGCCACGCTGGGCCGTGATTCTTTATGCAAGCAGGGTTTGAAATTGTATTTCAATAGAATAGGGCCCACAGCACTAAGGCACTTTAAAGGGCCCTCCTCGATCCGCGTGGCTGATAGTGCATAACAACTGCAGCCATTTGGCCAAGATACACACTCTTTTTCCTCCTCTTCCTTCTCCCCTTCTCTGTACAGAACAAAACCACCAAATGAGAGCCCCCTCACTCAAGGCCCATTGCTGTTATTTTTGGGATGTGTGCACACAGGAAAATTGATGACGAGTCTTTATTTTTCCCTGCATAAACTTTTCCTCCGTAAATTCATTGCTCATACTGTACCTTTAGACAACCAGTGGTGATCACTGTGCATGCATTCATGAGTGCATACATGTGTGTGTACAGGCTCCAACTGGAGGTCCTGCAGAACAGCGGAAGCAGAACAAATAATGCTAATTCTTCAGAAACTGCTTAAGTCAGCACAGCTCTCTGCCAGCAAGGCTATCCAGCAAATACGTCGATTCATTTGATAGCCGCAGTGAGATCACACACCCATTTCGTACTGTTTCTCCAACCTCCCCTTTCACTCACAAACCATCCAACAGTTTATTAACAAGCCACCCAGACTGCAATGCCCGAACATGTTCATTCCACTCCATCACAGCCAGTTAAACGTGAATCAGTTTTTCAATGTCCCGATACAGACTAATCTTATTATTAAGATATAACCTTCAAAAAGACAGCTTAGAGGCTTTTCTATTTATGGAGAAAGTTGTTTCACAGATTAAAAAATGCATTTCTCATGTTAAAAATACAGGAGATAACAGTTTATAAACTGAAAGAAAAATAACTATTTGGAAAATGTACCAATCTGCTAGCTACACTTGATGGCAGTTTTATCTGTTTAATCTCTGTACAGGTACACTTTAAAAATGTATACTCACAAATGTTGTGCTCTGACTGTGGTGGTCTTTTTTTCATTGATGGACAGGCTTGTGAGGGTTTATAAGTTAGAAGTATGTGCAGGTGATGAATGTAGATCATTTTATAGTTCGCAATTATACACCAATTGTGAGGTGGAAGTTGCAAAATAGTGTAGTGGACTATTCAATTCTAGTACACCCACCATGCCTGAGGCAAATATAATATGCTTTCAGCTCTGTGCGCCACCAGTTCCTGCTTTAGTTTGATTTACGTGTTTCTCTGCATCTCTAACAGTGACTATGATTTCCCCATGCTCTGCTGCCTTCCCGGTGAACAATAAAGTGCACCTGTTTTCGTAGATGAAACGGAGAAATCGTACTCACTGTTAGAGATGTGGAGTAACACGGAAATCAAACTAAAGCGAAAACTGGGGGAGCACGGAGCTGAGAGCCAGAGAGATCACGGGGAAGAGGGACAATCTTCTAGCACAGAGAAGAACACTGCTAGTCTTTATAGCCTGTGATTAAATGGAATTAGGTGTGTGTGTTTAGCACTCCACCCACGTGTGACAGCCACTCCCCTCTCCAACGCGCATTCCAACGCGCACCTCTGTTGTGAGAGACCATAACACACTAAAATAAAAACCACAGTGCAGTTAAAGAGTCTCTCAGAACACAGACCATAACATAGTGTAATGTATTCAATAATTTTTTCACTTAATTTGTGGACCTATGGTATGAGTAACGGTACTGTTAACTTCTGTTCAAAAGACGACGGAACGGATTAAGACCATTTACATTATTTGTAATGGGAAATGCGGATTCGGAATACAAACAAATCGGAATCTGAACAGCCATCTGGAACGGATTAAGTTTGAGTACCGAGGCTCCACTGTATTTTATATTTGTCCTCACTGTTTTTCTTACTGCTTACTTATAGTTTCCTGTGTTAGAGAAATGTATTTTATATCCTAGATTACGAATTTGCTACTGCATTAACATAGTTAATTGGTGTGATCTGAGTTACGGCAATATAAATATATGTACACATATAGAATGCTGAAACACAAGAAAACCAAACTAATTGGGATTTTTTATGGTTTATTTATCCCTTTTAAGGTATGATCATGATAACGAAACCTGCTCCAAGTGACTGTGATAAACTGTGAATGCCCGTTATAATGACTAAGTATTATCCACTGAATATTTTCCTCTGAAAGTGGACCAATCAGATCTCACCATTCCTCAGCAGTATATAGCAATAAACTTTAGGGTATATGTTCCTGATGAATCAAACAACATAGGTGATCTTTTCAGAGTGCAATGAATTTCGTACATCCATCTTTAGCAACTCAAGACACCTTTATTCATAATTATTACAAAAAAATCCAGCCAAAATTTTAATCGATATTATTCTCCCAGGCTCAAATCAATTTGACCAAGACATGCTCACTCTCCAAAGTTTGCTTTTATTTTCACGGATTTAAGAAAAACCAATACTGTTTACTACTGCTGTAAGACACACGCACGCAGACACGCGCGCACACACACACACACACACACACACACACACACACACACACACACACACAGACACATGATTTCCGGTGCGAGTGAGAAAAAGAAACGGGCTCGAGTGATATCGCAAAGGAATATGGCCAAACCCATCTACCATTGGTATGATACTGAAGCAGAAGGAGGTCTTGAAAGGTATGCTTTTATCATTTTTAAAGGGTTTATGGAGTAGTATTGGGAGCCTTGGAAAGAATCACACGTTTTAATTGTAAAATGCGGTTCAATTTACGAAAAATGCAAGTTACGAAAAAGGCTCTGGAATGGATTAATTTCGTAAAGTGAGGTACCACTGTATATAAGAATAATCATTAACTTGCTTTTAGACTGTATGAATATTAATACAGTCCATACGAATGCCACGAGCAGCTTGAGGCCTTGACCTAAAACAATTCCTTTACAACAAACTCACCTCAGGTGTTTCTCTCAGTTCTTCAGAGCTGCTGGGACGCAGGTTAATGATATGAACTTCCTGAGGGAGACTGATGGTTCCACGGCTCGCACAGCCTGAGAGAGCTGTGTAGCTCTTCATCAGAGCCTGCACGGGGTGACTTTCTCCCACAGGTAATAACTCACATGGGCTACGTGACAGTGGACCTAGAATACAAAACACAGAAAGAAAAACCTTAAAATTATGCACTTTTATGTTCTATGAGCAGATATTCTCTCATCCAGTGATTCAAATTCACCAGCAAATTCATTTCATTTCACTTTCCAAACCGCTTTATCCTTTATTAGGGATTCTGCAAGGCTACAGCTCATCCTCGATGACTCCAACAGAACAGTTCACCAGACTATCACAGCGCTTTATGCTACTTGGGTCATAGGGAGTCTGGAGATTAGGCAAAGGTGGGGTACACCCTGAACAGCTCACCAGACTATCACAGGACCAAGACACACACACACACACACACACACACACACACACACACACACACACACACACACACACACACACACCTGTTTACACTCACATATACACCTAAGGGAAATTTGCATATTAGCCAGTTAGCCTGCATGTCTTTGGCCTATGGGAGGAAACTGAAGTTCCCAGAGGAAACCTACACAAGCATGAGCAGAACACCTAACTTCCACTCAGAAACGAGCTCGCTGAGCCTAGGGCAGGAATCCAGGGCTTTCTTGCTGTGAGGAGGACATGCACTACATCACTACATCGCCGCCTCCGCCCACGAATTTTACTTGTAAATCAAAATGGAGAAAAGTACACTCTCTGGGAATTCAGGATATATTTCTTTAAATGTGTCATGATGTCAGATAATTTCACAAAAATTATCTGTGAGACAATTTTGGGTTTGATTGGGTTATTATCAGCCTATAACAGATTGAAGTTAGCTTTAATTGCCATGTGCATGTGTAGCCTATGAATTATAATATAAGCGAAGAGTAGAGATCAAGAAGGTTTGGGCTACATGAAGGAGTATGCATATGTAAACACATTGTTAATTTTACTGGAACTTATAGGCTGCACAGATATGCGGAGAAGCATCTTGAAGATTAGTTTGCTGTGCTACTTTTAGTTAGTCCTAGTTTGACCGGACACCTTGACTTACATCCACAGGATCACACATCCACCACACTCATACAAACAGCTGAAGTGCAACAATGGTCTCAATCTGTCTCAGCTATAAACTGGAGCTGTGTATTGCTTATCACCAGAACACACGTGTGAAGTTGTTTTGAATACAAATAGGCCCAAGGGGAAAAGAAAAGCTGCCAGGTGGCTTAACAAAAGTAAGGATGAGATAACGATGCTTAGTGACTTTGTTCAACAAACGTAAACACAAGTGTTGTCTTTCTCGCTGCAACTCCCATGACACTAATTGATATAGATAGCAATAAATAAGATGAGAATATAGACATGTAGGGAGGAAGGCACTGAGTGGTGTCTCCCACTCGTACTCTATACTCCCTCTTTATTAGTGAAAATCTCGGCCCATTTGTTCTCTTCTATATCCTCCACTGTCACGTCAACTCTTTCCCCTTACATGGCGATGTTCACCCGTGTGAAATCACTTCCAACCGAGCTTGAAAAGATAGTGTGTTCCTCTCATGGGAAACATATGGCAAATAGACAATGTATTGTGTAAGCATGCTCGGTAGAGCTTAGACCTACATGCTCTTGAGACAGCTCTGAACTATGGCCGTGAAGGTGGGGTAGAAAGGGTCATGGGGGTAGCATGTGACAGAACAACTCCTTTTGTATCATAACTCCAATTAAGGGCAGAACAATATGGTCTGGAATGCTGTGCTGGTCAATGTTATACACAAATCCAGATGGTCAGATATGTATGGGGACATGACAATTCAGCAATTCAAGATGCCTGGAAATACTGGGGCTCATTTGTGAGGCGCTCCACCAAAATGTAGGTGCTTGTCGCAAGTGACGTATGGTGCTTGTAAGACAAAGCGCGGCTTATCCAGACTTCCGATCCTTCAAGTGAGCAAGTGCCCGTTGAATACTTGTTTAGTACTCATCCTTCACTTGCTCACTTTAAAGATCGGAAGTCCGGATAAGCCGTGCTTTGTCTCACAAGCACCATACATCACTTGCGCCTACATTCAGTGGAGCACCTCACATTTATGGTACCAATAATATCTTGGTATTGAATGAATGTTCAGGCTAGCATGTAGTAATTGTATGAGCTAACTTCACTGAAAAAAAGCAGTGTGATAAGGATCTTCAATTTGTCTAATGTTCACTTCACTTCACTTATCCCTTAACAACTAGGGATTTCGTTGGGGCACCTTCATGGCGAGACTTGGGCTGATTTTGGCCTGGCAGCGCCCATCCCTCTCCAGGTCGTAGAAACACGCTGATGGCTTTGCATCCTACTCTTTACGAAAGTCAGCAATATTTTTTACATGCCTCTCACCATAGACAGTGAGAGACATGGCCTGCCTTTGATAACACAGTTAGCTGCACTGGGGGACAGTGACAACCTTGAGGGAACTCGAACCCACCAACCTTAAGATCAGTGATCCTGCGCCCTAACCACTAGACCACCACTACCCTGTCTAATGTTACTTATCGTATATCTCAGCATTTGTCAGATTATTAATGTTTATATTAAACCTTCTCGAAACTACTTCAGACTACTAAGGATCATGGGGACATTTACTTATGTGTCATTTCAGAAGGCATTGTAAGCCAGGAGGAAACTGTCAGCCTCAGACAGCATGACACATTAAAAGAAACATGACATCCTAAAGAAACAAGACACAGCAAGAGTATTATAAATTAATATAAAATTTCACGCATGCACAAACAAAAAGAGACCGAGCAGTTCTGGATCATGATGACTAATGTTTTTGTTTTGTGCATAAATGAGCAGTACATTGTTCACATTACAACAATCAGGCTGTACAATTGCCCTGATCTCTGGAGCCTCCACTCATTCACTCAGGAGAGCAATACCTTTTTATATACAGTAGGACCGTTTTTCGCGATGGTTCAGTTCCGGCCCTTTCCGCAGATCAAAAAAATCCACGAGTTATTGACGCAGTTTTAAAACCCTATGTATGATATTACATACATTACATGCGCTAAAATATGCTTCTTACACACATTCGATAGACAGTCTTATTCATTAATACAGTAATAATGTCGTAATGAATAAGTAAAAACTTTTTCATTTTGTACCGTGATAATATTTATGAATGAATAAAGCGCTTAGGCTCCTTACCAGAAGCTAGAGAAGATGCAGAGCGTTTGAGTGGCATCATGGGGCTTAAATAATCATTTAAAAGACTAAAAAACGTGAATTCACAATTCAAACAGGCATGTTGATGACGTGTGGGCAAAGGAGAAAAAAAGAGGTGTACACATAATCTGCAACCAATCAGAAGCAGAGAGAAACAAAAGCTCTCAGTCATTGGCTAAATTTGAATCACGTGCCAGTTACTTCCGGGTTTGTCGCCAATCCATGAGTATGTGGGGGCGCGAGCGTTGAACCGCAAATGGTCAAGGCCTACTGAAGTTTGTTTGCCAAAGTAAGATCAAAATAGCTGTAAACAGTGACAATTTCCAAAACTTAACTCAAGATTCTCACAGGATCAACACCCAGTGTGTAAAACTGCGAATGTTCAAAGCTGGCACTGTATCACTGAGCTACTGATTGCATCTCAGTCATTTGTACCGCAACCTACGAATATAACAAGGTAACAGCATCCCAAAGAATGCTATTAGCAACTCTCTTCTTTCTTCTTCTTTTCCATTCGGCTGTTCCCGTCAGGGGTCACCACAGCAAATCATCTGCCTCCATCTCAACCTGTCCTCTGCATCTATTTCTCTTACTCCAACGACCTTCATGTCTTCCTTCACCACATCCATAAATCTCTTCATCGGCCTTCATCTAGGCCTTCTGCCTAACAGTTCCAACCTCAGCATCCTACTGCCAATATATTCACTATCTCTCCTCTGTACATGTCCAAACCATCTCAATCTATCCTCTCTGACTTTGTCTCCAAAACATCTTACATGTGCTGTCCCTCTGATGTACTCATTTCTGATCCTATCCATCCTCGTTACTCCCAGAGAGAACCTCAACATTTTCATCTCCACTACCTCCAGCTCTGCCTCCTGTCTTTTCCTCAGCGGCACTGTTTCTAAACCATACAACATCACTTACCTCATCACCGTCTTGTACACTTTTCCTTTCATTTTTGCTGATACTCTCCTCTCGCACATCACACCGGACACTTTTCTCCAACCATTCCAACCTGCCTGTACACGCTTCTTCACCTCTTTTTCACACTCTCCATTGCTCTGGATTGTTGAGCCTAAGTACCTAAAGGCTTCCACCTTCTTTATCTCTGCTCCCTGTAACCTCACCGTTCCTCTTGGGTCCATCTCATTCACACACATGTATTCTGATTAACTGAGGCTAACCTTCATTCCTCTCCTTTCCAGGGCATATCTCCACCGCTCTAGATTTTCCTCCACTTGTTCTTTGCTCTCACTACAGATCACAATGTCATCTGCAAACATCAATGCTCTTAGCTAACTAGATTGACTAATTAGGTTTTCCGGTACCAAGATTGTATTCGTCATTTGACACAATCCAGCATCCAAACCTCATTAAGGCTGTAGGATTTTGAAGGTTGGGAGTTCAACCCTGAGTACCATCAAGCTGCCTCTTTGGACCCTCATGCAAGGCTCTTCTTCCTGCAGTACCCTTTAAAAATGTAAGCCTTTCTAGATGAGGGTGTCTGCCAAAAAGCACAGACATACCGGTAATGTAAAAGTCTACTGTGGAGAGGAACTGGAGAACTTAAAGGAATCACAAGCAAATGACAGAGCAGCAAGACACATGCCTCTTCTTCTACCAGTAAATATTCATCCTGAGATTTTGGGTGTCTATTTACTTTTGTCTGATCTCTGTACATTTTTATTGCTTATAACTTGAAAAATAAAAGCATTTTTAGGATGTTAAAATCGATCCCATAGTGTTTAGCACATCAGTCCCACATCAAGAAGGTCCCCAGGATCCATTTCCGGATTCAGGCATTTTCTGTGTGGAGTTTGCATGTTCTCCCCATGCTTGCATGGGTTTTCTCCAGGCACTCCACATTCCAAAGACTTGCATATTAAGCAAACTGGCTGTTCGAAATTGACGTTAAGTGTGAGTTTGAATAGTTGTGTATGTGTTGACTCTGTGATAGTTTGGCAAGCTTTTCAGGGTGTACCCCACCTTCTCCCCGTATCGGATGAGACCCTAGTGGGATAAACCAAATTCAGCAAATGACTGAGTGTCTGAGAATGTTTAAACATTGTGCACATATATAAACATAGAGAGCAGAAATGAGTTTGATTGTACTATCCCAAAACTGAAATTGCTGCGGGTGTTAGACCTGTGATAGACTGGCAACCTGTTCAAAGTAAACCTGACCTCTCGATTAAAGTGAGCTGGCATTGACTTCAGCTTTTTACTGCAACCCTGATGGATATACAGTACAGATAATGCATGGAAAATGAATGGATAAAAATTGCTGCATAAGCAAATGTGCATACACTCTCTTCTTCTTTTCCTTTCGGCTGTTCCCTTCAGGGGTCACTTTATGATCAGATTTGACGGGACAGAATTTTGATGGATAAAGGCCATTGTGCGTTCACAAACTTTGTGCATGCTAATGTAATACTGTATTGAGTCTTATTTAGTCACAAGGGAGAGCTATGCAAAACTGAGCAGCCCCTTTAACTCTTTCTGTTTGGAATAAACAAAAAAGAAAACAAAAACTAATGACCTTTAAACAACAATGCTGATCCATTCAGTACAAATTCATGTTCCTTACACAAAGCGTACACAATTTGGCGTTCTATTAAAAGGTCATCTCTTCTGGCTGAGTGTTCCTACACGTCAGTGCCTCTCCACCCGCCACACACTGAGCTGCTAGCAGTCAGAGCCCAACCGCAATATACACACCACCTCACCGCAAACTCGATCAGAGGAACATATGGAAATCATTAGAGAGAGAGGGAAAGAAGGCGAGATTGAGTGTGTATGGTTTGGGTTTAGGCACATTCAATGTCTTGTGACTTGCAACATGCATGTGCCCATCGCTGAGTGATATAAATCAGGATAGAGCCACAGTTTCCTCTCTGTGTATACTAGGAAGACAGAATTGTTTGCGTCAAGAGCTCAGAAAGCCCCACACACCAGTTTGTTTGCTTGTTTTGTTTTGGGTTTTTTTCATTTCAGCATAGTCAGTCACTCGTGCAGAGCCAAGATCAAACCCTTAACACAAACAAAATCTCAGAAAATTGACCACAACTGCCCATTTGGCCAAAGGTTCAAGCTAAAGTATGGTGGTCTTTTATGCTGAACATACAGTGCATACACATAACACATTAAGAAAATGTAAAAGATCTGACATATGGACATTGTGCCTGGACAGTACAGTGACCACCATGATGTAGAAAGTCAAGCTAGTAATATTCTTGAGTAGTCAGCAAGCTAATATGTAAATTCTGTTAAGCTAGCACTTTTTCATTTAACACTATCAAGTTAAATAACTATTTCGTTGTTGAAGCTTAGCTACTCCAGTGAATTGACTAGACAGACAAATCTGATGCTTTCTTTAAAAATGCTATACCCATGTATAGCTCGCATATATATATATATATATATATATATATATATATATATATATATATATATATATATATATATATATATATATATATATATACACACACACACACACACACACACACACACACACACACACACAGGGATCCCGCGCTACTTCACACTTCAATTCATGCGGGTTCAGTGCATCGCGGGTTTTTAAAACAACAAATAAATAAATATTCATCGAATTAAAAAATAAGAAAATTAAGGAAGAATAGGAGGAAAAGTGAAAGAAAATGCCACAAAAACAAGGCCATTTATGCAAATGAACGATCAAATGTGTTATTACTGATGAACATTATAGACATTCCCCAGTGGCAGGGGGGGTCTTGAAATACCGTGTAAACTCACTTTTACAGGCAGTGAACGCCTTATTTTATGGTTACAGAGACTGATCGAATAAAATTGGTAAGTTTGATCTACGATTTTGCTCACAGTACATATGGGCGGTTATTAGACATAAGAGCAAAAATACTGGGGGGGCTTATAGGAGCACAGCGTTTATTATGTCATATATACACAGTGGCAGGGGGCAGTGGTGATCTAGTGGGGGCAGTGGTGGTCTAGTGGGGGCAGTGGTGGTCTAGTGGTATAGGGCGCTGGATCGCTGATCCAAAGGTTGGGGGTTCGAGTCCCACTCTCCACAGAGTTGTCACTGTCCCCCCCCCCAGTGCGGCTAACTGGGTTATCAAAGGCGGGCCATGTCTCTCACTGTCTATGGTGAGAGGCATGTAAAAGAACCATTGCTGACTTTCGTAAAGAGTAGCTGCAAAGTCGTCAGCGTGTTTCTATCCCTTGCTAAAAGGGTTGTGACAGGAAGGGCATCTGACGTAAAAACCTCTGCCAAATTAAACGTGCGAATCAGATGATTTGCTGTGGCGACTCCCGAGAAAAAGGGAAAAAGCCGAAAGGAAGACAGACATATACACACACACACACGTATATATATATATATATATATATGAAACACAATCATACATGAACAATACTTGAGAGCCGATCAGCATCAACTGAATGTGGTACGGACATGGAATAGACATAAAATTCATGCTCCATTCCTATGGGCTGTTGCTCAAGAGAAAATATACAAATGGAGCTCATTAATACTGTGGTTACATCTAACCCTGAACTTAGCATCAGTTTTGGCTCCCACAGACGGGTAATTTTGATCTTTACTCTAAAACTGCTGTCTAGCTGTTTATCTCTTTATGTATTACATTCTATTTCAATTGTTATCAATATTTCCCATTTCTCTCTGTGACGGATAATATGCACTGTCTTTCTCTTCGAATCACATAATTTCTTTCTATCATTTCCTTTCTCTCATTGCTTTTCCCTCTTTCACACAAATGTACATACTGTATGTCTTCACACTTTACCTTCTTACCACATGTCCTTTAATTCTCTCTCTCTCTCTCGCTCTCTCTCTCTTTTTCTTTATCTCTCTCTGAAATCCTTCAAATAGACTTTTCCTCTGCTAGGAACAACAAGCACCAGCAAAAAAGAGAAGAAGAAAAAAAGTAAAGAAAGTGGAAGCTTTCCAAAAGATTACGGCACTTATTGGGCAGTGTTTCTTTATTTAACTGCCTAAAGGGGGAAAGGCTCCAGAGACAATAAAGTATATTAAACAAAAGAAAACAGACATTTTCATTACAATTAAAGAAGGAAGCCAGGCATTTCTTTTATAGTCCTCAACCAAAAATGGAAATGAAATCAGAAGCGAAAAGATAGTGAGGGCCACTAAATAGCAGACAGGAATATGCATCTTATCCTGGGGTAAGAATATATGATAAAGAAATAAATATGATCTATTTAGTAGCAATCATGAATTAATAAGATACGTTTCCCTCTTTCAAAACCTTACGGAAAATGCATTGAGCAAATAATAGGAGTATAATAATAATAGGACTCAGGACAAAATCAAGCAGGATGAAAAATAAGCCCAGAGAGTAATGCTTAATGAATGACTTCACAAGATTTTATTCATTTCACTATCTTGTCACAGAAATGGAATTATCCTCATAGTACATCTGGAAAAACTATGATTGTGTCAGTCAGAGGGAGAGGAAGAGAGAGAGAGAGAGAGAGAGAGAGAGAGAGAGAGAGAGAGAGAGAGAGAGAGAGAGAGTTCCTGAGGCATCTGCAGCAGTTTTTTTATCATCTGTCACTTCATACTGTATATATTCTTTTTCTACTGCTATATCTCTCTCAATCTCTGTTCACCTTTTCACTTCATTGGACTCTGTTGTTTTCTTTCTCATTCTCTTTCATTTCATGTCTCTTAGAGAGCTTACAGAATTTCAGCAGACACACATACAGTAAAGTGAAAATAATGTATTGTATATGTAAAGTCAGTACTGAAGAGCAAATGAGAACACTGAGGGAATGGGGTGAAGGGAGGATTAATGGGTGGCAGCAGAACACTTTACAGTGTATACAGAAGTAAAGCTTCTGGATAGAAGAAAATGTGTCACTGCAGTTCATTTGCACCTGTTTTTGAGATGCAGAACAACAAAGCAAAACCACAAAAGTAGCATGCACACACACACACACACACACACACACACACACACACACACACACACACACACATATACAGTAAATACTACACTTTGATTTCCTTCCCATATACAGTGTGTGTGTGTGTGTGTGTGTGTGTGTGTGTGTGTGTGTGTGCGTGTGTGTGTGTGTCTGTCTTCCTTTCGGCTTTTTCCCTTTTACTCGGGAGTCGCCACAGCGAATCATCTGATTCGCACGTTTGATTTGGCAGAGGTTTTTACGTCGGATGCCCTTCCTGTCACAACCCTTTTAGCAAGGGACAGAAACACGCTGACGACTTTGGAGCTACTCTTTACGAATGTCAGCAATGGTTGTTTTACATGTCTCTCACCATAGACAGTGAGAGACATGGCCCGCCTTTGATAACCCAGTTAGCTGTATTGGGGGGACGACGGTGACAACCTTGGGGAGAGTGGGACTCGAACCCCCAACCTTTGGATCAGTGATCCAGTGCCCTATACCACTGCCCCAAATATATATAAGATATAAAGAAATAAATATGATCTATTATTATCTATTTAGTAGCAATCATGAATTAAAAAGATGTTTCCCTCTTTCAAAACATATATATATACACACAGTTGTACCTCACCAAGTATTTTAAATAAGTAAAATAGCTTTTAAAATAATCTTCAGTAATATGCCAGTGTAGCGTCTGCAAAGGTTCACGTTTTCCCATATGTATTTGTATGGGTTTCAAGCAAGATTCCATTGACTCGAGGAGAAATAAAGCAAGCACAGCCCATAAACTCTTCAGAAACTTACAATATGGCTAAAGGTATGTGAACAGCTGAGCACCACACCCATACGTGAGCCTTCCAAAAACTCTTGCCACAAAATATTGGTGGCACACAATTGGCTAATACACCTTCGTAAACTGTATCACTAATATCTTACCTTACTGGGACTAATGAGCCGCAAACATGTTCCTCAGGGACAATGTTACAGTTGATAAAATAAGTGCCCATGAGGACATGGCTGATCCATGTACAGTATGAGGGTTGTGGTCAAGTGCCCACATACTTTTTGCCATAAAGCCACACTCATGTATTTTTTACAGCAAACTGAACTCACATGTCCATGTGATCAAATCAAATCAAATCAAAATCAAGCAGTACAGTGATGCACGATGATAACGCGCCACTTTACTTAATTAGACAGTGTAAGCAAAATATGAGTAAAATGTATAAAGAGAAAAGAAAGTATGAGACCTATGTACAATAAATGTAAACAAGATCAAAAAATTGGATAATTTCATACACAGCAAGGATCACATTTTGCTTGGCTCTGCACTTGGGCACCTGCCAATATCGGGGCACAGGAAATTATGTCATTACCAAATGCCAACTATGAGCACATCTGATATTCCCACAATCCCACAGAACTGTTTCCGAAGGGAAACAAACAGACCCTTCCCCTCCTTAAAGACACACACGTGTACACATACATTTGTATGTTATGTTCCAAAAATCCCCATATGTTTCCTTTTCAACTTGTACCAGGCTGAAACAACATTAGAATGACCCATTTTCTCCACACATTACATGCAAGAATAACCCCTGCATGTGACCTGTATAGATCTTGAAACATTTAAAAATACATAACACTGCAGAAATGCTGACTTTTCATTCTTCGGATGAGTTGGATTCGGGTGGATGGCAGCATCTGGGCAAGGAGGGACAGGAACACAGGGTCACTGCAAGGTCCCGGTATTTCTATACACATACACCCGAAGGAAGTTAAAGCGTGAGTGATTAGATCAGTCCTGCATGCCTGCTCATGGCGTTCTATGCTAAAACTTCCCATGCTCCACCAAGTCCCTTACTGCACACGAGAATGTTCCATATTCTCTATTTCACTGGATCCTCCATGTGATGAATAAGAGCGATTGGAAGGTAGCTTGTGCCTGTATGTTGCTAGTCCAATTCATTCATTACTGTCATTCTATGTAGGGGTAAAAACAAATTGGCAGGCATTCATTCATTCATTTTCTAAACCACTTAATCCTAATTAGGGTTCCTGGGAGGCTGGTGCACATAACAGGCACCCATCTCTGAATGAGGGCAAAGTACTCTCTGGACAGTTTACCTGACGGTTATGCAGCCGACTCTTGACGAAAGTCAGCAATGGTTCTTTTACACGCCGATCATCACAGACAGTGAAAGACATGATGTTATGGTCTGTGCTGGCTGGCGGCATTAACTCTTTCTTCAGTCTGTAACTGGCGAGGGGCATGGCTGTTGCCGGTAGGCGAGTTCCAAAAGAGCACACCTGGTCCCACTCTGCAATTAGCAAACAGCCAGCTATAAATGGGAGCGGCACGCTTCCCTCCAATGTCAGAAGATTGTCTTCCCAGTGATTCCATTCCTCTGCTTTCTCTCTGACCCCTGGTATCTTGCTTAGTGCTCGACCAGTTCCATTGATTTATTATTCCCGTTATTTAGAGTCCCAAGTGCAAAATAAAATCGTTGAATCTTCTTATGGTCTCCTGCATCTCTGGGTCCGACGCATACACTCCAGGCGCAACACATGACCAGCCTTTGATAACCCAGTTAACTGCACTGACAGGACAGCAATGGCAACGCATTGATAGTGGGGCTTGGACCCCCAACATTGACATCAGTATCCAGCAGCCTACCACCTAACACAGAGAAACACACAGTCCTTCACATTCACATATCACTGATGGGCAAGTTACCATTGCCACTTAACTCCATTTGCATTTTCTGATCCACTGGGAGAACAAAGAGCACCTGAAAGAGTCCCATATAAGCATGAGGAGAACATGCAAACTGCAGACCAAAAGGAGCTGATCGACTGCTAGGTAAGTAATGACAACTGAACAAGTGTGTCGCTAAAAAAGCACAGACAGCTGATTACACTAATTCAGTGCTTCTCAATTATTTTCTGTGGCACCCCCACTAGGAAGAATAAAACCATTTCACCCATGAGCGACTATCTTCTTCTTTTCCTTTCGGCTTTTTCCTTTTTTCAGGGGTCGCCACATGAGTGACTATAAATAGTATTATTTGTCTATAAAATAGTAATTAGTTACCTCTGCATAACATTGTATCTTTATTAATATTAAAAACAAAAAGGAAAGAAATATAGTTCAACTTACAATAAAGAAAATCTTCATTTACATTTTTTAAAAATCTGTAATAGAAAAGATTTAAAGTGCACCAATGTGCCTGAAATTTAAAAAAATACATCCTTATTTATACTCATTCAACTTATTTATGTCTTAATATCTCTGTCTCTCTCCACTTTTCTCTTCATTGCTGTTAGAAATTGTGTTTTTTTTTCTTGAGGGGTGTTTACTGCACTTCATATCTTTTGCTCGTGCGAAAAGCCGCTACAGCATAGCACAACAATGAGAGCGCTACTGCCAACTTGTGGAGTGGAGGTGCAATTACACTTAATTCTCATACACTATTCCAGAAAAGCATGGCTCCCCCTGGCATCACACCATGCTCCCCTGGCATCATACTCTGCCCCCAAGGGGGTCACGCCACACTATTTGAGAAGCACTGCACTAATCACAAAAAACAAGCATACACACCTCAAATAAAATCAACTACAGGCTTAACTGCTACTTGGAGAGTTGCTGAATCTGACAAAAGCAGGAGTGCATCTCCAATATATGCACTTCTGTCTTTTTAATTTAGGAGCATAATAATAGATATACGGAGGAGTAGCACTGAAACCAGGACAATGTCTGGTGTAGAAGTTTGATATCTTAGTACGTACACTGTCCAGTAAATTATTCCACTTCTCAATGGTACATACATGGTTTCTTACCTACATCTAGTGACTGAGCAGCACCTTCCCTTCCTACACATAAATGGCTGAAGTGCCCTTGAGCAAGGCACCCCAATGTGTTTGGCAGCCCACTGCTCAAGTGTGTGTGTGTGTGTGTGTGTGTGTGTGTGTGTGTGTGTGTGTGTGTGTGTGTATATGCGCTCACTTTTGGTGGGTTAAATGCAGAGGAAATAATTTCCCACACAGGATTAATACAGTATACAGTATATCAAAATAAAATAAAATAAATGAAAATCTAGGCATTAGGATGTGCATTAGTTCATTTTGCGAAGAATTTACGTGCACTGTACTTTATTAACTGCCAGATAATAAGTTTGAAATCCATATTGGTAGATTATACCAAGTAATAGTCACCAAAATTGCTTTCATATAGGATAAGCTCAAGGTAACCGAGCAGAAGGCTCCAGTACCGGTACCACCAAACCGACACTGTTTGAGCACTGAGTAAGACCTGTAGCCCTCATCCACTCAGTTATGTAAATAAGATAAAGATACAAGTCTCTGTGGATAACATCGTCAGCCAAAGGCCATAAATGTTTACCAATTTCGTAGTAAATAATGTGATTATTATAACTAACACTGTTCATAAAGCCAAGCACTGACAATACTCCAAATATACATTTAACTAAATATATCTCATATATCTTCTTTTTATTTATTTTTAAATTTGCTCACCAATTGTCCTACAGTTGATAGCATATGTGGACAACATTTTTCCGACATAAATACTGATGAAACCTTTAAACATATGTCACTATCTGACTCAGAAAGTTAATGTTTGGTGTAGAGTATTTCCCTCTGAGTGACACAGTTTCATCAGGACATCAACAATGGGCTGTAAAACTGTCATTACCGAAAAAGAAGCCAGGGATAGACGTACGTGAGAAAGAGATGACAGAGGGGAGAAAATGGACAGATGGATAGAATAAAAGAAAAGTAGTCAAGCGTATACTCAATTGAGGAGGGAATTGTAAAGTGACCCATCAAAGGGTGAAAACAGGGAGTTGCTGTGTTTAAGTGCTTGAACACAAGGCCAGCAAAATCCCAAACCCCTACAAAAAAAAAAAAAAAAAATCCCTTATGCTCCACATCCTTTGCTGCATTCCAAATGTTTTTACAGTTAACAACCCCTCACTGATATGAAACTGAGCTCTGTCCTGTTTATTTAGCCTTTCGAGTCAGAGGTACTGTGATCAAAACAGGCAGGTCTTTATGGCATCAAAGAGATACAACATTTTTTCAAAAAGCCAAAACCGCTGTTCTCAACATCAAACTTAAATATTTGGGCCATTTCTTCTATCTTGGTTTTGAATTGTTGTATTTAGTGTTACAATATGATGTGCTATGTGAACGTAGGGTTCATCATCTGTAACCGCTTAATCCTAATTAAGGTCGTGGGGAGGCTGGCGCCCATCCCAGCCAACTCCAGGCAAGGGCAGAGTACACCCTGGACAGCTCGCCAGGCCATCGCAGTGCAAAAACACGCTGACGGCTTTGCAGACTACTCTTATCGAAAGTCAGCAATGGTTCTTTTACATGAACCTCTCACCATAGACAGTGAGAGACATGGCCAGCCTTTAATAACCCAGTTAGCTGCACGGGGGGATTGGGGGGGAAACGGACAGTGACAACCTTCTGAAGAGTGGGACTCGAACCCCCAACCTTAGGATCAGCAATCCAGCGCCCTATACCACTAGGCCACCACTGCTGAACGTAGGGTCCAGCTTTGTAATCAATGCGGTGCATATTTTACCACAGCTACATATTTTTGGTAGATTTTTATAAACGGCAGTGTCATTGCAGCAGAAATCGCAAGTCTAACTTGAGATATTCAACAACTCGACCCGTTTTGTGTGATGATACATCAGATCAGAGGGTTCTATTTCAACCCAAATCAAACATGCAGGTGCTCAAAGGTTACTCATTATTTCAGGTGTGTCGGGTCAGGATAGGGTTCAGAAAATTTCCAGCATACGGGTAAGTGATAACTGTCAAGAAACAATGTGAAATTCAAAATAAATTCAGCTTGATCAGGTCACAATACGATTTTTGCACATAAGGGAAAAATTGCAACTAGAGGCAATAAAAACTCTTTCGACTCCGTGCGTCTTTGTTCTAGTTCCAAGCACATTACCAGGTGTGCACAGATGTAAATCTGGGCTTCTGTGCAGGTTCAAGGACAAGCAGGCCACTCAGCTAAAGGTCATATAGAGGACCACATGTGGCCAGGGATAAATCTTTGTAGAGTACGTGATGGATCAAAAGGGGAGAGAATACGTACTCGTCAGTTAAGAGTAAATGAGGCGTGATTGCAGGAAGATAGTATTGAAAATTGGGTTTCTTTGTATCTTAAACTGCATAGTTCAGATTCTTGTAGTGCTGGTTGTGTGTTTACACTTAGAATACAATTTAAAACATCATAATATCTCTTTATAGCAAACAGACTGTCATTTGATTTTAAAATAAAACTTGTGTTAAATATCATGGTACTACTGTGCAAAATCTCAGGTGCAATAATACACCGTGTATCGTTCAAAGCTACAGTGAACCGCAGTGCACTTAGGACAATTTAAGGTTCTCCCATCTGCTCACATTCTTTGCCTTTTTTTTGTTCCCCTCTATCTTTCCACTGCCCCTTCATCTTCAGTGCTTACAGTAGATATAAATCAGTCGTGTTTGAAGTGAGGGATGATGCAGCTTTTCCCAGGGGAGAGGAGAATAAGGGAAGGAAGGAAGAGGAGTCTCTCAGCATATGGACAGACAGCTGCTGCACTCGGACCAGCACATGTGTGCGGCTGGCCGACATCACAGCCTGACACAGAGTAACACTACAACAAGGGTCTGACAAGCACACACACACACACACACACACACACACACACACACACACACACACACACACACACACACACTCCAGTATTTTAGTACAAATTACAAGGTGTAAAAATGTCTTCATCATGACACTTCAGTTCATTTCAACTGATTTATTTCCCACAGTCAGGCTATGTCCACCTCTTTGTGCATGTAATAAATGGACCTGAAATTCTACACAGCATTTCTGTCAAACCCTCCCACTGACAGCATCATTAGCACTACCTCTTGTATGAAAGAAGCAACAATAATACAAAGAGGATGGTTAAGCTGCCAAATGCACAATCTAAGCCCACAATGAACATGATGGACAGATTACATCCATCTCCTCTGCTCTGTGGAGAGGAAGAGCGTGTTTGAGAGGAACATGTGTACCTCCTACCCATTAGCTTTTTACAATTACATCACGCATGCCTATAGTTATAAATAAAATAAGTGTTGTACACATTCAGGGAAGTCGGACCCTGCACGTGTACCACCTGTAGAATTATTATTACAAATGTTACTAACATTTATTATTTAAATTAATCATTTTTAATTTAAATTCAAACATGAAAACAGTACTAATTATAATAGGCTGACACACATCTGTTACCTTATTTTATAGGTATATCTCTAATGCCAATCAACCAGTCCATTTGGTAAAATTACACATACACACACCCACAAATACACATATATACAAATAGTCAATTCTGGTAAAATTACACACACACACACACACACACACACACACACACACACACACACACACACACACACACACACACACACTCATATATATATATATATATATATATATATATATATATATATATATATATATATATATAGAGAGAGAGAGAGAGAGAGAGAGAAATGCAGCCGTGAGAGGGGGGGGCACAAACCAGTGTCTCTCCCTCATGCCGGTCCCAAGCCCGGATAAATGCAGAGGGTTGCGTCAGGAAGGGCATCCGGCGTAAAACAAATGCCAAATAAACTATGCGAATCACAAGAAAGAATCACATACCGGATCGGTCGAGGCCCGGGTTAACAACGACCGCCATCAGTGCCGTCAACCAACAGGGTGCTGAAGGAAATTGGACTACTGTTGGTCGAAGACGTCGAAGAAGGAGAGGAAGAGAGAGAAGAGGAAAGGCATAAGTCTAGGACTGAAAGTAGGGACTTTGAATGTTGGAACTATGACAGGAAAAGGTAGAGAGCTGGCTGACATGATGCAGAGGAGGAAGGTGGACATACTGTGTGTTCAGGAGACCAGGTGGAAAGGTCGCAAGGCTAGAAGCATAGGAGCAGGGTTTAAGCTCTTTTATCACAGTGTGGATGGGAAGAGAAATGGAGTCGGAGTCATCTTGAAGGAGGAGTTCGTCAGGAATGTTCTAGAAGTGAAAAGAGTGTCAGACAGAGTGATGAGTCTCAAGTTAGAAATTGAAGGTGTGATGGTCAATGTTGTTAGTGATTATGCCCCACAGACAGGATGTGAGCGAGAAGAGAAGGAGAGATTCTGGAAGGAGTTAGATGAAGTGATGCAGAGTACCCCCAGAGGTGAAAGAGTGGTCATTGGGGCAGACTTCAATGGACATGTTGGTGCAGGAAACAGAGGGGACGAGGAAGTGATGGGTAGGTTTGGTATCCAGGACAGGAACGCAGAAGGACATATGTTGGTAGATTTTGCAAAAAGGATGGAAATGGCTGTGGTGAATACTTTCTTCCAGAAGAGAGAGGAGCATAAGGTGACTTGTAAAAGTGGAGGTAGGAGCACACAGGTAGACTACATCTTGTGCAGGCGATGTAATTTAAAGGAAGTCAGTGACTGCAAAGTAGTAGCGGGTGAGTGTGTGGCCAAACAGCATAGGATGGTGGTGTGCAGGATGATGCTGATGGTGAGGAAGGTGAAGAAGGCAAAGGCAGAGCAGAAGACAAAGTGGTGGAAGTTGAAAAAGGAAGGGTGTCGGGTTGTCTTCAAGGAGGAGTTGAAACAGGCGTTGGGTGGTCAGGAAGTGCTTCCAGATAACTGGACAACCACAGCTAATGTGATCAGGGAGACAGGTAGGAGAATACTTGGTGTGTCATCTGGAAGGAAAGTAGATAAGGAGACTTGGTGGTGGTATGAGGAAGTGCAGGAGTGTGTACAAAGGAAGAGATTAGCGAAGAAGAAGTGGGACATTGAGAAAACCGAAGAGAGTAAACAGGAGTACAGGGAGACACAGCGTAAGGCAAAGGTAGCAGTGTCAAAGGCCAAACAGAGCGCGTTTGATGACTTGTATGCTCGGTTGGAAAGTAAGGAGGGAGAAAATGATTTATAAAGGTTGGCACAGCAGAGAAATAGAGATGGGAAGGACGTGCAGCAAGTTAGATTGATAAAGGACAGAGAGGGAAATGTATTGACTGATGACAGAAGTGTGCTGGGAAGATGGAAAGAGTACTTTGAAGAGCTGATGAATGAGGAAAATGAGAGAGAAAAAGAGTAGAAGAGGTGACTGTTGAGGACCAGGAAGTAGCAAAGATTAGTAAGGGTGAAGTGAGGAGGGCATTGAAGAGGATGAAGAATGGAAAGGCAGTTGGTCCTGATGACATACCGGTGGAGGTATGGAAGTGTCTAGGAGAGGTAGCAGTAGATTTTCTGACAAGAACATTTAACAAGGTCTTAGAGAGTGAGAGGATGCCAGAGGAATGGAGGAGAAGTGTGCTGGTGCCCATTTTTAAGAACAAGGGAGATGTGCAGAGTTGTGGCAACTACAGAGGGATAAAGTTGATGAGCCATACGATGAAGTTATGGGAAAGAATAGTGGAAGCTAGACTAAGGGCAGAAGTCAGCATCTGTGAACAACAGTTTGGTTTCATGCCAAGAAAGAGCACCACAGATGCAGTGTTTGCCTTGAGGATGTTAATGGAGAAGTACAGAGAAGGTCAGAGGGAGCTGCATTGTGCCTTTGTGGATCTGGAGAAAGCATATGACAGGATGCCGAGAGAAGAACTGTGGTATTGCATGAGGAAGTCTGGAGTGGCAGAGAAGTATGTTAGAGTGGTGCAGGACATGTATGAGAGATGTAAGACAGTGGTGAGGTGTGCTGTCGGTGTGACACAAGAGTTCAAGGTGGAGGTGGGACTGCATCAAGGGTCAGCTCTCAGCCCCTTCTTGTTTGCTATGGTGATGGACAGGCTGACAGACGAGGTTAGACAAGATTCCCCATGGACTATGATGTTTGCAGATGACATTGTGATCTGTAGTGAGAGCAGAGAACAAGTGCAGGAAAATCTAGAGAGGTGGAGGTATGCCCTGGAAAGGAGGGGAATGAAGATTAGCCTCAGTAAGACAGAATACATGTGCATGAATGACAAGGACCAAAGAGGAACGGTGAGATTACAGGGAGCAGAGATAAGAAAGGTGGAGGATTTTAAGTACTTAGGCTCAACAATCCAGAGCAATGGAGAGTGTGGAAAAGAGGTCAAGAAGCATGTACAGGCAGGTTGGAATGGTTGGAGAAAAGTGTCCGGTGTGATGTGTGATAGGAGGGTACCGGCAAGAATGAAAGGAAAAGTGTACAAGACGGTGATGAGGCCAACGATGTTGTATGGGTTAGAAACAGTGGCCCTGGGGAAAAGACAGGAGGCAGAGTTGGAGGTAGCAGAGATGAAAATGTTGAGGTTCTCTTTGGGAGTAACGAGGATGGATAGGATTAGGAATGAGCACATCAGAGGGACAGCACATGTAAGACGTTTTGGAGACAAAGTCAGAGAGGCTAGATTAAGATGGTTTGGACATGTACAGAGGAGGGATAGTGAGTATATTGGTAATAGGATGCTGAGGCTGGAACTACCAGGCAAAAGGCCTAGAGGAAGACCAAAGAGACGATTCATGGATGTGGTGAAGGCGGACATGAAGGTCGTTGGTGTAAGAGAAGAAGATGCAAAGGATAGGGTGAGATGGAGGCAGATGATTCGCTGTGGCGACCCCTGAAGGGAAAAGCCGAAAGGAAAAGAAGAAGATATATATATATATATATATATATATATATATATATATATATATAGAGAGAGAGAGAGAGAGAGAGAGAGAGAGATAGATAGATAGATAGATAGATAGATAGATTCTTCTTCTTTTCCTTTCGGCTTTTCCCTTCAGGGGTCGCCACAGCAAATCATCTGTCTCTATCTGTATCTATAGATATCTATCTGTATCTATAGATAGATAGATAGATAGATAGATAGATTATAGATATATAGATAGATAAACAGACAGACAGACAGATAGACAGATAGATAGACAGATAGATAGATATATTCTTCTTCTTTTCCTTTCGGCTTTTCCCTTCAGGGGTCGCCACAGCAAATCATCTGTCTCTATCTCCCCCTCCCCCCTGCACCTCTATCTCACTCTGCATCTTCTTTTCTTACAGCAACTACCTTCATGTCCTCCTTCACCACATCCATAAATCACCTCTTTGGTCTTCCTCTATGCCTTCTGCCTGGCAGTTCTGACCTCAGCATCCTACTACCAATATACTCACTATCCCTCCTCTGTACATGTCCAAACCATGTCAATCTAGCTTCTTTGACTTTGTCTCCAAAACATCTAACATGTGCTAACATGCCATACTCCCAAAGAGAACCTCAACATTTTCATCTCTGCTACCTCCAGCTCTGCCTCCTGTCTTTGTCTTTTCCTCAGTACCACTGTTTCTAAACCAATATACATTATGTATAGATACATTTTATATATATTTGTCTGTTTGTTCTGATTGTTTGTTTTTGGAGGTAATTACCATGTCAAGAAATCGGAACATTAACATAAATCATTAACAGAAACTGAGAGTTCAGACAGGATGCTATCATTACATTAGCCAGTCACTCACTCTCCTTCTTCAAAGATTCTACATACGTTTTGAGAATCTGGCTCTCTCCTTCTCTCTTGCAATATAATTTTGAGATTCTGTATATAATTTGTAGCCGTCAGGGCGCCACGATCAATTTGGAATTTCCAGGTGAAGGGGGATGTCTGTAAATCTAAGCTCATGTTAGTGTTTTAAAGTAATATTGTAATGAGCCCATTACAACAACCTTAAAACCAAGTTTACAAGCAAGATGTAATACGAAATAAACTTGTGTGATTTAATAGACTTATGAATAAACAAAATCTATCCAAACAATAAGCTTACTTAAGGACCAGACATGAAGCAGTGAGCCAGCTTGGGAGTGTGAGTCAGTCCCTGTCATACACAAGATAAGTACATGTGCTCAGTGCACCTGAATAAATTCTTGGCATCTCTTGTTTGTGGTATATAAACAGAGCAAGAAAGTTCACTATCAGAATAAACAGTGTAAAGCCTGCAGCTGTTTAAAGAGCCTCTTACACTGCCTCAACTTCTCTCAGCACATAAACAACGACGTCATGCTTGTCAGAGCGGAGACAGTCACATTCTCTGCAGAGACTCACTCCAGGAAACTGAGAGGACACTAGTGGAAGAGCAATGGCTGAGCATCTCATTCTGTAAGATAGAAGGAACGGAAGCCCCATTTTTACATTCCTACCAAGAATGGCAGGAGCATCAAAAACAATAGGAACTCATTCATTTTCAATGTCTCTAGGCTATAAGCATTGGCAATAATACTGGTGATGTGCTTTGCATGAGAGAGGCATCAGAAGAATGTAGAAATCAAGTTCTGATTAACTTCAACTTCTGGTAATGAGCCGTGATGAGATTCTGTAGCAACCAATTGGAATTTAGAAGTTGTTTGTACTGGAGAACACTGGAAAAATAACTTCAGTGGCTGCTTTGCCTGTTATATATGATGGGACTTCGTTTGTGTATAAGAACATAAATAAGAACGTAAAGCACGGAACAAGGCATCAAAATTTGTAAGAGTTCAGGAGAGGTTAGTGAAGGGCATAACATCCATTCATTAATTTTCTGAACCGCTTAATCCTATAATCCTAAATAGGGTCACGGGGAGGCTGGCGCCCATCTCAGCCGACTCTGGGCAAGGGAGGGGTACACCCTGGACAGCTCGCCAGGCCATTGCAGGGCCAACACTCACACAACCATTCATACTCACACCTGGGGCGATTTTGAACAGCCAATTAACATACTGTGAATGTTTTTGGCTTGTGGGAGAAAACCGGAGTCCCGAAAGAAACCCACGTAAGCAGGACCATCTTGCTGAGAGGCGGACATGCTAACCACTAGGTTACCATCCTGCCTGCATAACATTCATTCATTCACTTTGACAAACCACTCAATTGTACTAAGTTTGCAAGGAGGCTGAAGTTTTCATCAGATGACTCTACGTGAAAGGTGGGGGACACCCTGCATATCTTGTCAGTGTGTCAAGCTCCACAGGTGGGATATTCCTGGGTGGTAAAAGAAAAATACAAATTTTTTGGTCCAATTTGGCTTTCCATCCTCCTGAGACCTTGTAAACAGAGAGACAGATGGCCACGGAATCTGACCACCAAGTTTAGCACTGTCCACTGGCATCGAGTCTGTTAATTACATCAAATCTGGATAACATAGTTTCTGCTCCAACTAATCTTCATTACTCTCCCACAACAGGATTTATCATTCAATTACGGTTATTGCTAATTATAGAAATTAAATATTCCATTATTTACATGATGGGCACACAATGGAGAAACTACTAATGTTTTTATGTGTAATTCAAATATTGGAGACATAAATCCTACAACATCTGAATATAAAATATATAAAATTTGTATATGTCCTTCGAGGTAGAAAAAGAGGATGAGAAAGAGAGAGAAAGAGGGGGATAAGAGAGTGAGAAAGAGAAGGAAAGAGCGACAGGAACAGAGGGAGGGGAGAAATAGAGAGAGAGAGGTTGGGAGAGAAATAGAGAGAGAGAGAGAGAGAATACTAATGTCTAAAGAAGTCTCAAAAATTCTTGTCACACTTTGGCCAGAAAAGTGTTTAAGAAACAACACAAATCTGTGTGTGTGTGTGTGTGTGTGTGTGTGTGTGTGTGTGTGAGACGAAAAAAGAAAAAAGAGCAGTGTGGTGTGAAGCCTTTTAAATTGTTTCCATTTACACCAGACTGACATAAACTCATGAGTCATGTTTGAAGGCAGCCTGTGCCTCTGAGAGACAGAAAGACAGAAGAGAGTGGCAGTGAAAGGTACAGAGAAACGGAGTGTGACACATGCAGTATGTACGAGCCTAGTACAGTAGGGACCCTACAAATCTCAAAGAGCCCATTGTGAGCACTCTATATTGGCTTTTGAGGGTGCTATTCATGTCATGTCACGGGCCACTTAAAAGTCAGACCTCTTCCTCTTTCAACACAAAAGATTGCGGGGAGAAGCCTGGAGACCAAAAAAAAAAAAAAATCAACAAGGGGCCCACAGAAAAATAAAAGTGGCCTCTGTTGAAAAGACCATCCGTGCCTTTACAGGAGGCTCGGCCTCTGAGGCTCTGTGAGGGACACAACTCTTTGTGTCTATTAATCAATGCGATGGGGAGAGTGTGGCTTGTTTTTCTGTCAGTCATAAGAAAAGAGGTGTGGCTTGTATACATTTCTGTCTGGGGTTTGCATGTTCTCCCTGTGTGGGTGTGGGTTTCTTCTGAGTGCTCTGGTTTCTTCCTACAGTTCAGAGACAAGTATATCAGGCTACCTGGGTATTCTCGATTTCCTCGATGTGTGAACATAGTATTTACTTGAAAAAACTAGTACATAAGAAAATAGATAGATAGATAGATAGATAGATAGATAGATAGATAGATAGATAGATAGATAGACAACACTAACTTTTGGGGGGGAAACAACATTTTCTGCAAGCTTTTCAATCTATTAGATGAACTCTAAGGGGCATCGGAGCAGAGAAAAGAAAGAAGAGAAGATTTATTGACTCTCAAAGGAGACACAACCTGGAAAACCTCATTCATGTGTGTTAAATCAGGCCTGATCCACAATTAGCCCATGGGACTCTCGCTCTCTCTCGCTCTCTCTCGCTCTCTCACTCTCGCTCACTCTCGCTCACTCTCGCTCACTCTCGCTCACTCTCTCGCTCGCTCTCTCTCACTCGCTGTCTCGCTCGCTCTCTCTCGCTCGCTCTCTCTCTCACTCGCTCTCTTTCACTCTCTCTCTCTCTCTCTCTGTCGCTCTCTTTCACTCTCTCTCTCTCTCGCTCTCTCTCTCTCGCTCTCTCTCTCTCGCTCTCTCTCTCTTACACACTGTCTCTCACTCTCTTGCTCTCTCGCTCTCTCTTATACACTCTCTCTCACACACACCACCTACACACACACACACACACACACACACACACACACACACACACACACACTCTCCCACATACACAAGCACAAACCCCCCATCTCTTTATACAATGAAAGACAGCCAAAAAAGAATTTGACGGTAGTGGAACAGAAAGAGAAAGACAAGAGCAGGCCTAATAGTGATGGCTCTTAAATATGACTCCTGCAAATGTAATGTTTCGAGTTTGTCATAGATAACAATAGTACATCATTACCAGCAATTAAGTTCCCGGACTGAGAGCCCCCTCAATATTACATAAGAAACAAAAAGTCCACTCATATTTGTCTATTTTGCAAGGGCTGCACGCTCCCTAAACCTCAACACTCGTGTGCTGTGTTTTTCTTTTCCGTATTTCTCGAATCCAAGTGAAATACCAAATGGAAAGAGCAGAATAAGACCAGATGTGTTCGATTAAGGTCCTGGCACATGATAACCACATACACACGCTTATGAGCATAGAAGAGACAGAGGGGCAGGCAAACAGACGGACAGGCAGAGACACACACACACACACACACACACACACACAAACAGAGAGAGAGAGAGAGAGAGAAACAAAGCTCTGACATCGAAGCTTTTGTGTGTGTGTGTGTGTGTGTGTGTGTGTGTGTGTTTGTAAAGTTTCATGCAGTAAGATGTATGTATTGATATGAGTAAGAGAAAGTTAGACTGAGACAGTCCCTATAACGGGCGTGTTGAGACTGTCAGTCATGGTGTCTGAGGCAGTCAGTCGCAACTAAAGCAGTGAGGACTGGTTGCTATATAAACATCCCAGCATGTCTCGTAGTTGAGAAGTCTGGTTCATGAACAACTGGCAACATCTGCTTTTGAAAGTAAGGAACGCTTGCTCCCCCTACTATCTCTTTTCCTCCTGTCTCTCTCTCTCTCTCTCTCTCTCTCTCTCTCTCTTCCTCTCTCTCCTGCCTTTCCTTTTTTCACTCTCTCCTGTCCTTCCTGTTCTCTCTGCTTAACTCACCGTACTCTTAATCCTTTTCCTTGTAATCAGAATATTATCTCATACTTTCTCTTTCACACTCTTTTTTCCCCTCCCACTTTCCAGTGAAATCTGTTATCCCATCTTCCAGTTTTTTCCATTATTAACCTTCACTCTCTGTACCTCTTCTCATCCCTTTTCCCCTTTTCTCTCCTGCCTCACTTATGCATTTCATCGCTTAACTCCCTGCTTCCTCTGCCTTCTTGTCCCCCCTTTTTCTATCCCACAACATTTCTCTCTCTCGCTCTCTGTTGTGTGTGTGTGTGTGTGTGTGTGTGTGTGTGTGTGTGTGTGTGTGTGTGTGGTTTGGACTGTCTCCACTCTACTCCTGTGCCATTGCTCACATTACGAGTTGCACAACACTTTAGAGGAGCACACAAATTTTGGCCCAAGTTATCAGACTCACACACACACACACACACACACACACACACACACACATTGATCTTATGCTTTTCATTCCCATATTGAACCAGCTTTCATAAACTTTTTTACACTCTGGAAGGTAGACTGAGAAGGGAAGCTGGAAAGATTTTTGAATGCAACATAAATGCGCAATGTTGTTAAATCCATCGTTTTTTTCAGACTGCCAGACTAAACAAACACAGTTCGCTTTCGCAACCATGGTTGGATTTGCTCAGTGTTTGGGGTCTGTTGTCTCGACAACACCATCTTTTCCCTGTTGCTATATACTAGCCTAATCATCTAAACCTTTTAACCCTTTTCAGACCAATCCTACAGCAATCTCAGCTCAGGCTGCAGTTTGTTTTTGCTGTTCCACTCAACAGCTTAAAATAATGGGTTACATCCCCTTGACATTTAGTGAAGCATTTGCTTTTATAGATCATAGGGTCAGAACAAAAGCCTGTTTTGAGACTTTCCCTGCCTGTATTTATATCGTTAAATGTTCACCTGTATTTTTTTTTATTGATGTACAGATACTTCTCATTTGAAGATATTCTACATCTTACATTACATGTCATGCAAAAGGTACTGTGACACGATGATTTTTTTGTTTTGCAGGAAATTGTGTGTGTGTGTGTGTGTGTGTGTGTGTGTGTGTGTGTGTCCGCAGTCCACAAATGTGCACTCAGTACCACTAAGGTATTAGCTGTCATTTAAGCTATATACTGTTCATGTTACTGTTACTAGACATTTGAGAGCTTACAGAGATTGTACTAAAGTAGACTAATATTACAATAGTTATAATATTTACATAGACAGGAACTTTCCAGTAGGTCTAACGCCAGGATCTAATTGCATAACTAAAAGTTCCACCTCGTCTTCAAGTTAGTCAGAGCATGCACGTGTCCGAGTACCCATAGCAAACCAAAAGTTAGTGAACACATGTGTTTGTTCCACCAATAATTATAATATCCAGCAGTCTGCTGTTTCTTTATAATTGACCACTTATTTTGAGCATATCATCAGAATACATAACAAAATATATTTTTATAATCAGCATTTTGAAAATAGCCTTGTATCAAGCAAGTCATTGTCCAGTATTACAGTCATTACCTCAAAATAAACCCTTCAGGGTGATACAAGTTTGCTGGGAGTCAAGAGTTCTGATACAGCTGTTGAGGTTTATTTCACAGTAATAACACAGCTTTGTTGAATGCTAAATTCTGATTGATTAATTACCTAATCTGTAATTTCTGTATAATTGTCAATTGCTTTGTACAACAGATCCTTACCATGAGCCACATCAGTGTGGAATAGTGGAAGTAAAAAAATCATTTTAATATCAATATTTTGTACATAAATATTGATTTCTTATTTCTTCAGTAAGCAGCCATGCGATAGGAAATATGTATATACAGTATATATATATATATATATATATATATATATATACAAAAATAAAAGGACAGGACAAAGACTTTCTATTGAAACTCCATTTATCACTACAGATCTGTTTCGAGGGGTGGTGAAACCATCCTCTCTCTTCAGGTGATTATAGAAGAACTATATTACAGAGAATTATAGAAGATTATATAGAAGAACTATATATCTTCTATAATCACCTGAAGAGAGAGGATGGTTTCACCACCCCTCGAAACAGATCTGTAGTGATAAATGGAGTTTCAATAGAAAGTCTTTGTCCTGTCCTTTTATTTTTGTTTATTTGCTCTACCAAAAAGTATTGAGCACTCTCCTACGGAAGGATCTACTCAGAAAATCCTCTATATATATATATATATATATATATATATATATATATATATATATATATATATATATATATATATTCTTCTTTTCCTTTCAGCTTTTTCCGTCTTTCAGGGGTCACTACAGTGAATCATCTGATTGACATGTTTGATTTTGGCATAGGTTTTACATTGGATGCCCTTACTGACACAACCCTTCAACCCTTTAGCAAAAGGACAGAAACACGCTGACGGCTATGCAGCTACTCTTTACGAAAGTCAGCAATGGTTCTTTCACATGAACCTCATTCCATAGACAGTGAGAAACATGGCCGGCCTTTGATAACCCAGTTAGCTGCACTGGGGGGGACAGTGACAACCTTGTGGAGAGTAGAACTCGAACCCCCAACCTTAGGATCAGTGATCCAGCACCCTTTATCCCAGGCCACCACTGCCCCATATATATATATAGAGGATTTTCTGAGTAGATCCTTCCGTAGGAGAGTGCTCAATACATTTTGGTAGAGCAAATAACAATAAAAATAAAAGGACAGGACAAAGACTTTCTATTGAAACTTCTATACTCATACTATATACTTCTACAATCACCTGAAGAGAGAGGATGGTTTCACCACCCCTCGAAACAGATCTGTAGTGATATATGGAGTTTCAATAGAAAGTCTTTGTCCTGTCCTTTTATTTTTATTGGTATATATATATATATATATATAAGGGGCAGTGGTGGTCTAGTGGATAGGGTGCAGGATCGCTGATCCTAAGGTTGGGGGTTCGAGTCCCCACAGGGTTGTCACTGTCCCCCCCGGTGCAGCTAACTGGGTTATCAAAGGCAGGCCATGTCTCTCACTGTCTATGGTGTGAGATTCATGTAAAAGAACCATTGCTGACATTCGTAAAGAGTAGGCTGCAAAGCCGTCAGAGTGTTTCTGTCCCTTGCTAAAGGGTTGTGACAGGAAGGGTATCCGACGTAAAAACCTCTCCCAAATCAAATGTGCGAATCAGATGATTCGCTGTGGCGACTCCAGAGAAAAGGAAAAGAAGAATATATATATATATATATATATATATATATATATATATATATATATATATATATAAACAAAAATAAAAGGACAGGACAAAGACTTTCTATTGAAACTCCATTTATCACTACAGATCTGTTTCGAGGGGTGGTGAAACCATCCTCTCTCTTCAGGTGATTATAGAAGACAACCTCACAGACAAACTCACAGATTCTTCTATAATCACCTGAAGAGAGAGTATGGTTTCACCACCCCTCGAAACAGATCTGTAGTGATAAATGGAGTTTCAATAGAAAGTCTTTGTCCTGTCCTTTTATTTTTGTTATTTGCTCTCCCAAAAAGTATTGAGCACTCTCCTACGGAAGGATCTACTCAGAAAATCCTCTCTCTCTCTATATATATATATATATATATTTTTTTTTTTTTTTTTTTTTACAGTAATGGTCTGTCCGTTAACCATTACATAAGTTAGGGTTTCAGTTTCAACTGTCTGTAATTTATGCCATGCTAGACTTGGAGATAGAAAAGAAGCAAAGACAGTAATGTAGGGGTTAAAGATTGTTGTAACCCGTGCACCATTCAGCATCTCCCAAACACACTGGCATATACCTCCTTGTCACGTTCCTCTCTCCAGGCACTGAGGGTGTGTAAAATGGATGGAGTGCTGACATTTGAGGAAGAGTACATGGCTCACGGCATGCAAGACCAGGCTACTCTGCATATAACTGTACAAGCTAGTAGTTTTGGCAGTTGGCACAAACCAACACCTTGTGTCATAACACAACCAGGGACATGTTGAACACGAAGGTGGCAAACTACTTAAAGAAGGTAGTACAATAGTGAAAGAGAAAGACAGATGAGCATGTGCCTGAACACAAGATTGAGTGTGTGTGTGTGTGTGTGTGTGTGGGTGGGTGGGGTCACGTGACAGATAACTATAGAGAATGTGAGAAACAGTAAGAGATGGTGAGAAAAAGATTAAAAGAAAAAAGTACACACTTTTGCATGTTTCATACTCACTTTCACTTCTTGCATCCGGTGTGGGCGCATTCTGAAAGCTAGCATCTACTTGACATTATCAGAAGCATTGTCATTCATTGCATCAATTAACTTCAGTTGCTGATAATACTATAATAATAACAATAATAATAAAGTAAAGTATACCAAGAAAGGATCAGGTAAACTCACAGATTTTTTTTTAATCAGAATCAAAATATTTGATTGATCCCGGAGGAAATTTTGTTCACATAGTCGTTCCATACCAGAAAGAGTGAGATAAAGTACTGCATATACAAGTCTGAGATTAGAGGTTAATAATATCTATATGAACAGATGCAGAATGAATCCTGTCAGTGAGTGATATGTACAGAACAGTATTATCTGTATGATAAACAGAAGAATGTAAATGTATAACAGTGGATGTTGTTGATATATGGAGGAGTTGTAAAGTTTTGTCCTTCAGTGGAGCACTTAGGTGGTATCAGTGTCTCACTGAACGGCTCCTGTGACTGATCAGCAGGTTGTATGTGGTGGGAGGTATTGGTCAATATTGTCTTTATTTTGGGTAGCATTCACCTCTGTTGAAGTCTAATTTTATGGTGAAATGTATCAAAAGAAAGACATGGAGTGCACTGAATTTCAATAGATATGCGATTACTGCGGTGAGATTATAAAGAATTAGAAGAAAGTGTAAAGCATTTAGAAGATTCAAGCATCACAGGGTTTCTGAAAAAGATATGCAGTAGGTTGACCTGTACTTGAGCCAGACTGCACTGAGCATAAATGAGGATGATTATTGTCTGAGTTCTTGGTATTTCTTTGTTAAAACCCTGTTCCTGTAATATCCTACACCTGCCCACCATAACCCTCCGGTTTCACTGCATTAGAACCACTGCGTGATGAGAGTGGATCCAACCAAGGACCCGTAGAGTGAGAGTATCATGTAAACGGCACACAACAGCAAATTTAAAAACTTTTTCAATTAAAATTGGAAATAAACATTTTTCGATTTAAAATTTACAAAATAATTATTCAATATCTTGAAAATATAATATTTTCTCCTTTGTACTATTTCTACGTCATTATTAACTGTAAGCAGAATTGTGATAATGATCATAACTGCTTTCTGAAAAGGTCAAGTTTTTATTCTATAAAAGCGTGTGTGCACGTGACACTCCGATGGATCTGATATCACACGACTCATCAGGTTTCACAATCTTAAAGTGTCTATGCCAACTCAAGTGCACACTTTCATTCATTCATTCATTCATTCATTCTTCATTCGTTTTTTAAACCACATTAGTTTAATTATGGTTGCATAGCGGCTGGAGCCTATCCTAGCCATCTTCGCGGGAAGGCAGGTACAGCCTGAATACCTCACCAGGATGTTCTTGCTGTGAAGTGGTAAACACTACACCACCATGCCACCCAAGCGCACATCTCGATTAAAGAAAACAAATTAAAAAAAATAAGAAGCTCAAAATAGAAAGTGTCCCAGTGATAGACATCAAACCCTAATGACTCCCATATACACAGACTAGCCATAACATTAATATCACCTGATTGGTCTGTAGGTATACGCGGCAGCACTCTATACAGCAAGCTGTAATGCAGTGTGTGTTATGACTCCTGTCTGTCATATTCAGTATTAACGGTTTCAGTAGTTTCTGCTGCACTAGTCCTTCTGTGGGCTCAGACCAGACGTACCAGCCTTCGTTCCACAAATGCATCAGTGAGTCTTAGGCACACATGACACGCTTGTCCGTGCACTGTTCGTCCTTCCTTGCACCACCTTTGTTAGGTACTCACCACTGCATACAGGGCCAACCCACAAGACCTGTAGTTTTGGAGATGATCAGACCCAGCTGTTTTAGCCACAGCACTGCATATAGCATTTGTCAAAATCACTAAGATCTTTACACTTGCTCGTTTCTCCTGCCTACAGAGGACACGCAATCTGTACTTTCAAAAACTTGCTGCAGCAATGTGGAAAATGGCGGTGGCCATAGCTCTCAGAACATAAGAGGAGATCTTTCTTATTTCCCACCTCAGAGTCGGTGCTCTCGCAGCACAAAATCTAAATGTATAACGCTTGCTCCAGATGTAATTGTATGTTCATTGATCAAACACTTGAAGCAGTGCGACATTGGCACCCACCATTTGTATAAATCCACATAGTGAAGTGAATAGTAAAGGGGCAGTGGTGGTCTAGTGGTATAGGGCGCTGGATCGCTGATCCAAAGGTTGGGGGTTCGAGTCCCACTCTCCACAAGGTTGTCACTGTCCCCCCCAGTGCGGCTAACTGGGTTATCAAAGGCGGGCCATGTCTCTCACTGTCTATGGTGAGAGGCATGTAAAAGAACCATTGCTGACTTTCGTAAAGAGTAGCTGCAAAGTCGTCAGCGTGTTTCTGTCCCTTGCTAAAAAGGGTTGTGACAGGAAGGGCATCCGACTTAAAAAACCTCTGCCAAATCAAACGTGCGAATCAGATGATTCACTGTGGCGACTTCTGAGTAAAAAAGGGAAAAAGCCGAAAGGAAGACAGACAGTGAAGTGAATAGTAAAGTGCAGGCTTTACAAAATGATTTTGTCACATCTAAGTGGAACATGAAAATTTTTCATGTTTAATAAAGTTCTTGTCCATGAGGTTTACGTGTTGTTTTATAAGTTTGTGTTAGCTATTGTAGAAGAAAATTCATTATAAAATAATAATAATAATCCAAAGTAACATGCTTAGTTCTCAATTTTAAGTAGTTAGTAGGTATTTCTTGCAACAAATTAATTCTTTATATTTTAAAATAAGGGTTTAACGTCGGCACATCCTCGTGCTTTCCCATTTGTCAACACAGTGCATTGATCCTTTTTAATAGAAACATACACAGTATACACACCATACAACAAATCTCAATCACAAAGTTGCTAGATGGACAAGAAATTCATATAAAACAGCAAATTAGTGATGTCAGCATACCAACTGTGGGTATATATATATATTATATGTGGCCGCCCTGCATTACAGCCTTCCTAATAGCGGCGCAAATTCGCACACTTGTACTACAGTACTACTCGTACAGAGCCCATGAGAAGCAGTGTACCGAAATCACCTATAGTGAAGGGCAATATGGAAAAAATATCACTTCATAAAGATATTTTCACACAGCTACACACATCATATACGGCGTAGTTTTTTTTTTTTTTTACATATTTGACCTTATTTCTGACATATTTTGATTTTTTCCCCCTGATCTTTATTCCCAAAATTTAGTCATTCCCACTAGTCATGTATTGCCTCCCTATCCCATGACCACCAACAAACAGTGCAGAGATTGTAAGTACGTGCACACGCCATTAAATGTGATGCTGCCAGCCGCATCTTTAAGAACCGCAAGCATATTCATGTATATAGTAGTCAGCCTAACACATTCAGACGGAAAGTGCCATCGTCCTCCTCGTACACTTGAGCTTACAGATTCCCACAACCGGCTGAGTGTCAACGGGGTGAGCCTATGCCCTCCCTGCCTCCCACGAGAGCTCGGCCAATTAGTTGTTGTGGATTCCCGGTTAGAGATGGCTGGATTTTACTGCTCCATCTCCGTGATGATGATAGTTGTTCACCTTGTAGCCTTTAGGGAGCACATTTTTAAAAAAAGTGTATTGTTTATTATTAGTTACTATCAAGACAGTCCATTATTAGGTTTCACTAAAATGTAAAATCTGTAACCCGGTGTTGATGACTACCTTTCCGGTATGTTGAAATTATGGAAGAACGCTACAATGCTGGCATGAATGATGCGAAGGAAGAGGCTCCTATGTGAGCTCATTGTTTTAAAGCTCTGGTCACAGCAGGAGATTGTGCTTAAGCCATGGGCTGTTCAGACCGAAGAGACATTGTGTGACTGCTTTTTCATTTGAGAAATGATTCCACAGCCAGATCTTTCCAGGATAGTTATACCTGTTAGTATTCCAGCATGACCTGCATTGTTATGAACACAAGTATGTAAACCTTTAGAATGATTTTACGAAGACAAAAAAAAAAATAATAATATCTAAGCCACCAATCAAGGACTTGACAAACTGTTCTGTTTACTTCTTGTTAGTATTTTGTTTCTATTTTTTCTCCCTTGCATTCAGTTGCTGTGTGGTATGAATGATCAGGCGGTTTAATTTGTGTTGTACTTGACAACAATGTTTGTTTGTTTTAATGTAAGTGTACAAAACAGGATATTCGGATGAATTTGACGTTAGAGATTGGACCTGTCAGCACTTTTCTGAACACACATCACCACAGCCTTTCTCATTCTATGATGGGAGGAGGTGGGGAAATTCCGAACACAGGGCAATTTGTGAGGACCTGACAAAACAAGCAACACTGCCTGACTCCGACATAAGCTCCAGAAATAGGAGTGTGTCAGTGGGAGCACACCCTTCACATACCCACACGCACCGGCCTTTAGCAAGAACGTATCTCATACAGCACGCTAAAGACCTAACAGGGATCTTAAACAGTCTGACATTACAATTTACTGATTCTTTCTTACAGGTTTACAAGATTTTTTTCAAGACATCAAAGAAACATTTTTTATCTCCGGCACTGTGTTTTAATGTACCGTAGATTAGTGGTCCCCAACCTTTCTATCACCGCGGACCGGTCAACGCTTGACATTTTTACCGCGGCCTGGGGGTTAGCTTGTTTATATTGTAAATATAATACCCCACCCTTGCCTAGAGTTGACTGTGATGTGCGCCAGCCTCCCTTATCAGGATTAAGCGTTACCTTTTTAATTGAACTCGAACTCTTCTTAAAAAAAAAAAAAAAAAAAAAAAACAGAGGTGATGGTGCACCAGCTGGGAGAATGAAGGCTCAGGCTCACCCGAAATTCCTGCTATTGTTTGAAACATGTCCGACTTGCCTCTGTTCATGTGCCGTCCCCTTGTGGGTTACATTTTAGCGCTCAAATAATTGACATGTAACAGAGATAATCCAGTCATTTTTCAAAATAAAAGTTTGTTCAAAAATAAAAAATCATTCAGACTCAGATAATGATAATAAATAAAACAGAAATTAATAATTATTTCTTGTGCGGCCCGGTACCAATTAATCCACGGACCGGTACCAGTCCGCGGCCCGGGGGTTGGGACCACTGCCATAGATGTTCGATGTGTTAAGGCAGGGGTGTCAATCTTGTGCCACAAAGGTCCATGTGGCAGCAGGTTTTCGGGCTCGTTAAATCACCTGAGCTTGGTTTTCAGGCAGCTGATTGGTCAGTCTGTGTACTCAGTAAACAGACTGACCAATCAACTGCCTGAACACTCAGATCAGTTGATTAACTGAGCAAAGTCAGGTGTGCTGCTGCTTGGTTGATACAGAAACCTGCAGCCCCATGGCCCTTTGTGGCACGAGTTTGCCACCCCTGTATTCAGGTCTTGACAATTTAGCAACAAAACTCCACCTGCTGTTTTTAGCTGTGGCCTTGAACAGAAGCAGCACATTACTCACCCTTTACATTTCCACACAGCAGCAGTTTCAGAAGCCTGAAATATCACCTTTAGGCTTTCTTTATGAGTCATGAGATAGAGGCAGGCCACAGAAGCCCTCTGAGCGCGTGGTAATAAAATATTGATTAATCAAAGGTAAAGACGGAGGATAAATGGTCATTGTGCCATGGTGTTGCAGTTTTGCTGCCTTTATCATGATGAGTACTGAGGGACTGATGAGGAAAACATGTCCTACCTGCAGAAGCCATACTGCCGAGGGCAAGAACCAGGACGACTACCAGGCATGTGTGTCCCATCACGCAGGGAAAGTAAAGACGTGATTTTCAGAAGTGTGGGTGGAATTTCTTTCACGGTACACTTCGCACAGGAACGTCACCTGAAAAGCATAAATAATTATTAATACTGCTTTCTTTTATTGTTTTTTTTCCTTTTCTCTAATTATAAAGTGCACAATTTCTTGATTTTTTTTAATGGTAATTATTTTGTAACTAGAGCTTGGACAGATTTTTCAAATGTAACTGGTCAGCCAGTGACGTACGTTGACTTGAATGAAATTTAATTAAATAAGTTAAATTATGGCCAAACATGATTGACAAAGATAATGTAGATTTGGGATTATATTGCTGCAAATGATGAAGACATCTGGAGTTCCATATGTTCTACCCATGTTCATGTGGGTTTAATAAATGTTCTCTAGTTTCTTCTTGCCTTCTAAGAGCATGGAAGTAACAGAATTGGCTCTACAGAATTACACCTAGCATGAATGTGTGTGTACATGGTGTGAAGCAGTGCACTGGTGTCTAGCCTTGGCTAAATTCCTGTTTTAAACCCAGTGTGCCTCTGGATTCTGTATCTTCCAGAACCCTTAACAGGATAAAGCAAATACGAAAGATGAATGAAGTAATGAATGAATGAATGAATATTGTAAAGGCACTGTGTCTTGCAGCATAATAAGTAAGGTGATTTTTAAAAAGCTCTTCTTAAAAAATATATTATACCCTTTATCAGACCATTTTTACTCACAGAGCAGCAAAATATCATTGTTAACAACCACCAAAAAAAAAAAAAAACCACTGCTAGTGTGCGAATATGCTGAAAGACCTGTTTGGCTGCCTCCTCCCGATTATGTTCTTTCTGCTCTCTATGCCTACTCTTCTCTGATTGGTTGAGGTCAACTCATCACAAGATCTAGCATGCCATGATAAACTAGTGTGCTCAAAAAATAGTTGAATAGCTTGTGGTTAAAAAAAAAATCAACATATGCATCCATAAAAAACCTCTTCTCCTCTGGGCCAAACTAAAACATAGAATGCATTTGTTCAAGTTCTCATTTGGAATTTATAAAGCCTAATATTCTGCTGCTGATTAACAAAAAATATGTAGTTGTAAACAAACTGAGTTTGGAGAAAGGAGGATGGAGAGTAGGAGAAAATAAGTGGGTACATATCAGGGTCAGTTTTAAATTAGCAGAATAACGTGCTCCCAACTGATGGTTCTGATATTCTACAAAATTGACACATAAATATAAACCACTGTTTCCATTCACTGCTTTACTACTGAATGAAATCTGCATTGTTATACAGACTGAGCACCATCCAAACAGTCAGGGGAAATCCTTTTTTCCGCAGATACTTTTATTTTTCTCCTTAGTAGTATGCCTATTTTACACCTCAGATATTTTTTTAAAGTCTTTTTTGTTCTGCACACATTCAAACAATGGAAATTTGAATCACCACGAAAATCTTAACAGGGTAAGTGCCAGAACTGCTACAGCTAATGGAATGATGAGAGTAATAACCTGCTTACTCAGCCTCTTGTGTGCTGATGAAGAACAGCTATCGAGACTCAACACAGCTCATGCTGAAGAACTTCATTCTTGCTCAAACTTCTCTCTCTATCACTCCCATAATTTCTCCCATATTCTCTCCAACATAGTCCCTCCCTCTCCCTTGTGTGCACACACAGACACACACACACACACACACACCATCATTCAATGCTCATTCTTCCTCATGGCCCTTGTGATACTGAGCAAGATGGAGAAAATAGATGAAACTGACACCAGACTGAAGAACCACCACAGTGTCCAGGCTAAGAGGATTAACAGGTGGTTAAAGCTAATTCAGAATCCCAACTGATCCTAGAACAGAGTGAGGAAGTCATGTTTCATGCACCATGAGTCAAACACAACACTGCAGCATACAGTTACATATCAAAAGTGAATAGACACCATCATTTTATTTTAAAGATTTATATACTACAGTTTCTTTATGTCAGGGAATATTTTCAACTCTCTGTTTGATGGTCCAAAGACACCTATTGTTGCTGTTGATTCCTTGCTTTTGCAGATGAACTGTACAATCACCGTGTTGACTGGAGCAAAAGGAACCCCAAGGTGTTGTAGACTGTACAATACCGAAGCAGTGAGGTCCAGATGCCCATCTTCCCAACCACATTATCCAAATCTTCCAGGGGACACCAAGGCATTCTCAGACCAGCCAAGGGATGTAGTCCCTCCAGTGTGTTCTGGGTTGACCCCGGGGTATCTTCCCGGTTATACATGCCCGAAACAACACAGAAGGGAGGTGTTCATGAGGCATTATAAACAGATGCCCGAGTCACCTCAACTGGCTCCTTTTAACGCAGAGAATAATTGATTCTACTATGTGCTTCTCCAGGATGGTCAAGCTTCTCAACCAATCTCAGAAGGAGAGCTCCACCACCCTGCAAAGAAAGCTCATTTCAGCCACTTGTATTGGCAATCTTTTTGTTTCGGCCACCACTCAAAGCTCATGCCCATAAGATGAGGGTAGGAACATAGATCGACTGGTAAGTTGAGAGCTTCGAGACTGTCTGATCAAATGTGTTTCTCAGATAAAACCCTGTAATGAAGGGTTTCAACTTAATTTTGATATGTCTTTCTGCAACTTTATACCATCCATTATACTTCGTGCACATCGACTACATTCAAACGCAAATCTATGAGTCCACTGCCAGCAACTGTATCACAACATGCAGTTATTTTAAACCAGTATTAAAATCCTGGCATGTGCTGTATTCTCAATCTGTATTTAGATTAATTCCTATGAAAGACAAGGATACACATAAACAGGACAGAACTTTTACTGTGTAAAGTTGCTTTGCGACAATGTTAACTGTAAAAGTGCTATGCAAATAAAACTGAATTGAATTAGAATTGAATAGAACAGAATTAAACAAGCACACACATACACACACACACACACACACACACACACATAGACAAACACAGCGGCTACTATGCAAAAGCCAAATTCCCGTTAAAGTGACAATGCTTAAGACAATAACTCCTACACAGTACAGGAAAAATCTCGGTAATCAAATGAACTCGATGGGTGTTGCAGGACATTGAGTCCAATGGCATAAACAGGAACGTCCGCTGTGTGTCTGCTCAGCATCCCGCCTACAACACTCACTCAGTCATGCTGACACTGTGTTCAAGCAGAGTGTACGTCCACCTTTTAGCAAAGATGCATAGCACAAATTTCAGACCCTTCAAGTAGAAAAAGCTTCAAGAATTTACATTTTGTCTTTAGTTTTATGGAATGAGTGTGTATAAAGACGTATGTCTACAGGAGTAATAAACGTGAAGCCACATTTGGAAGAGGCATCTGGAAATCAGATGTTTCCAGAAATTCAGGACTACACAACAGGTTTTTGCTGCCAGTAAGTAGCAGGGACATGAAGGGCTCCACCCAACTCAAATTTGACAATTTTAAAGGCATAGTAATTTTTAACAATAACACCCTATTCAGAAAGAGACAGGATCACTGTATTAGTTAGCGGCACATGGCAGGTCAGATTGCTGAATTTCTCAGATATGCACATTGTAACATAAAGCCTGTGATTGGTCATTACAAACACAGCATGATCAAGCCAATTCAGTCCAGTACAGCATACCATTAGAATACTGAACCCACCATCTTCAACCTGGATTTTATTAAATACTCTCATATGACTCTTGAGTGGCACATCGACAATGTTATTAACCTGGAGATCGCAAGTTCAAATCCGGTTTAATGCCACAACCGTACATAGCCGGGAGTTCATGGGAGCTAGTTGGCTGAGTTAAATGGGGAGAGAGGGATAGCATACACTCATTTCCCTGTCACTCATAGTGATTACCTGCCAATAGTGGGTGTCTGTGAGCTCATTTGTATGAGGGGGAAGATTGAGCGTTCCCTCCGAATGTTAGACCGTCCCCAAATATGCATGCGCAGCAGTTCAAAAAAAAGGTGGGTGGCGAGCATTGCATGCCACAGAGGGGACATGTGCATGCTTTCGCCCCTCCAAGGTTGGTGGTTGTCATGTGATAGGGAAAGCCATACCTGATGGGTGAGAATTGGATATGACTAAATTATGGAGAAAATGGCGGAAATCCTAAATACAGTGGTACCTCACCTTACAAAAGTCTCATCAAATGAAAATTGCAGGTTATGAAATGCATTTTCCTAACATTTTTGTCTCTGGATATGAAACAAGTTCATGTTATGAAAGCGCCATCTTAAAAATGAAAACGCGCCATTCAAATAATGCAAGAGCTGCTCTCCCATCAATGATGTTCAAACATCATGCCCCGCTGGCCTCCCATTGGCTAGGAGGGATGACACAGCTACCTCTCGTTGCCTATCTCCCAACATCCTGCCCCGCTGGCCTCCCATTGGCTAGGAGGGATGACGCAGCTCCTTCCCAGCTACCATAATGCTTTGCATGTAAAGAACAGAGTTAATGTTGTTTCATGGTTTATTTCTTGACTCAGGCTTTTAACCTTCCATAAACATTTGTAAGATTATAACTCTGCTAAGAAGACATAGTCAGCACACACGCTTGCACACATACTGGTGCGAGTGAGAAGAAACGGGCTCGAGTGATATCGCAAAGGAATATAGCCATACCCGTCTACCATTGGTACGATATTGAAACAGAAGGAGGTCTTAAAAGGTATGCTTTCATAATTTTTAAAGGGTTTAGGGAGTAGTATTGGGAGCCTTGGAACGAATCACACATTTTACATGTAAAATGCTGTTCAATTTACAAAAAATGCAGGTTACAAAAAATCTCTGGAACGGATTAATTTTGTAAAGTGAGGTACCACTGTAAATAAATAAATACTCTCAAATCACCTGTATGTTATTTCTCGAAACATGTTTTTACAATTTTTCCTCCTCCACAAAATCTGACATTTGTTGACATTTGTACTTTTGTGCTGTTATTCAAGCAATCTTCCTCTTTTAGTTATGGAATTTTAGCATCACCTACAGCATTAAGGCACTCATACAACTCATTAACTTAATGCAAAACAGCAGAAACTATGTCATCTTGGTTACGCCAAAGGTGGGTTGGCCTCTGTACAAGACTGCTTATTAATGCCAAGGTCCAAGTCCCACTGAAGAAGGCACGGCCTCTCTGAATAATCCTGCATTGAATTTACCTCGTAAATGGGAAGTTTGAATTCTGTTTGCATCATGTTTATTTACGTTCTTCTTTTGCGAGCTAAACTTTAGCCAGCTAACTGTGATGACTGATCTCTGTGTAAGATCTAAAAATACTGAACTAGAGTCATTGTTATAGATTTAGCATGCGAATACTGGCAGCCTCCTAAGGAAATCCACAATAGTTTTCGGTTGGATTAAGGTGCTCGGATTGGGCCGCTACTCCATAACGACAATCTTATTTTTCTGGAACCAAGATGTTTCTCATTTACTGGTGTGTTTGGGGTCGTTGTCTTGTTGGAACACCCATTTCAAGGGCATTGACCTCTTCAAGTATTCTGATGTATTCAAACTGACCCATGATCCCTGGTATGCGATAAAGAGGCCTGACACTGTAGGATGAGAAATCTCGCCATATCATGATGCTTACACTTACCTCATAGCTCATTTACAAATGAAATGCACTACTTGGTTAATATTCATGCTGTGAGCAGCCATGTTGATTTGAAATCACTTCCTGAACATCCAGAGTAAAAAGACACTTTGGTTTCTTCACATTTAGCTGAAAGCACTATTTGTCCCTGTAACGAAGACAAGGTCTGCCTGTGTCTCAGTTCCACTAAAGACGGTTTGGTACTGATCTTCTGTACTAATGATGAGTCGTTTTGGATGTCGATTCTGGAGGGCATCAAAACCGGATTCTCATATTACTTCATGGGCTGGTTTCAGTTTATTCTATCGTTCCCGCAGCAACCTAATCAAGTATCAATATGTGCATCACGATGTCTCAATAAAGGGCACGATAAAGAATAATACAGATATTTATGAGATTACCATTTAACCCACACTCATTATATCATGGCAGCTGTGCAGGAAGTGGGCCTCTGAAAACCTCAGAGCAATCAACTCTGAACCACACGTACTAAAATATAGCAGAGAATTCATGATGTAGTGCAGTCATTAACGTACACACTATCTATAGCTCACTCTCACTGCTTTCTCACTCTCTCACTCTCATACATACTCCGCTCTCTCTCTCTCTCTCTCTCTCTCTCTCTCTGGTGAGTAGGCCTAAGGTACACTTTCTCTCAACAAACAGCTGGAGGAACAAAGAGGCATTCACACACAGCAGCAGCTGCTGAGGCAGGGAAGTCGTTTGAAAGGATTTCAACTAATACAGCACCTCCAGCACCTCTGCTCAGGTCATGACACTCTGCACTTGATTTGTCCCCCAGAATCAACCACACACCCATATAATACACACTCACATCTCACATGCAGAGTGAACTTTTTCAGAGAGGGGGAGAGAGAGAATGAGAGAGAGAATGAGAGACAGAGAGTGTGTGTGTGACTTTATTGATTCACAATCCAAGGAAGCCAGAAATCAGACAGCAGCTTCAAGTCAGCAGTGACTATTGTCAGAATGTCTACATACAAAAGAGATGAGATTTTCTTTCGGCTTTTTCCCTTTTTCAGGGGTCGCCACAGCGAATGATTCGCATGTTTGATTTCGACATAGGTTTTTAACATCGGATGCCCTTCCTGACACAACCCTTTAGCAAGGGATAGAAACACGCTGCCGGCTTTGCAGCTACTCTTTACGAAAGTCAGTAATGATTCTTTTACATGAACCTATCACCATAGACAGTGAGAGACATGGCCGGCCTTTGATAACCCAGTTAGCTGCACTGGGGGAGGGGTGGGGTCAGTGACGACCCTGTGGAGAGTGGAACTCGAACCTTCAACCTTAGGATCAGCGATCCATCACCCGATACCACCACTGCCCCATTGAACGTCTACATACAAAAATAATTACTAGAATGGTTAATTCTGACACATTTATGCACATATTAGAGTGACATCTTACAAGTGACAGTAACACTTAAGTTGTAACAACAAACATATGTGAACAGACCTGTGATTAATTGTGAAAAAAAAAGAAAAAAAAAAAAATATATATATATATATACACACACACACTTACACAGTGGTACCTCACCTTACGAAATTAATCCGTTCTAGAGCTTTGCATTTTTCGTAAATTGAGCCGCATTTTACATGTAAAACGTATGATTCGTTCCAAGACTCCCAATACTACCCCCTAAACCCTTTAAAAATTATAAAAGAGTACCTTTTAAGACCTCCTTCTGCTTCAATATCATACCGATGGTAGACGGATTTGGCCATATTCCTTTGTGATATCACTCAAGCCTGTTTCTTCTTCTCACTCACACCAGAAATCACACACACATGTAAGTTTGGGTAAGGTTCAAGCTGCGTCATCCTTCCTAGCCGATGGGAGGCCAGCGGGGAGGGATGTTGGGAGACAACCAATGAGAGATCAACTCGCGTATCGTGTGAAATTTTGATTGGCGCGTTTGTATTTTGTATGGCACTGTTCGTAAGAGGTGTTTGTTTTCGTATCCCGGGGACAAAAACATAGGAAAATGTTTTTCGTAACCCGGGATTTTCGTAAGTCGGGACCGACTGTGTATATATATATATATATATATATATATATACTGTCATGACTTTGTGCCTGATCTCCATTCGTGACCCCATCCTAACATCTAAAGCACTTACTTATTCAGTCTTGCAGCACTATGGTACCATAACACATAATAAGGCAAGGATGGGAAACTCATTAGTTAACCCAGACTGTACATAATAAGTAGCTACGAGTTATTCTCTGCTGTATTGTGGTGTAGGAGGACTGGAAGCTGCCATATGGTTTTACACACAACCCAAGCAAATGGGTTATAAAGCATGCTATAGCCAAATCAATAACAACATGTATAACATATTATCTCTATTTGTATTCTAATCATATTGACCTGCTGTGACTCACACATATAACACTCTGGAATTACTAATGAATTACATGCTCTTAACAACCATGAGATTTGGATTGGGGCTAGGATACAAATATCATAATACTGTAATTCAAACCTCATTGCAGCCACTCTTCTCTATCCAGTCTACTCTACTTGCACTCTCTTCTTCACTTCTACTCCACACTCACCATGAAATTGGATAGTTGACCAATGATTAAAAGTCCACTACTTTCATTACCAGTTGGCATAGTGGTCTCAGGTTAGCACATTCACTTCACAGCAAGAAGGTCTTGGGTTCAAGTCTAGGGATTAAGTGTTTCTGTGTGGAGTTTACGTGTCCTCCCCATGCTCACGAGACTTTTCATCTGGGTACTTCGATTTCCTCGCACAGTCCAAACCCATGCACATTAGGCTGTTCCAAACTGTCCCCAGTTGTGCATGTGAGTATGAATGGTTGTATGTGCGCCGCACTGCGATATCGTGGCAATCAGTGTGCCATGCCTTCACCAAATGTTGGCTGAGATAGGCTCTAACATCCCAGTGACTCTAATAGTAGTGCTGAGTGGTTTGGTAAAAGAGTGAGTGTAAAGTGTGTAATGTTTTAGACCCTTGTTCTTTTGTCAAGGTGCACCACATGTGAGGTCAAGGGTGCGTAATGACCTACCAGATGTGTGCAGTAAGAATGTTAATGATGTGCTGGACACAAGTTGAGGAAAAGCCCAGAGGCTTTGCTCCACTGACCACAATTCCTCCACAGTGTACAGTGTAGGCTATTTTGTTGTAACACAAATATTTCATTGTGAGTATGGATTTAAAACCATGTGATCAAGTGAAACCCCGTTGACCCAGATAAGGATAGTTTAGATTTAAAACTGAGATTTTAATCATCTGATAACATTAAAAAATTAAGTACTACAGACACGTATTCATCCTAGACTGATATGTTATTAGATATATTTTGAGTTATAATACAGTAGAATGTAGTATTGTGCACATAACCCACTTGGTACTAAAAAGTGCAAAGGCCACACCTCCTTTACTGTGACTGACACATACAGTTTCAGTGCATTGGATGTGTACAATTAAATTTAACTGTGGACGCACAATACTTACATGACACGCCAACTACATGAGATGCCCAACTCACTGAGCCAGCTTGTCAGGCCAGGACTGCTGATAGACCCTTCTCAATACAAGGCTACCTCACTTTTACTAGAATTGACGGAAAACTTACACACTCTTTACTGGGACTGACAGGCACATAGGCCACACCTACTTTTGATAAGCACCAAGTAGTAAAAAGAACAGTATTGAAAGACTCTATGAAAAATCTGGTCAAATGGTGTCTGACTTTATGCTTACAGATATGAGTCAGGCTGGTAACTGTGTATTGGTTGGTTTGAACTTGCAGAAATCTCTAAGTAACGCAAACAAAATGCACCTGGGTAAAAGACCTGTGATATGGTGATGAAACAGAGGATGCAGTTTTTGTCCAGAGGGAGTCTGATTCATCTGAAAGGAAAGCAGAGCTATATTTTGTGTGAAGACAAACCTGAATGGACACAGTGGTTATAGTGTAAACTCTGTAAAAAAAATCTGTTGCTTGAACACTGCAAGGATAGGAGCTTGAAGCAAGCCACACCATCCAATCAGGATGGGGGTGTTAGTGTTGTTGCTTTAACAATAAAAGTTAAATTAATTGGTGAAGCCTCTGAAGCAGCAGTGAAGGGATCTGTGTATGTATGTATATATATATATATATATATATATATATATATATATATATATATATATATATATATATATATATATATATATATGTGTATATATTTGGATGTTAAATTTGAATATCAGCAAACTTTTTTTCCAGAATGAAAGACTTCCCCTGTAATGACCATCTAGACCAATGCTTCTCAAATAGTGGGGCGGTATGATGTGAGGGGTGGGGTTCGCGTATGACCCTGGGGAACATGCTTTTCTGGAATTGTGTAATTGCACCTCCGCTCCACTAGTTGGCAGTGGCGCTCTCAGTGTCATGCTTGTAGCAGTTGTTGTGGTAGCGTTTTTTTGCACGAGCAAACGATATGAAGTGCAGTAAACAACCCCTCAAGAAACAACACGAAAAATGTTTCTGACACAACCCTTCAGCAAGGGACGGAAACACGCTGACGGCTTTGCAGCTACTCGTTACGAAAGTCAGCAATGGTTCTTTTACGTGAACCTCTCACCATGGACAGTAAGAGACATGGTCGGCCTTACATAACCCAGTGAGCTGCACTGGGGGTTTAAATCTTTTCTATTACAGATTAAAAACAATGTTAATGAAGATTTTCTTTATTGTAAGTAGAATTATATTTCTTTCTTTTTTGTTGTTTTTAATGTTAATGAAGATACAATGTTATGCAGATATGTACTACTAACAATTTTCAGACAAATAGTGTAATACGTACCATTTATAGTTGCTCGTGGGGTGGTGGGGCGTGAAATGTTTTTTTTCTTCATGGGGGGGCGCCACAGATAATAATTGAGAAGCACTAATCTAGACTGATCACTGTGTGATTGAACTTCCCTCATGTACACAAAAAACTAACACACAAACATTTTTATGAAAAGAGATTACAGGAAACAGATCAAACAGTACCAGGCCATTTACACAAATGTGATCCATCACATCAAATCAGGTACAGTATTAAGTTACATTTGGATGATATGAGTTCTGCATATTAAATTTGAAAATTTAATTTGAAAAATTAATTTAATTTGAAAATTTTCACCAATATCATACTCTACTGACTTTAGCTCAAATACTGGCCCAAACTACTTTATGCCTGATGGACTTAAATTGTATCTTGTACTTAAATTTTAAAACTTAAATCTTAAAACTTAAATTTTGTATTGGGTCACGAATAAGTACCTTCACATCTGGAACATCTTGTGTACTCGTTGCTGTATGACCTCGATTTATTAGTCATACCATATTGCTGTTATTGCTGTAAACACGCAAAAAAACACACACACACACACACACACACACACACACACAGGCATACACACATACACACATGCACCAACACGAACGGCATGTAGTGCACTCCTCGGCCTCTCCACATTCTGACTGAATCATTAATCACATGGGAAACAGTGCACAGTTACTGAGCTGAGACTCAGACCGAAATTTTTTTAAAAAGGTTGAAAAAAAAATCCTTCTATGTGACTGACCTGTAAATTTTTCAAGATAAGACAAGTTAGATTTTTTTCCTGTCATTTCACGCACGCACCAACACACACACACACACACACACACACACACACACACACACACACACACATACACACATGCACACTTGCACACACACACACACACACACATGCACACTTGCACACACACACACACACACACACACACACACACACACACACACACAAACACACACACACTCTTTTTTTGCATCCTTTTCTTGATCTCTACTGCTCATCAGAAATTTTTGCCAGTATGGTTATACGGACTGTATTATTATTACCATTTAAGGTGCATTACTAAATTTGCTGGTCAATTATTTTAGTCATATAGAGAAAACCTTTAATGAGGACACAGACATCAGTTTCGTGTGACAGCATGAGGAAAGAGGTCGCCTTGCTCATTGTTTCCTATGAGTGTTGAATTGAGTAAATTATACACTTACAAATCCCAATTCACCACAATGGGCAAAACAAATGAAATTACTAAAGTGAATTATACCCGTCACGACAGTTTAAAGCAGATTTTAAAGTGTTTTAATGATTTCTTTCTTATAATATTATTCACTTAGAGCTATAAAGTGCCATTAACCTTGGTGGAAATAAACCTACTGTACATACTGTAGTGTGTATCCCTTAAAAAACTTTTTCTGATGAAATTATACACATGATTAGGGAAATTTGTTTACTTGTTTAAACTTGATCCCAGTGCCGCTAACTGGGTTATCAAAGGCCAGCCATGTGTCTCACTGTCTATGGTGTGCGGTTCATGTACAAGAACCATTGCTGACTTTCGACAAGAGTAGGCTGCATATCCGTCATTGTGTTTCTGCCCTGCGATGGCCTGGCGAGCCGTCCAGGGTGTACGCTGCCCTTGCTCAGAGTTGGTTGAGATGGGTGCCAGCCTCCCCATGACCCTAATTATGATTAAGCAGTTCAGAAAATGAATGATGATGAACTTGATGATTTTCATGCTGAATTAATATCATATTATTATGAATTTAATACATTTTTAAGTCTCTTTTGTAGAACGTTGGGTGGAAGAACCATAATCTATGATAGTCGGTGTAAGGCAGTGTTGTATAATGTGGTAAAAAGTGTGTATGAATATGAGTGTGAACGTTTGACACCCTGAGAGCAAGTAGCTCCACTCTCTGAACTTCTGATCTACATCATTACACTTCTGATTCAGAAACAACTCATATATCTGTCAGAACACACCTTCTCTTCTCCTGCATCTGTCTTGTGCACAGACAGTAATACAGTTTCAGGGTCTGATTTAGCTGTCTGTTAATGACTGATATTACCCTAATCAATCAGTCCAGGCACTAACACCATAGAAGTCTACATTTATGCAAATTTTCATGATGGCCATGTAAATATAAATTCCTGAAGTAGACTTCAGTGACCTTAATGCACAGGGTATATGCAATGCACTATGTATTACTCAATATTTAACATATGTTATTAACCTGCACTCTGCACTGAAAGTAATTCTATTCACACTCTAAAACAGTAAGAGTGAGCAAACACAAATTATTTACTACTATTTCACTGCTGAGCTGCCATTTCCACTACACTTAAAGTTCTGTCCAGTAAAGTTTGGCTTGTTTTACTGATTTCACTCATCAGTGTTTAGAATGAGTCAGTGACTTGAATTGATTTTGCTCAGTGTAAGGTCATGTGCATGAGGCATGAGATGTTAAGCTCAGTATTTAATGCACTTGCTTTGTGCTTGTGATGTTAAACAATTTGTCTACTGGTTTTGCAGGTTTTGTAACCAGAGATTCAGGGATAACACTTGAACTGATATACAGTAAACAGCATCATGATGTTTATGGAACACATGCCTGACTTCCTCCCTTCACTCAATAACTTAATGAAAGTCCTGACAAGAACATTTCAACCGAGCTTGATGTTAAACTAACAAAAGAAATTTGTGATGACACATTGGCAAAAAAAAAAAAAATTTAGGTGACATGACCCACACATGCAACTTGAGACCACACACTGCTATGACAAATTCCATGACAGGGTTGTCTCCTCAGCTTCTATAGTAGACCTAATCCTACCAATAACCCAAGGAGTTAAAAGCAAACATTTTGGTTCTTTTAGATTTATAAATAAAACCTGCATTTTTTTTATTAATTAATTAATTCATTCATTCATTCATTCATTCAATTGCCAACCAATAACTCTAACTAGGGTTGTGGGGACACTGTAGCCCATCTCAGCCTTACACTGGGCAGAGGCAGGGTATACACTTAACAGATCTTCAGTTCATCACAGGACCAACACACACACACACACACCACTGTTCACACTTACACTCACACCTTGAGGCAACTTGCAAAAAAACTGCAGGTCTTTGAACTGGAAGGAAACTGGAGCACCTGGAGGAAACCCACATACACACAGGAAAAATATGCAAACTCCAGAAAGCAACACCTGAGCTGAGCCCAGGACTCAAATGCAAAACTTTCCTGGTTTAAGGCAGACCTCCCAATCACTGCCACCACGCTGCAGCTGCATTTTTAGTAATCTTTTTTCATGGAAACCAGCCAAATGTCCCTGCAGTGATAAACTGTCAGATATTCCTGTCACCATAAACCAAGATAATAAACACACACACACACACACACACACACACACATACATATATATATATATATATATATATATATATATATATATATATATATATATATATATATATATATGATACACTGGTTTAGTTCTCTAAAGCAGTTTCCCAGCCCTGGTCCTGAAATCCTGCAGATTTTAGTGCTTTACCTGCTGTACCTCACCCAGGAAGGATTTTTATATGAACTGATTTATTATTGAAACTCGTTGTTAGAGCAGGTGAGACATTAAAATCTGCAAGACGAGGCAACAAGAAACATGCACGCGACTGCATTACAATACACGTGCTTGAACGTCATGAAGTGATCTGAGTTGTGAAGGTAAAAACAGTTGCCATGGTAACGCTTAGATAGCAAAAAAAAAAAAAAAAACCCTAAAGGCGTCTAAAGCACAAGACAGAAAGGAAGGAGGGATGCTGTGACAACTTTCTCTACACATGAACACAGTGTCTACAAATCAAGGGAAAAAAATAAAAATAAAAATAAGCACCGCATAAGAGTAAGTCGTGGCTTTCCTAAAGGATGGGAGAGGAGATTGTTTACTTTCTCAATGACACACTGAGACAAAGCGCGCGCGCGCGCGCGATGGATCCTGTCAGGCGAGGGAAGAAGCTGAAGAAACATAACGGTCCACTTACTATACACTGTTCAAGATAAACACACACGCACACACACACACACACACACACACACAGTACAGTGCGAGCAGTTTGGCAGAAGTGCGACTAAAACACACTGACATACCAGCCAGTCTTCAGTCAGAGTAAAACTTCAACGTGAAGATGAAGAAGTTTGGAGCCAAAGTTACCGAGTTCTGCTTAAACACACGTCACCCGGGCATCACACGCTCTCCATTCATCAGTGTCATCAGCTAGAAGACGAGGTGTAGAGATTTCAGAATAATAACATGAGTACGGGGTCCCGAAAAGTTTTTATCCCCTCTTGCAGTGTGTATCTCCATGGGGAGGCGGGGCTTATAGAATATGACTGAATTCTGGGGCGGGGCTTGTTATTATTAGTGATTCATGAGGAGCCGATTCCCTTTGAATGACTCTTTGAAAAAAAAAGTAACTTTACAAGAAAAACAAACAAACCGACCCTTAAATCTGTGTCTTTTCGAATGTACAGTATTTGACTTGTTATTCAAAGATTAACAGAGACAATGTTCTGTATTTATTATTATCAAATATTTAATTCATGCAATCCTGGAGAAGATCCCAAGGTACAATCATATAATATTATGAAATTTGAATTTCACAACAAAACCAGAAATGCTGCGAAGTCGCAAGGTTTATTGCTTTTTTTTTGGACGGCAATACAGTACTGGCAAACCAATCTTATTACTGTAAATCAGGGTAGTTTGAGCCTCCTTGGCTCTTTGATAGTTTATTCAAAGGAATCGACTCAGTTAAATGACTCAATATCTCAATAACACAAACTCGGGTTTGTTGAAGTGGGCGTTTGGAGGCGGAGCCTGTTAGGAAGAAGCATGCAAACTCGTACCATTTCTCTGAATTGGTTTATTGGCTGGCGGGAAGCAGGAGGCTGATCTCGAGGTGAAAGCACATTTAGAGTTCTAAAGCAGTTAATATGGGGAACACATACATCAACCCAGGGTGCAGATTAAGAAAAAACAAACAAACAACTCTTACTGACTAGTAAAAGGCACCCTTTTATTTACTAGCAAATGTTCTTATATGGCTTCCAGGTTATGTTTTCATTATACTGTTAACATATTTCAGGTTTCCAAACATTGGTTCTTTTACATTCCTCACACCATAGACAGTGAGAGACATGGCCCGCCTTTAATAACCCAGTTATCTGCACTGGGGGGACAGTGACAACTCTGTGGGGACTCGAACCCCCAACCTCAGGATCAGCGATCCTGTGCCCGATCCACTAGACCACCAATGCCCCCCAAACATTAGTTTTCGAATACCTAATAATAATAACACAAGTATAAAATTTATATATTTTGTAATATATTTATGTTTATAAAAGTATTCCTTGCAAAAGAGAACCAGGGACATACCATTCCCTCCAGATATGCACCCTACATGGACATTGGGGCAGTGGTGGCCTGGTGGTAAACGGTGCTGGATCGATGATCCTAGGGTTGGGGTTCGAGTCCCACTCTCCACAGGGTTGTCACTGTCCCCCCAGTGCAGCTAACTGGGTTATCAAAGGCCAGCCATGTCTCTCACTGTCTTTTGTGAGAGGCATGTAAAAGAACCATTGCTGCAAAGGCTAAAAAGCCATCAGCGTGTTTCTGTCCCTTGCTGAAGGTTGTGTCAGGAAGGCCATCCGATGTAAAAACATATGCCAAGTCGAACATGTGAATCAATAATACTTCTTCCATGAAGATGGATGCAGATTATTTGCTGTGTCGACACCTGAGAAAAAAAAAGGAACAGCCGAAAGAAAAAGAAGATGCACCTTACATGGAAATCATTCATTTTCTAAATCCTAATTAAGGTCATGGGGAGGCTGGTGCCCATCTCAGCGAGGGCAAAGTACACCATGGACAGATCGCCTTGCATTCACAGAGCTATGCAGCCTACTCTTGATGAATATCAGCAATGGTTCTTTTACAGCCTCTCACCATATGGACAGTGAGAGACATGGCAGGCCTTTGATAACCTTGACAGTTAGCTGCAGTGGCAGCAGTGACAACTCACTGAGAGTGGGGCTGGAACCCCAACTTTAGCATCAGTTAATCTAGCACCCTACCACCGGGCAACCCCAATGCAGTTTATCTACAATATAAAGCACAGAACAAATCACCCCCTTTCCCATTAAATATTAACTGTTGATTCAAAAAGGGCCCAACTCTGCTGTTTTTAACTGGCTACCTGCAGAAAGAAGAAAATGATTTGCAACTCTATTTTGTGATCTGTGACCTCCAGTAAAGTACTAAAGGTATAGAGATTATAATGCAAAGACAATGGTAGTATCTTGAGAAAATGATAAAAACCTTCTAACAGTTCCATGGAGAGGGCAGTGGTGGTCTAGTGGTATAAGGTGCCGGATCACTGATCCAAAGGTTTGGGGTTCAAGTCCCACTCTCCACAAGGTTGTCACTGTCCTCCCAGTGTAGCTAACTGGGTTATCAAAGGCCGGCCATGTCGCTCACTGTCTATGGTGTGAGGCATGTAAAAGAACTATTGCTGACTTTCGACAAGAGTAGGCTGCAAAGCCGTCGGTGTGTTTCCGCCCTGCGATGGCCTGGTGAGCTGTCCAGGGTGTACTCTGCCCTTGCCCTGGGCACCAGCCTCCCCGTGACCCTAATTAGGATGAAGCGGTTACAGAAAATTAACTGAACTGAACAGTTCCATGGATTTGGGCTCTTGCAGAATTCACTGGTTCGCTTGTTTATGGAGTGATATCTTAGTAGTAGATCAGCCAGGGGGCAGAGGTGGCCTGGTGGTAAATGGTGCTGGATCGCTGATCCTAAAGTTGGGGCTTTGAGTCCGACTCTCCATAAGGTTGTCACCATCCCCTCGGTGCAGCTAACATATTTTAAGTTTTTGAATTCATCTCCTTCTGGTGGTTTGGTGGTTTGGTGTCAGAGAGGTTAGTACAGTACATCCGTCTTCCAGCAAGAAGGTCCTGTGTTCGAGTTCCGTATAGAACTTGTGTGGGTTGCCTCTGGGTATTCTTGCTTATTTCCACAGTCAAAAGACATACACATCGACCCAACTGGCTGTTCTAAACCAGCCCTAAGTGTGAGTGTGAATGGCTGTGTCTGTGTGTGTGTGTGTGTGTGTGCGTGTGTGTCTGCCCTGTGATGGACTGGTGAGCTGTCCAGGATAAATTCCACCTTCACCCGGAGATCGCTGTTTTCCCACATGGTAAAAAGTGACAAAGAAATTTGCCCATGTGTGCAACTTTATACTGGGAAACATCCATAATATGGTGTTTTAAGAATGAGACTTTTTATTTCTTATTTTAAGACATTGATCATTTTGAAACGGTGTTGACAGAGAATATTATGATTTTAATTAGTTATGTCAGCTTTTTTTTTTTTCAGAACAGTAATACAATTTAATTTCTTGTTTGAGTTGAATTAACATCGATCATTTTTATGTTAATAATTTGTATAAAGAGTGCTAATCATTTTTAAAGGCACTGTATCTATTGCCCCTGAACCCTGATTCTCTCAGCGACGTGTTACCTTGTGAAAGGGATCTCAACACCAGACTTGGGGTCATGGACTCACCGATAGGAAAACACTCGAAACTCTCTATCACAATCTCACATGTACGGTTCAATCCATCACGCCTAAATGTTTTGTGTGAGTGTGTGTGTGTGTGTGTGTGTGTGTGAAAACTTTAAAACTTCAGCTTGGATGTACTCATAAGGTTTCCCCAACAGAGCAATTTCCAAGAAGATATGCTGTAGGAGGTTAGGAATGGTAGGCTTAGGGCTCCCAAGTGGCGCATCGACAAGGTGAGCGACTACTAACCCAGAGATCGCAAATTCAAATCCGGGTTAAAGCCACAGCCATCCGTGACCGATAGTCCATGGGAGGTAAGTGATGGAGCTCTCACGGGAGGGAGCGCTAGCATACGCTTAACACCCTGTCAGTCACAGCGACTGCCAGTCAATCATAGGCGTCTGTGAGCTCAATTGTATGAGGGGGCGCTTTCCCTCCGAGTGTGTTAGACCGCACCCAAATAATTGTGGCCCCGCAGTTTGAAAAGAGGTGGGTGGCTAGCATCACATGTCATGGAGGGAGCATGTGCACGCTTTTGCCCCTCCCTGCTCGGTGGTGGTCGTGTGATAGGGAAGGCAGTACCTGATGGGTGTGAATTGGATATGAATAAAATTAGGGAGAAACTGGGGGGGGGGGATCCAAAAACTAGAAAAGGAATGGTGAGTTACAAAAAATTGAGGAAGTCTCAAGAGGATGCTTATTTTTTAATTCAGAAATATAATAATTGTTACATCATTCATGGAATTAAGAAAATCAAAAAACTTACTGTGCTCAGTTCTCTAGATGGAAAAGGACAGATCTTATCATTAACAAGTTTTGAAAGGTATGCTGTGATAAGCATGTCCCTCAGCGGTCATTGCCATCTGATTTGCTTCAAGGCCTGTGGACTGCATAGTGTTTGACCTTGGAGGATGACTATCAAGGAAAGCATCTGTATCCAGTCGACAGACATAACAAGACATAGAGGTTTAGCCAAGGCTGGTCTTCTGTGAAGGACAGCTTCTCAGTGATGGTCCAAAAATCAGTGTGTGAATATTTTATGTTGTCTCAGTACAGGCTCATATAGAAAAAGTAGACAGTAGTGGGGAATTTATGATCGAAAATATGTCATATTAGCATCGAAAACATCATAAGACATCTATAATTGTGCGTTTTGTTTATGCTAGTGGGTTGACAATAAATTTCCTCTAGCAACGAGTCTGCCAGCAAAAGACATTTTTGTTCCATTCAGGAATACGATGCTTCTCGGTTGTTAAAGTGTGCGTGTTGTTCCTGGTTATATTTGTTTATTTGATTTGTTTGGAGTGTATTTTCTTCATGATGCCAGGGCCTCCTTCTCTGCCACATCTTTCATGTAATTCGACTGAAATGTTCTGCTCTGCTTCGCTCCCGGGGAAATGGAAATATGCTTCTGCTGCTTACAGTGTAAATGTCAAGGCCATGATTTGCCACTAATGAGGTGGTACGCCGGAAGACTTTGTTTTGGAGCTACATGCCGTGTTCGCAGGACGGGGTGTGGGGTGGGAGTAGGTGGGGGGCACCTGATGTGCTGCTTTTTGAACGTCGATGAGAATGCATTCAAAGAGCTGCTATCAGCTTCCACTTCCTCATGCATATGTATTCCTCAGCATCATGTCCCAGCTCATCACCTGCCAGTGGGAGAGTTTGTGAAAACTACACAGAAGACAAGATGAAATAAACCCCTGAACATGAAACATCTGCTTTAACTTTATGATCTTCTCTGTGTATCAATCTTATTTGTGATCATTTTTTTCAAAAGATGCTTCTCTCTCTCTCTCTCCCTCTCTCTCGCTCTCTCTCTCTGTCTGTCTCTGCATTTGTAAAACTGCTGAACAAATAAATTTGACTTGTTAACACTGCACTTCTCTCCAGTGTAGGATTATTTTTTACAGTTTTTCACTTTTATCTATATTAGAAAGAGGTAGGATACTGAGCCCAAGTCCAAAACATCAGCCTGTCAAAGCTTAATTTAGCAAAACGCTACAGGGCATTTAAGCAAAAGGTTGAGAGCAGACTTGTTAAAACATAGAAATGAAAACTGAGAGCTGACTTGTACACAGTAGAGGATGTGGTTAAGTCGTGGCAGGTGAGAGCAGTTCTTCCCACACTGACCACATCCACATCACAAGAGACAAGGGCTCCACTCCTACAGTTTAGAATAAAGTTAATATAAAAGGAAGCATTACATCTTAGACCATTTCAACTTCTTGTCCACTTGTTATAAACTCATCTCAATCATAACATGAATTCATAGATCGTGATCAATGAAAAATGTATTAATAAATAAATAAATAAATAACTTCAGGTGTGCTGCTTTCTCTGAATTTGAGCATCACAGTCAATGCAATTTTTCGAACCAAATTCATGGCATGTGCTTCCCTCTTGTGGTTATTCCTGTAAATGCACCATAATCTGCATATATTCGTATAAAATAAAATAACTCTGAGCGGATGCTGAAACTTTTGGAAACCTTATCCTGATGCACTTTGAAATAAAATAGATTAAAAATAATAATAATAAAAAAAAAGTGGTCCCATGAGTCACAACACACTTAAAAGAGATTTTGTGCTAATTCTCAGAATTAGGGGAAGTGGTGACCGGGTGGTTGGGTTTATTACTAATAACAAGGTCGGGGGTTCAAGACCTAAAATCAACAGGCTGTTTTTGTCCTCCCAGCGCAGATAAATTAATTAACAAAACGCCAGCCATGTGTCTCACCGCCTGTGGTGAGAGGAATGTAAAAGAGCCATTGCTGAATTTTGTCAGCGTGTATCAACCCTGCGATGGCCTGGCAAGCTGTTCAGGGTGTACTGAGGTGAGTGTATGGCTGAGATGGGCACCAGCCTCTCAGCAACCCTAATTAGGATCAAGCAGTTCAGAAAGTGAATGAACTTCCAGAATTACCTGTATTCCATCAATTTTCATGTAATTGTTTACGTATATTCTTTTGAATAAATGTTGGTTAATGAATAAACAGCAGTATCAGTTCGATGCGTTGATTCATTTTCTTTATGGGTCAAATAGAAGCTGAAAAAGTAGCCGCTTTTGAGGTCAAATTGGTAAAATCCCAAACATGGTCAGAGTGGACACTTAAATGCATCAAACGTAACAGCTGGGAACACAAAGTGTTTCAGTATACAATATATATATATATATATATATATATATATATATATATGAATAGATTTGCCCTGGACAGCTGTCCAGTTTGTACTCTGCCCTCGCCCAGAGTCGGCTGAGATGGGCGCCAGCCTCCCCGCAAGCCTAATTAGGATTAAGTGGTTGAGAAAATGAATTAATTATGAATATATATTTCATTAAAAAGCTATAAACTATATTCATACTAAGGCCTAATTGCCAGACAAAATAATTGCAACTTAACTTTTGTGTATGTTAGGATGTCTGTCAAACTCTTGTGGAAGGGTTGTCATTGGCTTGTTATGGCAAGATTACAGGTCATGAAAAATGTTAAAGATATATGTTGCGAACCATGGCGGTAACATTCTGTGTGGATGCTTTTCATCAGCAGGTACTGGTTGTAACTGTTGAGGAATGGAAGGATGGAGCTAAATTTTTGGCAAATTCTTGGAGAACACAAATTCTTCAAGCAGCTGGAGCAGTTTTTCTTTAAATAATCGGCAAAAATCCCAGTGGCTAGATGAGCGGGGAACATAAAAACAGACCCAAGAGCTGTACTTTCTGTAAAGGTTGGTTCCCGTAAGTTTTCTGTTTCTGCACTTTTTTGTTCACCACATCCTCTACTGTGTACAAGTCAACTCTAAGACTTTCAAGGCATGGACTCGACAAGACCCACAAAGGTTTCTTCTGGAATCTGGTACTAAGATGTTAGCAGCAGATCTCTTAAATCTTGTAAATTGCAGGCTGAATTTGTTTGTCCAGAACATTCAAGAGATGCTGGATCAGATGGAGACTTGTGGATTTTGGAGGCTCAGTCAACATCTTGATCTCCCCCCCCCCCCCCCCCCCAAACCATTTATGATCTTTTTTTGCAGTGCAATATCGGCAATTTGATGGGTTTACAGCTACACAGTACATAATAATCTATATTGCACTCTGACTTTCCTATCATTAAGAGCAATAGAAGTACATTTCTTTCAGCGATTTATGCTATAGTAAGTCTTTTATAGGATCAGGCCAAGTGGGTTAGCATTCACTATGCAAGTATGTAACCGTAAGAAATAATTTGCAATCAAAATAAGAAATATTTTTGAAAGAGCAGGCTCATGTAAAGCTCAGTGATAATCTTCTCACTTAAGAATATTATTTTCTCCACAGTTTATATTTTATAGTCCGCTTCTTACATCCCCAACTCCAGTGATAGTATTCATGATGTGAATGAACGCAGTGAAGGCCAATTTGAAACAAGTAGTTTAGGTAGTAGTAACCCAAACAAGCTTTACCAAAAACATTATACACACAATATACAGTATATACACGATATATACAGTATATACATATATAAATGCAGCCATGAAGCGGGGGGGGGGGGGGGGGGGCACTAACCAGTGTCTCTCCCACTTATGCCGGTCCCAAGCTCAGGAAGGGCATCCGACGTAAAACCAATGCCAAACTTTTATCATGCAAATCAGAACTATTACCCCCATACCAGATCGGTCGAGGCCCGGCTTAACAACGACCGCTATCAATGCTGTCAACCAACAGGGTGCTGATAGAAAGTGGACTACTGTTGGTCAAAGACGTCGAAGAAGGAGAGGCGGGAGGCGTGTCCGTAGGCAGAGAGAGAAGAGGAAAGGCATGAGTCTAGGACTGAGAGAGAGGGACTTTGAATGTTGGAACTATGCAAGGAAAAGATAGAGAACTGGCTGACATAATGCAGAGGAGGAAGGTGGACATACTGTGTGTTCAGGAGACCAGATGGAAAGGTAGCAAAACTAAAAGCTTAGGAGCAGGGTTTAAGCTGTTTTATCATGGTGTGGATGGGAAGAGAAATGGAGTAGGAGTCATCTTGAAAGAGGGGTTTGTCAGGAATGTTCTAGAAGTAAAAAGAGTGTCAGACAGAATGATGAGTCTCAAGTTAGAAATTGAAAGTGTGATGTTCAATGTTGTTAGTGCTTATGCCCCACAGGCAGGATGTGAGCTAGAAGAAAAGGAGAGATTTTGGAGTGAGTTAGATAAAGTGATGCAGAGTACCCCCAGAGGTGAAAGAGTGGTCATTGGTGCAGACTTCAATGGACATGTTGGTGCAGGCAACAGAGGGGACGAGGAAGTGATGGGCAGGTTTGGTATCCAGGACAGGAACACAGAAGGACAGATGTTGATCGATTTTGCAAAAAGGATGGAAATCGCTGTGATGAATACTTTCTTCCGGAAGAGACAGGAGCATAGGGTGACTTATAAAAGCGGAGGTAGGAGCACACAGGTAGACCACATCTTGTGTAGACAATGTAATTTGAAGGAAGTCAGTGACTGCAAAGCAGTAGTGGGTGAGAGTGTTGCCAAACAGCATAGGATGGTGGTATGCAGGATGACGCTGATGGTGAAGGTGAAGAAGGCAAAGGCAGAGCAGAAGACAAAGTGGTGGAAGTTGAAAAAGGAAGAGTGTCGTGTTGTCTTCAAGGAGGAGTTGAAACAGGTTTTGGGTGGCCAGGAAGTGCTTCCAGATGACTGGACAACCACAGCAAATTGATCAGGGACACAGGTAGGAGAGTACTTGGTGTGTCCTCTGGAAGGAAAGTAGATAAGGAGACCTGGTGGTGGAATGAGGAAGTGCAGGAGTGTGTACAAAGGAAGAGGTTAGCTAATAAGAAGTGGGACATTGAGAGGACACCGAAGAGAGTAAACAGGAGTACAGGGAGACACGGCGTAAGGCGAAAGTAGCAGTGGTTAAAGCCAAACAAGTATGATGACTTGTATGATAGGTTGGACAGTAAGGAGGGAGAAAAATTATCTATACAGGTTGGCACAACAGAGAGATAGAGATGGGAAGGACGTGCAGCAAGTTAGATTGATAAAGGACAGAGAGGGAAATGTATTAACTGATGACAGAAGTGTGCTGGGAAGATGGAAAGAGTACTTTGAAGAGCTTATGAATGAGGAAAATGAGAGAGAAAATAAAGGAGTAGAAGAGGTGACCACTGAGGAGCAGGATGTAGCAAAGATTAGTAAGGGTAAAGTGAGGAGGGCACTGAAGAGGATGAAGAATGGAAAGGCAGTTGGTCCTGATGATATACCTGTGTAGGTATGGAAGTGTCTAATCGATGTAGCAGTAGATTCTCTGACAAGACCATTCAACAAGGTCCAAGAGAGTGAGCAGATGCCGGCGGAATGGAGGAGAAGTGTGCTGGTGCCCATTTTTAAGAACAAAGGAGATGTGCAGAGTTACGGCAACTACAGAGGGATAAAGTTGATGAGCCATACGATGAAGTTATGGGAAAGAATAGTGGAAGCTAGACTCAGGGCAGAGGTCAGCATTTGTGAACAATAGTTTGGTTTCATGCCAAGAAAGAGCACCACAGATGCAATGTTTGCTTTGAGGATGTTAATAGAGAAGTACAGAGAAGGTCAGAGGGAACTGCATTGTGCCTTTGTGGATCTGGAAAAAGCATATGACAGGGTGCCGAGAGAAGAACTGTGGTATTGCATGAGGAAGTCTGGAGTGGCAGAGAAGTATGTTATAGTGGTGCAGGACATGTATGAGAGATGTAAGACAGTGGTGAGGTGTGCTGTAGGTGTGACAGACGAGTTCAAGGTGAAGGTGGGACTGCATCAAGGGTCAGCTCTGAGCCCCTTCTTGTTTGCTATGGTGATGGACAGGCTGACAGACAAGGTGAGGCAATAATCTCCATGGACTATGATGTTTGCAGATGACATTGTGATCTGTCGTGAGAGCAGAGAACAATCGGAGGAAAATCTAGAGAGGTGGAGGTATGCCCTGGAAAGGAGAGGAATGAAGGTTAGCCTCAGAAAATCAGAATACATGTGTGTGAATGAGAAGGACCCAGGAGGAACACTGATGTTACAGGGAGCAGAGATAACGAAGGTTGAAAAGGGTTGTGACAGGAAGGGCATCCGACGTAAAACCTCTGCCAAATAAAACGTGCGAATCAGATGATTCGCTGTGGCGACTCCCGAGTAAAATGGAAAAAAGTCGAAAGGAAGACAGACAGACTCAACAATCCAGAGCAATGGAGAGTGTGGAAAAGAGGTGAAGAAGCATGTGCAGGCAGGCTGGAATGGTTGGAGAAAAGTCTCCGGTGTGATGTGCGATAGGAGAGTATCAGCAAGAATGAAAGGAAAAGTGTACAAGACGGTGGTGAGGCCAGCGATGTTGTATGGCTTAGAAACAGTGGTGCTGAGGAAAAGGCAGGAGGCAGAGTTGGAGGTAGCAGAGATGAAAATGTTTTAGACATGTACAGAGGAGGGATAGTGAGTATATTGGCAGTAGGATGCTGAGGTTGGAACTACCAGGCAGAAGGTCCAGAGGAAGACCAAAGAGAAGATTTATGGATGTGATGAAGGAAGACATGAAGGTCGTTGGAGTAAGAGAAGAAGATGCAGAGGACCGGGTGAGATGGAGGCGGATGATTTGCTGTGGCGACCCCTGAAGGGAACAGCCGAAAGGAAAAGAAGAAGAAGATATATATATATATATATATATATATATATATATATATATATATCTGGGGCAGTGGTATACAAGTGGAATAGGGTATTGGATCGTTGGATCCACAAAGTTGTCACTGTCCCCCCAGTGCAGCTAACTGGGTTATCAAAGGCCAGCAATGTCTCTTATTGTCTCTGGTGAGAGGTTCATGTAAAAGAACCATTACTGACTTTCGTAAAGAGTAGCTGCATAGCCGTCAGCATGTTTCTGCCCCTTGCTCAAGGGTTGTGTCAGGAAGGGCAGCCGACATAAAAACATGCCAAATCAAATGTGTGAATTAGATGTTTCCCTGTGGCAACCCCTGAAAAAGGGGAAAAGCCAAAATGAAAAGAAGAAATATATATATGGTAGCCTGGTGGTAAAGGGTGCTGGATCGCTGATCCTAGGGTAGGGAGTTCGAGTCCCACCTCTCCACAAGGTTGGCACTGTCCCCCCAGTGCAGCTAACTGGGTTATCAGAGACCGGCCATGTCTCTCACTGTCTATGGTGAGAGGTTGATGTAAAAGAACCATTGCTGACATTCATAAAGAGTAGCTGCAAAGCCGTCAGCGTGTTTCTGCCCCTTGCTAAAGGGTTGTGTCAGGAAGGGTATCTGAAGTAAAAACCTGTGCCGAATCAAACATACGAATCATTAAGATGTCTTCCATGAAGATGGAGGCAGATGATTCACTTGTGGTGACAACCTGAAAGGGAATAGCCGAAAACAAAAAAAAAACAAAAAAAAATTATATATATATTTATCACAAAACAATGCAGCCGTGAAGACAAGCCAGTGTTCTCTCTCAGGCCAGTCGCAAGCCTAGATAAAAGCAGAGGGTTGTGTCAGGAAGGGCATCCAACGTAAAACCTGTACCAGATTTGATATGCAAAGCATCATTATTACCTTCATACCAGATCGGTCAAGGTTTAACAACAACCGCCATCAGTGCTGTTAACCAACAGGGTACTGGTGGAAACTGGACTACTGTTGGTCGAAGAAGGTGAGGCAGGAGGCGTGTCCGTAAGCAGAGCGAGATGAGGAAAGGCATGAGTCTAGGACTGAGAGAGAGGGACTTTGAATGTTGGAACTATGATAGGAAAAGCTATAGAGCTGGCTGACATGATGCAGAGGAGGAAGGTGGACATACTGTGTATTCAGGAGACTAGGTGGAAAGGTAGCAAGGCTCGAAGCTTAGGAGCAGGGTTTAAGCTGTTTTATCATGGTGTGGATGGGTGAAGATGGTGTAGGAGTCATCTTGAAGGAGGGGTTTGTCAGGACTGTTCTGGAAGTGAAAAGAGTGTCAGACAGAGTGATGAGTCTCAAGTTAGAAATTAAAGGTGTGATGTTCAATGTTGTTCGTGCTTATACCCCACAGGCAAGATGTGAGCTAGAAGAAAAGGAGAGATTTTGGAGTGAGTTAGATAAAGTGATGCAGAGTACCCCCAGAGGTGAAAGAGTGGTCATTGGTGCAGACTTCAATGGACATGTTGGTGCAGGCAACAGAGGGGACGAGGAAGTGATGGGCAGGTTTGGTATCCAGGACAGGAACACAGAAGGACAGATGTTGATCGATTTTGCAAAAAGGATGGAAATGGCTGTGGTGAATACTTTCTTCCAGAAGAGACAGGAGCATAGGGTGACTTATAAAAGCGGAGGTAGGAGCACATAGGTAGACTACATCTTATGTAGACGATGCAATTTGAATGAAGTCAATGACTGCAAAGTAGAAGTGGGTGAGAGTGTTTCAAACAGCATAGGATGGTGGTGTGCAGGATGACACTGAGGTTAGGAAGGTGAAGAAGGCAAGTTGAAAAAGGAAGAGTGTCATGTTGTCTTCAAGGAGGAGTTAAAACAGGCTTTGGGTGGTCAGGAAGAGCTTCCAGCTGACAGCTAATGTGATCAGGGAGACAGGTAGGAGAGTACTTGGTGTGTCCTCTGGAAGGAAAGTAGATAAGGAGACTTGGTGGTGGAATGAGGAAATGCAGGAGTGTTTGCAAAGGAAAAGGTTAGCTAAGAAGAAGTGGGACATTGAGAGGACCGACGATAGTAAACAGGAGTGCAGGGAGACGCAGCATAAGGCAAAGGTAGCAGTGTCAAAGGCTAAACAGAGGGCATATGATGACTTGTATTCTAGGTTGGATGGTAAGGAGGGAGAATATGATTTATACAGGTTGGCACAGCAGAGAAATACGGATGGGAAGGACGTGCAGCAAGTTAGAGTGATAAAGGACAGAGAGGGAAATGTATTGACTGATGACAGAAGTGTGCTGGGAAGATGGAAAGAGTACTTTGAAGAGCTAATGAATGAGGAAAATGAGAGAGAGAAAAAAGAGTAGAAGAAGTGACAATTGAGGACCAGGAAGTAGCAAAGATTAGTAAGGGTGAAGTGAGGAGGGCATTCAAGAGGATGAAGATTGGAAAGGCAGTTGGCCTGATGACATACCGGTGGAGGTATGAAAGTGTCTAAAAGATGTAGCAGTAGATTTTCTGACAAGAACATTCAACAAGGTCTTAGAGAGTGAGCAGATGCCGAAAGAATGGAGGAGAAGTGTGCTGAAGCCCATTTTTAAGAACAAGGGTTTGTTTGCTATGGTGATGGACAGGCTGACAGACGAGGTTAGGCAAGAATCTCCATGGACTATGATGTTCGCAGATGACATTGTGATCTGTAGTGAGAGCAGAGAACGAGTGGAGGAAAATCTAGAGCGGTGGAGGTATGCCCTGGAAAGGAGAGGAATGAAGGTTAGCCTCAGAAAATCAGAATACATGTACGTGAATGAAAAAGACCCAAGAGGAACGGTGAGACAGGGACGGTGTGATGTGTGATAGGAGGGTATTGACAAGAATGAAAGGAAATGTGTACAAGACAGTGATGAGGCCAGCGATGTTGTATGGTTTAAAAGCAGTGGCACTAAGGAAAAGACAGGAGGCAGAGCTGGAGGTAGCAGAGATGAAAATGTTGAGGTTCTGTTTTGGAGTAACGAGGATGGATAGGATCAGGACCGAGTACATCAGAGGGACAGCACATGTTAGAGGTTTTTTTGGAGACAAAGTCAGAGAGGCTAGATTGACATGGTTTGGACATGTACAGAGGAAGGATAGTGAATATATTGGTAGTAGGATGCTGAGATTGGAAGTACCTAGCAGAATGCCTAGAGGAAGACCAAAGAAGAGATTTATGGATGTGGTGAAGGAGGACATGAAGGTAGTTGGCGTAACAGAAAAAGATGCAGAGGATAGAGTGAGATGGAGCCAGATGATTTACTGTGGAGACCCATGAAGGGACCAGCTGAAAGGGAAAAAAAAAGAGATATAAACCACAAAACAAACAGAACCACAGGAAAGAAAACAAACTAACTAGCCTCAATTGTATAAACAAAACAGACTAAATGACAGTGAATTAACAGAAAAACGAGACGGGGGTCCAAGAAAGACACAGCACGTAGAAAGTAAGTCTCGTTTTAAATTTTGGGTGAGAAATAGCTTGATGCCCAGAATTATGAATGGTCATAAATGGACCAGTGAACACCTTAAATTTTGTGACCAACAGAGAGTCTGTGAATAGGACAGTTGACATGAGGTACGATTCCAAAATTTGGGACGCAAGCATAAAACCCTTTTTCTGTGAGGTGGATGTAATATTCACGAGGCCACAGATGATTCGCTGTAACAACCCTGAAAGGGAACAGTTGAAAGGAAAAGAAGAAGATTGTGCTGCCAAATGAGAAACCAATTAATCCAAAGTTTTATTTACTATACCCCTGAAAAAGGGAAAAATCCGAAAGGAAATCTCTCTCACACACACAAACTGTGTATGTGTCTCTACATACATATACTGACCTGGGGTAATTTCATACAGGGCAGCGTGTTTCTGCCTGTGATGGCCTAGTGAGCTCTCCATAGTGTACTCTGCCCTGGCCCAGAGTCGGCTGAGATGGACACCAGCTTCCCTGTGACCCTAATTAGGTGGCTTAGTGGTTTTGAAAAATCATCATTCATGGGCGTGATGAAGGAGGACATGAACGCAGTTGGTGTAAGAGAAGAAGATGCAGAGGATAGGGTGGGATGGAGGCAGATGATTCGCTGTGGCGACCCCTGAAAGGAAAAGCCGAAAGGAAAAGAAGAAAATGAATGAATACCCCCCCACACACACAATACAGTATATATATATATATATATATATATATATATATATATATATATATATGTGTGTGTGTGTGTGTGTGTGTGTGTATGTCTAGCATTGTCCACACTGCTGCCATTTGTAATCTATGAAAATAAGTAAACTATTATAGATGGAGCAAATCTTCTTGACATAGAGTTATAATTGTTATTTCTGTCATATAGTTCATGAATTTCATCAAATCCAACGCTGGTGATATAATCCGTAACTCATGCCAAATCACAAAAATTGCATCTGACGTCAATAAAGCCTCAATTTTTTTTCTCCAATAACTAGTAACGCAGCGCGCATGCGCTCTAACCGGATGTCTCCTCCCTTCCCCAGCCCCTCGGCTCTATCGTATCCTAGTTCTCTTTGTGAGAATTTTCAAGCTGCTGGAATGAACGATAGTCGGATACATGCGGAGAATCTTAGCGATGGCCAACGAAGAAACCCATAAAATTAGGCAACAAGGGCCACACAGATCATCACGAAACGTAGAGATAGGCGGTAGAATGCTCTAGAATGGTCATGTGATGTCACGAGACCAGTAATGTCGCACATTTGAAAAAAATACTCTGACGTAGTGTTTTTACGGTCGTTTTTTTTAAAGAATTTGTTTACTTGCTTTATTTACATACCGAGACATTGACTGGTAATAAAAAATGCTTTTAACCACCGTGTTATTTTTGCTTATTTTCCCCACACAAGAAAAAGAGAACCAGGACACGTGAAGGGTATTGACCAATCGGAGGCCGAGCTCTGAGCAGAAGCATATAAATAGCGCGCATGTTGCTGTGAGAGACGTTCGCCATTGAAGACTGGTGTTTGGGGGCAAAAAGCGAATTATTTGTTTTTAGAAACGTATTTAAAAACGGGTTAAAGTAAAGCTTGCATTCGGACGAAATAATCGTTCAAGATCCTGTCTTTGGTCATCTTTTCCGGCAGAACTTCTTCGGCACTGTTAAAAACCATTTATTGTGCCAGTGACGGAAAGGTAAATGTTTTAGTAACGGTACAAATTTGAGCTGGCGGTTCTTTATTTGGTTAGCAGCGGTAACGGCACGAACGAATTCAGGAGACTGGACGACTCCGCAGTCGGTGAGATGGTAGCGAGCTTACATTTAGTCTTTGGGGCGGGGATTTTTAGCTCAGCTAACAGTTACTGGATTTTTTTTTTTTTTTTTATGTGAAGCTAACCTACCTTGTGGCTAAATCCCAAATGGCTTCTTAGAGGACGTGGAACGAATTACAACGGTTACCTCATAGTGCGTGTAGGACACCTAAGTAGGGGATAAGACACTATTTGGAATGGCGACAGACATTTTGTGTTGGTCGTGTCCGGCCGCCATTTTGATTCCTGGTTACCAGAAATATGTTGTTTAAAAAACTTTTTTTTTTATTTAAATTCGAATAAAAAATATTTCAACTTCGACTCGTTTGACTTTACTGTTTATTAAATGAATTGGACTTTAGGTTGCATTTAAGTCTTTGACATACTCAACATTTGATTTGACTATTGCGTCATTCAGGGGAACAGCGAGCTAACGGTTTTAGCATTGTGACGTGGCGTTCCACTTTTTCGACGTTTTAGCAAATTGCTTTTCAAAGGTTATTTAGCATTTAAATTAACATTTAAAAATTGTTAATTTTAAGTCGTTTTTAATAAACTTCGCAGAGCTCAACTACCTCACTGTTTACCCAAACGTAGTTGTTGACCCTCGCTCTAAATGCCCATTGTTGTCTAGTGTAGTTGGCGGGTGGGGGGTGCGCAGTTTGGGTTGCAGTGCTATATGAATATATTTAAAATTCTGATTGTATGATATTGTTTAAATTCGGGTGATCAGCTCCACAGGAACCGACATTGAACTGTTAATCATCCACATCGAATGTAAAAAAGTTTTTTATTTTTGAAAATAAAATGTAATTTACTTAACGACCCTTGTTTGAGTTGCTTGCGAGTTGCTAAAGGCTTTCTATTTAAATTACAACAAATACAAATGATGTTTTCATAATCTAAAGTATCTACGAATTTTTTGACCATCTCGTGTTTTGGAATAATTATTTCAATAGGTAATAAAAGTCCTAAAAATAAATGTAGTAATGGGAGTGCTGTATTTCTGAACAGTTTGTGCCTGCTTTCTCATTTGTTTCCAAGACACGTGACCTGTTAACCTTGCCACCTGTGTTTGTTTACCGAGTGAGGATTTATTTACTGTCCTGGAAAAAGTCGTTCTTAACAAATGCAACTTTTGCACTTGTGGTTTTGAATTGAGTAAGTGTGTATTGTGGATAATGACATTCATCTACTTGAGGAATTCACCATCTGAAGAACTAACCAGAAGTGGGCAGTGATGGGTCAGCCGATCAGTAATGGTGCGAAGAGAATCAGACAGGATAGTCAGAAGCAGTTTGAGATTTTTTTTTTTTTTTTTCACTTGAATTTAAGGATTTATCAAATATTGATTTCGGTTCACCTGAAAACCAGTGCTCCCATATGATTTCCTGTAATTGACAAGTTTTTGTGGGAATGGTCAATCCTCGTGTGCTTTGTATCTTTTCCTTTTGTCTATTCCTTTTTTCTCAGGGGTCACCACAGCGAATCATCTGATTCGCATGTTTGATTTGGCATAGGTTTTTACATCAGATGCCCTTCCTGACACAACTCTTTTGCATGGGGCAGAAACACACCGATGGCTTTGCAGCCTACTCTTGTCAAAAGTCAGCAATGCTTCTTTTACATGCCTCACATAGACAGTGAGAGACATGGCCAGCCTTCGATAATCCAGTTAGCTCCACTGGGTGGACAGTGACAACCTTGTGGAGAGTGGGACTTGAATCCCCAACCTTTGGATCAGCGATTCAGCACCTTTACCGCCAGGCCACCACTGCCCCGCTCAGCTGCCTGTTTGTACTTTAATTGGTTGTGTACTATTTTAGTGTGTTTTAAGTGATGCTCTGAAATCGTTGACCTCAAACATTCTATATAAAGAAATCAATTATGTGCCTCACATAAAGTGCTTTAATAGTGTTTAAGCTGATTTTCTGGGGAGAAGGTGCTCGTTTTACCCATTAGAATTGGATCACAGTGTTAAATCTACTATTTGGTGCAAAATTTTTGGTGGTCCCTAAATAGTAAGTCTTCATGTTTTTGGTATAACTAGCTGCAGGACTTCATGCCTCAGTAAGATGAATTTTAAGTTATAGTGGACCTGCACTGAAGCCATGAAATAAATGAAAAACCTTGTTTTTCTGTGTTTAGAGCACAAAAGCACAAAAGAGTTGTCCCTAGAGGAAAACAATTGGCTGCTCTATGTTTGTAAAATTTGTATTGAAACGATTGCTAATTCGCAATAATTTTTTTTCTCTTTGGTATCCTGTGCAAAGACAAAAAACTACTTCTTTTTACTTTAATGGAATGTTGAACTGTTTGCTTGAATACGGTTTTGCTAATGGAACACTAGTTTGTGAGTTTTGATGTTTGTGCAAAAGCACCCTCTAAATGTATCACTTTGGACAAGGAATTTAGGGTTTAGCACATGCTACCAAATACTTCTAGCAGATTGACCACACTTCAATCTGTTCCATGCTCGTATGTCCCAAAATTGTTTTCCAAAAACCTTTTGTGCAGTTGTACATGGTGAAATTCATGAAATCTGAGCAGACTAAAACCTGCCAATTTTAATGTTCCTGAAGTTAGGCCATAAAACCTATGTATCATTTTGAGGGATATTTTTTGACCTTCTAATGGAATGACTTAGATATTGTTTTATGTAACTTATTTAGACTCCGTGCCCCAATTTATGGTTCCATTAGCAAAGTCCTACATTATTAAACAGCTGTTAAAGCAACTATGGCTGTTGGGCTCTTGGTTGTGGGGTGAAATGACTGTGTTCAAACTTTCCCTGTTTACAGTGTCACAGGCAGAGGATGTGTAATGAATGCTGAGCTGGCCAGACATCTTGAGACCGCCTTTTTGCGCACACCTGTCTTTGGAGCAGAACTGACCATGTCAGAGCCAGTGTTCAGCATGAACAGGAACCCCCCTCCCCCCGAGTACAAGAACAATAAAAAGCCCGGACGCCTCACTAACCAGCTTCAGTACTTGGAGAAAGCGGTGGTCAGAGCCCTGTGGAGGCATCAGTTCTCCTGGCCGTTTAGGCACCCTGTGGATGCTGTTCAGCTAAACCTGCCTGTGAGTGTGGCTTCATGGGTATTCTAGTTGCACAGGTTTTGGTTTCAAGTATAGTTAATAACACATGTCCACTTACAGCTTTATAATAGTCAATCATTCATTAATTTTTTTGAACCGCTTAATCCTAATTCGGGTCACAGGGAAACTGGAGCCCATCTCAGCCGGTGCAAGGGTGGGATACATCCTGAACAACTTGCAAGGTCATTGCAGGGCCAACACTTGCACAACCATTCATACTCGCACCTAGGGCAGTTTAGAACAGCCGATTAACCTACTGTGCATGTTTTTGGACTGCGGGAGGGAACCCATGCAAACTCCATACATAAACACGTGAGCTAGGAATCAAATCCAGGACCTTCTTGCTGTGAGATGGACGTGCTAACCACTATGCCACCATGCCGCCTGCAATAGTCATGTTCGATCCTGTCAATATTATACAGGTGAATTTGGCCAATGGATTTGGCATGATCGTCTACATGGGAATAATTTTATTTTTTTACCCAAATTATTTTTTTTTTGCAGGTAAAATTATGACTAGTTTTTCCTCATCAAAAAGGCTTACGGAGACACCTCGAACACATTTCTTTCAACAAAATTATAATAATAATAATAACAACATAACACTCTCAAATTCATGAACAACACAATCCTGCGCACTCAAGGTCGTCTCACAGCTGACTGAGGCACATGGGACCAAGCTGTGTTACATCAGGCGACTGCTCAACAAGTATAGAACACGTTCTGAACAGCAGCAGCACGCATCTTGTCCTTACCTTTTTTTTTTTTTTTTTTGAAAGAGGACCATATGGTCCTGCTGGGCATTAAAGGGTAAATTGTCAAATGCTTATTTGCCGCTTTCTTAATTAGCCATGGCCAATCCTGTAAGTGGACATGTATATTGTCATGACTAAGTTCAGTCAGACTCGGTTATTCAATATTTTGTGGCCTCAAGGCCTATTGTACAATTACAGTTTTCAAATGAGTGAATGGGCATGGTTACAATTTTGTTACAGATCTTTCATGAAATACATGCTTAAGGTAGGTTGCAATACATCGTAAGACATCAATATTTTTAGAGGTTAACAGATTGGACAATATATGTATCTCTCACAGGTAACAATGGTAATGGCAAAAAAGAGAGATTTTTACCTTAAATCTTAATATTTGCTGCCACATACAAACATGACATTAATTCATTTTCAATATCACCAGAGGCACAATTTTTACAGGTAGCTTCACTAACATGACCAAGTTCACAGGTAAATGAGTTAAATCCGCTTCAGATGAGCTGAAAACGTTCTATGTATTTTATGATGTGGATTTTGAAAGCTATAGGTTTTATGCACAGCTATCATTTGTTTATCAGCATCAACTGATTACTTCAGTGGTCATCAACCCGGTCTCTATAGATCTGCTGTACCTTGCTGCAGGTTTTTAATCTCCAAGCAAAATCTAACTTGCTTGATAATGATCAATAACTTATTTAAGTCAATGGTCAGATGGTGAGGAAGGCATGATACGATGGAGCCAAAGGCTATATGGGGTCGGTCTTCAAGTACAGGGTCGGTGACTACTAGATTTTTTCAGTGGAATAAATTCTGTCCTTTCTTTATTTTAATAAAAAATGTAAGTCTCATTGGCCCTTTTCCGGAGATGACTATAGACCAATGACACCCTCAATCAGACATTCTCAGTCCATTATAAAGCGACCAAAAGCCAATCCACAGTTGACCTAAGTCCAAGTACATCCAAGTTAGCAGTAAAGGATGTTGCATGTGTGCTGTAAACTATAGTATAACTTGACAATAATTCCCAGGAGCACATTTGAGAATCTCTGGTTTATATTTCTATGATGCAGGCTTAATTCTTCTAAGTGCAAAAGTGTAAAACCTAACTAAAGTTCAAGTCAGTTTTAACAGGTAGTTTTGATGAACAACTACTAGATTAAAACATGGAAATGTCAAATATATGGCCAATATATCATTGATAAATATCTGATTTCACATTTCTAATCAGTAAATTTACTTAATGTAGGTATTAACTAATTTGGCTGCTTGAAATGAATTTGGTGGCTGTCAAGCCAGCAGTAGATTTTAAAGGTTTAATAGGTATATTGAGTGAACATGATGGTTTTCCAACTATCAATCAGCCAAAATGAATCGATACTGAAGATAAAGCATATAGGCTACTCTTTAGTGAATGGGCACTTTTTAATTTTCAGAAACACTCCTAATATGCTCCTTCCAGCATGATGTATAATAGAATGTCACACTTCAATAAACATAACTACTGTGCTGTGAGTGGTCCTTACCCCCACCACCACCACCAAAAAAAAAAAAGACTTGTGAGCTGTGGCTCTGCAATTTTCTCTTTCCACTGATGGATAGCATAGATAGTGTTGCTTTATGAAGTCACCAAGTGCATCTCTTTAAAATGCAGCTGTAGGTGATAAAGGTGCTAAGTAGGATACCAATCTGTACAAATTATTTGTAGTGAATTACATGTGTGTGTGTGTGTGTGTGTGTGTATTGGGGTGTTAAATGAAGAATAAATAATTGTTTTCTCTTTTTATTTCAGGATTATTACACAATAATCAAAAATCCAATGGACTTAAGCACCATCAAAAAACGTCTGGAAAATAATTACTATTGGAAGGCCATGGAATGTGTTGAAGACTTCAATAAAATGTTTACAAATTGTTACATGTACAATCGGGTAAAATCTCCACTACTCTTATTTATTTACACATCTTTTATTTGTTTATTTTCTTTTTAAGTTTGAGGATCAATTGAAGATGATTTTCTTTCAGACCGGTGATGATATCGTTTTGATGGCCCAAGCCCTTGAGAAATTGTTCCTTGAGAAAATAGCTGAAATGCCGCAGGAGGAGTATGAGATCACAGCAGTTACCAACAAGGCACCTCTGAAAGGAAGGAGGATATCCGTTACAGGTACATTTCATTCGGGCATAGATTTAATCATGGAAGTTGTTGTTCATTGGGTTAATGAAGCTGTATTTCATAAGGAGCTGTGCAGTTATACAGCTTAAAGGCACAGTGTGAAGTAGGACTGTAAATGTTGCTGGTAGTATCCCGGTGAACACTGTTGAAGCTGAATTCTTGTTAGATGAATCGGAGAGAAGTGTTATTTAGTTTTTTTGGTACGACTTAAAAGATTTCATTAGATTACAACTGCACAAGGAGAATTTGGATGGTCTGGGCAAAGATTTTCTTTACTCCAGGTGGTGTTGCTATTCTTCCCTTTTGGATTTATGTTCTGCAAAATAGTAACTCGTCTCCTTGTGGGTACCACAGGACTGGGGAAGATGCAGCCACAGTCTCCTGTGTCTGAGGTTGTGTTTCAACAGACCGTGACCGTCATCCCTCCTGAGGTGCTTCACACCATCTCGGCTGCACCCCTGCCTGCTCAGCTTGAAGCCAAAGTCAGTCTCTTTTACGTAATCTGAGTTTGCATGTTTTGAGGAAAAAAAAATGATTGAAAATATCTATTTATATTTTCAGTTAAAAAAGGGGGTGAAAAGAAAAGCAGATACAACAACTCCCATGGCACCTGTGCTGACCAGCCATGAGTCCATCCCCTGTGTCACAGAACCAAAGGTACTGAAGTTGCATTCACGACGAGGCAGCGGACGACCCATCAAACCACCATGCAAAGACTTGCCTGAGTCGCCACGGCAGCACCAGGTGCGGCACAGGGCCAAGCTGTCGGAAAGGCTTAGATACTGCATCGGTATCTTGAAAGAGATGCTCACCAAGAGACATGCTGCCTATGCCTGGCCCTTTTATGAGCCAGTGGACGCTGTGGCACTTGGCCTGCATGATTATCATGAGATCGTACACCAGCCAATGGATTTGGGCACCATTAAAGTAAGTGTGATAAATAAATACTTCAGCCAGAAATGCAGTTTATTTTTACATTTGAGGTGTAATCAGGCATGTGAATTTGACACAGTGTCCCACCTTTTTTTTCCCCACCCTCAAGCCCAGATGTCATTTTTGTGAATTGTGTAAATTCAAGGAGAAAATATTTTAATATGGGGGGGGGGGCGGCACATTGCCTTGAAGCAAAGCATGAAGTGTGCCACCTGGCTCCCAGGCAGGCAGATCGATTGCCATGTGGGTCCTAGCATATATATCTTCTTCAGTTATCCCTTAACATCTGAGGATGTCGTTGGGGCGCCTTCATGGCGAGACTTGGGCTGATTTGGCCTGGCGGAGCCCATCCCTCTCCAGGTCGTAGAAACACGCTGACGGCTTTGCAGCCTACTCTTTACAAAAGTCAGCAATGGTTCTTTTACATGCCTCTCACCATAGACAGTGAGAGACATGGCCTGCCTTTGATAACCCAGTTAGCTGCACTGGGGGATATATACAGTATATATGTATGTGTGTACTAGTGCACACGTGTAGTGCATTCTTCCCCCCCCCCCCCCCCCCCCAGTTTTACCTTCTATTTATATATACTTGTCCAATCACGTAGCTGCTTTTGTGTCTGTAAGGGCGTTCACCTGTCCTTGACATTGTAGTTGGTAGTGCAAATAAGAATGAGTGAGTATTTTTATAACATTGGCTTATCCAGTGGTTGAATCCATGCTTCTGTCCAATAGCAGGCACTTTTGCATGCATAGGTTTAAGGGATTCCCCAAGTTAAAGGTTCCAAGGATGCAGAAACTGAAAAAAGTTGCTGCAAAATGTTATGGACTTTTATTAGAAAGTTCCTATAAATAAATATATGACGATAATAGAATTAGTACTTGAAAGATCATAAATGGTTATCAACAGATACTTCACACAAAATTAATGCAAGTGCAACATCAGTGCTGTTGTATAGATATGAATCTAATAACATGATGTTTGAGTGTATAGTAGAGAATACGTCGTGAACTAAAGTTAAACAATCGGATGCTGTACATTGAAACAGGGTAAATGTACATGCACTGTTGTAAATAAGTAAATTACAGAAATTGAAAGACATTAAATTTTGTAAGATGTTGTACTTTAAATTGGTCATATATTCCCATATATATATATATATATTATTGTAACAATATTAATGTTAAAAATGTAATTCAATTAAAATTTTGTGTGTGTGTGTGTAATACTGGTATTAGAACATTAAAACTCTGGTAACTGATGCATGTACTAGTCCTTCTCAAAAAATTAGCATATTGTGATGAAGTTAATTATTTTCTGTAATGTACTGATAAAAATTAAACTTTCATATATTTTAGTTTCACTGCACACTAACTGAAATATTTCAGGTCTTTTTATTGTTTTACTACTGATGATTTTGGCATACAGCTCATGAAAACCCAAAATTCATATCTCAAAAAATTAGCATATTTCATCCGACCAATAAATGTGTTTTTGTACCAAAAAAAAGTCAACCTTCAAATAATTATGTTCAGTTATGCACTCAATACTTGGTTAGGAATCCTTTTGCAGAAATGACTGCTTCAATGTGGCGTGGCATGGAGGCAATCAGCCTGTGGCACTGCTGAGGTGTTACGGAGGCCCAGGATGCTTCGATAGCGGCCTTAAGCTCATCCACAGTGTTGGGTCTGGTGTCTCTCAACTTTCTCTTCACAATATTCCACAGATTCTCTATGGGGTTCAGGTCAGGAGCGTTGGCAGGCCAATTGAGCACAGTAAACCATTTAGCAGTGGTTTTGGCACTGTGAGCAGGTGCCAGGTCGTGCTGAAAAATGAAAATCTTCATCTCCATAAAGCTTTTCAGCAGATGGAAGCATGAAGTGCTCCAAAATCTCCTGATCGCTCGCTGCATTGACCCTGCCCTTGATAAAACACAGTGGACCAACACCAGCAGCTGACATGGCACCCCAGACCATCACTGACTGTGGGTACTTGACATTGGACTTTAGGCATTTCCTTCTCCCCAGTCTTCCTCCAGACTCTGGCACCTTGATTTCCGAATGACATGCAAAATTTGTTCTCATCCGAAAAAAGTACTTTGGACCACTGAGCAACAGTCCAGTGCTGCTTCTCTGTCGCCCAGGTCAGGCGCTTCTGCTGCTGTTTCTGGTTCAAAAGTGGCTTGACCTGGGGAATGCGGCACCTATAGCCCAGTCCACTGCTTCCACAGGTCCCCCAAGGTCTGGAATCGGCCCTTCTCCACAATCTTCCTCAGGGTTCAGTCACCTCTTCTGGTTGTGCAGCATTTTCTGCCACACTTTTTCCTTTCCACAGACGTCCCACTGAGGTGCCTTGATAGAGCACTCTGGGAACAGCCTATTCGCTCAGAGATTTCTTTCTGTATCTTACCCTCTTGCTTGAGGGTGTCAATGATGGCCTTCTGGACAGCAGTCAGGTCGGCAGTCTTACCCATGATTGTGGTTTTGAGTAATGAACCAGGCTGGGAGTTTTTCAAAGCCCCAGGAATCTTTTGCTGGTGTTTAGAGTTAATTGGTTGATTCAGATGATTAGGTTAATGGCTCGTTTAGACTACCTTTTTATGATATGCTAATTTTTGAGATAGGAATTTTGGGTTTTCATGAGCTGTATGCCAAAATCATCAGTATTAAAACAATAAAAGACCTGAAATATTTCAGTTGGTGTGCAATGAATCTAAAATATATGAAAGTTTAATTTTTATCAGTACATTACAGAAAATAATGAACTTTATCACAATATGCTCATTTTTTGAGAAGGACTAGTACATAGCCTCGAACACATTGCAGACAACCTACTATATTTGGTCTTAATAAAGGAATCTTTTAAGTTACTTTTTAGTCTTTTTTGTAAATTCAAATAGGATTATTTTGTTCATTTTCCTTGAACAAATAGTTGCGAACTTGGAAATGCCATGTATTGTATAGCTCCTACCTTTCCGAATGTCTCCTTAAAGCCTGTAAATGCTCCTCTGGACCCCCACCCCCTCCACCTGCTCTCATGCCTGTTTAATGTTTTCAACCAAAACCAAACCTGGATCAAATTGTGCAGTTGTCTTCAATAGATTAAATTTTGGTACTGTGTTCATTATATTGGACATGGGTATTACCGACTATAGGTCTGTTTGACACCGAATGTTTTTATGACGGTCTCTCTCAAAAGACATTTGGTGTCCTAAGCAGCATAGATTTTAAAGTACATTTGGGAAATGGGTTGGCTCTTTCTGGTATGGGAAACGGTTTAGGTTGATTTTTCTTAATCTGAGAAATTTTTACTAGATAATGAGACATTATAAGAGTTCTATTATCTTTTAGCTGATCAAATGCCTATTTGTTGTAAGCACATCAAAGTTGGCTCTTATACTGTTAAAGTCAGCATGGCAGACAAACAAAGGAAAGAAGCTGGTTATTCTTTCACCATGATGCAATTATCACACATTCTTTGCATCAATGATTCCCACTGTTATCACATGACCACCACCATGGGGGGTCACCATTCCGTGAGAATGCCAGCTAATCATGGGTGTCTGTGAGCTCATTCCTACAACGGGGCAGATAGTGCTGTCAACTTAGTGATAACCCTCCCCAATGAATGATCCATGATTGGCTGGCGATCACTGTGAGAGACTGGAAAGTGAGCATATGCCATTTCTCCCTCCTGTGAGAGCTCGGCCAATTGGCTCCCATGAACACGGATGGCTGGATTCAAACTTACCACCTGAGGGTTGATAGTCATGCACCTTGTCGATGCGCTATTCAAGATTGCGTTGCATTCCTAAGAATCGTCAGAAAAGGAAAGTGAATAAAAGACAAGAGGACAAATACGTAAACACACAATACGGCCATGCAGGTTTCATCTTTGTCCTTTTTGAATAGATGTTGAGTGATTATTCTGGACACGATGGTCTCAATATAGTGATGTGGTCCTTGGTGAAAATGAGTTTGACACCCCTGGTGTAGAGCCTGCCCCGTTATTGTGTAGATGGCAGAATGGTTAATTTCAGATGATTCGTGGTTGGGTTTTGAATGATGTAATGTTTTATACAATACAGGACTGGTAGCTGACATGTTTCTGGTTGTTGTTTTTTTTTTTTTTTCTCCCCGTAGAAAAAGATGGACAGTCGTGAATACACAGACGCTTCTCAGTTTGCTGCAGACATTCGACTTATGTTCTCAAATTGTTACAAGTACAACCCACCAAACCATGAGGTTGTGGCTATGGCCCGAAAACTCCAGGTGAATCAGCGTCGCCATTTTTTATAAACTTTTTTTTTTTTTAATGATTATTATTAGTTTAACTGTTATTCCATGTTTTATCCTGCTGTCTCTTCTGCTCAGGAGATTTTTGAGTCTCGCTTTGCTAAGCTTCCTGAAGAGCCAAGATCTTCGACTATTGGTCAGAATATCGTTCCTCAACGGGGGGAAATTGAACAAACAGCAAGTCCGTCCAGCTCCGAAAGCAGTGACACAGAGTCTACATTGTCCGAAAGCTCCTCTGACTCCGAGGACGAAGAGAAAAGAGTGCAGAGACTCTCTGTGTTGGAGGAGCAGGTATTGCACAATGTCTAAATTTATATCGTAGAACGAGATGGAGAAAATCTATAAAAACTTAAGTAATCACAACATCTCTGCCTGTTAGCTGAAGGCAGTACGGGAGCAGCTGCAAAAACTGAGCCAAACACCTCTGCTGAAGAAGAAAGAGAAGACCAAGAAGGAGAAAAGAAAAAAAGATAAGCGGAAGAGTGGCGAGCAGCGGCAGTTGGCTTTCGAGACGGTGCACAAGAGATCGAGTAGCAAGTCATCAGGGTTCGTGAACACTTGGCAGCATTTTCGTCTTGTTCTTGTGTGCAGTCGGTATATATAATATATATGTAATTTTTTTTTAATTTTTTTTTTTTTCCTTGTCTAACTGTAATCACTTCTGTGCTCAGGAGGACTATGGAGAATAAGCCATACGAGTCTAATGAAGAGTTTGCACTGCCAATGTCCTACGAGGAGAAACGACGCTTGAGCCTGGACATCAACAAACTGCCAGGAGACAAGTTAGGCAAATTGGTGAACATCATCAAGGCCAGAGAGCCTATGCTTCGAGACACGGACCCCAGAGAGATTGAGATTGACTTTGAAGCACTCAAACTAACAACATTGCGAGCTCTGGAGACGTTTGTCATGACCTGCCTCAGGAAGAAGCCTAAGGGACCTGGCAGTGAGTACACTGTAAATGGGGATCTAAAATTTAGCAGTGTCAAAAAGCAACGTTCAAATATATTGTTTTTTTTTTTTTTTCCCATTTCTCTTTGTCTGTATAGAGAAAAATTCCCAAAAACCTAAAAGTGAGAAGATGGAGACAGGGAAACAAAATGCCAGTGAGGATCAGAATCTGCCCAAGAAGAGCAAGGCAAAGAGTAGGAATCTGTTTAGTTCCCACTTTTTAAGAACTGCTATCAATCTGTATTTTTCTGATTACACATTTTACACCTTGTGGACTCATTCATCAGTATTATACCATAATGTGGATGACATGGTTTACATGAAATTTCACTGAACGTACATGTGAGGAGGCTCTCTTTTTAGTTGGTATAAAAATTCTGAAATCAACTTTTTTCGTGTGTTCAAAATTCATCAAAAAAAGTAAGTTTCCAGTTAAAAACAAGTATGAAAACCCCCTTTTTACTGAAAACAACAGAACAGTTTGACTGCTCTTGAGTGGAATTCTAGTCCGTGGGGGGTTTCCTTCAGTACTTTTTACTAGTACCCAGTTGTACTGCCGGGTGGACTTCCGATTGAGAATTGACCAGGGGTCTTAGTACAGTGGGCTCTAATGGGAATGTAAAGTTAATCAACATACAATTTACAGTTCCTGTGTTAACCTTAGGGGGATGAATCCAAACTGCTTTGAAGTCTAAACAAGCTTATACAGAATTATGTAATTTGGAGGCAGCTGCAGCCAAATAGTTGGAGAAGGGACTTGATTCCCGACCCAGCAGGACAAATGTGGTCTTCGTGCCCTTGAGCAAGGCACCTAACCCCCAACTGCTCTTCAGGCAACCTGTGTGTGTGTGTGTGTGTGTGTGTGTGTGTGTGTGCGCGCGCGCACTCACTTTAGATGGGCTAAATGCCGAGGTAATCATTTCTCTTGCAGGATTACAGTATCAAAATAGAAAATAAATTTCAACCTCCTTATATTTAAGTTATGAATAAGTATAAAACCTAGAGGGAAGGCCCATCTCAGCCGACTCTGGGCGAGGGCAGGGTACAGCCTGAACAACTCGACAGGCCATTGCAGGACAAACCCGTTAATGTCAATCCAACGGCCTACTATTTTTGAATGACTGCAGTGGATCCTTTACATGCCTCTCACTTTGTTCACAATTTGGTCAATAAATTATTAGCAGTAGTGAGCAGAACTAATATCTCAAAACTCCTAGATTAATGGATAAATCCCACGTTTTCGCTACACACCTGGGCTTTATGCTGCTCCCCCACAAATGGCTACATGAATGAATGCATTATAATTGCATGAATGTACAGGTGTTCCTATAAAGTGAATAGTGTATAATTAACACTTCTGGGATGTTCTTGAGAAAATACGGTCCAAAGTACTTTGGGTTCAGCTCACCATACTGTGTGTGTGTGTGTGTGTTCGTCCATGTCCGTTCTCTCTTTCTCTTTAGGTGAATTGATGGCAGCCGAGCCCAAGGATCTGGCACTCCCTTCCCGCCTCAGTGAGAGCAGCAGTTCCTCCTCCAGTTCTGACAGCAGTAGTTCTGACTCTAGTTCTTCTGATAGCAGTGATTCTGACTCAGGTTAGGTGATCTCAACCAGCACTTTCTTCCTCTATGTCTACCTTTCTACCCTTTTAACCTTCTCTTGGGAAAGGTTAAAATTTTGCTCACCCTCACCTCCCCACATTTCAGTAGTGATTTTGGAAGGGGTAACGGAGACATACCAAAAAAGATTCACTTTTCTTGGACACACCTTCCCCCACTTAATTGAAACAGTGTCACTTTAACATGTACTGAAATACCAAATACTTGAAGGCTACTGAGTTTGTTTTTTTTTTTTTCCATGTTGTTATTTGGGTGTAAACTTTTATTTTGTTGTATAGTTTGTGCACTTTTACTTATAAGTAAATATAAGTGTTGTTTAAAAAAAAAAACCGCACTCTCTGACTACAGTTTCCGTCCAGTGCTGTTTTCCTGTTGTGTGGTGTTGTCGTGTGCCCCCCGTTATTTTGTAGACTTTGATAACGTTTTTCCACATCTCATCCTACTCACTTTATTTATGTCTGTTGGCCTTCTCTAAGACGGTGTCATAGTTTGAAACAAGTTCAGCTAGTGCTTCGTGCAGGGAAATGCTCGATGTCTCTATTTAATTTTAGCTGTGTAGAAAATATGCACCATGACAAAATATGACCGACTGATAAGACTTCTTTCAATAATAAATGCTGACTAGTTTGATTGGTTTTGGATCCATAGATTGTTAGCAATAGCATTTTAGTGTTTGCAAGTATTAAGTCAAGATCCAAATAAGTGGGTCATTAAGTATACAAAGAAATGCAAAAGGTACGTATGGATTAAAGTTTATCCTGTTTTAATTATTAGTGTCCGATGCAAATAAAGCATTCAGGGCTCTAAGCATTTAAAGGCTTTTAGACTGTTGTGGACAATATGGCAAAATACAATATCGTAATACCTGAAGATAATGTGTGTAATTTGGTTTTTAAAAATTGAAACAGCAAAGCAATATAGTTATGCTTAAGGGTTTTTTTTTGGACTGTATATAGTTGTGAACAGAGTAGAATTGTGATAGTCTTATTACTGACCAACTAATCTAATAGTCCCCCCTGAATCTGGGAGACAAACCCATCGCAGATTGTTGTGTAGTAGGACATCCTGCCTCCATGTTCTGAGTTCTAGCTGTTCCTCTTTCAAACTTTTGCATTGAGTCATCACTGTGTTTCTCTTATTTTAGGTTGTGACTTCACCCTGTAGTTATATATTCTTTCCCCTTTCTTGTGAAATGATATATGTAACAAAACAAAGGTTTTTTTTATTTTTTAATTAAACAATTGTATAAAAATGCACAGTAACATTGTACGAGGTGACCAGAGTGTAATTGGCATGGGTTTAGTTAGGACCAAGCAGTTTTATTTTGGAAGCTCAATGTTTTGTCCTCCTAAAGTACAAGCCTTTTTTTTTTTTCTTTCTTTTTCTTTTGTAGCTGTGTACTATTATTTACCTGAACAGGTATAAAGGTGATTTGGTAACCTTGGCATTTGACACCTGGATATTCAAATAAACACATTTTTCTAGACAACTGTTGTATGTTTTAAGACTAGTGGTGTGTGGGTTTTTTTGTTGTGGTGTTTTTTTTGTTTTTTTTTTTGGTCTTATTTTCCCATCACATGCTTTCATTTCTATTCACCATCACATCGAATATGGCAGATACCGTGCACATTTCCACTCACATGTGTCAAGCCTGCACACTTCACACTATCTCAGAATCAAGGGACAGCATTTAGGACACTTCTGTGGAACTGCTAACTAGCTATAGCCAAATATGTATACATGTTTGTGTATCCAGCGTACATATAGATTTAAATAACACGTTCAAGACATGGGTAACCTGTATTTTCAAACAGTGTTCAGACAGGGGTATTATCAAGTTTAAACTCAGCCATTTCCCCTGCACAGATTGCACTTATTCATTATTCATGTCTTACAGAGCAGAAACCTAAGAAGAAAAACAAAGCCCATGGTCATGGCACCAAAATTAAAAATGAGGTAAAAAAAAAAAAAGGTGAAGCCTTGATCTCAGGTTTATTTTTACTATGGGTGCATGGAGCCTTTCACTTCATGCATGACAGTGAAACAAAATTCCCCCTCCTTCCATGATCAGGCATTGAAGGAGAGCATTGCCTTTGAGATGGAGTCCTCTAAAGACCTGTCTGAGCAGGCCATCAGGCCACCTGCTGAGGAGGCCAAAGCGCCACCAGGTTAGGCTCACTACACCTGCACCGTGTGTTTGTGTGTGTGCTAGAGTGTCTGAGTGAATGAGAACTTAAAATGAGCACCTACTACTCATCACAATACTTTCAGCCACCTCATTCTTCAACACCTCTTGGCCACTAACCCTGGGTTTATATTGGAGTATGGTGTTCTTTATCTCCGCCATCTGAAAGCATCATGAAGAGCATGGGATGTTGTGGGATCGACTCATGATGATCCTGATGGAGCTTGGTGGATTTCTGGTGATCGTGACAAAAAAAAATTTTTTTTTGATTTGATGCCAATCATGATAGATCTTCGGAAACATAGTAGAGCACAGTAAAGAGACATTGATGTGCCATCAAGGGGATCTTGAACTTAGAAACATAGTTCCTTCAAGTGTAATTCGTTCCCAGTTGTGCAAGCTCCAATGACTTTTGAATTGTGGACGTCGTGCTCCAGTGTAAACCCGGGGTAAGTGGAATTATGCTCCATGACTGGAAACAGACCACAACCAAGATTTATTTCAATATGATGTTCGAAGTTATCCTGTTAAATGCTTTCTCAGATGTTGCATTTTGATACATAACGTCTGTTGGCATAATGTTCTCACTGAAATCAATATGCCAGTATTTTATTTTTGGGCTTCCCTCTAAAGTAAACGTGTATCATCTCCAGGTTGCCAAGACTGTCCTAAAAACACAAAAAGGTTGATTATTTGATTTGTCCAGTGGTTCTGGTTTTAATTCCTAATTTTTCTTCTTTTAAACCATCACTCCACCCTCCACTCTAGCACTGCACAGCCAGCTACCTCCTCAGCCTTCCAGACCAAGTGCTAAAGCCACTCCTTTAGTTCGAAAGACCTGGATACCCCCCCTTAATCCACCCTCTGAGCAGAGCCCCTCATTACCTGCTGCTCTTCCTTTCTCAGACACCTCCACCTCCTTTTCTTCCTCCCCACATATCTTCATAACACTACCCACAAGGTCTCCTCCCACTGCCGGCCCAACACCCAATTTGTTAAATTCCCCCAGTTCATCGGCATCTGCTCCCACAGACCCAACATGCCCACTTCCAACAGCTGTCTCTGTAAATCCCCTTCTTACAGATCAGCAGAAAGGTAAGATTTCACTTTGGATCGCTGTGATTTGCGCCCGTTTGATTCCTGTGTCTTCTCCACCTGTGCCCCTCTAACGCCAAGCCCATGAGACTGAGGAACTCTGCATGCACCTCCTTTCTTCCATTACATGATTGCGCATTGTGATTTTGAGTTTTTTTGTTTGTTTGTTTTGTTTTTTTGGGGTTTTTTTGTCTGAGTGCTTTTAAAGCTCATAGCTTCGCTTCATCTCTTCCCTGCTCCTGCTTTCGGCTCACTGTATTTTTAATGTTTGATCAGAATATTTTGACCAAACCATTAATTATAAATTCTTTCCCATATTTGCAGGTTTCCCTGCTCTCCTTTCACCACTGTCCTCTCCTCCTGGGCATCCCTCCTCAAACTCAACAGCATCTGTGGCAAGACAGCAGCCAAGCACCAAGCATGAGGTAAAACCAATTGTGCTTCAGTTTTTTTTCAAATGGATTTTGTTAAAAATTAATGTTTTTTTTTTTAGATCTATTATTATTATCATAAAGTTTTTAATATAGAATAAGAAGGATTTGTGGTTTTGCTTCCTTTACTCTAACTATCGTCATGGTCATGTACAAAAACCCGTGCCATATCGCCATATTTCCTTAAACTCAAGCAAACTCTCTGCCAAGATAGTGTTTAGTGCACCTGGGGCATTATTTGAACGGCAGAAATAACCAGACATATCCAAGGGAGTCCTGAATGTATACTGACAGTCATTAAAAACATTGAGAAAGAAATTTCTGTATGTCTGTACTTCCTGCTTTATGGATGATGGTACTCGGGCACTTGGGAAAATGATGAGTTGTCATTTTGATACGCTTTGTTGCACATGTATAGGTTATTTTGCAAAAATGGATCAAATGCAGTTTGAGCAAAATAAAATCTGCACAATTTGAGAAGTTGTTTGGCAAGCCTATATTAATCTTCAAAATGTCCACTATTGTTAGACAAGGCATTATAATGTGCATAAATAATTTTATCACCAATGGACTCGTCAATGCTTGACAATTTTACCGCGGCTCGGGGTGGTGGTGGTGGGGGGGGGGGGGGGAGCTTGTTGAAATTGTAAATATAATACCCTGCCCTTGCCCAGAGTTGGCCGAGATGTGCACCAGCCTCCCTAATCAGGATTAAGCGTTATATTTTTAATTGAGCTTGAACTCTTCTTAAAAAAAAAAAAAAAAAAAACGGAGATGGTGCACCAGCGGGGAGAATGAAGGCTCAGTCTCGCCTGAAATCCCCACTATTGTTTGAAACATGTCCAACTCGCCTCTGTTCATGTGCCATCCCCTTGTGGGTTACATTTTAGCACTCAAATGACCGACATGTAACTGAGAGAATCCGGTCATTTTGCAAAATACATTTTTTTTTTTTTTTTTTTCAAAAATAAAAGATCGTTCAGACTCTGATAATAAATAAAACAGAAATAAATAATTGTTTCTTCTGCGGCCTGGTACCATTTGATCCACATACCGGTCCACGGCCCGGGGGTTGGGGACCACTGCACTAGATTATCACAGAACATCTTTGGGCAATAGATATGATGGGAGGGGCAGGGTTGAGCTACAATGAGGTAGTGAGGGTTATGGGCTGTACCCAACCCGCCATCAGAAACCAGATTAATTTGCTAAAACGTGTCCGGATCAGTTGATGACGAGCCACGTCCAGGGCGAGAGAGTGACCACTCCTGTACAAGCTCACGACATCCAGGTGCAGCTTCATCGTGCTGCATCACCGCAAGTCACTGTCTGTGTCAATGCAAACAGAGGCCCTACCTGATACTGACTGTTCTGGTTTTCATTTTGGCAGATGCCATTTTGTTTGTTTGAAGACAACATGCCAAACAACTTATCAAAAATCCCATTTTGGGCCCCAGAATAAAAATTATGTAAAAAATAATACTCTCCAAGTTTTCATGGCTGTCAGTGGATTATACATATTAATTTAACACGATTTTTAAAGATGCTGTAATTTGAACTTCAGTTGTTTTTATTTGCCCAAGTGCCTGCCCAGCCAGCTGCCTCGCTGGACTCGGCTGTGTCTGCTTTTTTCCCATGAGCACATCTCTCTCTCTCTCTCTCTCAGTGTCCCAGTTTTTCCACCCCATTGGCAGCCAAGAAGGAAGATAAGGGAGACCCAGGTGTAGTGGGAGACTCCGTTGCTCAGCTGCACCCAATGCCTGGTCAGCATTTCTCTCGAGTCATCTTCCTGCTAAACCATTTTTGTAGCCTGAACTGTTTTGAATGGGCTTCTTTTATTTTTCTTTTGCACTCTACAGGAAGTGAACTGCAGAAATCCAGCCAAGATCACAAGTCTAGTTTAGTTAAAACGGTATGTCCTTAAATCACTTTTTTTTTTTTTTTTCCAACCCCATTTCTGGTATAACTCCACACTGCACCTTTACTCTCAATGGTAGTATAAATGACTTTACTTTATTTTATTTATATATTTTAGGAGATTGTCCTAAAGCATGCAGACTCCTGGACAAGTCTGGGCAAGATGGCCACTCTTGCTCCCACTGCCATCCGGTCATCCAAGGAGAGTTTCCAACAATTCCGCAAGGCTGCCATGGAGAAAGAGGAGCGAGAAAGGGCACGTAAGCTCCAACTGGAGGCTGGCCGAGAGAAGAACAGCTCAGACAAAAGCAGGTAGGGTTAAAGTGCTGACTCAGCACAAGGTTCCTCTGAGTAAAAGAGGCTCAGTCCTTAACCCTAACACTGTCGTGTTGATTGATTACTTTTGAGCTGTGTTTACAACACTGAATTGCATTTTTAATCAAACCAGGGCAGCATCAAGGCTAAATGGTTATCACGGGCACCTCATTGTGAGAATGCTGGGGCTTCACTAATGGCCTTTCTGTCTGTAGTTTCCTCTTACAGTCCAAAGATCGGCCCATATGAACAATAGGCTGCTCCACCTGATGAGCAGTACAGATGATGGATAAATGGATGGGTCAAATTCAAATTTATTAGTCGTTGGCTAACGGTGATCTTTCATAGTACAGACGCCCCCCAACTTATGTTTTAGTCAGGTTCCGGATGGCCGAACGTAAGGTGAAGAAAAACGTAAGTTGTTACTGTATGTTCCAGTGACGTATGACGTTCATACTGTACTATACATCAATAAATACCATTACCGTATCTCTTAAAACACCCCTAAATATATTATTATAAACATAACATTGTAAAATAATATCAAATATATCAACATTAATTTCAAATAAATTAAATTCAAGCAAAACAATTTCAAATAGATAAATTTTAATCAAATTCACTCATCAAATACAGTATCAAATATAACCTTTAACATGCTCTGCGATGTGATCTTTCTGCTTGTAAATGGTTCCGATGGTCGACGGAGCCAATTGGAAGAAATGTGCAACAGTCACATGTTTTTCACCAGCATCAATTTTCTTGATAATAGCCATCTTCCTTTCTAACGAGATGGCTTGCCGCTTTTTCTGATTAGCACGATCACTAGTAGGCTTGCGCTTCTGACCAACCATATTTACTTCGGGTTACAAAAGTCCACAAAACAGTGTAAACACAAAGATCACAGAAACGATGTCTTAATACAAGGGTTAACACGTGGTGAACTGGGAAGAAGGAGGGGCACGTTCAGTCTGTCGTTTGTAAACAATGGACGCAGCGTCATGTGGAAGTAGCGCATTACGTCAGCGTACTACGTAGGTACGTCTCGTACTACAGAGAGCACGCTAAACTCAAAATTTGACTTTTTTTTTTAATTATTTAAACTTGAAAAATGCGTAAAACGAATGAATGCAAGTCGGGAGCGTCTGTACACATTTTAAGATGGATTACACACGATGGTCATATGCTTGTGGAAGGAGCTTTGATGCTACCCTTATTCGATTGTTTGCTGCTGTTCTCATTTGCAAGGGCTTGGTACTCAATATTGTGCAGGAAATATGGGCAGCTTCTACACTGTTCTCATTGTCTGAAAAGTGGAAGTTGTGTTCAGTGCCTTATTTTGTGTTTAGAGAAGAAAACTTCTAAGAGAAACAAAATCACAAGTCCACTTGTTTGAGTTCCAGTCGAAGCGCCACATCGGATCCCTATTAAAGCTCATGTCTTATTAATGTGCTTGAAGACCCCTGTCCCTATGGCTATAGCTGTTGTATAACAGCAGATTGAGCAGTACTGTATAAAAGACCTAACGTTGTTACTTTTTAAATGTTTCCTAGCCTGACACAGCAGCTTTCTAAGGCCAAACTAGAGACACAAGCCCCTAGGACGGAGCTGGATTCTGCAGAGCTTCCCATTATGGCAGCCATCTTGGACCAACCTAAAACGACAGAACCTTCTGCTCCTACTTTGTGTTCTGTGGACCGTGAACGAGAGATGGCACGCAAAAGAGAGCAGGAGAGACGCAGGCGGGAAGCTGTGAGTACCGTACATACATCTGTGGGGGTCCCCCGTCCCCCCATGAATGCTTTTCCACAGTTCCCATGTCTAACTTTTCCATGACAAGGATGATTCTCAGTTATTTTTGTGTGAAAACATTAGTCTGTGACACTTTCTCTGACTTGCTTCTACCTGTCCAAGTCCAATCCTTCTATGAATGGTTGAATGCTGTAAATTGTCTGTAAAAGGCCTGCAGGCTTTCATTTCAACGAAGAGTTACAGCTGATTTCAGTGGTTTATTTAAATCATTATGTTCTCCGGCCTGCTATCAAGGGTGCCTCCTATTTGGCTGGAATAAAAACCACAGCATATATGATGTCTTATATTAATTACTAATAAATACTTGTGTCCCTTTTCTTTCCCCTCTTAAGATGTCTGGAACCATTGACATGACCATGCAGCATGACATCATGGCGACCTTTGAGAAGAACCTTGACTGAAATGATGAAAACAAACTAATAAAGTGATTTGTTCAAAATATATATTTTATATTACAAGTTCCATTTGTCCTGGTGACTGAAACGGGTTCTCGCATCCCATCGATGTGTGATTCTCTCACTTTTATTTGTACATTGATACTGAAGTGACTGTAATAAAAATGAAGAAGCTGCTCCTGGGCATTGTAAGATTTAAATGGAGTATGCCATGTAGTGGGCAGCTTGTTTGTCTAATATTGATATGATTAATAATATTGGCATTTGAATGTTTTCTAAATTTCTGATATTGAAATACACTTTGTCACTTGTTCCTTTTGTAAAGGGCAGTTAATTAACGAAAAATGGCGAATGCATTTTGAAAATTTACTGAAAATGTTTACTTTGCATTGTTTTCCTCCTTTTTTTGTACTGAAATGGTGTCCATCACTGTGTTCATATCATAAGAAGTGGTGAAACTGGTCTTATTGCACTGATTGATTAAACTGTGATGTGAGTCCATCTATTATACTGCAGAAATGTTCAAGTTCTCAGATTGTGCTTTAATTTGAATGTTTATGGAGTTAAAGTACTTGCATGTTGTTAACATTCTATTGTCAGTTTTTGATACCTATAACGGTCTAAATGCTGTGTTTAGTCCCTGCTCACTTGTTATTCTGTCTTCCACCTTTTGCAGAGACAACCCATCCTTCACCCCACCTTCTTTTTTTAATTATTATTTTTTTTAGCAGTTCTAAGACACAGCTGTCAAACCCAACAAATTGTAATTGTTTGGTAGCATTCACCGATTTCCTAAATGTTAGCATGGAAACTAAAGAGATGAAAGTTTTTGATTTGTAATTGTAGTATGAACATTGTAAAAGCAACTTTGTGAAAATAGTTGCAAGAGTTCTATAGTGTTTTCTACAAGTCTGTTTATTGCAAGTCCTACATTTATCTCCAGTTGTTGCATTTACTTTGGTCATCTTGGGCAGTAGAGTAACTTGTTCAATTTAAATATTCAAATGGTCATATGCAGATAAATGTGACTTTGCCTATATTAAGCAGTAATATAATTGTCCTTTCTTAACGGACAGTATATTTTATTACTGAGAGTTATATCCATAAACGATAAAGCCTCTGTGCCATTCCATTTAATTTGTCTACGATCTTAGGAAAAACCCCTCATGTTGCATTAACAGTTCAGGCATTTGACAACAGTCAGTTTAGGCAGATGTGTGCCTAAAAAAATTGTATGGGTTGGTTATGGGTTGTTTTTTTTGTTTGTTTGTTTTTGTTTTTTTTTGTTTTTGTTTTTTTAAGGTTTTGTGGTAATTGTTTGTTTATTTGAGGTGTCACTCATTTGTGCAGTACTAAAAATGCAGCGTTTTGTTTATTTGACTGATACTTGTGGCTATCCCTCAATTGAATTCCTTCTGTTCATCACTTACGCACTTTATTCAGCATACTGACAGAACTGAAGGACATGGGGTTATTTCAAAATGACCATATTCCTGTAAATGTAAAAAAAAAAAAAGACTCAAATAAAGCTATTTTCGTTTAAATGTGTTTTTGTCTTTAATTTTTTCAGGGGTTGCGATATAAAATTACTGATGTATTTCTTTCATGAGTGACAAGAAGATGAAACCAACTTAATAATTAAATTGAGCAATGCATTACGTCATTATAATATGATAAACTATTACAAAGTGGTGTGATATACTGTATTAATCCCTCAAGGGAAATGATTGCCTCTGCGTTTAACCCATCCAAAGTGAGCACACACTTGAGCAGTGGGCTGCCAATGGTCAAGTCCAAAATGCATTTCGTCCAAATAGCAAACATTTCGTTTTCCAAGATGCTTAATCCTAATTCGGGTCATGAGGAGGTTGGTGCCCATCTCGGCTGGCTCTAGGCGAGGGCGGGATATACACTGGATAGCTCGCCAGGCCTTCACAGGGCTAATATTTGCACAACTGTTCACACCTACAGGCAATTTCTAACAGCCAATTAGCCAACTATGCATGTTTTTGGACTGCGGGTGGAAACTGGGACACCAAGAGGAAACCCACACAAGCATGGGGCGAACAGGCAAACTCGACACAGAAACAGCCGAGCTGCAGTCAAACCCATGCCTTCTTACTGTGAGGCAAGATGCCCTTCCTGACACGACCCTTTGAGCAAGGGACAAAAACATGCTGACGACTATACAGCTACTCTTTACGAAAGTCAGCAGTGGTTCTATTACATGAACCTCTCACCACAGACAGTGAGAGACATGGCCAGCCTTTGATAATCCAGTTAGCTGCACTGAGGGGGGGACTTGAACGCCAACGCCCTATACCAATAGACCACCAATCAGTTGGTCAATGATGTTCTGTGTATATTCAGAGACTCAGCCACATTGTGTCAATAAAATAAAGTGATCGGCTTAAATAATGAGAGTAGTTCAGGGAGCATAAGGAATCGGCAAGTGTTTTCACGCATGGCACCAACAGAGTCCTGACCTTGATCCCAGTGAAAGTTTTTTGGGTGAGCTGAAGACCTTACAGTGTTCAAATCAAGATGTTGGTGAAAACTGAACCCAGCACTGGATGAAAATCGTTCATTCATTCATCGTTCATTTTCTGTAACCGCTTCATCCTAATTAGGGTCACAGGGAGGCTGGTGCCCATTCCAGCCAACTTCGGGGGAGGGCAGAGTACACCCTGGACAGCTTACCAGGCCATCGCAGGGCGGAAACACGCTGACGGCTTTGCAGCTACTCATGTCAAAAGTCAGCAATGTTTCTTTTTCATGAACCTCACACCATAGACAGTGACAGACATGGCCGTGGCGATTTATGTGCCATGATCAACAAAATAAGTTGTTTGATCGAACAAAACGTGAGAAAGTGGGATTGTTTTCTTTTGTGTGCCAGACTGTGTACAGAGATGGGGGACTCTTGCACAGGGACCCCTGGCAGTCCTCAGACCTACACTGTGATATTTATTAATCTGAAATGAATGCATGAATACATGTAGTTGTGAAACCTGGAACAAGGTGCATGTTCATCTACAAATATTTCAAACAGTGGAAATGTTTGAATTAATGGATGAGATGGCTGGAGTGGAAACATCTCCCAGGGAGTTGAAGATGAGATGAGAGTTTGCTTCGTGCGTCGGAAAATCTTCCGACTCGTTCATGTGTAGGAACCGATTCCTTCCGACTCACCGAAAAGATCCGATTGTGCTTAAAAGGTTCAGCTCGAGACTCGCTCCTCATCACGCCTTGGTGTCGGGGGCTGCTGCGCGCATCATCAGCATGTAGGCGGCTGTCAATACGACACGCAAAGTACTCGGAGACACCAGCAGAGCCGACCCGGGATGAGAAGATGGTGAGGCTCCTCGGCCGCGTGCTGCTGCTGTCGGTGCGGCTCGCGGTGAAGCTCCGCGCCGCCGGCTACTGGGCGCTGATCTACGGATGCTGCGGCCTGTGCGCGGTCCTGGCGCTGCTCCGCCTCTGCTGGAACCTGCTTATGAGGCCGACCGCGACCTTCCGCTGGACTGTGCGCGAGACCCCGCCGCCCTGCCTCAACGACACGTCCTTGGGGACGCACTGCTACGTCAGGATCAAGGTGAGCGCGCGCGGGAGTTCTCGGGGACGCGGAAACACGACGCAGCCCTTCCTTGCCTTTAGTTCCCTCTTGTTTGAGTGTCTCCCCGCTTCCCCTCCCCACCCACGTTATTTACCGCACATGAGTCAACTCACTGATAAACAAGTGAAGGGTGTGGATATATTAGAAAAATATGAGGTCCAAGTTAAGGGGTGTGATCCTGTATAACCTGGCCATTGTGTCCTCCAGGTAAGACAGATGGAGTAACAGCATCATCCAGACACGCCTCCACATGTAAGACCTCTGTTTACCAACAGAACACTTCCAATCACAGTCCTGGAGATCTCCTGCTCAGATGTCTAGCTGTCTAGATAATGGGCTTTATTTATTTATTTATTTATTTTTCATCCAGCATGTGATCCATGTCATCAGTGCAATGTCAAGCTCTCTGCTTTTGCATCAGCTGTAATAAGAACATTCAATCATCCATTTCATTTCATTAATCACTTTATTCTGCTCAGGGTCACGCTGGATCTGGAGCCTATCTCAGGAACACTGAGCTGTGAGGCACTAACACACTGCCAAGCCAATGTCTGCCCATTCATTCACCATGAGGCAATTTATCTCAACCAGTCCGCCCATTAACATGGTGGTGTGCTGATGAGGATGGAAACCCACATGGACATGGGGAGTGCATGCAGTTTGTATGAGTCCCTATGACAGAGTGGAGAAAACTTTATTACAGGGTGTGTGCTCCCAGAATGTGAACTGAGAAAACACCTGTATGGGTTATAATGCTCTCACTGAAAATCCGAAACAAATAATCCTTCATGACTTATGTTCGAAAAGAAAATGTCCTGGTCTCTGCACAACTGCTGCATCCCGCCGAGCCCTCCAGCGAAATTCGTGGATTAGTTTCCACTCACATTTCTGCCGTGCTGAGGTGCTGAAGACAGGACTGCTCATATCTATGTGTGAGCTCTGCATGGAAATATTTCAAACCTAACGATGAAATGATGCTGTAGGTTTTATTTAACACTTGATGATTCAGTACAACAGTTCTTAGGACGGTTTACTCACCAGTACTCATAACCTACTGTAAAACCGTTCAGAATAGCAATTCAGTAAGAAATATGACCTAAATCTGTTTTTACACACTTCTTGAAGATCTTGACGGCATTCAAATTGGCTGGGAGGCTGGAGCCTATCTCAACCAACACTGGGCGAAGGTATTCTACACCCCGAAACAGCTCACCAGACCATCACAGAGTAATGCACACACAGTCATTCACACTCGTACCTCGGGCCAAATTTGGAAAAGCTAGTTAGTGTAATTGGCGTGTCATTTGACTGAGGGACTAAACCAGAGTACCTGAAGAAAACCCACACAAGCTCGAGGAGAACATGTCAACTTCACACAGGAACACCCAAGCCTGGGACTTGAACATCGGACATGCTAACCGCTCCACCACTGTGCCATCTCGGAAGATTTAGTAAGCTAATTATTTCCATAAAAATAAAAAGTACTACTTTCATAGTGTTTAGCACTTCCACCTCGCAGCAAGAAGGTTATTTGTTCAAATCCCAGGTGCTGTATCTCAAGAGCATTTCAGTGTGAAATTTGCATGTTGTCCCTGTGATTGTGTGGGTTTCCTCTGGGTACTCCGGTTTCCTCCCACAGTACAAAGACATGCACATTAGGTTGATTGACAGTTACAAAAAGCCCCGAGGTATGTTTGTGAGTGTGAGTGTGAATGGTTGTGTGCTGGACCTGCAGTTATCTGGCAAGATGTTTTGGGTGTACTATAGCTTCGTCCTGTGTGGGATATCCAGCCTCCCTGTGACCGATAAGGGATCAAGGTCCACCTATATGACGTTCTAGACTGCAGTCAGTCCAATATACCCCACTATAGTGTCAAAAACATTACACCAGGAGCAGTATATGAATATTCAGTATGCTACGTCTTTAGGTAAATTTGTGCTGTTCCCGTACAGATGTGCTGAATTATGGTGTTATAAAACAGATTGCAGATAGCAGAAAACACCAACGTAAGCGAATCACCATTCAGGTTGCTTGGTGTCAGCAGTACAGCATCAATATTCCCCTGGGAACCCAGTAAAACCTACAGCAGCGATCATTTCTGAAGCCGGTGTACAGGACTTGATGAAACCGTGTGTGAGGTTTAAGATTGCAGGAGTTTCCCTTTAATGTCTGAGATGGAGGGAATAGTACTGCATTTCATTAATTCAAACGTAATCGATTGTTTTGTGATTCCAGGAGTCTGGCCTCAGATTTCACTATGTAGCTGCGGGTGAGCGGGGCAAACCACTCATGCTGTTCCTACACGGATTCCCCGAGTTCTGGTGAGGTGTTAAAGAAATTTTTCCTGTTTCTTACAAGAAAGAAAACAAATAGTAAAATCACACAATACACTCAAGTGGTACTGACACACCCACTCTCTCATATGCTGAATGGCTTAATCCTACTAGGATTGCAGAGACACTGGAGCCTATCTCAGCCAACAATGCATGAAGGCATGGTACACCCTGAATAGCTCACTAGACTATCACAGCCTAAAGGACAATTTGAAACAGCCAGTTAGCCTGATATGCAAGGATTAGGACTGTACCTGGAGAAAACCATTCTAAGTATTGGAAAAAATTTTCAAACTCTATACAAAATTGCTCAGGACTCCTGGGACTCAAACCCATTGCCTCCCTGCTGTGAGGCGGATGTGCTAATCTCTATATCACTGTGCTGCCATGGAGTGGTACTGTGATTCTGATTTTACCCCACTCTAGTTGAAGTATAACATGTGGAGCAGTTTTCATTGCTGGCACCTTTCTGTTCAATCTTATCAGTCACTTACAAACGAGTATCATTGGGAAGCATTTCCTGTTTGTGAAGCATATGGCGTTATGCCTCTTACATAAAGAGGCAGCATATGGCGAACAGTGCAGATGGATATTATAAATAACAAGTGTATATATATATATATATATATATATATATATATATATATATATATATATATATATATATATACAGTATATAATATATATATCCAAGTCATGGTTTATATCTGCCAATTGGTACAACTTTTAAGCACAAATTCTGAACTTTTTTTTACTGTTGTCATTAATGGAATAGTTTTCCTTTCGGATCAGCTGACAAACTCTCATGTATTATACTAAACGTATTCAGTTACCCGAAAGATTACCACGCAAACACATTGTCATTTCACATGTATAAATATCGAGTAATGAAATTCAGTTTCGCATCCAATCAGAAGTGCACAGAGCAGCAGTAGTAGCTAAGTGGTTCAGGCGATGGCCTACTCATCCAAAGGTCCGCGGTTCAGTCCCCACTTTTGGGTCCTTGAGCAAGGCCCTTCAGTACAATTTTACATTAATAATTGTAAGTCACTCTGGATAAGAGCATCTGCCAAATGCTATAAATGTAAGTGCTATCTATTTATCTATCTATATGTATATGTGTGTGTGGGGGTCAGTGGTGGTCTAATTGTAAAGGGTACTGGATTGCTGATCCTAAACTTGGGGGTTCGAGTCCCACTCTCCACAGGGTTGTCACTGTCCCCCCAGTGCAGCTAACTGGGTTATCAAAGGCAGTTCATGTCTCTCACTGTCTATGTTGTGAGGCATGTAAAAGAACCATTGCTGACTTTCGTAAAGAGTAGCTTTAAACCTAAGCCTTGCTAAAAGGGTTGTGTCAGGAAGGACATCTAACGTAAAAACCTATGCCAATTAATGTGCGAATCATTCGCTGTGGCGACCCCTGATAAAGGGAAAAAGCCGAAAGGAAATCTCATCTCATATATATATATATATATATATAATGACGATTAACAGTGGAAAGTGATGGATCCCTGTATATGTATGTATATACACATACAGTATACAGTGGTATGGAAAAGTATCTGAACCTTTTGGAATTTCTCACATTTCTGCATAAAATCACCATCAGATGTGATCTGATCTTTGTCAAAATCACACAGATGAAAAAACAGTGTCTACTTTAACTAAAACCACCCAAACATTTCTAGGTTTTCATATTTTAATGAGGATAGCATGCAAGCAATGACAGAAGGGGGAGGAATAAGTAACTGAACCATCACATTTAATATTTTGTGGCCACCTTTGGCAGCAATAACTTCAACCAGACGCTTCCTGTAGCTGCAAATCAGTCTGGCACATCGATCAGGACTAATCTTGGCCCATTCTTCTTTACAAAACTGCTGTAGTTCAGTCAGATTCCTGGGATGTCTGGCATGAATCGCTGTCTTGAGGTCATGTCACAGCATCTCAATGGGGTTCAAGTCTGGACTTTGACTTGGCCACTCCAGAAAGTGTATTTTGTTCTTCTGAAACCATTTTGAAGTTGATTTACTTCTGTGTTTTGGATCATTGTCTTGTTGCAGCATCCATCCTCTTTTTTTAGCTTCAATTGTCTGACAGACGGCCTCAGGTTTTCCTGCAAAACATCCTGATAAACTTTTGAATTCATGTTTCCATTAATGATTGCAAGTTGTCCAGGCCCCGAGGCAGCAAAACAGCCCCAAACCATGATGCACCCTCCACCATGCTTCACAGTGGGGATGCTGTTGATGTTGGTGAGCTGTTCCATTTTTCCTCCACACATGACGTTGTGTGTTCCTCCCAAACAATTCAACTTTGGTTTCATCAGTCCACAAAATATTTTGCCAAAACTTCTGTGGAGTGTCCAAGTGCCTTTTTGCGAACATTAAACGAGCAACAATGTTTTTTTTTTTAGACAGCTGTGGCTTCCTCCTTGGAGTCCTTCTATCAACACCATTCTTGGCCATTGTTTTACATATAGTTGATGTGTGCACAGAGATATTGGACTGTGCCAATGATTTCTGTAAGTCTTTAGCAGACACTCTCGGTTTTTTTTTTTTTAATCACTCTGAGTATTCTGCGCTGAACTCTTGGCGTCATCTTTGGTGGACGGCCACTCCTTGGGAGAGAAGCAACAGTGCCAAACTCTCTCCATTTGTAGACAACTTCTCTGACTGTCGATTGATGAACATCCAGACTTTTAGAGATGGTTTTGTATCCTTTCCCAGCTTTAAACAAATTTAAACAACAATTCTTGATCGCAGGTCTTCAGACAGTTCTTTTGAGCGAGCCATGGTACACATCAGACAATGCTTCTCATCAAGACAATTCTTACCAGGTGTGTGTTTAATAGTGGGCAGGGCAGCTTTAAGCCACTCATCAGTGATTGGGCATACACCTGACTTAAATTGTTTGGTAAAAATTGGTTCCAATTGCTCTTTAAGTCTCCTTAGGCAGAGGGTTCAGTTACTTATTCCTCCCCCTTCTGTCATTGTTTGCATGCTATCCTCATTAAAATATGAAAACCTATAAATGTTTGGGTGGTTTTAGTTAAAGCAGACACTGTTTTTTCATCAATGTGATTTTGACAAAGATCAGATCACATTTGATGGTGATTTTAAGCAGAAATGTGAGAAATTCCAAAAGGTCCAGATACTTTTTCATATTCAGTGTGTGTGTGTGTGTGTGTGTGTGTGTGTGTGTGTGTGTGTGATATGTACAGTTATGTACAGATAAGGGCCAAGTATAAGGTGGGAATAATCGTAGTTACAATAAAGTTGATTTACATATAGCAATTCAACAATACTCTGTAAACAGCCCCATTCAAGCCAATATAAGAGTGGAAGGCCATTTATTCGGATTCTTTCCAGTCTTGATGGATGTTATACCAGTTTGCAATCAAGAACATCAGCCAGAGACAGCATGTTACAATAAAAGCAGGATTGCCACCCCATATCCCAACAACTAAAGCAAAAATGCCTCCAGTTTGCTGGCCAGTGCCCTCTGCCATAGGGCAAATGATATCCTCAATCCTTCTGTTTCCCATTAGACAGAGTACTATCTAGAAGGCTCATGTATGAAAAAGCATTGGCCAGAGATGGCAATGGCAGATTGGTGGTACTGAGGCCCCCAACCTGATCGGCAACCCAGAACCATTACGACTGAGCCGCCATTGTTCCAGCTGAATTCGCTTATAGCTTTCAGTACATTATATACTTGTCAAGGTGTTAAGTCGTACATCACAGAAACATGTATGATATGAGGTATGATCAAGAATTGCTTGTTCCTCTAGCCAACTAACTCAACACGGTCCAGTCATCTGTGTGTAGCACGAGTGAGCAGTAACCATCATGAGTCAATGTGCCACACGATATCGCACTGTGCACATTGCAATCTGTGTTACACATGTGTTTGAGGCAATGTGCACGTGCACATTTGAGATTTTTACCATGAGTCAGAGAGCAGCCACTAAATTCCGTGTTAATCTTTCGAACTTGGCATCCTTGCAATTCTTCAGCAAGTAAGCAGTGAGGTTTTTTTAAGCATCATTTATATATCAACAGAGGTTGGGCTTCATCTTCCAGTGACATTCTGCTCCTCAAAGGGACGCCTTGTAGTGTTTTATTACTGTGGCCATGATAAAGCATTTTAAGGATCGCTAATACTGCTCAGAAAAACACATGTACTGTAACAGGGGTCTCGATGTTGTCCGTGTAATGTCACTGCAGCATAGTGATTTTAACAGAGTTACTGCTTGCCCCCTTTGCGTATGCACGACTGTTCTCTAGAGTAACAGCACCAGAGATTTTTGACTGCACCTCACGTACTTCAATACACAGAATAATATTCATTTTAGAAGAATGTTGCCTAGGTAGGTAGGGGCAGGTTTGTGCCAACCAGAAAAAAAGTTGTCCTATTCTAAAAGCAGCAGAAAGGTTGCTTCAGCCCTGTCCTTATTCTGGTAGGTGACTGTGTCCTGAAGGTCTGAAAGGCAAAATATTGTAATATAATTAACTGACATTAACGGATAGTTATTTAACTTAATATGAATTTTGATATTGGCACATGGTTTTAAACTGCAGTCACTGAGCTGAGTACAGAGTTCATTATTGTGATACTATCTTCTTTTTGCTCCACTGGTCACTCTACCGCACTAGAATTAGATGTGAATGTTTGGGGTCAGGCCGGAAAGAAGCAGGAAAGAAGCAGAGGACGATTCTCCTTCATTCGCTTTTGCTCCACTTTCAGAAATTGCAATGCAGAACCTTTCCCTATGTGTATGTATGTGTGTATGTGTATGTGTGTATGTGTATGTGTGTGTGTGTGTATGTGTGTGTGTATGTGTGTGTGTATGTGTGTGTGTATGTGTGTGTGTATGTGTGTGTGTATGTGTGTGTGTATGTGTGTGTGTATGTGTGTGTGTGTATGAAAATCCATTAAATGTTAAAGCTCATTTATATTCTAACTGATGGGGTTCCTGTTCTGGGAGCCTCGGTTGTATCTGAGTCATCAGTATTACACCCAGGATTCTGCCTTCTGCCCCCACACACACACACACACACACACACTTTCTCTGGGTTCACAACCCTTTTCCTCTGATAACATTTTCAGTTAGGAATTCTGCCTCAATGATGAATCAACTGATGACAGATCTCAAACTTTAAAGGTGCCCTAACTGTGCATGAACAAATTGTTTCTGTAAATACTAATAAATATAAAAACATGAATACAGTAATATGAGTATAAAACAAATCTTTTTTTTTTTTTTAGTTTGTCCATGGTTTGGTCCTGTGAAATACTAGATATAGTACAGTATCTACATCTACTACCCATCTTTATCCAAAGTTTAATACGCACTCCCTGTGCAGACTATTCATTCATTTTCTGAACTGCTTAATCCTAATTAGAGTCGTCGGGAGGCTGGCGCCCATCTCAGCCGACTGTGGGCAAGGGCAGATTACCCCCTGGACAGCTCACCAGGCCATCGCAGAACAGAAAGACCCTGATGGCAGCTTAAGCCTACTCTTTACAAAAGTCAGCAATGGATCTTTTACACGCCTCTCACCATAGACAGTGGTATAGCCTTAGTTATCTTAGTTAGCTACACTGGTGGGGCAGCAGTGTCAACCTTGTTGATAATGGGGTGTGAAACCGTGGACCTTCGAATCAGTAATCCAGCACCTTACCACCGGGACCCTGTGCAGACTAATCTTGTATTTAATGTATTATTAAAAAGAATTCTCTCATTCAGGTGGATAAAAACTTCATTTGAACGGATTCGTTTTTTTTAATTTTTTTTATTCTGATCGAGGTACAGTTGTTAACTGATTATTAGACTGTTCAGTTCAGTTTCTGTAACCGCTTCATCCTAATTAGGGTCACGGAGAGGCTGGTGCCCATCCCAGCCAACTCCGGGCGTGGGCCAAGTACACCCTGGACAGCTCGCCAGGCCATCGCAGGGCGGAAACACGCCGTCGGCTTTGCAGCCGACTCTTGTCGAAAGTCAGCAATGGTTCTTTTACATGCCTCACACCATAGACAGTGAGAGACATGGCCGGCCTTTGATAATCCAGTTAGCTGCACTGGAAGGGGGGGAGGCAGTGACAACCTTGTGGAGAGTGAGACTCGAACCCCCAACTTTTGGATCAGCGATCCAGCATACTATACCATTAGACCACCACTGCCCATTACGTATTAGACTTCATGTTGACAAAGACAAAGTGGTGTAGTGGTTAGAAGGTCCTGGATTCAAGGCCTCGGCTTGGCGAGAGAGTTCCTGTGTGGAGTTTGCATGTTCTTTCCGTTCTTGTGTGGGTTCCGTCCAGATACAGTGATCCCTCGCTACTTCGTGCTTCAGTTTCTGCGGCTTCAGAGCTTCGTGGGTTTTTCAAAAATATTCATTGAAAAATAAAAAAATAAGGAAAATTTTAAGGAAAATGCTACAAAACAAGGCCAATTATGCAAAAAATAAAAATAAAAAACAAACAAACAAAAACCAAAAAACAACCCAAAACCCCCAAACTACTTACATTTTTATGTGAGGTGCACATCTGTGTGCGCGTGACTCTATTTTATTACATCTTATGCATTATTTTTGAATGTTTATTATTATAAGAATTTATAGTGTTTAATATGTATTTATTGATATTATATACACATATACATGCACGTATACGTCAGTCAGGGGGGTCGATCCTACTTCGCGGAAATCCGCGCTCGCGGTGGGTGTCAGTCCCCATTAACTGCAGAAAGTGAGGGATCCCTGTGTTCTGGTTTCCTTTCACAGCTTAGAGACATGCACATTAGGCTACTTGGCTGTTCCAAATTGCCACCAGTTGTGAGTTTAGATAGTTGTGTGTTAACCCTGCAATGGACTGCAAGTTGTTTATGGTGTATCCCTCCTGCACCTGGCTCAGATAGGCTCCAACCTCCGTGAGATCCTAATAGGATCAAACAAATGAATAAAATTTGATAAAGATATTGATATCAGATTCATGGGTTTTCTTGATAAAAATCAAGTCTTCTCACAGTAGAAAAACATCACTTTATTTGTTAATTGGCTACAATAATAAATTATTTATCACTGAATAGTCTATTCATTCATTTTCAAAGCCAGTTAATCCTAACTGGGGTTGTGGGGAGGCTGGCGTCCTTCTCAGCCGACTCTGGGCAAGGACGAGGTACACCCTGAACAGTTCACCACCAGGCCATTACATTGCCAACACTCACACAACCATTCCACACTCACACTACCACCTAGGGGTGATTTGGAACAGATAATTAACCTACTGTGCATGCTTTTGAACTGTAGGAGGAAACCAGAGTACCTGGAGGAAACCAACACAAGCATGGGGAGAATATGTACACACCACACAGAAACGCCCGAGCTGGGAATCGAACCCAGGACCTTCTTGCTGTGAGGCTTACATGCTAACCACTACACCACCGTGGCACCTCACTGAATAGTTGGAAGGAAATGTACAATTGCGCCATAACAGTTTTATAATTTCAAAGATATTGTTTTAGTTTAATATGAAACGAAGGCATTTACATTTAGAAAACTTATGTAACATAAAAAAAACCCAGCATGGCGCTGTATGATTTATGAGCACGTCTGGAGCATGATTGCTCAGGTCAGGTCATGTATGAGGGCATGCGTCGGGACGGCACTTTGCTGCGTCCACCAGCCGCCTCCACTCATCCAGCCGTCTCCTGGCGATCGACCAGGCCTGTGCAGGGCCCATACCCCCCCCGGCAGGGCAGCCCTCAACTGTGACAACCACGTCGCACATGGCCGTTCCATGATTGGGGTATATAAGAAAACAGGGTGCATCCAAGAAATGAAACTGAAGGAATTATGAAAAGTTGATCAAGATCCCTTACGGTGGTGCATCAAGGCATGTTATACTCTATTAAGATCTGTTGAGCCTTACTGCGCTCTGCTACAATTCCCATGTTCTATCAGTAGTGGCGTCAAATTGTAAAAAAATCGTACGATTCGATCCCATGACAACGATTCTCTTAAATCGTGGGGATTGTGGCCTAGTCTAAACCCAGCATCAGCAGTGTATGTGATTTTCCCCATTAGGTTCTCGTGGAGGCACCAGCTGAGAGAGTTTAAAAGCGAATTCCGGGTGGTGGCTGTGGACATGAGGGGCTATGGCGAATCAGACCTGCCTCCTTCCACCGAGTGCTATCGGCTTGACTACCTCGTCACTGATGTCAAGGACATTGTGGAGTATTTGGGTAAGAGGAGGCGCTCTGGTTTCTCTCACTGTCTTTATTTCTCTTTTTAATCCTAATGACTTGAAGGAGCTGATAAAGTAGTGCCCTCTGCAGTAATAGACTCTTTAACTACCATGACCTTCATTTTCTAGGGGAATATCTGCAGTGAGTATCACCATATATTACACAGGATTTGGCTAGATTTTACACGGATTAAAGCTCATTAGTGAGCATCTCTTCATCTTAAAACTGCAACCGCAGAGGCAATGTCGTACACATTTTCCCACTTCTGTGTGAGTTTAATGGGGATAGATGGAGCTAGTTGTTGTTCAGGGATCTAACAGTGACAGAACTTCCAATCTTCCATTCGGTAACACAGAGCAGCATCCCCTTGAGGCACCACTGCCCATATAAAGGAACTACAGTGAGATTCAATGCAAAAAAGTAAAATATACATAGTGTAATAATACTGTCAGTTAGGTAAGCTAGGAGCTATGACACTAGTGACATAAATTTTTAACATAAGCAGATCTCACACAGGGGCGGAGTGGCAGAGTAATTGGAGTTAGTCGTAGATTGATGGTTAGAGAAATGGCACTGGGACCAAAATGTTGCTGGTTGATTCCTGAACCCGCAGGAAAAGTGTGTGGTGGTGGGTAAAGGGAGTGAGCTGCACCTTCCTTTCTTTTCCTCCACATCTATGGCTGAAGTGCCTTTGAGAAAGGTGCCAAATCCCCAACTGCTGTCTGAGTGCCACGATGTGTGGTAGCCTACTGCTCCGAGAGTGTGTGCGTGCGTTCATGTGTTCACTATTTATGTGTATGTGTGCTCAATTTCGACGGGTCCAATGCAGAGGTCAAAGTTTTGTTTGCAAAATTAATATATAATAAAAAAAAAAAACACATTGACAAGATGTGCAAGTCTTAACCTGGAGATCGCAAGTTTGAATCCGGGTTAATGCCACAGCCATCTGTGACTGAGAGTCCATGCTAATTGACTGTGCTCTCATGTAAGGGATTGATGGCATAGCATGCGCTCATTTCCCTGTCACTCACAACAATCACCAGCCAATCATGGGTGTCTGTGAGCTCATTCATACGAGGTGAGTTAGGACCCCCCCCCCCCCACGCGCATACACCACAGTTTGATAAGCGGTAGATGGCTAACATTGCATGTCATGGAGGGGGCGTGTACATGCTTTCGCTCCACCCTGGTCAGTGGTGGTCGTGTGACAGGGAAAGCAATATGTACTTGGCTGAGAAAAAAACACAACAGTTGTAGCAGCTCCAAGCATTCATTCATGCATTTTCTGTAACCGCTTAATACTAATTCGGGTCGCGGGGAGGCTGGTGCCCATCCCAGCTGACTCTGGGCGAGGGCAGAGTACACCCTGGACAGCTTGCCAGGCTATCGCAGGGCGGAAACAAAAGCAAAAAGGCAAAACGCATGGGGGGGCAGTGACAACTCGTTGAGAGTGGGGCTTGAACTCCCAACCTTAGGATCAGTGAGGCAGCACCAATAACACCAGGCCACCACTGCCCCAGCTCCAAGCATTGTGTTCCCAACTCTGGTCAGCCTACTGGATAATCTGGACGACCCTGTATTTTACACATCTTTGTGTTTTCCTTCTTCCCGGCACACCTAATTTATCCAATTAACTAATAACCCTGTAGCCCCCCCATGTTTCATATGGGCAACAAATTCTAATTAGAGTTCCCATGTTGCTTTCTATGACTGGGCTCTATGGGGTTTACAACTCTTCATGAATTGAAGCGGGTGTGAGAGAAGGGAGCAGCATGAAAATATGCAGAACAAGGAGTTCTTCAGAACCAGGGATGGGAACTTCATATTCCTTTTCTTATTTATTTTTTGGATTTTCCCCAATTTTCTCCCTAAATTTGTCATATCCAATTCCCGCCCATCAAGTATTACCTCCCTGACACATGACCACCACCGACCAGATGGGGGCGAAACATGCATATGCCCCCTCCATGACATGCAAAGCTAGCCACTCACCTCTTTTCAAACTGGGCACATGTGTATTTGGGGATGGTCTAACACGTGTTGGGAAAGCGCTATCCGCCCACCTGTGTATGAATGAGTTCGCACACGTCCATGATTGACTGGCAATCCCTGTGAGTGACAGGGAAGTGAACATATGCCGTTCTTCATGTGAGAGTTCGGCCATGTAGCCTTCATGGACTCCCAGTCACGGATGATTGTTTCATTAAACCGGATTTGATCTCCAGGTTAATAGTTACACACCTTATCGATGCACCACTCAGGAGCCCTAACCTCATATCGCTTGATAAGGAATTCAGATACTGTCTGTAAGATGCTCTGGATAAGGGTTCCATGTAAATACGCTATATTCAGTACAAACAGAATTTCAAAGCAATTAAAAAAAGATTTACAGTGTGTGTATGTGTGTATGTGTGTATGTGTGTGTGTGTGTGTGTGTATGTGTGTATGTTGGCCCTAAGATGGTCTATTAAGCTTGTGTACCCCACCATTAAATGAGGTCAGCTGAGATGGGCTGCAGCCTCCTTGTAACTCTAATAAAAGATGAAGCAGTTCAGAAAAGCACATTCCTGGAATGACATGAGTAAAGTGTCTGTTGTGATAATGCTGCTGTGAGTGGGCAGTCCGATAGTTCTGGCAGGGAGTCTGATGAAGAACTTTATAGCTTGGTAAGTTTATTTGGAACAGAGCCCTCACTTCTTCTTTGCAACATCACCTACTGTCCCACCACTTCGTGAAGCAAAACAAAACAAGTCATGGGTGTGATGTATTGGTTGATGTTCGGCCCGCTTCACTTCAGTGACTCTAATGGAGCCATGTGAAGAAACATTACATTATGGCCATGCAAGGCATGTTTAGACATGCAAACTCTCATCAATCTCTTATGATAATCTCCCTCAGGGTATAACAGATGTTTCCTGGTGGGCCATGACTGGGGTGGCATTATTGCGTGGCTCTTTGCGATTCATTATCCTGAGATGGTGGTGAAGCTGGTCGTGTTGAACAGCCCTCATCCATGTGTGTTTGTTGGTAAGCTCTGGAACTTGCTTTATTATTCATCAAGTCACACTAACCCCTAAAGGCTCCATATTCATTAATGAACACATTCTCTCTACGTCTACATCCAGTCACGAGGAATGGACGTCGATCCCTGAAGCTTGAATGATACTCATACAGGGATTGTCATGGCTGTGATCACAATGATCTGCTGTATGGTTCGCCAGACCACATACAGACTCATTCACACCTACGGGCAATTTGGAACAGCCAATTAACTTACTGTGCATGTTTTTGGACTGTGGGAGGAAACCGGAGGACCTGGTGGAAACCCACGCAAGCACAGGGAGAACATGCAAACTCCACACAGAAATGCCCAGGCTGGGAATCGAACCCAGGCCTTCTTGTTGTGAGGCAGACGTGCTAACCACTACGTCACCGTGCCGCCCAAGGAACAGATTAGTGTGATAAGCATCATCAAAATAGAGGGATTATAGCCAGATCATAAGCATGATGCTGTCTAACAGTGGCTTGCTCTATGTGTTTCCTGTGGTTTTGCCTGAAGAAGGATCTGAAGGAGGTAATTACTGACAGTTCAGTTAAAGATAATGGAGACTGTGTGATCTGTCCCAGAAAAGTCACCCACCTTTCATTCCATTTAGAAATCAGCCACTTCTGGCAGTATTTGTACAATTTGTAGTGAATTGTTCACATTTTTTTTTATTTCAGGAGCCTGTATCCATTTTTGATAAATGAGGTCCCACAATTCAGTGCTCTCTTACTATTCTATAGCAGCTCTTATTCAGTAAATTCATGAATTTAAATAATTCTTTCTTTAATTTTATCCATAACAAGGAACTTGAAATTTTCTTGCCTTATTTCGCTTTCAAAATACAACAGTGCTTGAAAGTTTGTGAACCCTTTATAGTATTTTATATTTATGCACCTGTATGGCCTAAATCATCATCATCATCATCATCATCATAATCATCAGATTTTCACAGTCATAGAAGTAGATAAAAAGAGACAAATTAATCACATGACACAAAAATACTTGTTTTTTTATTTATTGAGGAAATTGAAATTATGATAATGATTAATGAAAATGATTTACTGTTAAAATGAATTTTATTACTAACTGTAACTCAATGGTTTTGGTAACTAGTCTCACTTATGCACACACACACACATTTAGTCTTATCCAATTTCCACTCGTGACATATTTCCTCCCCTATTGCACGACCACCACCGAGCATGGAATGCTGATACCCATCTCTTCATGAACTACTTATGGCAAACTAAGACACTTGGACAAAAAAGCGACATCCACCCTTTTTGGCAAATTTATTCTGTCCTGCACATCAACTTGGATTGATTTGTAACATATTTGTCTTATTTGTATAATTGAGTTCCCTTTATCTGTTCATTCGTTCATTTTCTGAACCGTTTAATCCTAATTGGGGTCATGGGGAAGCTGGCACCCATCTCAGCCAGGTCAGGCCATCGGAGGGCAGAAACATGCTGACGGCTATGTAGCCTACTCTTTACAAAAGTCAGCAATTGTTCTTTTACATCCCTCTCGCCATAGATAGTGAGAGACCTGGCCGGCCTTTGATAACCCAGATAGGTGCACTTGGGGGGCGGCGGCAGCAGTGACAACCACTGACGGTGGGGCTTGAACCCCCACTGGTCTACCACTGCCCTTCCCTTTATCTACTTTGAGGAATTGTATGTAAATCTGATGACGTTTTAGATCATATCAATGCAAAAATACAGAACATACACACATTTTTAATCAGCCTGTAGGAAATCGAGCATAATTCAGGTGAGGGATTTTGCAAAATAAAAAGAGATAGAGCATGAAACAGTAGGGTTTAGAAACAGTGGCACTGGGGAAAAGACACGAGGCAGAGCTGGAGGTAGCAGAGATGAAAATGTTGAGGTTCTCTTTGGGAGTAACGAGGATGGATAGGATCAGGAATGAGTACATCAGAGGGACAGCACATGTTAGAGGTTTTGGAGACAAAGTCAGAGAGGCTAGATTGAGATGGTTTGGACATGTACAGAGGAGGGATAGTGAGTATATTGGTAGTAGTATGATGCTGAGGCTGGAACTACCAGGTAGAAGGCCCAGAGGAAGACCAAAGAGAAGATTTATGGATGTGGTGAAGGAGGATATGAAGGTAGTTGGAGTAAGAGTAGAAGATGCAGATGATAGGGTGAGATGGAGGCGGATGGTTCACTGTGGCGACCCCTGAAGGGAACAGCCGAAAGGACAATCAGAAAGAAGAAGAAGAGCATGATTTCACTTCATGAATCTGTTCACTGGACGAATGGCTATAACGTAGCAGGAGTGCACTGAATTGTGGGACTGCATTCATTAAACATGCTCCATTCTCCCCAAATTAAAAATGAGAACAGTCTTCATTTAAAGATGTGCAAACGCTGCCAATAGTGTCTGATTTTCCAAATGGAATGAAAAGTTTGTTACATTCCTCTGCTTTCTGTGCCCACTTACAAATCTATTTGGCTTTCTTTTTTTTCTCCAATTGCTTTTATCTGTACCCTGTATCTTTTGTTAGTGTTATTCCTATGCTTTAACAGCCTTCTCTTTTCATTTCTCCTTTCCTTTTCTCATTTGTCCTTTCCCCAGATTATGCCCTTCGTCATCCCAGTCAGATGCTCAAGTCCAGTTACTACTTTTTCTTCCAGCTCCCACGTTTCCCAGAGCTTATGCTTTCTATCAACGACTTTAAGGTGGATCTACTTCACCTATTGTTATCTTGTGTGTGTGTGTGTGTGTGTGTGTCTATTTTGTAACAAAAGTAAAGGTGTACTATTTAATCAAATAAATATTAACTAAAATTAATAGTACGTATTAGCTCAAACACTGGTACATGGACTATATGCGTCATGTGATACCCATGACAATGACATATGACTAATGCTCGGGCGGGCAGATTTTTGTACTTTCTGTAAACGACAGTAGTTTATTAGCTAACACTGCAGTCACTCCGGGGACATAACCTAAAGTGCAGACCCAAAATATAAATAGAGATGCTTGCATGCAATCAGCCGTGATTGGGATGCAAGATGGGAAAGAGCACAGCTCGCCGCAGTACATTACAGTGGCCACTAATGGCAGGACTACCATCATCATTCATCATCCATTTTCTGTAACTGCTTAATCCTAATTTGGGTCGCAGAGAGGCTGGCACCCATCTTAGCCGACTCTGTGAGAGAGCAGAGTACACTGTGGACAGCTCACCAGGCCATCACAGGGCAGAAACATATGCTGATGGCTTTCCAGCTACTCTCGTCAAAAGTCAGCAATTATTCTTTTACATGAACCTCACACCATAGACAGTGAGAGACATGGCTGGCCTTTGATAACCCAGTTAGCTGCACTAGGGGGGACAGTGACAACCTGGTGAGAGTAGGGCTTGAACCCCCAACCTTAGAATCAGTGATCCAGACCCTTTACCACTAGGTCACCATTGTCTGTCCTTCTTTCTCTATGATCTGGGACTGGGGTTTCTTTCAAGGCTCAGCTCTGTTCTCTGTCTATCAGCTTATTTCACAGAATCCCATTTCATGAAGACAGCTTTTACTAGCATGCATGTACAGAATCTCCATACACCTCATAAAACTGTAGTGCAGGTGTTTTATAACATTATACTGCATTTCTGCATCTGACAATCTGCTTATTATCTGCTCGGCTTACTCGCAAGACAGAATCTGAAACAAATAGGTTGATGGTAAAGCAGCTGATATTGGACAGAATTGCAAAGATCCGTTGATCTTTTAATCTAAACGATTATGTTTTAAAGAACTGCACAGACACAAGTGCATGATAATTGGAGATTAGATTTATTAGACAGGCCGAGTTAGTGAGTATGCAGGCTGGGAAAGAGAGTATGAGGAAAGCTGGGTATTAGGGCTGAAAATTGTGTGTGTGGGGAAATCTTATCAAGATGATTTCTGTCAAGCTTAAGGATGATATTTATGTTAAATTATGATATGATAGTCGGTCATCTGACTTTATGATATGATCATCACAATATAATGACTTATCACTAGATCACCCAGCCCTACTGGGTCGAGTAGGCTGAGTAAGTGTGTAGTGCGAATCGGTTGGTATGTATGACAGGGCGAGTAATTAAAGAAGTGCCGGGTAGGTATGGTAGAGTTGGGTCAATTCGTGGGTAGGTATTGTAGTGTATTTGGTAGAGTGGATAAGTACAGTGGTGCTTGAAAGTTTGTGAACACCAAAGAATTTAATACATTATACAGTTGGCTGAAAGTCCTTCAAGCTGATGTGCAGGACTGATTACCTGTGTACCAGTTGCGGGAAACATTTAGTTACAGTTATTGCTGCAAAAAGGGGGTCACACCAAATACTTCAATACAATCAAAGGTTCACATACTTTTGGCGCTCACAGATATGTAATATCGGGATCCCGCGGTACTTCGTGCCTCAATTCATGCAGCTTCAGTACATCACTTTTTTTTTTTTTAAATATTCATCGAATTAAAAAATAAGGAAATTAAGGAAGAATAGGGGGAAAGTTAAGGAAAATGCCACAAAAACAAGGCCAATTATGCAAAAAAAAAAAAAAAAAAATCTAAACCTACACAAAACAAAAAACAACCCAAAACCTCTCATCAAAACTAGTTACACTGTTGTGAGGTGTGCATCTGAGTGTGCAGGCATGTCTGTATCTGTGTGTATTTATATTTTAGTTACATCTTATACATTATTTTCTTAATGTTTAATTGTTATTATAAGCATTTATAGTATTGAATATGTATTTAATGATAGTATACAGACAGTCGTCGACTTATGACCGCTTTTGGTTCTGGCAGACCGGTTGTAAAGCGATCTGGTCGTATGTCAACTTTCTATCCAAATACACTCATGCCAAACAAAAACAGATGAATAAATCCTGGTATTTAAATCTATACATCTATTTTCAATTCCACGTCACTGTGACGCGCAGTGGAGAGCCAATCCTTTCTGTACTCTCCTGTGTGGGCGGGTCCGATAGCTTCAAACTCTAATTTTATTGGATTATAACAACAGCCACAGCCTGCGCGTGTTGCTTTTGAGTAAAGAGATAAATTTTCCTCGTTTTGATTGGCTCATTTCCACAAAGCCAAGCACAGATGACAAGCAAACACAAATGGACAGACGTGGAAAAACTTCAACCCGCAGATCAGCTGATTGCCAAAACTTGGGACGCGCTTTCTGTCACATAAACACTGCAGCGTGTGAGTCCAATAAAATTAGAGTTTCAAGGTATCGGACGCGCCCACACACAGAAAGGATTGACTCTCTGCTTCGTGCCACAGTGACGTGGCATTGAAAGTAGATGAATAGATTTGCTCTGAGCTCTGAGCAGTTAGAAAGTGAAGCTGCATCATCTCCTGCTTGGCCTTTTAAGATGCTGGCGCTGCCGGCAGTGCAAACAATTGTCGTACGCAACACTCGCACTGCACTGCCATGAATCATGCGTCACGACTTTTGCGGTCGTAAAGTCGATCAGGCGTAACTCGTATAGGTCGTAAATTGACGACTCACTATATACACATATACATGTATGTATATGTCAGTCATGGGGGTTGGGGGGTGATCCTACTTCGCAGGTTTTGGTGGTCGCTGGGGGGGAGGAGAAGAATCTCTATCCCAATTAACCACAGAAAGAGAGGGATCCCTGTATTGCATTATTCTCCTCAGTCAATAAATGACCAAGTAAAATATTTTTGTCTCGTTTATTTAACTGGGTTCTTTATATCTATTTTTAAGGCTTGAGTGAAAATCTGATGATCTTTTAGGTCATATTTAAGCAGAAATGTATAACATTTTTAAGGGTTAGCAAAGTTTCACGCACCTGTGTAGGTTAGGGTGGATGGGGAGGTAGGCGTATGCTCTGATATGATCAGGCTTATTTTTCTTCATGATGGGTATGTGTAGGCACTTAAGAGTTTGTTCACGAGCCGAAGCACTGGAATTGGGATTAAGGGCAGATGGCTGATGGCAGAAGAACTTGAGGCCTACCTGTATGCCATGTCCCAGCCTGGAGCCTTGACGGCTGCTCTCAACTACTACAGAACTGTCTTCAGGTATTATCCACACAGATTTTTTGAACAGTAAATAAAAACATAGCACATAATTGACATTCACGACTCAACAGGCTTCCTAGTTTGTCATAGCAACAACAGGGGGTTTATCCTTCTCTGGGTGTCTCTTATAGGTCATACCCATTCATTTATCTTCTGAACCACTTAATCCTAGTTGCAGCCGACTCTGGGTGAGAGTACACCCTGGGTAGCTTGCCAGGCCATCGCAGGACAGAAACACATACCGTGCCTATGTAGTCTTCTCTTGATGACAGTTTACATGTCTCTCATGCTTGAGTCTCCCATGCTTGGGAGCAGCAATCCAGCACCTTATCACCAGGCCACCGCTGTCCCAAACAGCAATGGCACATACCTCTGAATGGTTTTTGGGGGAGGGGGGCTGACATGACATGACAAGACTTGCTAGTGTGCCTTTTACACAAAATCTGTGAGAACCTTATGTTTACATCCATCTCAAACAGCCCAGCGAGAAATCCTAAACCAACCAACCTCATTGTTGACACTCTGGTGTTATCTAACACAGGCATTCAAACCTGAAACAACATGGGTCAAAAAAAGTGGGAAAAGGCCTCATAACACAGATGTGGTAGTGGGGGAGGTGAGCTGCACCTTCCCTTCCTCCATATTCATGACTGAAGTGCCCTTGAGCAAAGCACCTAGCCCCCAACTGCTCTCCAGCATCTCAATGTGTGTGGCAGCCCACTGCTCCAAGTGTGTGTGCTCACTTTGAACAGGTTAAATGCAGAGGTAATAAATTCCCTTGTGAGATTAATACAGTATTGCAAAATTAAACAAAAAAAAATTTATTGTTTACTTCAAATCATCTCACACAAGTCTCCTTTCAATCAGTTGTCTTGTTTCAGATTTGTCACTACTTGTGATGTGTTATTTTGTGACAGCTAACATTGAGATAGTGCTGCCCTCTAGTGTTAATGTGAATTCTATTTCTGATTGTCTTCTTATTCCTTTTATTACCTGCAGTACATCAAAACCAGACATGAAGTTCAAGCTCACAATTATAATACAGTACTTATAATTCAATACTTTCAACCTCCCTGTTATCACGCCATATATTTAAATTAGCACTTTATTTTTTCATTAGTGGGAACTGTGACTTAAATAGCAAAGCTAATAAATTATCAGACGCCCCATCCAGAGCGATTTATATTCATAAGTCATTCACACAACTGCAAGATTGCGGGTTATAATGGCCTTGTTTAAGAACACAACTCAATAGTTTGGTGATACTGGGGCTGAACCACCAACGCTCTGATCAGTAACCCAGAGAATTAACTTGTGTTGTGAGGCAGCAGTGCTATATGAAGTTTCTGTATTAAACACTGCTGATGCGTTGTGAGCATGCGAGAGGTGCATGCATGACTAGGTTTTCCATCCGCTCTTCTTCTCAGTGCAGCGTACATTGTGTGTGTGTGTGTGTGTGTGTGAGGAAGAGTGCTGTGATTTTACATAAGGGCTTAGAAGAAAACGGTGGGGCCGGAAGTGTGGTGGTTAGGATTGTTGGGCTCATGATTGAGAAGTCATGGGTCTGAAGCCCTGTTAGACTGGTCAAGGTCAATGACCTGGGCAAGGTGTTAACCACAAGCATGCATCTGTCCAACCAACAGTATTAATGGGTATCAGTGAAAAAACTGGGAAGGTAAGCTGTGATGCACAAGTCCCGTCCAGGAGGAGTTTCTTCACACTAAGGAAACCAGGGTTAAGGTCCAACCTGATGAGCCACTAGGTTCAGGTGTGAAAAATCCCAACAGATCCTTACCTTTTATAGAGGAAAATGTATGAACTGTTGTACTGACAATACATAATTTTGCAAAGGACAGTGTGACTATGTGGTAAGGTGCAGGACCGCTGTCCCCCCAGTGCGGCTAACTGGGTTAATAAAGTCCAGCCATGTCTCTTGCTGTCTATGGTGTGAGGTTCATGTAAAAGAACCATTGATGACTTATGTCAAGAGTAGCTGCATAGCTGTCAGCGTGTTTTCGTCCTACGATGACCTGGTGAGCTGTCCAGGGTGTACTCTGCCCTTGCCCAGAGTCTACTATGATGGGCACCAGCCTTCCCGCGACCCTAATTAGGATTAAGTGGTTCAATAAATGAATCAATGGAATGAATAAATTTCACTTGCTGCATTTTTCATCTTCTTCTTTTCCTTTCGGCTTTTCCCTTCAGGGGTCGCCACAGCGAATCATCTGCCTCCATCTCACCCTATCCTTTACATCTTCTTCTCTTACACCAACGACCTTCATGTCCTCCTTTACCACATCCATAAATCGTCTCTTTGGTCTTCCTCTAGGCCTTTTGCCTGGTAGTTCCAGCCTCAGCATCCTATTACCAATATACTCACTATCCCTCCTCTGTACATGTCCAAACCATCTCAATCTAGCCTCTCTGACTTTGTCTCCAAAACGTCTTACATGTGCTGTCCCTCTGACGTGCTCATTCCTAATCCTATCCATCCTCGTTACTCCCAAAGAGAACCTCAACATTTTCATCTCTGCTATCTCCAACTCTGCCTCCTGTCTTTTCCCCAGGGCCACTGTCTCTAACCCATACAACATCGTTGGCCTCAACACCGTCTTGTACACTTTTCCTTTCATTTTTGCCGATACCCTCCTATCACACATCACACCGGACACTTTTCTCCAACCATTCCAACCTGCCTGCACACGCTTCTTGACCTCTTTTCCACACTCTCCATTGCTCTGGATTGTTGAGCCTAAGTACTTAAAATCCTCCACCTTTCTTATCTCTGCTCCCTGTAATCTCACCGTTCCTCTTTGGTCCTTGTCATTCATGCACATGTATTCTGTCTTACTGAGGCTAATCTTCATTCCCCTCCTTTCCAGGGCATACCTCCACCTCTCTAGATTTTCCTGCACTTGTTCTCTGCTCTCACTACAGATTACAATGTCATCTGCAAACATCATAGTCCATGGGGAATCTTGTCTAACCTCGTCTGTCAGCCTGTCCATCACCATAGCGAACTCATAATTTCTGCTAAACAATTGTATTGAGGGAATACCTAGAACAGCTGAGAGCTCTGGCACTCTGTGTAAATAAATATACTGCATTGCTAACTAGCACATTTTAATAGTGATAGTTAGTAGTGATAAGCACGTCCGCCTCACAGCAAGAAGGTCTGGGTTGGATTCCCAGCCTGGGAGTTTCTGTATGTAGTTTGCATATTATTCCCGTTGCTTGTGTGGGTCTCCTCCAGGTACTCCGGTTTCCTCCCACAGTTTAAAAACATGCAAAGTAGGCTAATTGGCTGTTCCAAATCACCCCTAGGTGTGAGTAGGAATAGTTGTGTGAGAGTTGGCCCTGTGATGACCTGGCAAGCTGTTCAGGGTGTACCTCACCAGGAGTTGGCTGAGATGGGTGCCAGCCTCCCAGCAAACCTAATTAGGATTAAGCAGTTTAGAAAATGAATGAATGAATGATGGACATTACTCAATATGTTGAGAACAGTACAGTTTGTTTATGGGCATCTTTATTCAGTATTTGTGGTTATATGTGTGCCTGTATTTGCAGTTTCCTCCCTCTCAATCAGACCGAGGTGCGCTCACCGGTGCTGCTCTTGTGGGGTGAGAGGGACGCCTTCCTTGAACAGGACATGGCTGAGGCCTGTCGTCTCTACATCCGCAACCATTTCCGCCTGAATATCATCTCTGGTGCAAGTCATTGGCTTCAACAGGACCAGCCCGACATTGTCAACACACTTATATGGACGTTCCTTAAAGAGGGAGAGGGACGGAAATCCTACAGGAACTGAGTCTCTAAAGGAAGGGGCCTGGTTTCACCCTGTGCCTCGGCCTGAACACCTAATTAATGCAAGCATCCTGTTTTAAATTCAGCACATCTTGGATGTTAATATAACACAAATGTATGTGAAGCTTAGGGGTGAGTAAAAACAAAAGCACATTTTAATAGGAGAGGTTAAATAGAGACTAGTGTCTGATTGATGTTTCTTAAAATTTTTGCACATGACATTCGCCTTAAACTTTGTTGGTGATGACATATGTGTGTGGCAGAAGTCTCCTTGTGAGTGCGCTGTATTGTGTGGTGCCTTTTTTGACTTGAACTTGTACTGTGTCGCGACATTAAAATGTGCCGTGTGTGTTGAGTTTGAGCTGTGGGATCGCTACGCTGTAATCCAGGCAAATCTTTTAAGACCCCTAGAATCGCTCAACCTCTTTCAGGTAGTGTTGTCTTAATGTTTATATATATATATATATATATATATATATATATATATATATATATATATATATACACACATGCATATATAAATGTGTGTGTATATACACACACACACATATATACATACATACGTATGTGTGTGTATGTGTGTGTATATATATATATATATATATATATATATATATATATATATATATATATATATATATATATATATATATATATATATGGAGTTCTCCTTTTTGTATTTTCAATGACTAATCACACTTGGCTCAGATATTTAAAATTGTGGTTATTTTGATTCTTCTGTATGATAAAATAAAAGTAATGTTTAGATATTGTACACTTTTTTAACCTATTCCTACACGCTGCATAGAAGAACATCACTAAACCAGCTCTGCACCATTTTGGTTTTATAAGCAAATAAATAATGGTTAAAACACTGAGTTCTCTTTCTCTTGTCTGTTTTGGGGTCTTTTCCTGTGCACAATCTAATTAAATTGATGAGGTGTAAATGCTGGGACAGAAAATACATTGAAAAGTCATGTGACTGTGGTCAGCGACTAATTTGCTATCACTGGAGAAGTAAATTCAGAAATGTGGAACTAATGTGCAAAAATTGGGACACGCAATAAATAGGTACAATACTGTACATGGATGTAGTGGGGGAGGGGGACTTGTATTTTTTTGTTTTGTTTGTTCATTTTTGTTTTGGTGTACAGCACTACATTTTTCACATCTTGCTTTCCCTGTACACTGGCTGGAGGTATTGGTTTTATGAAGTTTGGAGTTCTTCTCACTTTTTGATTCTAGTTGGAAAGAGACATTTTGCTGTCACAAGGTGCTCTCAGTTTAAATGAATAGTATTCAGCGTAGCAATCAAACAGAAAAATGTGAAAGTGTGTTAAATTGTTTTATGAAGTCTTATATACGTAATGTATAATTTTTGTCCATGTCCCAAATAATGTACATGGAGCACTCAAGAACGGTTTTGTCTGTAAAGGGCTGATGTGAGTGCAGGTTTTGATTCTACCCATGCAACCAAGCAAACAACTCCACCTGTTTAATCACCTGTTCTTTTCTTTGACCCCTTGCACCTGTTGTGTTGGGATAAAAACCAGTACACTCTCTGGCCCTTTGTGGATAAGATAGAACACCAGGCATCCAATTTCTTTTTTGGGGTTTCAAAATGACACACACAACTGTCCTCACTGTGAGCTTTTAGTAACACTTTCACAGAAGGGGTGTACACCCAAACAGAGACAAGCAGCCATGTGGCAAACAGAGTCCGCAGAATACCAGCGATATTTAGTGACTTGAAGCAATGACGGAAATAAATACAAAGAGTACTGAATTTAAAAAAACTCATTTTTGAGGAGCTACAATTAAGATGACTAAAGGAACCAAGAATTTAGTTGATTGAACAATAACAACACAAGATGGATATCTCAGCATCCAGAGATTGGAATGTCCCAATGTACCTAAAGCAGTGGGTAAGGAACAAACCACTTTATATGGGTACACACTTTTACCCAAAACCCATTTACGACTGTTGATTAGTCACATTGTAACTGCAACAATTCTAAGATTTGTTTTGTTCTAAGATTTGGGTTTGTTTTGGCTGTAATGATTCTAAAATTTTGATTGACTTAAAATGTGACAGGATCAATCATAAACCAGTTGTTTTGGCAGGCCAGCCTACAGACACAATGCAGTGCGCCTTATTCTAAACAATATGGTTGGCCTGATTTTTCATGACATTATGGATATTCAACCACTTTCTAAGGGTCTGTGTAATGGTCTCAGGTGCCTCCAAACCAGAAAAAATGTTGTTTTGAAAATGATAGCAGCTCTCAATGTGAAAGCTTTTGATTCATAGCCAAAGTGTCCTTCATCATCAAATATATTTTTAGGTTACATTCTCAAATTCATGCCTGAGAAATACTTTTGCCCAAAAAGAAACACACTTAAGTGCCCCCGGAGATCTAAAAAAATGGAAACACAAGCTATTTCTATTAACAAAAGGACTTGTTTGCTTGTAATGATTTTCTGGAGAACCTTTAAAACTTCTTTTTTTCTTCTTTTACTTTCGGCTGCTCCCTTCAGGGGTCGCCACAGCAAATCATCCGCCTTCACCTCACCCTGTCCTCCGCATCTTCTTTTCTGACTCCAACGACCTTCATGTCTTCCTTCACCACGTCCATAAATCTCTTCTTTGGTCTTCCTCGAGGCCTTCTGCCTGGTAGTTCCAACCTCAGCATCCTACTGCCAATATACTCACTATCCCTCCTCTGTATATGTCCAAACCAGCTCAATCTAGCCTCTCTGACTTTGTCTCCAAAACATCTTACGTGGGCTGTCCATATAAATAAATAAATAAATAAATAAAAACATTTTATAAGCAATGATGCCCCAGGGTGCTGGATTACTGATCCCAAGGTTGGGGGTTCAGGCCCCACTGTCACCGGGTTGTCACTGCCGCCCTACGATGACCTAGCGAGCTGTCCAGGGTATACTCTGTCCTTGCCCAGAGTTGGCTGAGATGGGTTCCAGCCTCCCTGCCACTCTAATTAAGATCAAGCGGTTCAGAAAATGAATTAATGAATTTATTACAAATGGGTGGTACTGTGGTATAGTAGTTGGCACTTCTGCTTCATAGTAGGCAGGTCCTGGATCCCAGCCCTGTGCCCTGCAAGGGCCTACAGTGTAGAGTTTATATGGTTCTACCTGTGCTTACACTGGTGCTCCGGTTTCCTCTCACAGTCCAAAGACATGCACAGTAGGTTAATTGCTTATTCCTGATTGGCCTAGGTGTGAATGGCCTGGTGATAGGATGGCAAGTTGTTCATTGTGGGCTCCAGCTTACCTATGGCTCTGAGAAAGAATAAAATGATTTGGAAATATAAATGAAAAAAGTATTTGATTATCTATGAAAATTTGGAACACGTTAATTTTTAAAACAAACAAACAAACAAACAAACAATCAGGGAAGTTCCACTTTGACTTAAACTCTCTGACAGCAGCTCTGACAGGTCCACGTGCTTTAAGGGCTTTCTTGATCGCCCTCTGGCGGAAACTGAAAACCGGAAGTAGCAGGAAAGTGGGCGGTGTCAGCGCCTAACAACACCACAAGCTCTCAGCAGTATCGTTACTTCACACTGCACGTCATAGCTAATGTCGGTATTAACGAGACATTTCCCCTGCTGTCCGTTTTTGGGATATTGTACGGTTGTTTTTTTTGAGTGGAGGAACACTGAGAGACAGTAGAGTGTTGTTCTAGAGAGACAAGAATGCAGGGGTAGATTTCCAAGTATGAGGACAGCAGAGGAAATATGGAGGGTTTTGGTACCTGATGTCTCACAGGTCAGTGCTTTATTGTGTTCAGGTTGTATTAGATGCGCGTGCACACGTGATTATGCACCGTTGGGGTTTACAGTGGCGTAAGAGTGTGGTTTGAATGATTGTAGAAACATGTTCAACACCAGTTTTTATTGTTTGTAAATATTATATTTACCTGACGTCAACATCAGTGTCAACACGGACTTGGTCTCTGGGCTTAAAATATCCAAGCAACGGTTTCTAGGTTTGGGTTTAATAATGGTAGGTGTGATGCTAAGACAAACAGCTCACACATACTTCTCGTTCCTGGAAGCCTGCTTTGTGATATTCATTATTTTCTACCACTTTTTGGAGATGTTCTGTAAGTTGTGTATTTGTTTGTTTGTGTGGTAAGTCTAGAACTGGACTCTGATCCTACTTTCAAATGCTGACTGAGAGATATTGGATTTGTGTCCAAAGAGTGAATTGCAGCACATTCAATAATAATATAAAGCTAAAGAGTTCCCTTGCTTCTTCTCAGCTGAATTCCAAAGAGCCCCTCGAGATCCAGACTGCATGCTGACCAGAGTGTAAGGCCGCAGTGATGCTCTCCACTGAGATACTTCGAGAGTTCCAGAGTAAAGAGCGCAAACACAAGATCAACCTGAGAAAACAACTGGCCAGTGCACTATCTGCTGACCTGAACAGGTAGTGCTTACCTTTCACACTCATCCTGTGGATACAGGTGCTATCATTGACTCAAGAATAAAGACGTGCTTACATGAGTTCATTTTGGGATTCCACATTAGATTATTTGCTGTCAGAATGTCTTAAAGTGGTTTATTTTGGTCTTTTTTTTTTTTTTTTTTTAGCCAAACAGAACAGCTCTGCTATATGGGAAACACTCAGGATATTTTAAAACAGTGAGGGTGGTGCTGATTTCTTTCTATCCCAGACTGTACAGTATATCCATGTAGCCTGTATAGTTGTGTCAGTTATTTACAGAGTCGGGCAACTCCTAGATTTGATCTCAATTTTGTCTGATACATGTAGTAAGGTAAGGTAAAGTCCTTTTGGGCTTTTTACACCTGTGCCTACACTCATCAGGCTGGTGTTTATCCCTGGTTTCCATAGTGTAAAGTGACTAGGAGTTCAACTCCTCCTGGATGGGATGCTGGTCCATCGCAGGTTATCTTCCCAGTATACTTTTACTGGGTGAACAGATGCACACTTGTGGTTAAAACCTTGCTCAGGGGTCTTGGCACAGTGGGGGTCTAACTGGGATTTGAACACACAACCTCCCAATCATGAGCCCAGCACTCTAACCACTATGCCATTGGCCCCACCTGATACAGTATATGCCCACAATTATGTGGACATCTGACCAGCACGTCAAGATTAAAAGCTTTAAGCTTTTACATGAAATTGGAAGCACACAATTGTGTAGTCTTTCTGTTAATGCTGTAATTTAAAATCCCGTTCTAGCATGAAAATAACTTGACGTAAAAAGCCCTGAGCTCAACCCCAGTCAACATGTATGGAGTAAACTGGAGTGCTGACTGTATGCCAGATGTCTGTGCCCAACATCATTAATGCTTTTATGCCTAAAAGGCCACAAATCTCTTCAGCTCTGAGCTAAAGGCTTACAGATAGCTTTGGACATTTTTTCAGGTGCATAAAATTGCAAACATTTTGTTTATGATTGTAAGAACAATCTTAAAAAACATGTAAAATGATGCATCTTTTAATACAACTGAGTACACAAGAGTCCAGAAATCCTGACTTTGAATGTACAGATGCTCCCCGACTTACGTTTTTTAATTGGTTCCGGTAAGTTGTTACAGTACGTATGACGCTCATACTGTATTATACGTCCATAAATACCATTACCGTATCTCATAAAACACTCCTAAATCAATTATTATAAACATAACATTGTAAAATAATATCAAATATATCAAATAATATCAACATTAATTTAAAATAAGTCACTTATTTGTACCGAGTCACTTTTCATGAAGCTCAAAACAGCCAATCAATGCTTACAATATGTGAAACGCTCAATACCGAAAGTAGTGTACTTGCGAGAGTAGTGTACTTGCTGTGCGTTATATACAGACTTCCGGTCTTTCAAGTGCACAAGGGTGCCGTTGAACTCATTTAGAACACAGCCTGCACTGTGTGAATTCAGCAAAACGGAGAGTTATTTCTTTTGTGTAAGTAAACTTTATTCAAGAGATGCATACAAAGAACAAGTACAAATCCTAATGAATGTTAATTTAAAAATAAGTATACACTCTTAGGATTCTGCTAAAAGATAATAAATATCTGTAATTGTTCTGTAATTTGTGGATTCGAGTTTTCATTCATTTTACAACTCTTTGCTTAACGGAGTATGCATGGTAGATTGTGCCGATCTGAGCAGATAGTTAATTCATCTCTGTGTATGAGACTTGCACCCATGCTAGTAGGCTTACGCTTCTGACCAACCAGATTTGCTTAGGGTTACAAAAGGCCGCAAAACAGTGTAAACACAAAGATCACAGAGACGACGTCTTAACACAAGGGTAACACACTATATAACTGATATATATACACACACTCAGTCTGTAGTTTGTAAACAATGAATGTAGTGTCATTGCATAGGTACAGTGATACCTCTGCTCACGAACATAATTGGTTCCCAGAAAGTATGTGTGAGGCGAAAAGTTCGTCTTCCGAACATTTATTTCCCACAAGAAACCATTAAAATGAGAATAATCCGTTCCCAGGTCCCCATAAAACATAATTTTCTACTAAATAAGCCTTAAAACTACACAAAAATATACCTTATTTTATGTATAATAAATGTCTATTGTATTGTAATTAAAGAAATAAACTGTACTGTATAATAAAGTCGCTTTATTTACCTTTGTGATGGTAGTTGACGGCTTGATGGAATGGAGTGGGAGGAGGAGGGAGGGAGGGACTTCCTGTTTGGAAGGAGAGTTTGGAAACGCCTACTGTTTGGAAACACCCTTAGCCACACACGCACCCTTAATAGCTTCCTTGTTCTTAAGGATGGGAGCAATGGTAGACTTAGCGTACTGGTACTGGGACGCTGAGTCACACAAACGCACACCTCGTTCATGTTTCTCAATGATCTCCGCCTGTGGTGGGGTCTTTTTCGGTCCCATAATAGCAAAAGTACACTCAATATGGTCCAAAATGTCTAGCAAATACAAACCACTTCCGCACTCAAAGAAAGGGGTGTGACGAACTGTGACGCCGTGAGCGTGCGTCAGCTTCTCGTGGCCGCCACCGTGGCGCTGTTCGACCGCGTGGTTTGATTCGTCCGCCGAAAACTAGTTCGTCAGCAGAGACTATATGCTCGCAAATTTAATGTTCTTGAGGCGAAAAGTTCGTGAGCTTAAGCGTTCGTCAGCGGAGGTTTTACTGTACATCTAAACTCAAAATTTGACTTTTTTTTTTTCTTGGGAAAAAAACAACAACCTAAAATCGAAAAAACGGATGAACGTAAGTTGGGGAGCGTCTGTATTGTTTTCTGGGCCTTTGTTGTAATACAAATCACAACATGGTGGACTCTGGAAAGAGGTTTTCAGAAGCTTGAACGGTCATGAAATTTTGAATAAAATCAGTAAAGATCATATAAATAATATGTACAACAGTTCTGTTAATATGTGGCAATAGATCAACTACACTGCCAGGCAAAAAAAAAGCATCTAATATTTTGTTGCCATGGCATTGTTGCTTTAGTTGGTTATGTCGAGGCTCAGCAACATTATGCAGCAGTAGAATGAACTTAACTGCTGACCTGAATGACCTGGTTAATATCCTATTAATGGACTTCATCATTGATGGTATGGATATTAAATGTTTTGTACCATGTTTTGTAATTGGAGGGTATGTGGCATGTGGCCAGTAGAGTATTTTCTGCTTCAACCACTTATAATAAGTGAAATAATTATTTCAGATGTTCGTCAGTAAATGTTTGTCCTCCTATCTAATATGCATCAGTCATGAGAGGGATGCCCCAATTCACATGACACAACTCATGTTGAAGGACACTGCTGTCATGCCAGATGTTTTTACATAACTTGGCAACAAAGCATAGAGAGAGAGTAGGCTTGAATGTTGTGTGGATGTTGGTGTTTGATCAGAATTTGAGATTTGCTGGTACTCCATCTGAGTTTTTATGTTGATGTTCGCATTTTACACACACACACACACACAAACATATATACACAGGGATCCCTCACTACTGCACACTTCAATTCATGCAGCTTCAGTGCATCGTGGTTTTTTTAAAATAAATAAATAAATATTTATCGAATTAAAAAATAAAGAAATTAAGGAAGAATAGGGGAAAAGTTAAGGAAAATGACACAAAACAAGGCCAATTATGCAAACCCCTCCCCCCAAAATCTCACATCAAAACTAGTTACATTGTTGCATCTGTGTGTGCATCATCTTTTCATGCAATACCATTTGTATGTGTGTAAGTATTTATATTTTATTTACATCTTATATTATTTTTTAATGTTTACTTGTTATTATAAGAATCTATAGCATTGAATATGTATTTATTGATGTTATATACACATATACATGTACATACATGTCAGTCTGGGGAGGGGTCGGGTCATACTTCGCAGATTTCGATGGTCGTGTGGGGATCTCTGTCCCAATTAACCATGGAAAGTGAGGGATCCCTGTATATATTGAATCCAAGGTCTGTAAGAGACACTTTAGCGTTCATAGCGACGTCGCTTTTTGATCCTTCGATGTCGGCTCTTCCTATCATTGTGAAGCAGAATTCACCAAGCGTTGGATTGTTCACCCACTAACAGGGAACGTGAGCTGGGTTTAGACTGTCGTGAGACAGGTTAGTTTTACCCTTTAATAACCCTTTACCCTGAGCCATTACTCAGTTGTCTGTGCTTGGAAAAGATTCTGTCTTTGTTGTCAGCTAATTTGTATGTAAGTTTCAGCTGAATGAGTATGTAAATGCCTGACGTACACTTTACCTTAAAAGGATTTGGAAAACCAGGTTAATTGCAAGCATTTGTTTGTTTTAGATCTTTGTGTTTAAGGGAAAAGGCTGCCACATAGTAAACAACTTTAAATATCGTAACTACATTCCTATAGTATATTTAGTGCATGGTTAACAGTCATTATCATAAAAATACTGTATTTATATTCATTTTATTTTGAAACTCGCCAACTGGAAGTTTAAATCTTCCAACCATTAAATTACAATATCTAGAGGTATTATCTTCCTATGAATACATCATTCCTATGAGTTTCTATGAGTACATCAGAGGGACAGCACATGTTAGATGTTTTGGAGACAAAGTCAGAGAGGCTAGATTGAGATGGTTTGGACATGTACAGAGGAGGGATAGTGAGTATATTGGTAGTAGGATGCTGAGGTTGGAACTACCAGGCAAAAGGCCCAGAGGAAGACCAAAGAGAAGATTTATGGATGTGGTGAAGGCGGACATGAAGGTCGTTGGAGTAAGAGTAGAAGATGCAGAGGATAGGGAGAGATGGAGGCAGATCATTTGCTGTGGCGACCCCTGAAGGGAACAGCCGAAAGGAAAAGAAGAAGAAGATCTTCCTATAGTCAAGGTGTTAGGATGATACAAATTGGAGAGAATAGTCCAGCAAAACTGCTCTCATGTAGTTTTTGTGAACCATTCCATCACTGGAGAAATAGTGGTAGAAAGAATAGAAAGGAAAAAATAGTTTGCTATTTCCAGGATATCCACGTTGTCTTCAGAGTAAAGCCATATCCTTGGATGATCTTGTAAATGAAATGAGATGCAATTTTTATGAGCCATACACAGAGCAATGTGCAGGGAAATGTTTTTATGACTATTTTTTACAACCAACAAAGAACTTTTCTGTTAGCTAATTATGTTTTATGTGGACTCTTGGAGGTAGTCCATCATTTAAAGCAATTAACTAGTGTGTGTGTTAGTGTGTGTGTGTTTGTGTGTGTGTGTGTGTGTGTTTGTGTGTGTGTGTGTGTTAGTTAGTGTGTGTGTGTGTGTTTGTGTGTGTTAGTTAGTGTGTGTGTGTGTTAGTTAGTGTGTGTGTGTATGTGTGTGTGTGTTAGTTAGTGTGTGTGTGTGTGTGTGTGTGTGTGTGTGAGAGAGTGTCATTAGAATGAGTCGATTCCATTTTTTTACTCATAAAAAATTCTTCCCTTTTTAAAAACGGTTGGGGGTTCGAGTACCACTCTCCACAAAGTTGTCACTGTCCCCCCCAGTGCAGGTAACTGGGTTATCAAAGGCCAGCCATGTCTCTCACTGTCTATGGTGTGAGGCATGTAAAAGAACCATTGCTGACTTTCGACAAGAGTAGCTGCAAAGCCGTCAGCGTGTCTCCGCCCTGCGATGGCCTGGCGAGCTGTTCATGGTGTACTCTGCCCTTGCCGAAGTTGGCTGGGATGGGCACCAGCCTACCCGCGACCCTAATAAGGCTTAAGCAGTTACAGAAAATGAACTGAACGGAAAATGAAAAAGTTTTTACTTAATCATTACTACATATTACTGTATTAATGATTAAGACAGTCTATAGAATGTGTTGAAGAAGCATATTTTATTGCATGTAATATCATACATAGGGTTTTAAAACCGTGTCAATAACTCGCGGATTTTCATAATCCGCAGGAATGGTTGGAACCGAACCATCGCGAAAAACTGGGGCCTACTGTAGTTTTATCTGTTTTATAAGTAGTATCTCTGAAACCGTTTTAGATGAATTGACCTTCAACCTTTAACTGAAGAATTACTTAAAAAGATCCCCCCCCCCCAAAAAAAAAAAAAACAAACAAAATGCACTTGATTATTTTGTTGGAGCACCTCTAGCATTAATTACAGCACGTTGCTCCCGTAGTTGGTCAGGTCGAGGGTCAGAAACATTATATGCCAATAAAACCAAATGAATACAGTATACTGAATTACTGGGTTATTACATCAATGTTTTTTTTTTTTTCACTTAATGGCTCAGTTTCTGAAAGAAGGCTTCAGGAACACAGAGTCCTGACCTTAAACCTATTGAAAGTTTGTGGAATATGCGAGAGAAGACTTGATAGCGTGTTTTGGTTTTCTCATCATCAATTCAAGATATCTGTAAACAGAACTGTGGATGGCAGTAAATGTAGCGATGTTGTCGTAACGCTGCAATGGTGATTACGTGTTGTAATCTAGGCCAGTGGTTCTTAACCTGGGTTCGATCGAACCCTAGGGGTTCGGTGAGTCAGTCTCAGGGATTCGGGGGAGGTCAAGACACACGCCCAACTCATATTCATAACGACACATCCCGTTCGACCATCACTAGCTGCAGGTGATCACGTTACATTGCTTGGCCAATCTGTGCTGCAGGAAATTTGGTGTGCTCAGTAGTCGAATTGTGACTCTTCTGATGGTACGTCGTTTGATTTCTTTCATAATTTTTTAATCCATACTATGTTAAGCAAAAAAGAAAGTGGTCGGACGAACGTGTACAACATGGATTCACTTATATAACGGAATCAACCCTCTGCTGATTGACGTATATGTACATGTATATGTGTATATAATATCAATAAATACATATTCAACGCTATAAATGCTTATAATAACAATTAAACATTCAAAAATAATCCATAAGCTGTAAATAAAAAAAATAAATGCACACACATACAGACACGCGCGTGCACACACAGATGCGCACCTCACATAAAAATGTAAGTAATTTTGATGGGGGAGTTCATGCATTTTATTGGTTTTGTTCTTTGAACACAGTGATGTTAATGCACGGTTTATTTTGGTGCCCCAGTAAAAACATGTTCTATTTTTTTCTATTTATATATTCAAAATCATATTTTATTTTTCAATAAAGAAGGGTTCGGTGAATAAGCATATGAAACTGGTGAGGTTCAGTCCCTCCAACAAGGTTAAGAACCACTGATCTAGGCTGAAGGCAAATCAACACAGTGGTAGAAGTGTGGGAGGGTTTTGTCCAGACGGTGTATTTTGTAGAAATAAATGTACACTTTTGTTCTCAGTGTATAAAATGCAGTCACAAATTTGTTATGCTAGTTATGATTACTCCTGAAGAGCATTTCGGTTAAAATGAGGTCTCTAATTTTATAAACAGATAAACCGAATAATATTAAATGAGTGTCAGGCAGCATCGTCCTCAAGCTTGTCCTGACCTACTTTGTCACTTGGAAGTGAGCATGCTTGTTTTAGTAGTAGTGTGTATTCCATTACTTGAGTAAAATTCTGGGCCACCCAGATCAGTCACAGTGTTCCAGAGGACATGAATGATGACTGAAGTATAGAACAAAGGAACATAAGGCTTTTTTCTTCTGGAGTGTATTTATTGAGGCTTTATATCCTGATATTTTTTAACTATACAAGTTATGCTGAGCCTATAGAATTATATTGAAATTTTACTTAACCTGACAATCTAATCTGAAACAAGGTGGCTCTTCCGTGTATGGCTCATACAAGGACTAGCTCATCTTTATTGAGGATTACATCATGCCCAAGGTCATAGTAATGCTAAGCTAAAAGCAGATAGCATGAGAAGAAACAGAAGAGTACAAGAACATGGTGGCTTTTGCTTTCACTACTTGTACCCTGATCAATATATTTGAATGCAAGTTTGCATTGTTACTAATTACTATTGAACTACTCTACCTGATGTGCTACTACAACCATGACTCACTTTTAGGGTTTAGTGGTGTTAAACAGTTTGTGGTAGGTATTATAGTCTCCAGAGCCATTGTGTTGTGGATAAGAATAAAAACTTTCTGTAAATTAATCAGTACTGTGTATATGTGTGTGTGTGTGTGTGTGTGTGTGTGTGTGTGTGTGTGTATATATATATATATATATATATATATATATATATATATATATATATATATATATATATACATATAAATAACAAAAATAAAAGGACAGGACAAAGACTTTCTATTGAAACTCCATTTATCACTACAGGTCTGTTTCGAGGGGTGGTGAAACCATCCTCTCTCTTCAGGTGATTATAGAAGAATTATTCTTTATTTATTCTTTATATTAAGAATTATTCACCACCCCTCGAAACAGATCTGTAGTGATAAATGGAGTTTCAATAGAAAGTCTTTTGTCCTATTTTATTTTTGTTTTTTTTATTTGCTCTACCAAAAAGTATTGAGCACTCTCCTACGGAAGGATCTACTCAGAAAATCCTATATATATATATATCGGCGATGATGCGTGCTTCTGGCTTCTGACATTAAACTCCATATTACACAGCTGTATTAGTAGGATGAATGAGACTTGTTCAGTTTTTATGGTGTTTGCACCAAAAATTATGTTCTTTTCATTATTTTTTTAAACCAATTTATCACACACCTAGTTTGAATGCTCCATTACTCAATTACAGCATTATATGATTGTTGCTATGTATACACAGCAGATGGTTTCTATGGACCATGTTATTAGTAGAAGCAAGAATTTTTTTTAATCAGTAACCTCATTTAATAATCAATATTGTCAAATCTTCAATAGTTTTATTGTGAGTAGCCATATAAATATAATGTATAGCCATCTGGTGATTTTATGTAAATAAATCTCTTCAGGGTAGTTTGCAGTCTACAATATAGGTTTATTGCAAAATATTGACCGGCTGATTGGACATTGCTCTGACATTGAGCATGCTAAGAATGGAATAATTATTTGTGCTGTTAAAACTGATGAGGATATTGTTGTTGTTGTTGTTTATAGTGAAGATTCTTAAAATGCTTGCAGGTTGTTGCAGGAGGAGCTGGAGACGGATATAAGTGTGTGTGTGAGCTCAGGTTTCCGGCTCCAAGCCCATAAGGCTGTACTGCTGGCTCGGGCTTCTCACCTCCTCCAGGGAACCGCACCAAATGCTTCTATCATCAACCTGCAGGGAATGGAACCTTCTGCACTCAAAGAACTCATTCGGTGTGTATTATACGTCTAACAGTTTCTGTGTGATCTTTCTTTGTTTTTTGTTTTTTTCTGGCTGAGTAGATTTGTCCAGTGATTTTCATTGTTCTTGTATAATCAAGCAGCAGCTGTTGCTTTGAAGAAAATTGCTATGTATAAAAACTGACCCAAATGAGGAAGGTCAGGTTGAACTTTGTACTATTGATTTATTGCTTTACTAAGAGTTTTCTACTAGTCCTGGACTTTGAACCTCTTTAACTCACTTTTGGTTTGGCAAGGAATTCCTCTTTGCTTTTTATCTTCTCTCAGTTTGTACATATTTTAATGATTGTCTCTCAATGTCTGTTTTGTTTTTTGTTTTCCTTCAATGCAGTTTTCTCTAGAGAAGTGGTGTCAAATTGCAAAAACTTGCAATCTGTGTGCTGACCAATCAACTGCTTGAAGAATCAGATCAGTTGATTAAATGAGCCAAGTCAGGTTTGCATCTGATTGGTTGAAACAGAAACCTGCAGCCACATGGCCCTTTGTGGCATGCTGCACTAGAGTGTTCTCAGACTTTAAGGTGAAATATCATTGGATGGCTGACAGATGGTGCTATGTGTCAGTGTCAGCTTTCAGTGAAGCAGTTTAGTTTAGTCCATATTTCCATGGCAGAGATGAGATGAATTCTATTTCATGATAAATTTGGCATGTTACTCTTAGGAATAGTGTTGTTTGTATTTTTTTAGTGTCCTTCCTATATAACAGCTTTGTGAATGGTGTTAGTGATGATGATTCATTGTTTGATTGTCAGTTTCCTTCCTTCTGAATTCTGTCCTTTTGTACAGAGTCATACACAATGTCGTTCTTTTAGAAACCTCTTGTACTCTTTCTCTCTCTAGAAAGTGGTGTACATTATTGTCCCAGACCCCACCAGAAATTAACTCAGAATAGAGACACACTTCATCCACTTGCTTGACAAGTGCATTCCGAAGTACAAAAATAATAGTAAGCCTTTGTAGCAATAAACGTTGAACCTAAAATTTGACTGTGTGAAGACACCATACAAAAGCCACACTGTGATTGACATGGTGACTTGGCTATTTTGAGAGGAGGCTGCAAACAGCCTGCAGTCCTATTGAGGTGAACAGCTTCTCACTCTTCAGTCAGCAAAGAGATGGAAATGCTAGTTTTAACACTGGTTGTATATGTGATGTGATTGAGGTGTATGGCTTTGATTCATGACTTGAGTGTGTGTATTACAGCAGTAGTGAAATAAAAGCCTTGGTTATACAGAACATTCATACTATGGATATGAATGATGAGAATATATAAGTAATTGATAGATTTGGACAAGTTATGTTTTGGAAAACAGGTGGTGGAAAGAACGTTCTCTAAATGTCCAGACAGTTGAGTTACTGGATTTCTTCAGATGATGACTGAAAACCTACACTGTCTGTCAAAAATTTTAGAACACCCTCGTTTTCTTTTCAGTCTTATTGAAATGCAAGCAGTTCAAGTCTAGTGATTTACTTGAAAAGGAATGAAGGTGAGCGGTACATCAGAACTACCTGGGAAGAAAAGAAGACAATGTTAGGATTCAGATCATGGAATAGCCCCAGCATGGTCTCCTTACTTAAACACGTTGAGCTAATTTGATCTGAGTGACGGGACAAAAGCAATCAACAAGCACAACACGTTTATAGAAACATCTGTAACAGTATTGGGAAGAAACAGCCAAAAAAATATTTGATATAAAATATGGAAAGAATACTGTGATTGTGTTTAGCTGGAATATCTGCAAAAGAAGGCAATGAGTGAACATTTGCAATTACAGTGGAACCGCAGTACTCAACCACAATTTGTTCCAGATGACTGGTCGAATTCCGATTTGGTCGAATTCTGGATTTATTTTTCCAATTACAAATAATGTAAATTGTCTTAATCTGTTCTGTCGTCTCTTTAACAGAAGTTAACGGTACTGTGTCTCATACCATAGGTCTGCAAATTAAGTGAAAAAAATTATTGAATACAGTACACTATGTTATGGTTTGGGTTGTGAGAGACTCTGGTTTTGGTGGCTCTAACCCTCTCTCTTTATGCATGCTGGCGAGGGGCGTGGCTGTCACAAGCGGGTAGAGTGCGAAGCACACACCTGATTCCACTCAGCAATCACTGGGCTATAAAGATGAGCAGCACGCTCCTCCCAAGACTAGAAGATTGTCCCTCTTCTCAACTCCGTTTCCCCGTGATCTCTCTGGCTCCTGGTTCTCAGCCCCGTGTTCGACCAGTTCCCACTCTGAAGTTCCCATAGTTTGATTTTTTTCTTTACTCCACATCTCTAATGGTGACTACGATTTCCCCGTGCTCTACTGCCTTCCCTATGAACAATAAAGCTCATCTGTTTTCATCACACTCTGTCTTCTGCATTTTTGGGTCTGGCTGAATGTTCCTGACGTCACAGAATCTTCTAGCCCTTCTGGGGATCACGGGGAAATGAGGGACAATCTTCTAGCACCAGGAGACATGCGCTGCTTGTTTTTATAGCCCAGTGATTGCTGAGTGGAATCAGGTGTGTGCTTCGCACTCCGCCCGGGTGTGACAGCCACACCCCTTGGCAGCACCTGCATGCATAAAGAGAGAGAAAGAGTTAGAGCCACCAAAACCAGAGTCTCTCACAACACAGACCATAACACACTAAAATAAAAAACACAGTACAGTTAAAGCATAAGAACAATAAAGTTAAGAATTTTTACCTTTATGGTGGTGAGCAGTTGGCATACGTAAATGTTGGAGAGCGGAGGAGCATTCCCTTCCATAACACAGAGGGAGAGAGGAGGAGGATCCCCTTCCATAACAGCTTCAGGTGAATCAGCCAAAGGTGTTTTTTTTTTTTTTTTTCTCCTGCTAACTTGCTTTGGTGTGGATGACTTCTTCAGGATGTCCCTTTCTTTTCTTGAAGAACATTTCTAACATGGCTTGTTTCTGACATCTTTTCAAAACCTTACGGAAGTGGCTCATGACCTCATCGTTAAAGGTGTTCACAGCGCTGCTAGCTTTAGCTTTATCAGGGTGATACATAGTATCAACAACTTCTGGACTTCTGGAAAGGGTGCATTTTTCCCTCCCTCTCTGTCTCGTTTTTTCTTGTGCTTTTTTAGCGTTCAACTTCAGGATTTTGGTCGACTTCCGGGACAAAAAAATTCCAAATTTTTTGGTCGAATTCCAATTTGTTCAACTTCTAAAGCATTCAAGTACCGGGGTTCCACTGTAAATTGTGATACAGAATAAATCCACAAATTTTACATTTCATTTATGCATATTTTTTAGTTCTATGCTTTAATTTCGGACGACACTGAGACACTAAACTGTATACGATTTATTAAAAAGCTGAAAAAGTGGAAGTGTTTCAAAGGTTTTGACTGGTAGTGTATATTTATATATTTTTCTATATCCTAACTTTGAAGAAGAAAACGGTTTTGCTATTCAGCTAACTTTTCTGTGGTAACCATACTGATCTACACCACCATTCAAAACCTTTAGAAGACCTCCAGTTTTTTTGATTTTTAAAAAAATGTAGGCACTTAAGTGTCTCAGTGACGGTGTTCTAAAACTTTTTTGCTGAATTGGTCCAGTGGTGTAGTGGTTAGGGTGCTGGGCTCATGATCAGGAGGTCGTGGGTTTGAATCTTTGTTAGACCCCTACTGTGCTAAAACCCCTGGGCAGGGTCTTGACCATATTCCTCTGTCCATCCAGCAGTGTAAAGATAACCTACAATGGCCTCTAGTGTCCCATCAAGCAGGAGTTGAACTCCTGGTTGCTTCACGCTACAGAAATCAGAGATAAGCACTGGTCTGATGAGCCACTAGGTTCAGGTGTAAGAGTCCTGTGGACTTCCCCATTTAAACTTTTGACCAGTAGTGTATCTTTTTTCAAAAGTACATGGATTAGATTGGATAAATGTAACTGCAAAATGCTGTAAATGATGATAAAGAAGATGAATATGTAGAGCACACGAGTGAGCTCATGTATTTCAAGTGTCCTGCTAGAATTGGTTTCAAATTTGTATCGATTTTCTGCTTGTAGGCTTTTGTCAAATCAAACATCCGAATCAGATGATCCGCTGTGGTGACCCCTGATAAAGGGGAAAAAGCCAAAAGGAAAAAGAATTTCTACTTGTAGTCTTTTTCTTAATTAGCAGATTAGGTGTTTGTTTATTCTCTAATTTGGTCCGACTACTGTACAGTGAATGATAGCATGTAACTTTATCCTTGTGTAATTTGAAAGCTCAAAAGAAGTTATAGCTTTGCACTCGGTTATTGTATTTTATGTAGTTGGATAAACTTGTATTTATGCAGCAAATGCACACAGTAAGTCACTTTATCTTTGGTATGCTCCTATAATACTGAAAAGTGAGTAATTGTATCCAGAAAGTTGTGAACACTTGGGAAGGATGAGGACATGCACTCTGTCGTCACACTTGTACCTCTCAAACTCCAGACAGTAGCAGAACTGGAGTCAGTGCTCCTTGTTGTTCGTGGTGGTTCAAAGGTCTCTGAGTGATGGCTAGTACTGACTATAGTTGGAAATGGCCTTGCAGTTTTGGCATATTACTTGGTATGCATTATGCATTTTGGAATTCAGACATAAAGACTTGGTGAACATCCATTAGCACTCATGCAAGTGTGACAGTAAATCATCATGTAAATCACAATTTCCACATATTTTTAACCCAAGGGTATGCAATTTATGAATCTTATATTTCCTCATTTAGCAGAGACTGTTTTCCAGAGCGATTTAAAAGCATTACACTTAACGACAGAATGATTTAGAAGCACCTAGCACATCCACAAGAATGCATAGCCAGGCATACAACAGAAAGTTTTGAAACTTTTTTGTAATTCCTTTTTTTTTTTTTTTTTTTTCCTTTTTTTTGAGTGACTTGCCATAATCTTAGATGTAAACACACAGTGGAAACTACAACCAATACAGCTTCAAATCTGTTTGTATATAATAGAATACAATTAAAAACAAACAATACATTATGCATAGAATAAGACGTCATCCTGGGTACTTCTTGCAGAAAAAGGCTTTTTAGATCTTTGTGGAAGCAATAGTAATGCTGGACTGTTGACTGGAGTGGAGGGAATCTTGTTCAACAACAGTGAGGACACTGATGCTGGTCCCATCTTGTGTTTCAAACTTGTGTCACTCAGAGAAGAAAATCACCGAGCATTTGTAATTGATCTACAGTATCTCTCATGGTTAATGGTGTAGCTGTCTCCTTTGTCTGTGGGATGATTTGTTAAAGTGTGTGTGTGTGTGTTTGTGGGGTTTAGGACAATCTACACTGATGAAAGGTGCTCAGGGAAGGGGACTGCTGCTTCTACTGGACTGCATGGTCATTTACTGCTCACAAATGGTGCAGTGGTGGAGGAGGATGGAGAGATTCATACGAGTGCAGATCCAGGTGAGGGACAATAACTATATTATAATAAATCATAATTTAAAAAAGCAACAACATGGTGTCTGTTGCAGTTTGTAGTTATGTGATGTATCAGTACTACAGATGGATATTCTCAGAACCCATGGAGATTATTTGGGTCAAAATGAAATGCAATTAAGCTTTTTAAAGGCTATTTATTTAGAAATGATGAATTTTATCATGCCAGATTAACGAATGAAATTTTTGTTTTACGGCAGCATGAGGGTGTAATGGTTAGCATGTTTGTCTTGGGTTGGAGCAATGAAGTCCTGAGCACCAACTCCCTCGCAACCCTAATAGGATTAAGTGGTTCATCAAATGAACGACTGAAAACTTTGTTTTGAGTTTCATGTTAAAAGCTTTTACAGAAATACATGTTGCTAATAAATTATATTGGAAACGTTTAAATGCATTTTCACCATTTTTATTTCTCCCTAACCTGTCAGCAGTTCAAACATAAGTTGTACACGTCTCAGTCTTCATTTCCTCTTAGTTAAAATGATGAATTGTTTGAAAGGTTATTTTATGCTCTTTCAGCTAGGGATAAAATCTCATTTTGGAAAAATTGATGCATGTGATTGGTTTGGTGCTTGTGGGGGTCACATATGATAATTGATTATATTTGGGTAAAATGATGTCAATTTTTTTGGTTGTTGCTGTTGAAGCAAATCCATTTCCAAGTAGAAATGAATTAAGTGTTATATGTTGTCTTTCCCTTTGTTTCTGTCAGACTCTGTGCGTTTAGAGCCAGCCTCTGGGCTTGGCGCTGATCTTCTGGCGCTGTATGAACGAGGGGAATCATGTGATATACACATCCAGGTGGGAGAGCGAGTCTTTTCAGCCCACAGGTAACGTAATGCTTTGAATGCTTAGCTTTGCTCGCATTCAATTCAATTCAGTTACTAAACAGAGTTCAAAGTCATTTCCTTGTTTGGTGCACAAACTTGACCAATAAAGCTGATTCTGATTACAAGCAGACTATGATGTTCAGCAATATCTTTTGCATTGAAAACTGTAGTGTTAAATCAGTGTAAGAACATGTTCAGTTGGTCATCTGAATGATTAATTCTGATTGGTCGATTATAGTATTCAGTGGTCTGCTAGTTCTTTCGAAGAGATCGCTGCTAAGCATTACACACCACTGTTATGGGAGTACCATTAGCAGAGGCAACAACATAATCATCTTAAATCAATATTTTATAAATAACTGTGTAATAAGCAGGGTAATGTACATTAAGGTGGTCATTAATGCAATATAAACCCCTTCAGAGGTGATTTTTAATTGTTCATGCAACAGTTGAGAATAAAGATCTGTTTAGCTATACCTTAATTTATCTTTATAAGACCACGCCACAGTGCGTTGACGTCCTCCTCCCCTTCCAGCTTGTGTTTTGTTATGACCGGCTCACTGTGGATTATTCCTTATGTACAGTATAGAACAGCCTATCGATAACTGCCACAATCAAGGGGGGGTGAGTAGATTTCATTAATAAAGTAAAACAAATTATATTAGTGATCAATTTTAGTGTTATTGTTAAAATACATGAATTAAATATGTATTCATGTAACAATCTTAGAAATACATTGATTTATTTTACATGTTTACATTTACAGACTTTATTTATTACCATTAAAATTTACGTATTTCACTGTCTCTGACACCATGGTTGCCAGTCATTTTTTTAATTACATCTCGTGTTTTTTTTTTTTTTTTTTTTAAATCTCAGTTCATTGCTTATTAATTAATTCCGGAATCTTTAATACAGCTCAAGCAACTATTTCTGGAATTCAGTTTCACATTTACAGCATTTAGCAGACGCTCTTATCCAGAGCGACTTACAGAAGTGTTTTAAAGTTTCTATCAGTGAATATATTCTAATACTGGCTTGTTGGAACTTCAGACTAAGTATACCGTCAGTCAGACAAAAAGATGGTAGGTGTTGTTTTTTTTTTGTTTGTTTGGGTTTTTTTGGGGGGGGGGTTGTATATAGCATAGTACTGAATCTAAGTATTGCTGAAAAAGGTAAGTTTTTAGCCGTTGTATGAAGATACCCAGTGACCCAGCTGTCCGGATGTTCAGAGGAAGTTCATTGCACCACATGGGAGTCAGAACAGAGAAGAGTGTAGATGCATGTTTCCCTTGTCCCTTGGGAGAGGGAGGGATCAGTCTCACAGTGCTAGAGGATCTGAGAGAAAGGTTAAACTGTTTTGACAGATTGTAAAGATTTGGTCTTAATAGCTTCACCTTTCTTCTTCTTTTCCTTTCGACTTTTCCCTTTTTTCAGGGGTCGCCACAGCGAATCATCTGATTCGCATGTTTGATTTGGCATAGGGTTTTTTTTTTTTACGTCGGCTGCCCTTCCTGACACAACCCTTTAGCAAGGGGCGGAAACATGCTGTCGGCTTTGCAGCTACTCTTTATGAAAGTTAGCAATGGTTCTTTTATGTGCCTCTCACCATAGACAGTGAGCAACATAGCAGGCCTTTAATAACCCAGTTAGCTGCACTGGGGTGGTGGGGGGTGGTGGTGACAGTTTGTGGAGAGTGGGTCTCGAACCCCCAACCTTGGGGTCAGTGATCCAGCACTCTACCACCAGGCCACTACTACCTTCCTCTTAATAGCTTCACTGTTTTTTTTTAAATTATTGTTGTTTTAATTACAAGTCTCTAAAATGTATTTTGATCTCTTTTTTTTTTTTTTAAGGGATTTAAAAGCAACATGGCAACCCCCAGCCTGAAACCTCACTGCCTCTTTGGAATGATAGCAGGAAATACAATGATCACAGTTCAGACATATCATTTTTTTATTTTGACATACTGTACTGTATTAATCATGCAAGGGAAATGATTGCCTCTGCAATACATACAATAGTCACCCATACAAAGTGAGCACACACACATTGAGGAGAGCAGTTAATGGTTGGATGCCTTTACTCAAGTGCACTTCAGCCATGAATAGGGCCAATGATTTTCTGCGATCGCGGAAAATGGACGGAAATCACAGAATAAGCAATATGAAACCGATACATCACTTTGACATGTAATTCTGTATGTCTGTCTGTCTTCCTTTCGGCTTTTTCCCTTTTTACTCGGGAGTCGCCACAGCGAATCATCTGATTCGCACGTTTGATTTGGCAGAGGCTTTTACGTCGGATGCCCTTCCTGACACAACCCTTTGTAGCAAGGCACAGAAACACGCTGACGACTTTGCAGCTACTCTTTACGAAAGTCAGCAATGGTTCTTTTACATGCCTCACATCATAGACAGTGAGAGACATGGCCCGCCTTTGATAACCCAGTTAGCTGCACTGGGGGATGTAATTCTGTATATAAACATTAAAATATGTGTTAAAATCTTAAACTTTCATTTTTTTCTCTCTTTGGAAATCACATACATGCATGAGTAGCAGACGATGAACATGCTTTTCTGGTAGTTTTGACACGTGTATTGTGATTGGTTGATGTGACGCACAGCCGACCAATGAACTGTTAGCATTCATACAAAGTTTAGATGAGTAGTACAAGGTCAGTAGATGTGTTAACATGGTAAAATGGTGATGACACTGTGACGGGGGCCTTTAAAATCAAAGCGATCACCAGGTATAAGTAGAGTGAGTGCCGTAGAACAGATGAAGCAGATCCCGGAACATTTGTATGATGATGACTCTCATGTTTTCTAAATTTTGTCAACACAGTGTGGACTATCTCTGTATTGAAATCTGCAAAGATCACATTGCTTCAAAAAAGCACGTGGCCAGAAAAAAAGCAGCCAACGATGATAATGACAAATTGAGTACAGATAATGTTAGTGGATCTAAACCGGTTCCCCTGAACAACTCCGACCAAGTCTACAGATCTAAGGGAAGACTTTATCTTGGATTAATGCCCGGCTATGTCTGGCATGGTCATACTCTATCTATATAGTCTAATGGAGCCTGCTTCAGTAGGGCTTCATTTTAAATTGAAATAATTCATCAGTATTATTATTCTGATGATCACTTGGGTGCTCTCTGCATAGGGTGTGATGTGCATGTACAGCCTGTGCATGTAGTGGCAGCCCAGGGTAGCTAGCTTGGCTCAGCAATGAAACAGGGATTATTCATTCGGCATTGTGGGATTTGATGTTGGATGTATGAACTCTATTCAGACGGTAACAAAAAGTCTTTATTTGCACACTACACCAAAGTGCATAGTAAAAGAGCAATGCCTCATCATTCACCTCACCCACAATCAAACTCTCACTTACAGAAACAACTGCCTCTGTCTGCCATGCGCACACACTGACAACTGTATTGCATGAGTCGTGCATGCTCACTTGATTGAATTTTGGAATTATGGAATATATATATAAAAATGTAAATTAGTCTAATATGAAAAACGGACTATCCTATGTATGAAACACATTTTGTCCACTTTAAAATAGTACTATGTAAATAGTACTAGTGAAATGGGGTGGAGTGTTTATTTTAACAAGTAGAAAATGCCAGAATTTGGTGCTACTTTTGGATGTTCTAGGGCAGGGGTGGCGAACACGCGGCTCTCGATCAATAAGAATGTGGCTCTTTGCCTCTTATCATATTTTTATATACTGTGGCTCTTTGCCTCTTTTCATGTTTGTTTGTTTTTTTAATCTTAAAACACATCTTTCAGAGGTTGTTAAAAACAAATAATAAATAATATTTAAAAATAATTTTGACAGGTTGGGTGTTTTTTATGCCGTGTCTGACACATAAGTGACCGCCAATCATCTGAGTGGATGACGTCTAATGCTGGGAAATTAAGTAAACATTTTCTTTGCATGCAGGCTTACCCTCTTTGTCAAAATGGCAAAATGCAAAGCTAAACGAAAAAATGAAGATTAACACAGGACATTTCTGGGAGAATGGGAAGATGCTTACTTTTTTATTGAACGGAATGGCAAATCGCTCTGTTTATTATGCTGTACCATGATATCACATTTCAAGGATTCAAATCTTCAGCGTCATTTTAGCAACTCCATGCTAATATTGACACGGAATTCCCCAAAGGTAAAAAACACCTGACTCAACATGATTGTGTGTATATTTCAATATTCATCAATTTATATTATACAGGCCATATCTATATATCTGAAGTGTGTTCAGCAGTTGTGTGTGTCAGAACAAGGGAGAAAGAGAGAGAGGTGCCTGTGTGTGCGTGCGTGTGTGTGCATGTGTGTGTTTGTGTATGTCTTGGCAGATCAGCACGTGGTGTGGCTCTTTAACTTTCACAGTTAAAAGGTTTGGCTCTTTGTGTCTAACTTGTTCGCCACCCCTGTTCTAGGGGGAAAAAGCACAATGAAAGAAAATGATTATTATTACATTAAGTTATGCTAACCTCCCAGATGAAAAAAAGAATACTTTATTTTAAAATCCTGTTGTATAGCAGCGAGATGCTGAAAATAACTCCATGTCATCCATCTGTAAATACACTGCTGAGATTAAAAGTAGACTTGGTAAATTAGTCACTTGTCTTGTGCAGCACTAAGAAATGTTTCTGCTTTTAAAGATGTACAAAACTGTAAAACTACTTTATCAAACTGTGAACATTCTAGACAAGAACTGTGCACAACACTGCATATAGTATATACTTGCATCTTTCAGATTTAAAATATTACATAACAGTGTGAATTTTTAATTGCAAATTCTTAATTCTGCATTAACCAATCTAAATTCTACTTTTAACCCATCCAAAGTGAACACACACACACACATACATGTAAACAATGGCCACTTCATACACACTTGGAGCAAGATGCTGCCTCACATTGTAGCAGTTGGGATTAGGTTTCTTGCTCAAGGGCACCTAAGTCATCGAGGTGGAGGAAGGAGAGGTGCCGCTCACTAAAATACCCCCAAACAGCCACACATTGTTCCTGCCGGTTCATGAATTTACTGCAGTAACCTTTTGCTCCCAAACCTGCTTATCCAGTAGGACAAGACACAGACACATCACACATGTACATACAATACATATCTTTGAAACACCCAGCTAAAACCATATGGAGGGGGAAAATTACACAAACTTTGTTCAAGTGATGGGGTAATATTTTTTCATGTAAATTCTCATTTGTGATATAGAGTGACATATTATTTCCTGTAAAATAATGGAACATTTTCAGTTAATTATAATAAATATTAATAAAATTATAAGCCTTGCGTAAATCACAGCCCGTGCACAGTGAATTCTGTGACCAGGTTATAGTACTGAGGTGCTTACTTTTTTATTTTGAATTGACACAATGAACCTAAATGGCCTTTTTTTGGGAATGGGGGTGAGTTTTAAGAGCATCACGCACAAAGTCTACCTGTAACCATGGCTACTCACTTTCGTATGCCTTTTGTGTCCATGCACAATTTCGTCTTAGAATGTGATATATTTATGAATAATACTTGTCCTCCCTTTTTTAAGTATTGTATTTGACGTGATAAGTGCCCAGGGCACTTTAAAAAAAAATTGGAGTGGGTAGGCGCTTATTAAAATTTTACCAGCGGAGTGGAACGGTAAGTGCTTATTACCATCGAGGTGGAAAACAAATAATAACAGAACAATAAAAGAGGTTTACTGGTATTTGTGTATTCATTTTGTGATATCAACCAAATTACTTACATGAAAGCTGAAAATAAACAGAAAACAGCACAATTAAAAAAAATAAAGGCCCTTTAATTTTCCCTCCCAGTTGTGTTCCTTTAAATATTTTCCCCGATATAAAATCGGGCCAATCAACATGAATGTCAACTTTAGCACATGGCAAGTTGAACCAATCAACACGAAGGTCAACTTTAGCATATGGCATGTTGAAAAACACATGGCCAGGAATGTCTTTAACTGTATGAAGTTAGTGAGCAGAAGAATCAGGTGAAAAATACTCGTCATCTATTTCTGATAGGTCCATATCTGCCTCATCGCTTCATTCAGAGCCTCCCATAGTTTGGCTGTAGCAGCTTCTAATGGTTCATCTTGTTGGACATTTACCAAGAGAACACAGCAAAATATTTTCCTGTTATTTAAAGCATGGCGGAACAATCAAATGTGTTGTTACTGATGAACATTATAGACATTATCCAGTGGCAGGGAGTCTTGAAATACAGTGTAAACTCACTTTTACAGGCAGTGAACTCCTCATTTTACCTTTACAGAGACTGATTGAATAAAATTGGTAAGTTTGATCTACCATTTTGCTCCCAGTACACACAGGCGGTTATTAGACGTAAGCTAAGATAAAAAAAAACAAACAAACAAAAAAACGGGGGGCGGGGAACTTATTACGTCAAATACAGTATATGAGCGATTGAGTGTTTTGTGAGAATGTGACCCAGTGGCAACAACATATTGGCTACAAGCACTGTGAGGATGCTTCTTATATCCATGTAGGTATGTATGTATGCAGCATTGCTGAGTGCAGTTGTTAAATCAGTCACCACTGATAGTTCCCTTTGCCAGGTCGGGCCTGTACGAAGAGATGCATTACTGTGATTGGGTTTTTTTACGATTTGGGTTGGCTGGACAGACAAAGAGGAGAGTATTGTACAGCTGTGACTTCATCAAGAACATGCTGCTGTTTAACAAAATGCCTTCTATGAGCTCGGACGATTCAGAAAGCATCTGCGGATCAAGGCCTGGACATCCAAGCCTAACTTTGCTTATGAGTATGGTAACTCGGTGTTGCATGATTCATTTCAATCTGATAACCAAAAGAATATTGTCTGGCAGAGTAATAACTTAAAGGAATGGATGGCCATGCTTTTGTCTCAGAGAGGCCTGGTTGGACAGAGAAAATTACTTTTGTCACATTTCCTAAACAGTACATTAGTGTACTGTTGCTGGGCTTTGTAATCACCTCCTTAATCTTTGGCCATTAAAAGGGGTTTTAAATAACATTTCCCATATAAAAAAAGGAATATACGTGAGGCGCTCTACCAAAAGTAGGCGCTTGACGCACAGACCACTTTTGAGAAAAGTGAAAATGGTCAGAAAAGTAAAAATGTTCCATTTTTATCGAAATTCGGATTTTTGCATAAACTATTAAAACAAGTGTTCAACTATCACTTGCTCACGTGAAAGCGATTAAAACTCACTAAAAATGTCTTTTTTCCCCCATTTTCTAGTGAGTACCCTCATAAAACTGGATAAAAACAGTAGCAAACTTATCACCGAGTTCGGTATAAAAGACACTATAATCCATACACCAGAAGGACGCCATGAAGTAGTCTTTCCATTTTGGATACTGTTTTGATATTAAAGTGAGCTTCCGTGCCGTTTCAGCGAATAAAATAAAGGTTATGAAAACGATATGCTTGTAAACAATGCAGGCTAGTGTCTCTCCAACCAGTGTCTCTCCCCCTTATGCCGGTCCCAAGCCCGGATAAATGCAGAGGGTTGCGACAGGAAGGGCATCTAAAACTTCTGCCACATTTAAAAAATGCAAATGATCAATACAGAGTTCATACCGGATCGGTCGAGGCCCAGGTTAACAACGACCGCCATCAGTGCTGTCAACCAACAGGGTGCTGATGGAAATTGGACTACTGTTGGTCGAAGACGTCGAAGAAGGAGAGGCGGGAGGCGTGTCCGTAGGCAGAGAGAGAACAGGAAATGCGTGAGCCTAGGACTGAGAGTAGGGACTTTGAATGTTGGAACTATGCAAGGAAAAGATAGGGAGCTGGCTGACATGATGCAGAGGAGGAAGGTGGACATACTGTGTGTTCAGGAGACAAGGTAGAAAGGCTAGAAGCTTAGGAGCAGGGTTTAAACTGTTTTATAATGGTGTGGATGGGAAGAGAAATGGAGTAGGAGTCATCTTGAAGGAGGGGTTTGTCAGGAATGTTCTAGACGTGAAAAGAGTGTCAGACAGAGTGTTGAGTCTCAAATTAGAAATTGAAGGCGTGATGGTCAATGTTGTTAGTGCTTATGCCCCACAGGCAGGATGTAAGCTAGAAGAGAAGGAGAGATTCTGGAGTGATTTAGATGAAGTGATGCAGAGTACCCCCAGAGGTGAAAGAGTGGTCATTGGGGCAGACTTCAATGGACATGTTGGTGCAGGCAACAGAGGGGACGAGGAAGTGATGGGCAGGTTTGGTATCCAGGACAGGAACACAGAAGGACAGATGTTGATCGATTTTGCAAAAAGGATGGAAATGGCTGTGGTATTCTTGAAGAAACAGAAGCATAGGGTGACTTATGAAAGCGGAGGTAAGAGCACACAGGTAGACTACATCTTGTGCAGGCGATGTAATTTGAAGGAAGTCAGTGACTGCAAAGTAGTAGTTGGTGAGAGTGTTGCCAAACAGCATAGGATGGTGGTGTGCAGGATGACACTGATGGTGAGAAAGGTGAAGAAGGCAAAGGCAGAGCAGAAGACAAAGTGGTGGAAGCTGAAAAAGGAAGAGTGTCATGTTGTCTTCAAGGAGGAGTTGAAACAGGCTTTGGGTAGTCAGGAAGTGCTTCCAGAGGACTGGACAACCACAGCCAATGTGATCAGGGAGACGGGTAGGAGAGTACTTGGTGTGTCCTCTGGAAGGAAAGTAGATAAGGAAACTTGGTGGTGGAATGAGGAAGTGCAGGAGTGTGTACAAAAGAAGAGGTTAGCCAAGAAGAAGTGGGACATTGAGAGGACCGAAGAGAGTAAACAGGAGTACAGGGAGACACGGCGTAAGGCGAAGGTAGCAGTGTCAAAGGCCAAACAGAGGGCGTATGATGACTTGTATGATAGGTTGAACAGTAAGGAGGGAGAAAATGATCTATACAGGTTAGCACAGCAGAGAAATAGAGATGGGAAAGACATGCAGCAAGTTAGAGTGATAAAGGACAGAGAGGGAAATGTATTGACTGATGACAGAAGTGTGCTGGGAAGATGGAAAGAGTACTTTGAAGAGCTGATGAATGAGGAAAATGAGAGAGAAAAAAGAGTAGAAGGGGTGACCGTTGAGGAGCAGGAAGTAGCAAAGATTAGTAAGGGAGAAGTGAGGAGGGCATTGAAGAGGATGAAGAGTGGAAAGGCAGTTGGCCCTGATGACATACCAGTTGAGGTATGGAAGTGTCTAGGGCAGGTAGCAGTAGATTTTCTGACAAGAATATTCAACAAGGTCTTAGAAAGTGAGCAGATGCCAGAGGAATGGAGGAGAAGTGTGCTTGTGCCCATTTTTAAGAACAAGGGAGATGTACAGAGTTGTGGCAACTACAGAGGGATAAAGTTGATGAGCCATACAATGAAGCCATGGGAAAGAATAGTGGAAGCAAGACTAAGGGCAGAGGTCAGCATTTGTGAACAACAGTTTGGTTTCATGCCAAGAAAGAGCACCACAGATGCAGTGTTTGCTTTGAGGATGTTAATAGAGAAGTACAGAGAAGGTCAGAAGGAGCTGCATTGTGCCTTTGTGGATCTGGAGAAAGCATATGACAGGGTGCCGAGAGAAGAACTGTGGTATTGTATGAGGAAGTCTGGAGTGACCGAGAAGTATGTTAGAGTGGTGCAGGACATGTATGAGAGATGTAAGACAGTGGTGAGGTGTGCTGTCGGTGTGACAGAAGAGTTCAAGGTGGAGGTGGGACTGCATCAAGGGTCAGGTCTCAGCCCCTTCTTGTTTGCTATGGTGATGGACAGGCTAACAGACGAGGTTAGACAAGAATCTCCATGGACTATGATGTTTGCAGATGACAACGTGATCTGTAGTGAGAGCAGAGACCAAGTGGAGGAAAATCTAGAGAGGTGGAGGTATGCCCTGGAAAGGAGGGGATTGAAGGTTAGTCTTAGTAAGACAGAATACATGTGTGTGAACGACAAGGACCCAAGAGGAACTTTGAGGTTACAGGGGGCAGAGATAAAGAAGGTGGAGAATTTTAAGTACTTGGGCTCAACAGTCCAGAGCAATGGAGAGTGTGGAAAAGAGGTGAAGAAGCGCGTGCAGGCAGGTTGGAATAGATGGAGAAATGTGTCCGGTGTGATGTGTGATAGGAGAGTATCGGCAAGAATGAAGGGAAAAGTGTACAAGACGGTGATGAGGTCAGCAATGTTGTATGGCTTAGAGACATTGACCCTGGGGAAAAGACAGGAGTCAGAGTTGGAGGTAGCAGAGATGAAAATGTTGAGGTTCTCTTTGGGAGTAACGAGGATGGATAGGATCAGAAATGAGTACATCAGAGGGACAGCACATATTAGATGTTTTGGAGACAAAGTCAGAGAGGCTAGATTGAGATGGTTTGGACATGTACAGAGGAGGGATAGTGAGTATATTGGTCGTAGGATGCTGAGGTTGGAACTACCAGGCAAAAGGCCCAGAGGAAGACCAAAGAGAAGATTTATGGATGCGGTGAAGGCGGACATGAAGGTCGTTGGAGTAAGAGTAGAAGATGCAGAGGATAGGGAGAGATGGAGGCAGATCATTTGCTGTGGCGACCCCTGAAGGGAACAGCCGAAAGGAAAAGAAGAAGAAGAAGAAGAAAGGTAGGAGCATGAGTGAAGAGGAAAGAGGAATCGAGGGAATAAATAATTTGTCCAGCTATAGCTACTAGTCAAAGATCAGTTGTTTGAAATACAGTTGAGAAAGCACACACTTCCTTTCATTCCTCAGATTGAAGCAATTTGATATTGAGGTACACACAGAAGCAAAACATGGGTGAAATCACTTCGGTTTCATTTGTGCAGTTGGGCATAGGGTTTAAGTGATATCATAAATTCACTGTGTATAAATTAATTAATTAATTTTCTGAACCACTTGATTCTAATTCTTAACATCGCAGGGACGACAGCACCCATCTCAGCTGACTCTGGGTGAGTGTAGAGTATGCCCTGGACAGCTCGCCAGGCCGTCACAGGGCAAAAACACATTGACGGCTGTGTTCCTACTCCTGATGAAAGTCAGCAACGATTCTTTTATTTTCTTTTACTTGGCTCTCATCACAGACAGTGAGAGATATGGTCAGCCTTTGACAACCCAGTGAGCTGCATTGGGGGATAGCAGTGACAACCCGTTGATAGCAGGGTTTGAACCAGCATTAAATGTCTTATAATCGTCCACTTATGCTCAATCCTGATGATTTTAATGAACAATTTTGTACCCATGGTGGTTGGAGCACGACCAAATCTTATAAACTACAGTATGTGAAGGTAAAAGTTCAGCAAACTTTACTTACGTTAACGAGTTTGCGTGCTATTTCTGTCAAAGTAAAGCTGGTCAACTGCTCGGTTAAGCCATCTATTCCATCTCTCAGGAAGTTGTTCTGCAAGATTAAAATACAGTGTCCTACACAATTACTGTCACCAATTGTAAAGTTTAGTGGAGTTGTGGGGAATCTTTCTTTTTATGAAGTAGCTACATAAGAAAAACCAAACCTTAAATTTAAATAGATTTTATCCATAGAAAAACAATTAGGTATTTAAAATAAATGATGAAAAAATTAATAAACAGAAAATTATTTTCATCAGAAACATATGTTCCATGATTGTTGGTACCCCGGAAATTATAGTTCATACTACGTAACTGATGCATGCTACCCATTTAAAGTTGTGCTTTTTTTTTTAGATCACCGGAGTCGGAATTTTCAGGCTGTAGTCCATGACTTCATGATTAACTTGCGTACAAATATGAGAACACAGAGACCAAATTCCCCTTGGCATCCTCACCACAGGAAAGAGAAGTAAACACACCAACCAAATCTGAGAGGAGTGTGTTGACCTTCATAAGTCAGGAAAGGATTGTATAAAAATAGTTGTTTGTCTGAAAAGTGGCCATTTTACTGTTCAGGCAATAATAAACGGAGAACCATTCACTTACCAGTCAATCTGAAGACAGCAAAGACATTGGACCTGTTCGAAAGCAACAAGCTTGGGCTATTGCTGATTTCTACCAAATTCATTATTCTCTTTGTTGAAACTTTTATTGTGTTGGAAGTTAAACCAGTTTACCTGCATCCTTTTTTAAAGCCTCAGCAAAAAATGTTCAGGTTAAATAAAGTATTAAATGCAGTTATACCAATAATAATGTCCTGTTCTTGGTGAAAATAATTATTGGTGGTTATGCTTTACCCTTGGTGAGTTTTTTTTTTTTTTTTTTTTTTTTTTTCTGGAGCAGAATTACACCAAAAGTTATGTGTGGATTTTCATGATTGTTCCACCAGAGTTGGAGCTTTGGATCAGGATAACTTCATTTGATTTTTGAGATGACATGGATCAAATTTTGGATATAGGGGTTTTGAACGATTCTTTAACAGTGGGGACTAGGATTATTTTTAACATTTTGTTTCATATGGAGATTGCGGGGTGTGCAAAAGGTTTTCACTCTCCAGCTGTTATGTTTTCTGGAAAAGGAATTTGCTTTTTGTTTTCTAACTAAAATGTGTGTTATTTTGATTCTGTTTTCATGTATGTCTTATGTTCTTAGCTCTTTCTATATGTCTAGATTACTCTGTTCTCATGCTCACTCTCTCTCTCTCTCTCTCTCTCTCTCTCTCTCTCTCTCTCTCTCTCTCTCACATACACACACATATATCCAGCCACAACATATTGCTATTACTCTGATGGATGAAAATCAGCACCAGTCATGTGATGTGAAGCTGAGTGTAATGAATGGAATGTACCTTAATGTGTGTGTGTGTGTGTGTGTGTGTGTGTGTGTGTGTGTGTGTGTGTGTGTGTGTGCGCGCGCGCACGTGCATCCTTCAGGGCAATTCTTTGTGCTCGTTCTCAGTATTTCCGAGCAATGTTGTGTGGCAGCTGGATGGAAAGCTCACGCCAGTGCATCACACTACAGGGGTGAGTCAATACAATTTACAGTATATACTGGAACCAATCTGTTGGAGTACTCACTTTACTGTGCCATAAATAATTTACTTTGAATTTAGAAAATCGTATCCCTTGTCACTCAAACAGAAATCATGGGACAGTGTCACAAACATCTGTAGAAAATGAACACTTTTCATTCTAAATCTTGCTAATGCAGAAAGATTAGGAAACATGTCCCAAGATAGTCAGGATTATCTGTCTAATATGTAATTATATTTAAACCAATCTAATTGTATTTCATTAATCTGTATCATTGCCTATTTGTTCATAAAGGCTGTGTTACTGACTGACCATTTGCTTCTTAAAAACAACTTATTAAGAAAGTTTCATTTTCTTTTAAAATCTTACATATACAGACGCTCCCCGACTTACGTTCATCCGTTTTACTTTTTTTCGATTTTACTTTTTTCGATTTTACTTTTTTTTCCCTAAAAAAAAGTCAAATTTTGAGTTTAGACATACCTACGTAGTACGCTGACGTAATGACGCTGCGTCCATTGTTTACAAACGACAGACTGAACGTGCCCCTCCTGCTTCCCAGTTCAGTGTTATTTTTATATATATATATATATATATATATATATATATATATATATTATATAGCATGTTACCCTTGTGTTAAGACGTCGTCTCTGTCATCTTTGTGTTACACTGTTGCACAATCTACCATGCATATTCGGTTAAGAAAAGAGAGTTGTAGAATGAATGAAAACCCGAATCCAGAAAAGAAAGAGAACTCTCCGCTCTGCTGGTGATTCACATCAGTGCAGGCTGAGTACTAAACGAGTTCAACGGCACCCTTGCTCACTTGAAAGGCCAGAAGTCCATATAACTCGCGCTTTGTTCCAAGCACAAGTACACTACTTTTGGTTTTGAGCGCCTCACATATTAATGTGACTCGGCTCAGCTTCATGTAAAGTGACCATCCGTCAACCATTGGAACCATTTACAAGCAGAAAGATCGCATCATAGAGAATGTTTAAGGTTCTATTTGATACTGTATTTGGTATTTGATGAGTGAATTTGATTAAAATGTATCTATTTGAAATCATTCTGCTTGAATTTAATGTATTTGAAATTAATGTTGATCTTATTTGATATACTGTATTTGATATTATTTTACAATGTTTTGTTTATAATAATTGATTTAGGTGGGTTTTATGAGATACGGTAATGGTATTTATGGATGTATAGTGCAGTATGAGCGTCATATGGCACTGTAACAACTTACTTACAATTTCAACTTCGGCTGTCCATAACTAATTAAAAAACTTTAGTCGGGGAGCATCTGTACTGTATAAATGATGTCCATACCCAACAAAAAGCCCTATTCTTGTTAAAATATCCTTCTCAGGGAAAAATAAAAAGAGTAATAAATTCTCCCATGGATGGGTGCCACTGTACTGCAAACAATTTGAAGAAACAGACAACGTGGAAGTTTAGTGCATTTACTGCACTGAAGTTTATACCATGTGCTCCTGTATTTGAGCAAACGCTTATCTGATGTACCTAAATGTGTTATAAACTATTGCAAGAGTAAAACTGACCTTTCCAAATAGGATATTGCAAACAATCAAATGGATTTTAGCAGATTGCAACTAAGTATATGTAAGTAAAAATAATCTTACGATGAAAATATACATTTCACTGTAACAGGAGAGTTTGAGAGGCTTTCCTTTCATTTTCCATTTATCCAGCTAAAGATCATTAATTCTATCTTAAGCACATCATTAACCAAAAGAGACAAGCAAATGGGCCTTGTGTAGCTTAATCCCCGGTACAGCTTTTTACTTATGATTGATTACAGTCGGTATCAGCTGATAGACTGAGTTCTATTATCATAGTATCCTCAAGCAGTAAACACTGTAGCAGTGGGTCTCTGGGATTAATGCCACAGTTTTGACCTGCTACAAAAGCATTGATTAGGTTTATTGCACTGCACTTCCATTTTCACCTCCTCTGTTTAGGTCGATCTCATATGAAAAATTTTTTAGTGATGTTTAACTAAGCTCGGCATGTGAGGCTGTGCAGCCTGCCTATTATGCTTTAATTATTCATTCAGTAATTTGTTTCTAATTTAACCTGTGTGTGTGTGTGTGTGTGTGTGTGTGTGTGTGAGAGAGAGAGTGAGAGAGTGAGTGAGAGAGTGACTGAGAGCGTCAGAGAGAGAGTGAGAGAGAGAGAGAGAGAGAGAGAGAGAGAGACTGCAACTGCACATAAGCACAGACAGGCTGACAAAAGCACAATTCTTGGCTTCATAGTCCATATGAGTTCAATACCCCCTTCTGTTTTTGCATTACTGCCCATTAAATACCTCTAATGGTGCTTTATTTATAGTTATTACATGTACTCAGTCTGTATGCGCCAGTCGCTTAATGCTTCTGAATTACTGCTGAATTGTTTGGCAAGAAATACCCCACACCCCGCCAATAAAAGTGTAGCTCTGGGCCTGCAGTTTGAAATGGAATAACTGCATAGTTTGGTTTGTTTTTCATCGATCCATTCTATACACTATTTACAAGTTCACCACATGATCAACTCTGTGACAAACTTCTCAACAGCCAGGTTTTATCAACAGGTTTTTAAGACTAAGAATTTTCCTTTTTGTTTTGTTTTGTGTGTGTGTGTGTGTGTGTGGGGGGGGGGGGGTCACAGCAAAGCTTGTGTGTATTTATATTTATTAGTACCGTAGTACTAACTAGAGTTTGAATGAATAAGATGTATATTTTTTTTACTTTGGTGATTTAATTGAAGAGAGAGTCTCCTAGTCCTATTCTAAATAATGTTGGAAATGATAAATAAAGGAGGCTAAACATTGGTCTTGGAGGAAGGATGTACAATATTTTAAGTTGACCAAGTTTATTAGCTAAACGGCAACAAAAAATGTTTCTTTCAACTTGATTCTTTTAACTGTTAAAGACCACATTTTCATAAAGCTAATACAACATTAAACTTGAACCACTCAGAGCACAAACCTCCACCAATATGAACAAAATAATGTATACAACACACTCTACTGAACCTGCTATAGTACCACACTTCCAAACAATCTCACATTGTTAAAGAATTCTTGCAAAAAAAATCCTGAATTCAGAATTTTATATGTATCACCATCAAAATTTAATGTTGTTATTAAGGCCAGCTCCACCCTCCCAAAAAATCTAAATAAAAAATTAATTCATAACTTTCTGTGCAAAGCGGGGAGAAAAAAAAAATATATATGAACAAACCACCAGAGGAGGGATAGTGAGTATATTGGTCGTAGGATGCTGAGGTTGGAACTACCAGGCAAAAGGCCCAGAGGAAGACCAAAGAGAAGATTTATGGATGCGGTGAAGGCGGACATGAAGGTCGTTGGAGTAAGAGTAGAAGATGCAGAGGATAGGGAGAGATGGAGGCAGATCATTTGCTGTGGCGACCCCTGAAGGGAACAGCCGAAAGGAAAAGAAGATATGAACAAACCACCATCAACAATAACATAACCTCTTCTGTGGAGGAAATCAGTCAATGGATACTGTTAAGTTTAGTGTGGAAAACTTGGCAGTGTTAAATAATAGTTAACAAAAAGAAAAATATATAACTATTTAAAAAATCATGTTGTCCATATACTCAAGTGACTCATTCAGGAATTACAGTATACAGGGATTCCTCGCCACTTCGTGCTTCGGTTTCTGCGGCTTCAGTGTATCGTCGGTTTTTCAAAAATATTCATTGAAAAATAAGGAAATTAAGGGAAAATGGGGAGAAGGTTAAGGAAAATGCCACAAAACAAGGCCAATTATGCAAAAATAAACCCCCCAAAAAAACCCACCCCAAACAAAAACGTACAAAAAAACAACCCAGCAAAACTACTTGCATTTTTATGTGAGGTGCGCATCTGAGTGTGTGTGTATTTATATTTTATTTACATTTTATGCATTAGAGGCAGTGGTGGTCTAGTGGATAGGACGCAGGATCGCTGATCCTAAGGTTGGGGTTTCGAGTCCCCACAAGGTTGTCACTGTTCCCCCAGTGTAGCCAACTGGGTTATCAAAGGCGGGCCATGTCTCTCACTGTCTATGGTGAGAGGCATGTAAAAGAACCATTGCTGACTTTTGTAAAAAGAGTAGGCTGAAAAGCCGTCAGCGTGTTTCTGTCCCTTGCTAAAGGGTTGTGACAGGAAGGGCATCTGACATAAAAACCTTTGCCAAATCAAATGTGCGAATAAGATGATTCGCTGTGGTGACTCCCGAGAAAGGGAAAAAGCCAAAAGGAAGAAAGAAAGAAATTTACATTTTATGCATTATTTTTGAATGTTTGTTATAAGCATTTATAGCGTTGAATATGTCGTCGTCTTCTTCTTTTCCATTCGGCTGCTCCATTCAGGGGTCGCCACAGCGAATCATCTGTTTCCATTTCACCCTATCCTGTGCATCTTCTATAGTGTTATATGGGGGGGGGGGTCCCCATTAACCGCGGAAAGTGAGGGATCCCTGTATTTCTTATTTGTGTGTGTGTGTGTGTGTGTGTGTGTGTGTGTGTGTGTGTGTGTGTGTGTTTTAGTTTGGGTCCTGATGAAATGGAGGTTCTTTTACACTTTATGTATGGGGCCATACTGGACCTTCCCCCAGGAGCCAATGTGAGGTATCATCGCCTTTACTTTTATCTTTACCTTTACTTTATCTTCTTCAGTACTGCTATCAGTGACAGCACATATAAAGATATAGATTTCATGATATAGATTCTGTGCATTAATCGACCCATGTGTGATTGTGATTTATCCAACGTGTCCCTCAGTCAGGTCGTCTTGGCAGCAGATATGTTAGGTCTGGAGGGACTGAAGGACATGGCTGAAATGGTTCTGACCAGAGACTATTGCAGGTTCTTCCCTAAGGTAAAATCAGAACTGTTTTCACTGTCACTTTATTTCATGAGTTGCTCAGAATATTCTTCACAATCCCACTTTACATATCTTTTCCCTCCCCAAAAATCCTTTTTTAAAAGCTCTGATTCAGCATTGATAATAAGATATCAGGGTTAAGACCAAATTCACATCGGCACAGTAGACTCAAAAGTCTACTATCTTGAATGATATGCACAGAGACCTTTATATTAGGTGGATACAGTATTAGGGTTTGTGAGGCAAAAATTGTACTCAAACCAGACAAAAATAATAACCTTATAGGCTGCAATGTCTCTGTTCAGGTTCTCCATACAGAAGGTGGTTCTGTATTCCTGATTTTGATATTTTATTTAGTGCTTTTGGTGCCTGGTTTTTGCTTTTAATAAGATGCAGACTTGTGTTCTGTTGCTGGTGTTTTTGGCAGTTTGTGTGCTGTCTAACTGCAGTGTGCTGTCTCTCTGCATGTTTAAGAAGCACTGCAGAACTCCAGCCGCAGTTCCATCTGTTCCGCCTGTTGACACAGATGCAGGCTCTAGTTTAAAGCCTGGACTAGTTGTATCATATGCTCCATGCTGATGATGCCGCATTTTGAATTCTAGACATCAGAAATCAACTCCATTTACCATGTATAGAAACACATGATGCCTGTCTGTATATCCTATCATTATAATACCCTCTGAAGTTGTCTTTGCATTTATTTTTTTTGTCTGCATTCTTTATTTAGAATAGCTAAATTTAATAACTGACACTGGTTTAGTATAAATGTCATTGATTAGGTTTTGTTAAAGATGTTTGGCCCAATCATGATGACTGCTAATTTCTCAAATTAAAAAAGGCTAAAACCCTTAAAAAAGTAATTAGAAAAAAATTAAATAGCGAAATAGAGTTCCCTTTCTCCAGGAGTCCTTCAGCTATGTGTTATGTATCTTGTCAAATGAAATGTTTATTTTGTTTCTTTTGTGTACCACCTCATTATTCTCCTCCAGCTGTTCTTGCACACTTCATTCCAGGCTTGCCTCAAGCACACAGCAGATGCCAGCTTAATCACAAAATAAACAAATGTCATTAACTCAATGTGGTGTATCTCTGTCATCCCATCTCATTGTCTGCTTGATCCGGGGTTGGGTCACAGAGGCAGTAATCTAATCAGTGAGGTCCAGACGTACCTCTCACCAGCCACTTCCTCAAGCTCTTAAAAAGGAACACAGAGGCGTTCCCAGACCAACCGGGAGACATAGTCCCTCCAGTGTGTTCTGGGTCAACCCTGTGGTCTCTTCCCGGTTGGACATAAACACCACAGCAGGGAGTCATTCTAACCAGATGCCCCCGCCACCGCAACTGGTTCATCTCACTGCGGAGGACCAGCGGGTCTACTCTGAGCTGGAGGAACATAAGAAAAGCAAACTAAAATGATGGTTTCATTTTAAAAATATTTTTATTTGATTGCATCAAATTAATTGCCGTTCAGTGGTTATGAATGAAATTATGTGTCAGCTCACTAACAACACATTTTTTTTGTCAGACTAACTATCCAAATCTTTGAAGGAAAAAAAAAACTGAAAAAATATATTTAAAACATGGGATTTTGATTAAATATGTTTGTGGTTTATTGCAAGCATGAACTGATTCTTGACCTAGTGTAATTCGAGTTATGCTGGGAGCACATGATTGTCCAAGTGGAGAAGTGCATGAGTGAACAGGCGTTCCTATTTAAATGGGCATGAAGTGATGGATGGCTCTGTAAAGTGAGAACCATTGTTCTTTGACTCTTTCAAAATTATTTTATTATTATTATTTTACATCTTCCCAGATTGCATTTGCATTCTCCTCTTTCTTCCCCATCTACAATCCAGAGAATAATTTCATAATTATTCCATTTGGTATAATCCATAAAGATGCTTCTTCTAGAGTGTTAGGTGTCAAGTGATTGGGTTTAAAAAAAGGTACTGTATAGGATTTTACAAGTAATTATTTTCCTCTTACTATTTCAGCCTGTTGAAGGAGTACAGAGAAGCATACTCGAGTGCCTTGCTATTAGCCATTCCATTGGCCTCCACAATCTCTACAACTCATGTGTCAGGTAATTATGTGTAAAGTACAACAAGAACAATGTCAAGACAATCCTGAGCTGATATTGTATCTCGAGCCTCTGAGATGAACCATTGCAGTAGCATGTTAATGGGTTGGTTTAAAGACTATGTTCTCCCACTTTCATACAATGTAATATTTACCAAACATGTATTAGGTTTAGAACCTTTATTTTTGACCGTGATAATTCAAAAACGAATTAACGGATTTCTACGAAATATCAAACAACTATTGGTCTTGGGCCAGTGAAGAATTCATTAAATTTTGGACATGATCCAGATCTGGAACAAGTATGGATTTGAAAGACTTTTTAACAAGGAAGCACAAATCATCCAGAATGCACTGGGAGAAAAAAAATAATTGCGGAACACACCACAAGGGGGCACAACAGTTCTATATCTTCTGTCACTATAAGCCCTATAAAGAAGAGATTGTACTACCTTTGTGGAGGTCTGCACTCACTGATTGCATTTCTAGCAAATACAGTATATAAGTTACTAATAACTACTGTATATAAACAGATACAGATTGAATCCTGTCAGTGAGTGATAGGTACAGTATTATCAATATAATCAAAGCAGAATGTGAATTTAATGCAAAATTTAATGGTAGATGGTGTTGCTATAGGGAGGTGTCCAGTTTCATGGCCAACGGTAGGAATTTTTTCCTGTGTTGTTCAGAAGAGCATTCGGCTTGTATCAGTCTCTCACTGAACAGCTCCTTGACTGATCAAGTTATGAAGCGGGTGGGAGGTATTGTTCAGTATTTTCTTTATTTTGGATAATACCTATTTAACATGCAGGCCATGCCGCCAATCTATTTTCCATGTATTATTTCAAGAGGATATGCTTAACTCAAGGACATCTATTACAGTATGCATGCAGTAAATTAAATGTTGGGTACTGTTGGATACAGTTCAGGAATAGTACTGTTCAGCACGTGCTCTTTTGAGATCAGGCAGCAAGCCTAAAACTGGGTTGATTTTGCAAGTTATCCCAAATGTTTTTTCCTGAATATTTTGATGCAAATCAATTTGAATGCAGCAAACAAATTCTTTCTGACCTTGTTAGTATCTTATTGACTTGCTTCAACACTGACCATGACCCTTATTTTTATTTATTTATTTATTTATTTATATATTTATTTTGCCAGTACCTGATTAGGTTTTTTTTGTTTTGTTTTGTTTTGTTTTATTCTTATGATATTTAGAGCATTTTCTCGTGATGCTCTTAAATCAGGTGGCTCTGTGATGCTAGTTTTTTGTCTAATGCATCTCAGAGATACATGAGAAAGATGTGAGCAAAAAAGGTGTGAGAGTGAGAGAGATAGAGCGAGAGAGTGTGTGTGCACGAGCCACTAATATTTTCATGCTGCCCCTGCTGTAAGTATGAGTGGGAAATGAGTCAGCTTTAAAGAGCCGCAACATTGCAAGCACTCTTCTCTGCCCAGAGCTGCTCTCACTGATATTAATAGGTCTCAGAGCTGTTGAGCTTTAATAATAACAATAAAAGGATGTTTTGCTTCTGTAATGCCTTTCTTACTCACTCTGTAATCTTTTCTGTAAGGTTAAAAGCTGGTGAAACGGAGCAGCATGGCTTACTCTGAGCTAGAAAACATTTCGCTGGCAGCTGTTGTCAGGCTGTTACACTTAGCACCCAGTGGTCTTCTCAGCTGTTCTGGTTAGCATGTAGCCAGTTTCAGAGCTGTTTTGCTATCTGCTGACCTGCTTGTAGGCAACTTGTGAAATTTAGTTAGACTTTAGCTGTGTTATGAGCTGTTTTATTTAGTGGTACGACTCTGGAATGTTTTAGTTCATGGTTCCCGGTGGAAAAAGATGCATTAGTTTGCCTTCTGTTTAGGTTTCTGTTCACAGATCTAATAAACTTTTTTTTTTTCTAAATCCCTTTTCTTATGTCTTTCTACAGCTGGGCAGCTGAACACTTTGTGAAATGCTGGTCAGAGAGGAGCTTCTCCATCCTTCCTCCTGAGCTGCAGAGAGACTGTTTTGACACAGTCACTAAGAGCATGGTGAGACACACACACAACTACAGAGTATCTGTACCCCTTGTCCATCTGTCTCCTTACAGTGCTCGAAGAGATTCAGCAGTCCTGACTGTGTTCTGATCCTCAGCTGCTTAAGTGAATATCTGTAGAGCAATTAAGGCCTTTAATTGAGTTTATCTCTGCAGCTCCAAACAGCCGCCCCATGACCTCTGCAGTTACAATCTGGCTGCTTTCCTGTTCTTGCATACACACACACACACACACACACACACACACACACACACACACACACACACACACACACACACAAACAAACAAACACTGCTAGAGGAGATTCAATTACACCAGGAAATGGTTCCCCGCTAAACATGGCGCCTCTTTATCATGCTATCTGTTACACTGTTGAATTTTTTAAATGAAATATGGATGAAGATGTATACGGCTTCCGTTATGAAAAAGGAGAAACTCGTGTATGTGTGTATTACAGACAGTACAGACTGCAGTATCGGTGCTGTGTGGGACTGAGCAGCTTATTGGCTCTTTGCCTGAGGTGAAATGGGCGAAGCAGGTTGCGTGTTTAGCATCTGAGCTACAGGAACATTGTTTACAAACCATCGTCACACATCTGCCCCGAGTAATACACACCAATGCCTTCCACAGCCTCCGCAGGGTAAGAGTCTACACAACCACACACGTAAAACCACACACACACTCCAGCCTTCTACAGATTATGGTATGTAGGATCACATAAACATGCATCACTGTCTTCCACAGGGGATACACACACACACACACACACACACAACACATCCCACATATCACTTCTGTGTGGTGAATATTTCATGCTTTAATTATTCACTAAACTCCATCTTGTAGTCCTGAAATGAAATGCCTACTTCTTTGTGAATTCACAGTCACGCATTCGTCCTCTCCAGATATCTGATCTTATAGAAATATTCCCATTGCATATAGATGTGTTTGTAACCATTGATATAACTTGTCTATCTCAGAGAGAGGAGTTTACACATGACCCTACGCTGCTCAAGAAGGTGTGTGTCGCTGTGCAAGAAGGCGTGACTGTGGAGAACTGCTGTGAACTCTTCAGCGCGGTAGACCAACTGAGTGGACAGTCAGACATAGATATACTGACAGTCCAGTCTGCCTATCAAATGCAAGAGACCATGGAGGTAAGCAATGCAACAGCCAATCAAGAGGAAGCATGAAAATGCCATTCCACTTTAATCAAAGCTAATCTCGTTCAAATCCCTGTTAATCCACTTTGTTTTGTCTGCTTTACAAAGCAACACTTTAGACATTTTCATGATTACTTAGCAGGGGCTTGGATTTGTGTTTCACTCAATGAATCTTAACAAGATGCTGTTGAAGTTCATAATTAATTCATGTTCTTTCACTCAATTTATGGAGGTGTTTAGGAATCTGGAAAGGAGACACAACTTTTTCTAATTCTAAATAACTGGAGCTTAGACTGTGAGGTGTGTGTGTGTGTGTGTGTGGGTGTGTGTGTGTGTGTGTGTGTGCGTGTTTGTCTGTGTGTGTGTTTGTCTGTGTGTTTGTCTGTGTGTTAAACTAGGTTTTGTGTGCTAGCATATGCCAGGAGACTAAGGGCCTCATCAGATCCTGAGATTTAAGCTCTACGTTAATGTCCCTGACTGAGGACGCATTACGATAAAGTGACACTACAAATAGAACAGAGCGGATGAAATGGCCACGCCCCATTCTGTTATCTAGAGGACAATGAACAAAAGGGCATACAATTCAGTAATACATTTTCCAAAAGAACTGTGGCTGGATCTGGATGATACTCAGTCAATCTTGCCAGCCAAGTTCAGTATGTACCCTTGGAAACACATCTGAGACTAGTTTTTAAATCAAAGCGGTTTCATGGTAAATAATATGTTTGTTTCATTTATTTCCTGTTTACTGTACAATTTTATTTTTATTTATTCATTTATTTTTTAAATCAGTGGTTAAGGGCCTGGTTTATTAATCCCCTGGCATATAGTGTAGGTCTTATGTATATTCATCTGTCTGTAACCGTTTCCATTCTGGGCCCGAGCATTAATCTTGGTAGGTACAGTACTTCTACTAGACAATGTAGATGTGACTTTTAATATCATTTAATTCCAGTAACTCATATTTTCTGAAATGTGGAGGACGGGGATGTGATATCTGCTGCTAACTCTTGTTTTTAAGACAGTATCATTTGTTTGTACATGTACTTGACTTTTTGACAGTGTTGTGCACTGACGTATTGAACTCTACACTTTTGATCAGAATAATTAATGAAACTTATCCAGGTCAATATATTCTACTGCATATCCCAGTTTTTCCTCTGTTCTCTCATTCCTCACTACTCGTCAGTAGTTCTCTGAAGCTCATTCTGAAAAAAAAAAAATCAAAATCGAAATTTCAAATATAAAAAAGTGAAAGGAAATAGAGTTCTCCTCATAAAACAAAAACAAAAACATTGGCGTCACTCAAGGTAAGGCTTCAGCAGCCACGGCTGCTGACATCATTACCGCAACTCAAGGGGAATTCTGGGAGGGTGTGGGGTGGGTTGCCAAGACGACCTATCTTGCAAGCAGCTGCACACTGGTTCCTCTTACCCTGCTGTTATCGTCCCCAGCCCCCACCTCGCCTCCCTTCTCTCACCCACTTCTTGTGCTCCAGCCCTTCAGGCACGAGGTGTGTTTGCTGCGTGCACGGCTCTGGACCTTTCTGCTTCAGTCATTCTTTGCAGTGAGGCACACGAGAGGATGGGAAACACTGCATCCCAGACACCGGGAACGGATACTCGCCGGTAAGAGGGAAAGAAAGACATGAATATACACACACATCCACAGATGAAATGGGAGGACTGTGTTTATTTAAGAATGAGAGAGGAGTAAGATCTAGCAGATGGTTATTTGATTTGGTTTTGACTGCAGTGTGTGTGTGTGTGTGTGTGTGTGTGTGTGTGTGTGTGTGCTCACGCCTATAGAAAGCGTTAATGAAGCTCTGATTTTGTATCAGTAATGGGTAGCACATATCTTTTATGTCCATTTTTTGTGTGTTCAGTGGGAGTGTCAGTGTGTCTATATGTATAAAACGCTTTCTTTCTCATGCTAATGTGCCTCCGTAGCAGCTTGATGGAGTATAACATTAGGGCTAGAATACGCTGGGCTCAGCGGATTTAAAGGACCAGCACAGGAGGAGGTATGAACTGGATCAGTTGATGATTTCAGATCGCCGGAAATAAAGACTGCTCTTAATTATTTATTTATTTATTTATTTTTGGGTCCTCTATGTGGGCCCAAGTTGAACACACACACATATATATATATATATATATATATATATATATATATATATATATATATATGATGTGCACTATGGCTTTATCAGAAGGGTTGGACAGTATAGTATTTCTCCTGGCATAGAAAATGTCACACAGTGGTCTCGTAGTATTGCAGTTTTACTCATATTTTAAATATTTAATCTTAAAATAGATGTTGAATTGTTTTGTTGTAGATGTTAAATAAAGCTAATGATATTTGCCAAGGTTTTTTGGGGTTTTGTTTGTTTTTTTAAACATGTGCCAGAACCGTGTGGGTGACTTTATATATATATATATATATATATATATATATATATATATATATATATATATATATATATATAAGCATGAAAATGCTTTCTGTATGATGAGGTATCTATAGATTGTGTAGCTCATGGTGTGACACATGATTTTTTGACACGTATGTGACAAGAAAAAGTGACAAACACAGATTGAGGCATTCTGTTGTCCACCAAGAAATGTGTTTTACTATGTTCAACTGTCTCTCATTTTCACCATCTCCATGATCTTCAAAGGATGGGATCCAAATCACAATTTGGAAAAATCCATGTCATTACCCTGTAACTGTTGCTCAAGCAATCTGGCTCTTCTGCTTGCTGGACTGGATTAGTAATGGAATGTAATAGTGTGTGTGTGTGTGTGTGTGTGTGTGTGTGTGTGTTGTATTCTGCTCATGGAAACTGCAACTTTTTTGGACAGACTTTTTTTTTATGGATGAAAGACAAATGTCTGCATCAGAATACACTTAGAGATTTCATTTCGGCTTTTTCGCTTTCTCAGGGTTCACCACAGCAAATGATTCGCACATATGATTTTGGCATAGGTTTTTACGTCAGATGCCATTCCTGACACAACCCTTTAGAAAGGGACAAAAACACGCTGATGGCTTTGCAGGTACTCTTTATGAAAGTCAGCAATGGTTCTTTTACATGAACCTCTCACCATAGACAGTGAGAGACATTTCAGGCCTTTGATAACCCAGTTAGCTGCACTGTGGGGGACAGTGATAACCTTGTGGAGATTGAGACTCGAACCCCCAACCTTAGGATCAGCGATCCAGCGTTTTATACCACTAGGCCACCACTGCCCCTCAGAATGCAGAATGCATTCAAACAATGAGGGGGAAAATTGAAGGTAGAAGGAATGTTCTCAGTTTTGTTGATGAGAAACCCTTCAGCATGTGACAGACTTCAAGTTTGTGTTTGAGAGATGATATAATTTAATTTACATTTAAAAAGTGTGTGTGTGTGTGTGTGTGTGTGTGTGTGTGTGTGTGTGTGAAATGTTCAGGATATTTAAATGTATGAATATACTTCTGGCTAAATTGACTAAAATATGTGTGACTTTACATAATGAATGTTTTGTATTCTCTGTTTTCTTCCATCACTAAATGAAGCTACTCTTGATACTGGTGACTGCAGAAGACTCAGTAAAAAGCCTGTCCTTTCCAGCTCTCAGGTAATTTTCCATGAGCTTACATTATTAATATAGAATTTAAAGCTGTGTGAAATTTGAAACAATGGGATTCAGTGTCACAAAGGTTGGTTTTTGGGGATATTTGATTTGAGGATTATAAGCTCACTCCTTATAACAGAATTATAGGCACAGAGCACACATATTTTCTCAGACCTACAGGTGTGGAGGCCACGCCCATTTTGTTACCACAATCAGCCTATGTAAATAGACCATGCCCACATTGTTGAGGTTTGCAGGCAGGCTCCCCACAGTTTATGGAATTTGAGAACTTGCAGTATGTCTTCATTTTATTTATCATTTAACAATGTGCAAGGTTTTTGGGGAGTGTCAATTTTTCAACTTTTAAGAAGCAAAAACAAAGTTTTGTGCTGAAAAATAAATAAAGGTCACAAAATTGATGGATTAAAACACTATAGTTGGTTTTTCTGGTCTTTAGCCTTTTAGTCAAGAAAAAAATCAGGGATATTGACATTTGACTTGGGGACTGGGAATCCTGTACAGCTCTGTAAATGAAGGATCTCTCTCTCTCTCTCTGTCTCTGAGGAAACAAAACCTGATTCATTCATTGTGGGTGTGTTGTAATGAGCTCTTGGCAGTGTTTTCATGGTTAGTCAGGTGTTCTGTAGGAAAAAACTGACTTTGGATTCATTGGAAAAAACCCTGCACCGCCATGGCGACTCAGTTGCAGTTGACATGAAGTCATTGATTCAAGGCTATAAGGCTAAAGTTTCTTTTTTTAATCCCTCTTATGATCCCTCGTAATGATCCATGTGGTAAATAACACTGCTAAATGTACCTTTCTCTAGCAGGTGCTCTGAGGCATACGTACACTAAACGAGTATCTGTATTATAATAGTGCATGGGCAGAATGGCAATATGCCATTATATGAGGTTTGCATAGTAGGTGTCTCCTTTACTGATTAAGGAGAATGTTAAAAAACCCAGCATTTCATAATGTCATTAGTACAAATTCACACTATAACAGAAAAACCTCCAGTGGTGAGTGTCCTATAGTCCAGATAGTACCAAGTATGAGATAAACAATTATGGGAATACTTGTAAATTGCCACTATGATAAAAAATTATTAAAAATATTAAAATCATTTGTTTGGATTATATTTATTGTTGTGAAACAGTATGAAAGGTTTAGTGTTCATTTACCTTATAACAGCTACTTACATTCCTTCTCTTTAATAGCTTTTCTCTTTGTCCTCTCACACAAAAAATGCAACGGGTATAAACAACAAAGAAATTTTTCCTGAATCAGAAAACATATTTAGAGCTCCATCTGATTCTTTCTAATAATGAATACTCCATGAAAAAAGGTGAAACAAAGGTCTCAGTAACATTGAATGATCACACACTTCCCCCAAAGATGTGTGTGTTTTCTGCTGATATGAGCTAATTGCTAATATCTGACCAGTGGAAAGAAAAAGTGAGACTCCAGATGGATCCTTTAACCATGTTTCAAGTGTTATTATTGTGTAGAAGACCAATACAGCTGTTGGAGGGAAACACAAGTTTCTGTTGTACACAAATTAGTGCTGTGTGTGTGTGTGTGTGTGTGTGTGTGTGTGTGTGTACATATGCAAATTATTTTTTAGTTTTGTCTTCTCTTTTGTAATATTCCTGTAAAATAAATTTGTTAGTTAACTATTTTATTTATATAGGAATGTTACAAAGTCAAAACAGTTTATTAGGTACGCTATGCCTGGAAAAAAACATTCATTCATTCACTTTCTCAACCGATTAATCCTAATTAGGGTTACAGGGAGGCTGGTGCCCATCTCAGCCTACTCTGAGCAAGGCCGGGGTACAACCTGGACAGCACCCCAGGCTATCACAAGGCTGTAAAAAACAATTAATTAATGTGCATCTTTCCAAATGAACAGTTATGTATACAAGTATAATTTAAATAATTGTCTTGTTTACACATTTTGTAAGTTTTTCTTCATGTACATTTAGGCATTATTGATGATTTTTGTATTGGCAGTGGTGACCTAGTGGTAAAGGTGCTGGATCACTGATTCTAAGGTTGGGGGTTCAAGCTTCACACTTTATGGGTTGTCACTGTCCTCCTAGTACAGATAACTGGGTTATCAAAGGCCGGTCATGTCTCTCACTGTCTGTGGTGAGAAGGTTTGTGTAAAAGAACCATTGCTGGCTTTCGATAAGAGTAGCTGCATAGCCCTCAAGGTGTTTCTGCCCTGCGATGGCCTGGTGAACTGTCCAGGGTGTACTCTGCCCTCATCTGAAGTCGGCTGGGATGGGTGCCAGCCTCCCTGCGACTTGAATTAGGATTAAGCAGTTACGGAAAATGAATTATTATTTTTGTACTATTTATAATATTTAAATTGGCTTATTACATAATTACTGGCAGTAATGTCTGAGATGTTACTAAACGTTAATTGACATTTGGCCTCTTGAAAATGAGGATTTTACAGTGCTGTAATATATATATTGTTCTTGTATTAATTCATCAGCAGAATAGACATTAGAATCAAATTTATCATGTTTTATGATCTCGATCGGTGAACTTTTAGAGTATATTATCAAAATGTTAAATTTTAATTTACAGACCTGTCCATCCTGTTTTTTTCTTCAACCTTCTCTAGCATAAGTTTGGAAGATGTCCTTCAGGATTATCCTCTCCGTGTGAAAGTCCACCGACCTTTCGGCCTCTAAAGGCCCCCAGGGGCACATATCCCTCTGCTGAAACCACCGTAGCAGTCACGAGTGCCATGAAGTCTGATGGTCTGGGTCCGACAGCTGCCACGAAAAAAAACAAACCTGGCACCACTGATTCATGCAGAGCCAAGACCAGCAGCCCCGCTAAAAAGAAAACTTCATCCACTGCGAAAACTGTGCTGAACGGCAGTGTTTCCTCCACAGTCCGACAGGAAAGCTCTACTGCTAATGGCACATCAGGTAAATCACTCCAGGAAAAAAGTGTGGTGCCACGGACCAGGCCCAAGTCTGCCCCCACTGGGGTGAGTGGGGCAGCAAGTAAAGCTAAAGTAAGCAAAACGACACTATCAGGGAAGGATTCAACTCATGGCTCCACATCTGACAGCCCCGGGAATGCCCAGTGTTCCCAAACCACACCCTCTACATCTGGCAGTGCCTCACCAGAGAGCAGTATCAGCAGTCCAAGGAACAACAGCAGCCAAGGTTTGACACTGATTAGCTTCATAGCTAATCCATTTTCTTTCTGACATCTTTGGCTAATTGCCAATTCAATGCACAGATAGAGGGATTATCACTGTGACCATTTACCATAATTACCTGACTATTGAATGCACCTGAATGTAAGCCGCACCGACTAAATTTAAAAAGAATTTGTACATATATTGGCCACACCTCTTTATAAGCCGCATGTGTCTGTCTCGTTCTCGTGCTTCCTGCTAGAGCACCCCCTGGAGGCCACTAGCCCGTAAAAAATCTATAGATTAGCCACATCGCTGTTTAAGCCGCAGGGTTCAAAGTGTGTGAAAAAAGTTGCAGCTCATAGTTCGGAAATTATGGTAGTTCTTCTGTCATTTAAAGCTGTGGCAGAGAAGGTTCAAGAGCCAGTGGAATAAAGTATATAGGTACACAGCTTATTTGAATACTCGATTGTGATTTTTGATCACAGTATTAAACAATCTGTTATTTCTTAAAACACTTTCAGAGCAACACACTGTTGCTAATAATGAGGATAATTTACACTTGAATCCTGTGAAAGAAGAGCAGTAAATTTTGTGGTTCATAAATTTAAATGTTCTAAAAGAAGTCTGTTTCGCCCTGTCAATAAAGTAGGCTAATTTTTAACTAAACTGCAATTACAGCAAGCCAGTTATTATTGTGAAGTAAAGCCTTTCAGACTGATTAAAGACACCTTTGGTTTGCATCAAGGTCTCTGCCCCTCTGTCGATCTTTATTTCGTGATAGTAACAAGCTCACTGTTCATTATCTCTAATTTATTTGATTTGCTACGTTAAAATAGGGATTCGAGACCTTAAAATTCCAAACTCAAACCTCAAGGAAATAGTGATATAATGTTTAGATCATATATTTATATCTATCTTATCTAGTGCCTGAGTCGTACGACGACCATCGGTGACCCGCCATGAAGGATAATGCCCTGGTTATCATCTTCATGGAGGTTTTCTTGGCAGGATTAGTGCAGTGGTTTGCCATTGCCTTCTGCACGATGTGAACCTACAGGCAATTTAGAACGGCCAATTAACCTACTGTGTATGTCTGGATTGTGGGAGGAAACCGGAGCACCCGGAGGAGAACATGCAGACTCCACACAGAAACGCCCAGGCCGGGAATCGAACCCAGGCCTTCTTGCTGTGAGGCGGACGTGCTAATCACTATGCCACCGTGCCACCCATATTTATATATATGATCATTTATTATATCAGAATGATTATACAATCGGCCCCCTACTTACAAAGACCCCTGTGTGCGAAAGCCCCGGGTTACGAAGATCATTTTCCTAAGTTTCCGTCCCCGGGATACGAAAACAACCCCCTTCTTACGAAAAGAAATTCAAAATTCAAACGTGCCAATCAAAATTTCACATGCGCGAGTTGCTCTCTCATTGGCTGTCTTTCAACATCCCGCCCCGCTGGCCTCCCAGATAGAGACAGAAGGAAGCATAACTCTTTAATTTTTACTTTAGTTTTTTTAAGTTGCTTAATTCAGTAAATGTTTAATAAATGTGGGCGCATTTGAGGTTATATGGAATTCCGATCCCTCAAAGAATCAAGTTAAAGTTGAGTTTGTCAAGCAGGGAATGCGCTTTGAATTCCACGTCTTGTGGGCGTGGCCCGCAGCACACAAGAGAGAGAGAGAGAGAGAGGGGGTGTGTGTGTGTGTGTGTGTGTGTGTGTGTGTTAATAAAAACTGCTTAATAATGGTTTAATTAATAAATATGTCAATAAAATGGTTTAATATGTTAATAAAAAGTTTAAATTGTTTAATAAATAATTTTCTTTTACTTTTAACACATTTCATACAAAATTGGTGTACTTTTATCATTTTTAAAGGGTTTATGGGGTTTATCCAGTTCAAAGACTGGAGCCTTGGAACGAATTAGACTCTTAACATGTAAGATGCGGCCCCTACTTACGAAATCCCCGCGTTACGAAAAAGCCTCTGGAACGGATTGATTTCGTAGGTAGGGGGCCGACTGCATTTTATAATTATATTTCATCATGATTTTAATATCACAATAATATGATCTATGTCGATCCTGCACGTTTCCCCATGGCGCTTATGTGGGTTTCCTCCGGGTAGTCCAGTTTCCTCCCAAAACCTAAAAACATGTGCAATAAGCTGATTGTGGTTCCAAATTGCCCCTAGGTGTGAGAGGAAGTGTGAATGGTTTTGTGTTTTGGCCCTGCAATGGCCCATTGGGCTGTTCCGAATGTACTCTGCTTTTCAGTCAGAGTAAGCTGACATGGGTACCAGCCTCCCTACAGCCCTAATTAGGATTAATTGACTTAGAAAATGAATTAATGAAGGAATAATTTCCCCCTTACACCAAATGTGAAAATCCCAAACCCTCGCGCCACATATTGTTCAGTGCTTTTTTAATGATATTTGAAACCATTATAGAAAATAAATCCTCATAGAAAACAGAGTTAAAACAGTGAATGAAAAGCACAAGGGATTATAATGGAAAAGTAAAGCGATACGTTTCCAGAGTGTGGATCTGTTAATGAGTAATGATGGTGATTAATAATAATCCTCTAAGTGTACTGTAGAAAAATCCTATTGTGTTAATTAATTTTGATACTATTTTTACTGTACAAGTACATTAGCTTTTTAATAGATCAGTGCTTCTCACAGATCTGAAAAGTTCTTTTAATGAATAAGTTTTTTAATGTCTCAGGTCTCATCCTGTGTCGCTTGTTGACTATAATGGTCTGTCTCATATGTCTCAGTCAACTAGTTTCACTCACTGTCTCTGAAATGGCGAACATACTTTCATACCACATGAACATTTATGTAATAGTTACCACAAGAATTGTTTCCGCATAAATGCTTCTGTATTTAACTATGCAACATAAATATTTAATAGCAGGACCTTACAGGTAGTTTATTTTCTGTCTTATGCTTTTCTAGCCCTCCGACCAAAATCCCAAGCCATGGCAACACCAAGATCTCCTCTGACCAAGCCTGTCCAGAAACCAGAGAAAGACAAAGCTGGCAGGTCAGTGTACAGATCAGCACGCAGGTTTATACTCAATACCTTAGTGAAAAGTTTAAAGCCAAATAAGCTAAAAATACTCACATATACCTGATATTACTTGTTCTGCGCCAGTATCTGTATATTATAAGTTCATTATGGATCCTGAAATATTTCCTTTACTGTCAGTATATTGTTTAATACACCATGACAAATGGTTTGTGCAAATCTGACCATCATATCCATAAGTGCTCTTTAAAGATCATGTCCCAGATTTATGTTCCAGGTATCCCACTAAATTTCTAAGTGTAGACTTGCCCATACAGCCACAAGAGAACAAATTTGATAAACAATTTAAGCATTTTTCTATTAACCCTGTACAGTACATCCCCAATGGGCAAGTCCTTGGCAGTGTTGGAAAACTTTCCCTTGTCACGAGGAGGAACCCTTGAGAGGAAATAGACTCAAAAGAGAAACTCATCCTCATTTGGGTCAGACCAGATAACATACAAACCTTGCAGCAGAAATCTCACTATTCTTTCTTTCTTTTTTTTTAATATACATGATATCTAGTTTGTTATCTTATAACTGTCATGGTAATTGTAGACCTAAATAAATTTATTATAGCAGCTTCTATCACCAACAGTGAAAAGTCATCCTCACAGTTTGAGTGTATATTTATGTCCATGTGGTTCATCATCAGCTGGAGTGAGAGCCTTCTAAGATAAGAACTCATAGCAGTAGTAGCACATCAGCACAGCTCACAGGATTTTTTACTTATCATTTTTAATATTAACAATGATAATATAATTTATGAACAATAATATAATTCCCAGGATTTATGTTGTCAGCACTAACACTAAATAACAGGCATGTGATTTTTCTGTGAATTCACGGAATTCTGATTTTTTTTTCATTGGCCCAGTTTAAAAAAAAAAAAAAGATATTTTTAACACCGAGTATGTCAAAATAACCTTTCCCACTTTTATTTCATTCCGAGTTTTGCATAAAATGACCTCTCTTGAAACGTTACTGCTGATTGGTTGATGGCTTTCTAATAGCCAATCGCTGATGTTGAAACATGTACGTAGACATTCACGGCACTTCCGATGTGTTCAGCTATTGAAAGCATGAAGGTGATTCAGAGAAAAGATTCTGCTCGAATAAAAGAAATAGACAAAGTCGTGAAAAACAAGTTTCGGGGCTTTGCCCCCCCCCCCCCAAGACCCTGGCTGATTTTCAGATATTTTGGTGATGGTCAAATCACATGCCTATAAATAAGTAACATCTAAGTTACCCTAATTTTCTCTCTCCGCTGACTTTAACCTCTGCAATTATTTCAAGTGAAACTCCAAATACACTGTTATGAAAATCCATTTTCGAGAAATGGGCATCACATCTCAATGTTTGGTCAGTTTTTCTTGAATTAGCATTTCTTTGAAATTGCTGTCCTGTTCACAATGCATCTGGTAGGCATTTTCCAATTCATTTTCAAGTGAAGGTAAAAATTAAAAAGTGGATTATTTCCAAAAAAAAACTTCAATAAAGTAAAAACTTTATTTAAAAAAGCCTTTTTTGAGAATTTCCCTGTTGGAACAAATTTTGGCTTGTTAGTTCCAGTGAAGGGAAAATGTACTGTTACATCATCTAAATAAAATTTTCAAAAGTTTTGTGATAACCACTCGAGGAAAAGCTACATATGGTTGTGGTGGTCTGCTGTCCATAAATATTTGTGCATGTACTCTATTTACAAGTTAAATATATATTTTTTTGCTAGTAATGATAGTTACTGAGTGCCTCTTTCTGTTTATTTTCCAGCCCCATTAATAAAGCTAACAAACCCAAGAGCACAGTGAGTGGCAAATCAGGTGTTGGTGTTGGGGCTGCAGCTCGTACAGAGCCAAAGAGCAAGAGCACTGCTTCAGATTCTTTACAGAACAGTGGTAAGAGATATGGTATGGATGTAATGAAATCTGCTAATGCAATTGTCATTGGCCATTCAGTACATTCAGTTAATATACCAGTTTATATAATTAATATAAGTTGATGCTCTGCATGTTTTATTCATGGTCTTATTCCTAGTTAATTGTGCAACAATATAAATGAGTATTTTGGTTATTTTTTTATTCTCTATTAGATTTCAGAAATATATTTCTCGAGCAGCACGAAGAGCTTTTCTGTAATTAAGGAGACTTTCCTTCCATTCTAGTTGAAAAACCAATGATTTAGTTTGATGCCATTTTCGTTCTAGTTGTCGAGTTTTCTGTTTTAGTGTGCGTGATTCATCATTATACCAGGGGTAATTTTTTCTCTCTGACTGGTTAATGTATAGTGTAGATGTGACTCAAAGCATTTGGTAGCTTGATTGAGTTCTGTGGGATATGATGGTGATAGTTAATCATCCTGTAAGATTATTAATGAAACTTCGTAGTAGTTGATTGATGTGTCGCTTAATGCGATAACATGGCGAGGTGTATACATTAGTACTAAGAGACTTTTTTGTAAACAAGATAAGATTATGATCTGAAATAGTTTCTGACTGTAGAGCTACGATTATATTTTCAATATTTAATCCAAAAGTTGGTATTAAATCTAGTGTGTGTCCAGCTTTATGAATGGATTCTATTATATTCTTATTTACACCTGCTGAATCTCGGATAGATACGAACGCTGTTCTGAAAAGGTCCTCTGGGTTACCGAAATTAATATTAAATTTTCCAAGAATTAATGCTTCATTTTTATGTGAGGTGCGCATCTGAGTGTGTGTGTACGCGTATTTGTGTGCGAGCACATCTATATGTATGTGTATTTATATTTTATTTACATCTTATGCATTATTTTTGAATGTTTAATTGCTATTATAAGCATTTGTAGCATTGAATATGTATTTATTGATATTATATACACATATACATGTATGTATACGTCAGTCAGGGGGGTTGATCCTTCTTCACGGGATTCGGAGGTCGCAAGGGGTCTCGGTCCCAATTAACCGTGGAAAGTGAGTGATCCCTGTATATAAAATTTCAAACTTGTTGTATTCATGTCTACATTTTTGCAAAAGACCGAGATTATCGCTTTAAATAACTGCGATGCCTCCCTCGCTGCCAGGTAGACGAGGTTGGTGTATATAACTGTATCCAGGAGGACTCGCTTCATTTAATACTACATACTTAGTGGGTTTAATCCATGTTTCTGTTAAACACATTACACTAAACTCCTGATCAGTAATGGTTTCATTAACAATAAGCGCTTTAGATATAAGAGATCTGGGGCAGCACAGTGGCATTCACACCAAGAAAGTCCTGGGTACGATTCCCAAATCAGGCATTTCTGTGTCGACTTTGCATGATCTCCTTGTGCTTGCATGGGTTTCCCCACAGTACCAAAACATGCACGGTAGGTTAATTGGCTGTTCCAGATTACCCCTAGGTGTGAGTATGAATGGTTGTGTGACTGTTGGGTTGCCGATCCATCCAGAGTGTACCCCACCCCCACCCAGAGTTGGCTAAGATGGGCGCCAGCCTCCCCACGACCCTAATTAGGATTAAGCGGTTTCGAAAATGAATGAATGTAAGAGACCGAACATTTAACAACACTATCTTTAGAGCAGAGGTGCAGGCTGTAGATTCAGTTAGATTTAAATTTATGTTTATAAGATTATTAAAACAAACTCTCTGAGAGTTTTTACATTTTTGTTTAGTTCGGGAAACAGACAAAGTTACTTCTGCATTAAACTTGAGCTTGAATGACGACTCTGTGTAGCTGGCAGATGCTTTGATTAGCTTGTTTGTTTGCTCTCTGGCTTTGGCTCTGGATAGTCACTGACTGACTATTCCTTTTCTTATACTATATGTGATGCTTCAAGAAATGAGTTAATGATGGAGGGAGAAGTACTAAACATTCTGCACTCAACACACTGAACAATCTGGATAGTCGCCATGATGCTAAAAATAAAGCTTAGCTGGAGACTTGTGGATAGTCGCAGGATGAGGATGTCTTTTAAATCTTGTGTTTGATTAAACCTGTTGTACTGCCTTAATCCTTAAATTGATATTTTTTTATGAACAGCTTCATCGCGACCTGGTTCAGCGTTGACCTGTAGAAAGCCTGCCTCTCCCAGGAAAGAGGATGAAAAAGATGCTTATAAGCTTTCAACCTCAAGAAAACCAACGAAATCAAGCACAGATTCAAAACCTAACATCAAGCCAGCCAAACCTGTGGTAGCATCATCAAAAAACTCTCCAGCTACTACAAATAAAAGTGGAACCAGTAGGAAACTTGCAGAAGCGTCAGTGGCGAAACCTCCTCTCAAGTCTGTGATGTCACCCAAACAGTCCTCACTGACTGCCTCCAAAAAGCCCTCTCCTGCAGAGAAGCAATCAGCATCTAACATGAAACATCCAGTAGCCCCCCAGCAACCTGATGTTGCTACAAAGGAAGTGAAGGCTCAGGCAGTAAAACAGGAAGTTAAAACAATTCAAGACCAAATCCCCAAAATGCCAGTGTCAGCCAAAGGAAATTCGGATGTCTGCGCAGGTCTACCTGAGCAGCACTGCAGTGTTCGGGATTCGGTATGCAAAGCTGCTACTGTAGATTTCACCAAGCCTTTTGTTACCAAGAACAGCACAGGTCCATCTGTTGAAGACAGCATTTCTGACAAGAAATACACCACAGAACAGAAAGCACTACAAAACCACATGAACCTTTCAAGTTCAGACAGCATAAAGAGTGGGAATGATGGAAGTAAAGTTCCTCCATGCTATACAGTTCTTCCTCATCTTAGCACTGGAGCTACAGCTATAATCACATCCCAGAATCCCTCCAGAGAGTCTGACTTTCCCCCTGATACACCATGCAGCCTGGGAAGCACAGACACCCCCATCGAGGACTCCTGGAGTGGGATCCACCCTCATGTCAGTCCTGAATCAGAGACAGCCAGCGCCACTACCTCCTCTGATGATATCAAGCCACGCTCAGAAGACTATGATGCTGGTGGCTCGCAGGATGATGACTGCTGCTCACATGAGCGCGGTGCAACGAAATGTGGAACCATGCGATGCCCTGACTTTTTGGGTCGCAGCAGCAGTGACACTAGCACTCCAGAGGAGCTGAAGATATATGAAGGTGGGGCCGGGTTGCGGGTAGAGGTGCGGCTCAAGGGCCGTGAAGCAGAAACCACAAGTGAAGAAGAAGCAGCGCGTCGGAGACCACCATCCTGGATAAGATGTGAAGAGGTACCCATGAAGGAGGAGACATTTAGGATCGAAGACACCTTAAGAAATGTGAAGAGTGTCCCAGACCACCAGCTCTTTTCTTCTGAAGAGGAGGAGGAGGAAGAGGAGGAGGAGGAGGAGGAAGAAGAAGATTCTGAAGAAGAAAAGTCTGAAGTGGAAGTTTTGCCTGGTGGCATTGTGGCACCTCATGCAGAACCTTCACCACAGTACCAGGGTATTGTCAACCCAGCTTTCGAAGATGCAGCTGACCAAGAGAACGAGCACGAATTCCTGCCTAGTTCTGGTTTCCACCGCTCTGTACTGCTCTCAGTGGATGAGTGTGAAGAGCTTGGATCTGAAGAAATAGGAAATGGGGATGTCTTCGCGAGTGATGCGCCTCAGAACACCCAGGTCAAATCCTGTTCTCAGAAACCCAAGAGCACATTGAAGGATAACCTTCAGAATGTGGATGGGAAAATAGTCCACGAATGTCCAGACCGGGATGTGTGTGTACGTAATCAATCAGGCACTTCCCAGCTAGACACAGACTTAAATGAAGCCCCTCCTCAGGAACGACCCAGTCACCTGGATTTGCGACTGTCAGAGCAGTACGGTGGTTCACAGTCTAAACATGCAGAGAGCAAGAGGGCAGAATTACGCCTAGACATTCCTGAGGCTCAGGTGACTACAGGCTCACCCGCACACCCCGCCCAGTCCCCAGCAGGTAATGTATAATATTAGCGCCACAGTCCCCCTTCAAAGATGCCAGTTTTAGTTAATTTACACACAATCCCAATGTTTTATTAGCACTACACCACACATCGAATACGTTTCAGACATTTTTCCTCCAAGAAGTTAAATCTTCAATGCAATCTTTTAGGTCTTGTATAAATATTCTGTCTTTTATAGACGTTTCAGACCTAAAAGCGTTCTTCATATGCCAGAACATTCCTAGCCCTTTTTTCCTATTTCCTTTAATTTTTTTCCCCAGCAAACAATCAGGATCTCCTCCAGTAATCAGCATTTTGATGGCAAAACTACCTGCACACTGAGGCACTGTGTCTTTAATACGTTTACAAACAGAAACTCTATGCTGAATGAGATCATACGTGACCTAAAGTAGCCGTACCAATGCACTATTACACAAGATGATGCCTGTAACGAATGCTATTCTTTACATTATTTTAATTTTAAACATTTTAAACCTATATGCGTTTAAAGAAAAAGAAAAAAAGTTGATTGTTGTATGTTAATTAAGAACACAAGCACGTCGTTACTTGACTTTCAAAATACGACCATACCCTCACGGCCTGGCCAGAATTGACCTCATTCAGTAACTTCCTTCCGATAACTTTCACGAGCCAAAGCAGCCACATGAATCTGGTGGCAGTGAGGTAAAGAGTACCAGTTTGTGATCCATCATTTTCTTTTTATTTATTTATTTATTTATGTTAGTTTTATTTTTTTTATTTTCATTTATTTATTGTTTGAATCTGGATCAGCTTGAGGATCTCCAATAAGCTTGATCCTCAGTAACAGTCTGTGTGTACCTTTCTTGATGAGTCCAACCTGGACTTTATTTATGCATGCAATCTGTGTTTTCCTTCATTTTTGAATTTCTGTCAGCTTTTATTTTTGTCCTTTTTTTTTGTTTGTTTTTGTCCCCCCCCCCAATTCATACTTTTCACTGTTTCATTTCCACTATAGCATGATGTTGGTAGTCAGTAGATAACCATTTTCCTGAGTGTATATCTGTTTTGTGTTGTAGATTTTTTTTTTTTTCTTGTTTTTTTTTTTTTTTTTTATGTAGTATTGCAAATCTTTCTGTAAAGTTCTGTTATTCTCTTACTGTCTCTCTTTTTTCACATATTATTAGAATTGCGGTTTCTGTAATACTGCTGCAGACATATTCATTGCCCTATAAACAGCCTGTCTTTTGCCAGCATATCACATATTCATATTTACAGTAACTGTCAGTTTGACAATACAAAAAAAAAACTGTTGCATCTAAATGTATAAAAACTTACACATTCTGCTGCTGGATTGTTTCTCTGTATGTATGCATATATGGTTATTTAAATTACCGCACTACTCAGTTATGTATGCATCGAGATCGCTTTTATCTTCTGTGCCTGAACGTCACTTAGTGTGTAGAGGCGCTGGCAAAAGCATGGCTCGTTTGTTGTTTGAGTAGATGTGGATAAAAGAGACACGTTTGATGTAGGCTTCTCTTTGTACATCACCTTTATGGCAGACAAGCTCCATATCTAGTTCATTGTAAACCACTTGTCGTTTAAAGTGAAAGTTTTGCCAAAATGGGCAGTTTCCCCTTTAACCTAAATACAGTTGAACAGCCAGGGCATGTTTGGTGATTTGAATGTTATCTCCCAAACCCCACCCCCCAAACTATATCAAAAACTGTAATTATAGATGGTGTATTACCATTTTTTCCCCACTTATTTACACAGACACCGAATCTTGACCTTGCAGTACCTATTGATACTGATCTGATACCAGTGCATTAAAATATCTGTATTCATTTAACTATTTAAAACTGCTGTGTACCATTTACTGTGTGTAGGTCTGTAAACATTAACACGTACAGAGAATGAATGTACTTACACATTATCTCTCAATCATTTCGTGTTGTGTGTGTATAAATTTATTTTGTTTTTGAAGAACAGCCATGATCACTTATTAAATCATTTATTATTAAGTGACAACACAAGAGCAATTAGCATCTTGGAAATATATTACACTTCCCATAAGCTAGCTGTTGGTTTGCATTCATATGTGTTTGTTTTGTCCCTTTTTGGTGAAACTTAGGACCCTCCTTGAATGTGCTTTGTTGCAGCTTGTTCTTTTTTTCTTGAAATATATTGCATGGTGCAGCTGTATGACTGTATTAATACTGTATTAATTAGACTCCACTTTTAACCCATTCAAAGTGAGTACACGCACATACACACAGGTACAAGGAGAGCAGTTGGTGTAAGCTGCCTTGGTCTAGCATGCTACAGCCACGAAGCTGAAAGAATGGGAGGATGCTGCTCACTCTACTGGTTCGGTCTTCAAATGTTTTGTAATATAGTTGGTGTTTAATTTTGTAGCACTGGTGGCTCCCCTAGAAACTCATTTTGCATAACATACGTATCACTGTTTACCTGGTGGAACTCTCCAAAGTATTTTTTTTCCAAATTGTATACATTAAGCTAACTGTTGCTAGCATCTCATAATCAGAATCCAGTCCTTCTTTGTTGCTATAAACAGAAGCTGCCAAGATCAGTGCGTTTTCTGAAGCAGAAGAACTGATTTCTGAGATTGAAAACAGAAGTTTAACTTGTATGAAATCGCTGCTTTAACACATGGTATCGGATCAGCGCATATACTGGGATACGCAATAATACCCATCCAGAATTTTTTACCAATACAGTTACTTGCCCAACCTGCATCTTCTGATGTGGATATGATGGTTAATAAGTGTCTTCTGTTTTGTTCGGAAAAACCTGTACACCAGACATGTTCTTACAGATTATCTGTGTTCAGGGAATGGGGAAAATTGTGCACATTTAATTCTTGGCCAAACTAATCTTTCAGTCAGTCTTGGATAAATGACAGAGGAGAATAAAGAAGAAACAACTTCTCTTAAATGTACAGATATTTGTTTTATATACGTTAAACAAACCCAAGCTCAAGCTAGTAATCAGTTTCAAAGTTGCGTTTCAAACTCCAGAACACGAAACTTGAGAAAGATTGTGCTGAACTCTCCGTGTATGGATTAAACACTTGGTCATTGTGCAGTATTGTGAATTGTTTTTAGGGGACTTAGAGGGTTGTGAGAGATTGGATCAGAGCTGCACACATGACCGGCGACCATCTAAAGTCCTGTCTCCCATTTACGAGATGGATGTAGGAGAAACATTCAAGCAAAGCTTTCACAAGAACAGGACCAAGGAGGAACCTCAGGATGAGACTCGAAAGCGTGAAGAGAAAAGTGAAAAGAAAAGTGACGATAACGTAGAGTACGATGAGAACACTAGGTTTGCAGAACGCGATTGGAGCTTGCTTCGGCAGCTCCTGTCTGATCAGGAGTCGAGTCTGGGCGTGATAAACCCAGTGCCTGAGGACCTGAACCTGGCTCAGTATTTGATCAAGCAGACCCTGTCACTGTCTCGAGACTGTGTCAACGAGCAGGCTTTTCCTCATCAGGAGAAAGATATTCAAGGTTTCAAGCGCTGGGCTGAGCTCATCTCTCCAATGGAAGACTCGACCACCAGCATCACTGTGACTAGCTTCTCTCCGGAGGATGCTGCCTCTCCACAGGGAGAGTGGACCATAGTGGAGCTAGAGACGCACCACTGATAAGGATGACGATCTTTTTGTGTAGGCTGTTTTGGAGTACTGCATTTTCTTCTCTTCACACTGACAAATGGATGTTTTTGCTTCTTTTTAAGGGACGGCAGGTAATCTCTTTCAGCTACACATTAATTTATGGCTCCTAAAGTTAATGGCCTCTAAGGTACTTGACAAGGAGTGGAATGATGAACTTCATGTTGATATGCATGTGGACTTTTTTTTTTTTTTTTTTTTTTTTTTAAATAAGTTATACTGTTTTACTTGGTGTCGCTATGATCTTTGTAGAAAACAACTTGTTCCTGTTGCACTTTCTGTTAAATGATTGTTAAACAATGGCTTTGAGTAAGGATTCAGTATATGTGACAAGTTTGGTGCTTTACATCCATTGTTCTATGTAATAAAATGTGTGGTTCTAAGTAATTATTGTACCAACTGTGAAAGGTTTGGTTTTTTTTTAAAGGTGTAATCAACAAATTATATACTGTGTTACAAGAGAAAAACCTGAATACCTGATTGAACAAACAAGAACATGTGAACATGCATTCATACTGCATCCTTCCTGCATTATCTGATATGTGTCATAATTCAGTACCTGAGTAAAACTCGCACCACTATTCTCAAAACACCAGCAGTGTTGGATGATTCAAAATTTCAGTTTGACAGACTTCTATGTGGAGGTAGGCCTAAGCATTTGATGAAAACTCCACATAGGCCTTTTTTCCTGCTTATCCTGATGGTAACTCCAATTCCATCATATATTATTTGTTGAAGATTACCACAAAGAACCTTCTCAGGAATAAATTGATTTCTTAAAGATCTTGAAGAATATGAAACCATTCTTAATGTGGTGCCTGATTGTCAAGCTCTGTGACTTGGCCTTCCGGGCATTCATTTATTCATTTATCCATTCATTTTCTGAACTGCTTAATTCTAATTAGGGCTGTAGGAAGGCTGGAACCCACCTCAGCTAACTCTGGATGGGGCAGAATACACCCTGGATAGCTCACCAGGCCACTACAGGGCATTCCAGTTGAGGTGGGTACACTCTGCTCCTGGAATACACTTAAGCTTTTTTAATTATCCATTTGTTTGCTCGATGACACGGGGTCAAAGTCGATGCTTTTGGGTAAAATTAGCCAGCTGACTTTGTGTGGCCAGTGAGTGCTTTTGAAGTATACGATTATCATATGTTTTTGCATCAACCGTTACCATGAAAGCAAATCTTTAAGTGTCATTTATGACTTTTGATGTCAAACATGGTCAGAAAATTACAGTAAATAAAGAGTACAAAAAACTGAACTAAACAAATTGCAATGCAGGTTTCATGGTTACCCTTTTGACTAGAATATCCGGAACTTGATGACCTCGCAAGTTAGTGATGTGTCCCGAAAAAAAAAAAAAAAGAATTTGATGCCTCTCCTTTGTGCTCATTTATTAATCCAAGTGTTCTCAATGGTTGCTGTCTCAGCCAGGTCCATGCTAAAACTTAAATCTCAAATTATTCAGAGAAGTCCAAATGAATGCTGAACCCTAAGCAATAAGACAAGGAGTAAATTTCTCAGCTGTACTTAAATCAATTTGAGGTTCTAGTGTATGGATTGGTCAGCAGGTTCACTGTAACCAGCTCCTGGAGTAAACCTTTCTTTATTAAAGTAATACACAGCATTATAATATACACATAAAACTGTGTAATCTGACTGGTTGCCATGAGGGAAATAAATCTGTATGGACATTGTGTATCCAACCAGCAAATTATCTTAGATGGCTGTGCTATGATCTTTATAGGGAAATAAAACCAAACTTATTTAAAGATTGCATAGATCATATACTGTACCTCTTTTGTGTGTCTCAAAACACTTACAAGTTTCTTAGTAAAGGGAAAAAAAAGGGATCGGGTCATTGAACTGTGAAAAGCTGCCTTTGATTCACGCATCTGCAGCAGTAAATATGATAGTAATTTACATATGAATAAAAAGATATATATATATATAATCCGTTCTCATAAAATAAGGTATTGTTTGTGAATATCAAATTGTGTTATATGTAGATGTGTTAGTTTAATTTTATTCAGTAGTTCATAATTTAGCAGCTGATTTGTTAGATTAATATCTGTATACTGTTATTTTTGTCATTATCTGCCTTATGTGAAGTGACTCCTTCACATTCCATTCTTGTGATTTTGGGCTCTCACAAGAGTAAATGTTTGTCTTTTTAAACTGGCTAATGAAATTATTAACTGGTTTTAGCAGATTGAGACTTTAGAAATGTAAGTTAAAAACAGTACGATAAAGAGTATATGCATCTGTTCATATGTAACAAGAGAGTCTGGAATGTTTACTTTGCATTTCATTTTCAAAGGTTTCAAAGAAGCATTCAGTGTTTTCTTAAAAGGGAAAAATCCAGCATAAGACCTAATGAACTACATCAAAGTTCTTGCAAGTCAGAAAGCTCATAGTGAGGATTGAACCACTGACCATCAGATCAGTAACCCATTGCCTTATCCAGTATCACCACTGCTGGGCCCTTGAGGAAAGTCCTTAACACTCAATTGCTCAGTTGTATAAACAACTTATTATTGTAAGTGGTTTTGGTTAAGAGCATCTGCCAAATGCTGTAAATGTAAATGCCATGTGAAGGAATACAACCTGAAAGTTAGCATAGCACTCAGACACAAAAAGCAGGCAAATGACAGCATGTGAAGTAAATTAATAAAGGTTTCTATTTTAAAATGGCTTAAAATAAACTACAGACACTCCCCGACTTGGCTGAACGAAAGTGAACGTAAGTTGTTACAGTGATGTATGACGTGTGACGTATAACTCTCATACTGTACTATACATCCATAAATACCATTACCGTATCTCATAAAACCCCTAAATTGATTATTATAAACATAACATTGTGAAATAATATCAAATAATATCAACATTAGTTTCAAATAAATTAAATTCAAGCAAAATCATTTCAAATTGATACATTTTAATCAAATTCACTCATCAAATATCAAATACAGTATCAAATATAACCTTTAACATTTTATATGATGCGATCTTTCTGCTTGGAAATGGTTCCGATGGTTGACGGATGGTCACATGACATGAAGCTGAGCTGAATCACATGACATGAAGCTGAGACGACTCACTTTACATGACGCTTAAAACAGCCAATCAACGCTTACAATATGTGAGGCGCTCAATACCGAAAGTAGTGCACTTGATAAAAGTAGTTTACTTGCTTGAAACAAAGCGTGGGTTATGCGGACTTCCGGCTTTCAAGTGAGCAAGGGTGCCGTGGAACTCGTTTAGTACTCGGCCTGCGCTGTGAATCACCAGCAGAGCAGAGAATTCTCTTTCCTGGATTCGGGTTTTCATATTTTACAACTCTCTTTGCTTAACTGAGTATGCATGGTAGAATGTGCTGATCTGAGCGGATAGTTAATCCATCTCTGTGTATGAGACTTTCACCCATGCTAGTAGGCTTACACTTCTGACCAACCAGATTTGCTTTGGGTTACAAAAGTCCACAAAACAGTGAAAACACAAAGATCACAGAGACGACGTCTTAACACAAGGGTAACACGCTATATAACTGATATATATATATATATATATATATATATATATATATATATATATATATATATATATATATATATATATATATATATATATATATATATATATTGTAAAAGTGTATCACAATATCATGTTCTCTGGGGCACGCTGTTTTGTATGGCTGTATAATGGTGCTTTATTTCTTTGTGTTTTGCTATACCTGGGGGCTTGTTGAGAATAATCAAATGGAATGCTTAAAGGGGGGCCATTCTGTATGTCTGTTGTAAAAGTGCATGATGGGTACCTGTGCCACACCGAGACCTTCACTGTCAGGGTAATCTTCAACAGACCAAATAGTTTCGAGTTGTAAATAACTCTGAGGTCAGGAGGTGGAGGTTTATGGGGGTAGGGAGGGGCCTGGGGTCACCCCAGATTTATTGCATCTTGTTGAGATAATAACGCATCAAAGACCCAATCATAAATTCCAGAAGGAGGAACCTGGTCTGCAGCCCTTAAAAGCAACCCCCCGCGAGGGAGACCTGAGACCTTAATTAGTGTGTCTTTTAGGCATGTTGGTTGGGTCTCCGTCCTTTGCAAACGACGCAATAAAGCTTCTCATATTCAACTCAAAACCAGTCTCCAGTCGTCTTCTTCCACATTCAACGGATCCTAACAGTTTTGGGGGCTCGTCCGGGATGTGGTAGAGGAACGTGAGTTGAGAAGTCGACCCAAACTTTTCTCGTGAACCAAGGAGAAGGACACAGGCCGGCAATCAATAACAGGTAAGCAGAACCTGTTTAAATCGAACTCTGCATATTGACTAAACTAAAAACTGTGTCCTTCTCCGGAAGTTTGAAGGAAAAGGATAAAAGAGTTGTATGAGAACCTAATTTTAAGGTTAAAGGTAAAGGAAATGGAATAAAAGGTAAAGAGATTTAAGAGTGAACATAGACGCGCCTTGGTGGTGGCGCATCCCTCGGTCTCTGACGAGGGCCGTGGTAAAGGCTGGGTTGGAGTCCCGAGGATTGAAGGTTTCCCAAAGTACCACGTCAGTGCTATATAAACTGTACGTCGTAGTGGTGAAAGGCCCTCAAGCGGATTAGCCGTTGAAAGCATGCGTCTATGCGGGTGAAAGGCCCCCAATCGCTGAGGTATTGGAAGCATTAATTGGGTGAGGCCCCCAACACGCTGAGGTGTTGGAAGCATTGAAGAGATTAATAGTGTGTGATATTAATTGTATTGTTTTCTGTTTTATGTGTGTTGTTGTGCCACGTGCGTGGCGTTAATTGTATTGTTTTTTATTCCATGTATGTATTGTGTTGCAACGTGCTGTGTGAGGAAAGAGGGAAGCGGGAAGAATAAAATTCAGACGTGTCGAGAGGGACGCTGACGTTTGACAGTGTCTTAGCTGGGCAGAGAAGCAGACAGAGGAAACCTAGCGGTGTTAACATAATCTGTCTGTGCGGTGGAAACCTAACGGTGACAACACAAGCCGCCTGCCGTGGCTAATTGGGTCATTCGCTCAGCCTAGCGCTGACGGACTGACTGGCTGTGAGCGTCTAAACAGTCCCGATCCGGGAGAGTGAACGGGTGTACCCGCGCTCTCTGGCCTCTGAGTTAAGAGATATGGAGGGTGAATTTGATAAAGAAATAAATGAACGGGGGCGAGGTGATGAACCCCTGAAGCCATTATATGCACAGATTGAGAACACCTTGAAGTCAGTGGAGCTGAAGAGCACACTGAAACAGAAAAATAAAGCTGTAGATGAAGCCAGACTAAAGCTGCATGAGCTGGTGACGTCTAAAAATAAACAGTTGGGGGACAGTGGCCACTTAGGATCCTGGTTATTGGAAAAGGTTAAAGAATACTCAAAAAAAAAAAGAGAGCAGGGAGAGAAGGCGAATTTAATGTCTAGACCCAAGTTGAAAAAAGAAGGTGGAGGAAATGGAGAACGCACCGCAGGGCTGGATGGATCTCGCGGTCTGCTGGCAGAGTGTCCCGCATCTTCACCATTTCCAGTTGAAGGAGACGAACCCGAAAGTCAAAGGAGCGGTAACAGCATCTGACACTGCACCTACGCGCCCTCCACCATACGCACCCCCGACACCCAGCGTTAACAGTGTAGATCACACTCTGTATATCACCTCGGGCTCTCTACGAACTGAGGGCGGCGAGACTTGCGAGCGCCCGCGCGCACCATCCCCGCCGATTGCAGACACACCCACCCCGATCATGCACACACACCGACCGTCCACCGAGAAGGGGAGGCAGCGCTATTAATAAAAGTGCGGATAGAATAAATTACATCCACAATAATGTTCAAAAAACTAGACAGTTGGACACAGACAGGTTTTAAAGCAGTATAGAGTCAATTAGCAGCAACGTCACTAAAGGATTTCCAAAATCCACTGCACTAGACATGTTACTATCAGAGAAAGGAGGTGTATGCGCAATGTTCCGGGAACAATGTTGTACTTTTATTCCAAACAACACTGCATCAGATGGAACACTAGCAATAGAAGGCCTAAAATCTCTTAAAAAAAGATGAAATAACATTTGGGGGTAGATACATCCATATGGGATTCATGGTTAAGCGTGTTCGGAAAATATAGTCCCCTTGTATCATCTGTATTAAAATCTGCGTCATTTTTGCAGCCTTTTTACACTCTGTGGTTGTTGTTGTATTCCATGTTTATGTTCTATGCTGAATCGACTCATCGTCACTGCCCTGGGTTTTAAGATCCGGAATGCTACTAAAAAAGATAACATTTCTGTCGGAGTGTAAACAGTTCCGAATGAAATTAATGAATTTACAAATCTAAAATCTGTTTGAAGTGTTAGTAAATGATATCTTTTGTTTGAGCTGTGATAAACAGGAGGGAAATGTTGGAATAATTGTATGAATTATCACAGCTCTAACCTCACTAAGTATAAATGTTGGAAACTGCTTGTTGAGGTATTTTGCAGAAACATCTCTATCTCCAGGAGAGGCAGCCAAGTGGAAACAACTTTTTAGTTCTCACACAACAGCAGGACGACTCCCTAACTGCAGCTGGATAGAGAGCTGAAATGAACATTCTAAACTAGATAAAGTAGATAAGCACAGAACAATGATGGTCATGATGCTGATTTACATGCACCCCTCCCCTCTAGGAAATCAATATAACATGTGAGAAAGTAAAGAGACAGTTAAATTCCGTGGGAAGAGAGGAAAAAAAAAAAAAAAAAATGAGCTCGGTTTATTAGGGAAAGAAGGGAGGGACGGACTCCCCCTGTCTATAAACTGAACAGCCGTGGATGAATGAACGTGTGTGTGAATGGAGGATGTAATCCTTGATTAACCTCCTCATATAAACAACTGTGGGATCAATATGAGTTTTTGTTGATGCAGAGGCAAGAACCCTCCGCCTGAAAAGGTAGAAGCTTGAGGGTTACCACAGAAATAATTAATCGTTGTCCCAAAGGAAAAGATAAACCAGTGTTAGGACACCCGAGGTGCAACAACCCACTGGTCCAAATTGTGTTAAAATGGGGGGTAAAAACAGTAGACCTAGAGATGAATTATAATGTGGAGATTGGAAAGCAGTAGAAAAACAGGCACCTGATAGAAATAAATATTTAGATTTATGGGTTAGTAAGTATAGATTCAACGGACAGTTAAAGGTACAAGATTAATAGAATTACAGGGAGCTATTAGACGGAACTGTAAAAATAATACAGAAAGAAAGCATTCCGATTACAAGTGGATGACAGGCCAACAGGGGCCAAACATTTGCAATACACCGGAAAAATGTTCTGCATGGTGCAGCACAAGAAAGAGTAATGCAGCTGGATGGACTGAAGGGCTCCTCAGATTCCAAGCTATCCCCGAGGGACATTTGATGCCAGATATTTGACTTCTACATAGAATGATTTGGGAGGGAATACTCAGGTGCTCTCTCCTCTCGTTCAACTAGCTCTGTGGGTATTGATGGGGTTCCTTTCTCGTCACAGCTTACACCCCCGCTCCCTGCGTTGTCCGACTTAACCCTCTCTCGATGCATTATAAATCACTTATTTTTGTGTATATGCAGGAATGTCCCTTTAATTTACCCGGTCGTGATCTTATGAGCCTCCTCGGTTTACAAATTCCTTTTCATGGTTCGAGCATGATCATCTCCACGATCAGAATCTCTGTCCCCTTCTTTGATTGCAATAACCTCCTGTGAATTACCTTTTAATGTTAACGCAGCATGTGCAGTGAGTGAGGTGGCAGAGCAGCGCTCCCCTGTATCAACTGCCCAGGACATTATGGCTCGAGCATAAAAAATGATGTGGGCTGCGTCGGTTACCTCCTTATGAGGCTAAGCATCCCTGTAGAACCAGACACTCTCGGCCTCTGTTTGCATTTACACATGGGCAGCAGCAATGCACCTGACACGCCTCCCACAAGGTTTCATTGATTTTCCAGCGGTGTTTGCCACCGTATGCGGGACGCACTAGGGTGCTTTGTTCCCCTGATGGTTCCTGTGTCCACGCCTATGCAGATGACTTCGCATCAAGCTCCAAGATCTGTTTCAAGCCACACTCGCTGTCCTTCAGCTCTCGGTCTCAAAGAAATTCAGCCAAGATCGCCAAGATCATCATCGACACCCAGCGACCGGCTACCAAGCATGCCTTACTTGCTTTCCTGGGGTTGACTCAAGTACTGCAGGCAGTGGATCCCAGACTGCTCTCTATGACAGAGTGCCTCGGTCCGCAATACACCACACGGACCCACTCCAGCAACCACTCGTATGGACTGAGGACATGCAAAATGCCTTTGCAGCCCTCAAAACGGCCCTCTGCTCGGCTCCAGCTCTGGGCCTGGCGAACTATGAACTGTCATTTCACCTCTAAGTTGCTCACCAAGGGGGAACTGCCTCTGGGGTGTTGGCTCAGGAGCATGGCGGGGGGATGAGGCCCTGTGCTTTCCTTTCAAAACACTAGACACCTGTAGCTCAAGGTTTACCAAGCGTGTCTTTGTGCTGTGGCTGCCTGTGCGTTAATGGTTTTAGACGCCGAGAGGATCGTCTTCTTCGCACCCTTTGATTTTACTCTCACAACATCAGGTCCAACAGATCTCTGAAATTTAAATACACAACACATGTCATAACAGCGCAGGTCAGGATACGAGGTCAATTCTATGCGCCATTGATAACCTCACGATTAAATCTACTTCTTCTCTTGATACCGTGGCTCACGCCTTACAGCGTCTGCTTAATACTCAAAATGACTGTGAGCACTGTCTTCACGACTGTTTGCAAGAAATTGTTGTTGCTACAAGTATTAGGTCTGATTTGTGTTCTACACCTTTACCTACAGGTGAGGCTCTGTTTGTGGATGGGTCATGCTCTAAACCTGTCGACGGTACCTTTCACAGTGGAAATGCCGTCTGCCGCCTTTCAGATATAGTGATCGAATCTCATTCACTCCCCTTTACGTCTGCTCAAGCTGCAGAATTGTTTGCTCTTACTCGCGCGTGAATCTTATCTGCTGACCAAGAGGTAGACAGATGCTTAACATGCGCACAGAATAATTCTTCTAAGCCGCTGGCAGTGCATCAACATCTGCCACAACCAAATACACCATTCCACCATTCCAAATTGATTATACCCACATGCCAAAACAGAGACCATACAAATATCTATTGGTAATGGTTGATAAATCCTTCCCATGCAGCAATGAGAATGCTAGAGTGGTGGTTCAGAAATTGACATAAGAAATTATCCCGTGATATGGAATTCGGTGGGACTAGACTCGGACAGAGGATCCCCTTCACGCCCAAGGTATCCCAACTGCTGCAATAGCACACACATGACACCACACCTAACTACAGACCGGTAGACTATTTCCTGGACCACACAGCGCTGGACACTGACCCACAAAACCTAACCCATAAACAATACTGTTGGAATTGCAAAGTCTCTGGCTGCAGCCTTTTCAGATCAAGTGAGGGGCAGTACCAGGCGTCTGCCAGCGGCCTTCCAGACACAGAGTGGGTCCTCCTGAAAGTCCTCAGCGAAGTGGATTTGAGCCAAGGTGGGCCGGGACCCTATAAGATCAAAGAGCGCACCTCGCACGCCGTCCGCTGGACAGCAAGGGGCGACACCTGGTATCACTGGAGCCAGTGCGCGCAGCGGCAGAAGCTCCCTCCAGATCACTCTGTCAACACAATACAGGGACCTGTGTGAAGCAGCAACCTCATCACCAGCCGGTGACGAAGAAAAAGACCACCAACAACGAGGGCAGAATAATCCCTGGGTGGCAAGAGGGGGTGAGGTAGTCTAACCCTCACCCTCACGGCAAGGCGGAGGAACAACGCGCCCCTGCAACAAGTAGCGTGCCAAGCTACCAACGCAAGTTTGAGGAGTGTTATTCTAATTATACTGTTTTAACTATTCCTTGTAATGTGCTTTTGCTTTGAGTTGTGTGACAGAGTATTGAAGGCCGTAAGCTCTTTAAGGTGTAGCGTGTGACCCTCCCTTGAATACAGTGAAGAATTTACTCTGTCATATTGAAGGTTTAGCTTGCTAGTTTCTACATGGAAGGTAAAGCCAGATGGGGTCTCTCCTCGGGTACAATAATGTGTATTTCTTTTTTAGTTTCCTTGTTGGTGGTGCTCCCCATACTGTGGGTACTTGACCCATGCCTTACTCCTCAGTAGAGCGATCAAACCACCGCAGCCCACAGCAGACGCCGACGATTAGTCACACAAACTAGATTCACTCCGCGCCAGCCTGGACAAGTGCCTGGCCAGATATGGGGTATAGAAATTAAATCGTCAAAGGCACCAAGGCCACATTTTTACCTTTGTGTCGTTATAAACTGCGCGAGGTAAGAACACTACGTGGCAGGGATACGACTCTATCTCTGTGCAGTCTTGAGGTATACGCCGTATGACCGATGGTGTCCTTCCTGGGGAACGTTATAGCATACACCGGGGGCATGGACACCGGACGGCCATACCGGGAGATTCTGGACGCAGTTACAATACAGCGACTTTCACATAAGCCAGAATCCTATCTCCCTGTCCATTAATAACATGTATACTTGTCTCGGGACCGACCGGATAAGTGGGGTCTCGGGGTTGTATTGGGGCGAATGCATCATCACTCTAGGAGTATCGAAGATCTGGATCCGACCCTCTGGGCCTTATCAAAATTACTCTGGTGGACCCTCCCAAAGTCACAACTTTGAAATCACATTCACCCAAATACCCAGCGATTAATGCGACCCTTTCCCCTCAAATGGATGGCGTGAAAGGTTCATGATTTTTCAAAAGATTCCCGATTCAGATTATTCGCAAGGCTACTGGGTTTACGGACAAAAATTTATGGCTGGTGATGATGCAGGGCCTGGATTCTGGTCATACTCTAATAACAGCTGTGTGATATGTTCCCACGGCCCGACCTGTGCTGATTACCTCGCCTCTCCATTGACCACTAATCCCGACTCCTTTCACTGTATATTAGAATTACACATGTTTGACAACCCCTCACCACCTTGTCAGGGATGGGAGACAGTCTTTCCTCTGACCCCGAGTTCACCCGATCCCCCAATGTTTCAACCAGTGCGCTACGGTCACTCCTGTATCACTAGGCAAGGCAATTCTTCGTCCTCTAGGGTAGGAACCATTTCCCCAGGCTGGTGTAATTCCACCACGAACGTGTCAGATTGGTCCAATTCCACCACCCTCACCAAAGCCCGAGCGGATATTTGGTGGTACTGCGGAGGGGCGGTTCTACATCCCATGCTCCCTCCCAACTGGTCAGGTACCTGCACCCTGATCACCTTACTCATGCCTATCTCCATTGTACCAGCCTCAGCATCCGATCTATTAGGTGTCCTCTCACGCACTCATATAAAGTCTATCTCCTCGTTCGACATTAAGCACACGCACCGGTCGATTCCCGCGCTTGGGAAGCAAAGCTTTCAAGGGTCTCCCACTTATATCGATGCAATCGGCGCCTCATGGCGTGATCGGACGAATACAAATTAGTAGACCAGATTACGGGTGGGTTTGAATCGTCCATTTGCTGGTGGTGCACTATCAACAAGAATGTCGATAGGATCAATTATATTCATTATAATGTTCAACGCTTAACCAATCTTACCAGGGATGCCGTGGAAGGACTGGCAGCCGAGCTCAGGGCCAATTCACTTATGACATAGCAAAACCGCATGGCTATAGATTTTTTACTTAGTGCCCTGGTATGCTTTGCTCCATGTTTGGGGAAGAGTGCTGCACCTTTATACCCAATAACACCGCCAGGCCAGACGGGTCTGTCACGAGCCTTGGACGGGCTGCGGACTCTGGCCACCGAACTGAAGGAACACTCAGGTGTTGATAATGTAATACTTGATTGGCTGGACAGACACTTTGGTAAGTGGAAAGGTTTGATCGTTTCAGTTGTGATATCCATCATCTCAGTGGCCGGACTCCTCGCCCTGTGTGGGTGCTGCTGCATCCCCTGCATTCGTTCCCTATGTATTAGGTGCATCTCTTCCACTCTGGAAAAAGGGGGCTCTCTTCCTCCCCCTCCATATCAATTTCCTCAGTTGTTCTTCATAATCAGGACTTCATAATTGTCTTTTATATAGCCTTTCTATTTGTTTGTGTACGTTTACTCCGCTGTTCTATTTTTGTTATGAATGGTTCCTTGGTTGATCTCCTAAAGGAGATCAAAAGGGGGAATTGTAAAAGTGTATCACAATATCATGTTCTCTGGGGCACGCTGTTTTGTATGGCTGTATAATGGTGCTTTATTTCTTTGTGTTTTGCTATACCTGGGGGCTTGTTGAGAATAATCAAATGGAATGCTTAAAGGGGGGCCATTCTGTATGTCTGTTGTAAAAGTGCATGATGGGTACCTGTGCCACAATCGAGACCTTCACTGTCAGGGTAATCTTCAACAGACCAAATAGTTTCGAGTTGTAAATAACTCTGAGGTTAGGAGGTGGAGGTTTATGGGGGTAGGGAGGGGCCTGGGGTCACCCCAGATTTATTGCATCTTGTTGAGATAATAACGCATCAAAGACCCAATCATAAATTCCAGAAGGAGGAACCTGGTCTGCAGCCCTTAAAAGCAACCCCCATGAGGGAGACCTGAGACCTTAATTAGTGTGTCTTTTAGGCATGTTGGTTGGGTCTCCGTCCTTTGCAAACGACGCAATAAAGCTTCTCATATTCAACTCAAAACCAGTCTCCAGTCGTCTTCTTCCACATTCAACGGATCCTAACAATATATATATATATATATATATATATATATATATATATATATATATATATATACACACACACACCAGTCCTTCTCAAAAAATTAGCATATTGTGATAAAGTTCATTATTTTCTGTAATGTACTGATAAAAATTTCATATTTCATATTCGCATTTCATATATTTTAGATTCATTCCAACTGAAATATTTCAGGTCTTTTATTGTTTTAATACTGATGATTTTGGCATACAGCTCATGAAAACCCAAAATTCCTATCTCAAAAAATTAGCATATGATGAAAAGGTATTCTAAACGAGCTATTAATCGAATCATCTGAATCAACCAATTTACTCTAAACACCTGCAAAAGATTCCTGAGGCTTTTAAAAACTCCCAGCCTGGTTCATTACTCAAAACCGCAATCATGAGTAAGACTGCCGACCTGACTGCTGTCCAGAAGGCCATCATTGACACCCTCAAGCAAGAGGGTAAGACACAGAAAGAAATCTCTGAGCGAATAGGCTGTTCCCAGACTGCTGTATCAAGGCATTTCAGTGGGATGTCTGTGGGAAGGAAAAAGTGTGGCAGAAAACGCTGCACAACCAGAAGAGGTGACCGGACCCTGAGGAAGATTGTGGAGAAGGGCCGATTCCAGACCTTGGACCTGTGGAAGCAGTGGACTGGGCTATAGGTGCCGCATTCCCCAGGTCAAGCCACTTTTGAACCAGAAACAGCATCAGAAGCGGCTGACCTGGGCTACAGAGAAGCAGCACTGGACTGTTGCTCAGTGGTCCAAAGTACTTTTTTCGGATGAAAGCAAATTTTGCATGTCAGTAGTGGTATAGGGCGCTGGATCGCTGATCCAAAGGTTGGGGGTTCGAGTCCCACTCTCCACAAGGTTGTCACTGTCACCACCAGTGCAGCTAACTGGGTTATCAAACGCGGACCATGTCTCTCACTGTCTGTGGTGAGAGGCATGTAAAACAACCATTGCTGACTGTCGTAAAGAGTAGGTTGCAAAGTTGTCAGCGTGTTTCTGTCTCTTGCTAAAAAGGGTTGTGACAGGAAGGGCATCTGACGTAAAAAAAAAACTCTGCCAAATCAAACATCAATCATCATGAGATGATTCGCTGTGGCGACTCCTGAGTAAAAGGGGAAAAAGCTGAAAGTAAGACAGACATTTGGAAATCAAGGTGCCAGAGTCTGGAGGAAGACTGGGGAGAAGGAAATGCCAAAATGCCTGAAGTCCAGTGTCAAGTCCCCACAGTCAGTGATGATCTGGGGTGCCATGTCAGCTGCTGGTGTTGGTCCACTGTGTTTTATCAAGGGCAGGGTCAATGCAGCTCGCTATCAGGAGATTTTGGAGCACTTCATGCTTCCATCTGCTGAAAAGCTTTATGGAGATGAAGATTTCATTTTTCAGCACGACCTGGCACCTGCTCACAGTGCCAACACCACTGCTAAATGGTTTACTGACCATAGTATTACTGTGCTCAATTGGCCTGCCAACTCTCCTGACCTGAAGCCCATAGAGAATCTGTGAGATATTGTGAAGAGAAAGTTGAGAGACACCAGACCCAACACTGTGGATGAGCTTAAGGCCGCTATCGAAGCATCCTGGTCCTCCGTAACACCTCAGCAGTGCCACAGGCTGATTGCCTCCATGCCACGCCGCATTGAAGCAGTCATTTCTGCAAAAGGATTCCCGACCAAGTATTGAGTGCATAACTGAACATAATTATTTGAAGGTTGACTTTTTTGTATTAAAAACACTTTTTTTATTGGTCAGATGAAATATGCTAATTTTTTGAGGTAGGGATTTTTGGTTTTTCTTTACTTTTTTTGCCAAAATTATCAATATTAAAACAATAAAAGGCTTGAACTACTTCAGTTGTGTGTAATGAATCTAAAATATATGAAAGTCTAATGTTTATCAGTACATTACAGAAAATAATGAATTTGATCACAATAGGCTAATTTTTGAGGGATATATATATATATATATTAAATAACTAAACTGGGAAGAAGGAGGGACACATTAAGTCTGTCCTTTATAAACAATGGACGCAGCATCATTGCGTCATTACGTCAGCGTACTACGTTGGTACGTCTAAACTCAAAATTAGTTTGGTTTTTTTTAAAAAGAAAATGGATGGACGTAAATCAGGGAACGTCTGTACTTAATAATCTCATTTGCTTGGTCTGTTGAGAGAAATCTCAATCCCTGATCTTTTTGCACAGAACTTTAGCTCAGTTTGTATTGAAGATGTTGGGCTGAGATTTTTCTGTACATATCTTACACTCTGTTACTAAGTAGTGTTCATTTTATCAGTTGACTTTACAAGTAAAATATTTTTTAAAGCTTTAAACTGTACAGCAGATGTTTATCTTGAAAGGTACTGCCACAGTCGTGTGTCCCAAAAAGGAGTGAAACTGCACTTCATCCAGTTGACCACCAGGTGCCACTAACGTGCACTGTGTTGGGGGGAAAAACAATGTGTAGCCTTATGTAGTGGTGTTCTGTAAGGTGTTTTTTTTTTTTTTCATGTCCTGCAACATAAGAGATGATATACATTACAGTATACTGCATATAAGTTATAGAACATAGTAGGTTAAATACTGTAACATACAGAAGCATATTTCAAAAACCTTTGACCCCCTTTTTTCTGAATTAATAAGAATTTTTAATTGAGAACATTTAATTCCATCTGTTTTTCTGAATAGACACTAATTTCGAAAAAAAAGAGAAAAACTTGCTGGTCCGCAAATCTATGTTTTCCATGGTTTGTTGTTTGTGCAGTAAAATGTCTTGCACTCATCCATTTTCTTAGACTGGTGTCTGCTGCAAGCGGCCCAGCCAATAAGGAAAAAACAACAAACTTGTGCCAGTACTAACTGGACCAGCCAGTCAAGAAGGCAACATGTTAGGCGTACAAGCCTAGTGGTATTACTACCGTGGCAGCCCTCGTGTGTACTTGTCAAGAGGAAAGGACTGATGTTGCTCAACAGAACCCCTGATGTCTTTCATATAGTGATTTGTTTTAACCCAGGCAGTGCCAAAGCCAAAAAAAAAATTGCCTTTATGTTTTTCTTTAAAATTGTTTTTAAAGGTCTCTATAATCTTCATATAGCATATAAGGTTATATAATGCTGTTTATTTGGTAGTTTCTGCATTCAATATCATAATAGGGAGGTAATTTCACTGAAAAATGCATGGAATTTTGAGCTTTACCATTGGGCACTTCTTGGGTTAAAGAGCAAGTAACACAAATTCACCACAGGTCCCCTAAAGACAGAAGCATCTCCCAATGTTTCAATCAAAAACTGGAGTAAACACAACAAATTGAACATGTTTGCTTCTCATCAAGATCTCAAGAAGAGCATGTGAGCTTCTGTTTCACATTCAAATCCTTTTCTTATCAGGTAAGTGCAATGCATTTCTCAATAGATCCAGAATGCTTATCATGTAGTTTGATGTTTACAGTTAAAAGGGTGTGGCAACATTTCAGGTGGAACTATTTTGTCAAGTCTGGAATAGAACTACGTATAATTTCGCATAATTTCATCGCTCATATTGTTTAGTGAGGAAATCTTGTAATTCACTTTGTATGTTTTTGTCTTATTGATCAATCATGCTGGCCTGGATATGTAATTGAGTATTGTGGTTGTACGAAGGTCACAACAGTGTACTTTCACATCATTTTTATTTTTTTATTTTTGGTATAAACATGAATAATTTCCTCATATTTAATCCAAATTCTGAAATCTGGCTTCGTAAGCATGTTGGAATAATCCATTATGGCGATTCTTTAATATCTAACATCATTTATGGCTATGTATATAAACAAGGTAATGCAGAAGCATCTGGCGTGAATTATGCACCAAAAACAACATTCAAATCAACATAGTCAGTTGAAGATTTTAGTTTTGACTTTAAACTCAGAAATTCTGACTGTAAACTCCTTGTATAAATGTACATGCAGGGAATTAAGCCTCGTCCGTCTCATCTAATCCCAGAGAAATGGTTACTGCTGGCTACGATAGAATGATGCCAGAATAATATAGTATTGTCCAGTCGGCCCTCGACTTACGAAATTAATCCATTCCAGAGCCTTTTTCGGAACCAGCAGTTTTTGTAAGTAGAGGCACATTTTACATGTAAAACATGTGATTCGTTCCAAGGCTCCCAAGACTACCCCATAAACCCTTTAAAAATGATAAAAGTACACCAATTTTGTATGAAATATTGTTAAATATGTGTTAAAAGTAAAAGAAAATTATTTATTAAACCATTTAAACACTTTATTAACATATTAAACCATTTTATTAACATATTTATTAATTCAACCATTATTAAACATTTTTTATTAATACACACACACACACACACACACACACACACACCTCTCTCTCTCTCTCTCTCTCTCTCTCTGTCTCTCTCTCTCTCACACACACACACACACACACACAAAAGTCTCTCTTTTTCTCTCTGTCATGTTTTGCTGAATGCGGCTACGCCTACATGCAGCGCGGAGCTGACAGAGAAATTGTATTTAAATGTTTAAATGGACGGGATGTTGTATTTAAAGTGGAATTACAGTACCTGTTTGAAAGATCAGAGGTCCTGATTCAATATTAACTTGCTTCCTTGCGAGATTGGAGGTCTTGTACCACGGAGCACTGTTTTCATGCCTCCTTCTGCTTCAAAATCATTCTGAATTAATCGCGTCCGTCACTGTATTTCCGCTTTTCTGTATTTTCAGGGTCCATGATGGATAACGAAATATAACACTGCAATGATCAATCTCAAAATAAACTCTCGAGCCAACATTCCTGTTCAACTCTCCTCTCTCACGAGTGTGACAAACAGGAAGTATGGGTACAGTTCAGCTGCCTCCTGGCCAATGGGAGGCCAGCGGGGCGGAATGTTGGGAGACAGACAATGAGAGAGCAACTGGCACATTGTTTGAATTTGTGAATGACGCATTTGAAATTTTGAATGGCGTGTTTGGCGCTTTTTGTGAAAAGAGGTTGTTTTTGTAAAAAGAGGACGAAAATTTCGGAAAATGTTTTTTGTAATCTGGATTTTTTTTGTATTCATAGATTTTCGTAAGTAGATGGGCCGACTGTATAGTATTAACAATATAATACAGTATAGCTCGTAGTGTATTGATCGACCAGTCAGCCGTTGTTAATTCAAACCCTGATGTATGTCTGTGGAGTCTTTGTTCTCGGATTGAAACACCTAAATATCTATTGAGTCAACAAAGTGGGCCTTCTCGGCATATCTTAAAGACATGTAGTCCAGTTCATAATATTTCAAACATTATATTTGAACATTTTCAACATTATAATAAGCTGCATTGTTGAAATGGAACTTTTCTTGTGAACTCAAAGCTTTAAAAGGTTAAAGGCGCCTCTTTGTGGTACTTCATGTGACAACCCAGCCTATGTTTTTAGCAGCAGTTGTTACACTGGAGGCAACTTTTGGTTGTTTTAAAAGAAACAGCTTAATAGGCATTTGATTTTTATCCTCAGCTAAAATGTGAACCATATCTCTGAGCTGATCATGTGAAGTGTACGGAACATGAGTTTAAAAAAAGATAAGGAATTTGCTTCTAGTGACCCAAACAACACAAAGAAGAGGGCCTTTCATTTCTGAGAATAGGGCATCGAGAAATCAGAGCATAGTCGTGGATATCTCTCTCTCTCTCTCTCTCTCTCTCTCTCTCTCTCTCTCAACATGGACATACAGACCTCATTTTAAATTCAACTTCAAGTTAATCCCTTCATTTATTCATTTTCTACACTGATTAATCCTAATTAGTGTTGCAGCAAGGACGGGATACAATGTGCACAGCTTGGCAGGTCATCACAGGCCAGAACCATGCTGATGGCAATCCAATGGACTGCTCTTTTTGAATGGCAGGAATGGTTTGTTTACATGCCTCTCACCACAGGTAGTGCTGGGGCCGGTGGTGTAGTGGTTAGGGTGCTGTACTCATGATCAGAAGGTCGTGAGTTCAAATCCCACTGAGACCCTCACTGTGCTAAGACCCCTGGGCAAGGTCTTAACCACAAGTGTGCCTCTGTTGACCCAGCAGTATAAATGGGTACCAGTAAAAATATACTGGGAAAGTAACCTGCGATGGACTAGCGTCCCATCCAGGAGGAGTTGAACTCCTAGTCGCTTCACGCTACAGAAACCGGGGATAAGCACCGGCCTGATGAGCCGCTATGGCTTTGGTATAAAAAGCCCATGGACTTTACCTTACCTACCACAGGTAGTGTGTGACACGGCTGGTCTTTGATAGCTCAGTTAGTTGCACTGGGGGTGTGAAGATAATATTTTTGTCATTTTTTAAATTGGGTTACAGCTGTGTGTGTGAATAAAATAAAAGCTTCCACTTGAGTGTTGATGTGTTTTGCAGATTGTCTGTTGAAAATGTTGTATGTTTTTTTATATATTCGTATTTAAATCAGCTGGACAATATTAACATTTGCATGTGTTATACCCTGCACAGAACTGATGTACGAGATTGGTGTGTTCTGTTTACTTGCTGATTGTAATGTTTAATCAGGTCAGTTAGCCAGAAGCTGAGTCTGAGGCAGAACTCATGACCAGGAGAACATCATCTGTTTGTCTTTGTTTTCTGGTTTAAAGATGAGCTATATAAGGAAAATCCTTTCCACCAACTGGGATGGTTTTAAAGGATGGCAGTCGTGTCATAAAAGACCATATAAATTTAGGGAACCTAAATAACAATACCAGTGCAGAAGTAATCTTTCATGTCGTAATACATTCTATAGTGATGCTCTGCGACTCAGCAGTCTAGTGCCTCTTGTTGCTTCGCTTTTCTGAATGACTAGTAAAAATTTCTGCGTTGTACTGTTTCCATATGATACTCGAATGTTTTCGTATCTCTAGCTTTTATTCCCTGTGGTCCTGCCATCTCTTACTGAACCTTGAAGAGCGAGTGTGTGGGTGGGTGTGTGGGTGTTGGCTGTGCTGCCAGCTTCATGAATACGCTTCGTGGTGAGCTGAGTGAAAAGGAGCAGGAGCTGTTGATGATCCGCAGAGCGAGTGGCGCCAAAGCCTCACAGCTGGCTAAGATGGAGAAGATGCTGCAGCAAACCAAAAGCATGATGGACAAGAAGACAGAGATGGGTACAGAAAAAAACTCATGCGAGGACAACATGGGTCTGTATCACAGTCTTTTTTATGTTTATATGTGTGAACTGTTTGAGATTTATTTTAAGTTATTACTAGATGTGAGTGGAAGCGTGCGTGCTGATATTCGTACCTTTCTAAAGCTTGTCCCACAGGTTTAATGCGTTCTGTCACACGGAATATTTTTCAAGCAGAAGTTAATGATAAATTGAATCAAAGTACATAAAGAAGCTTAAAGTGAGACAAGTTTTTCCGGGTTTTCTTTCTCTGTTGTTTCCCTTTTGTCAGTGTCTGAGCTGGAGGAAAAGGTGCAGCGAAGTAAACGAGAGCGGCGTAACTCTCTGCACCGCACCCAGCTGCTGGAAAGTCAAATGAAGACAGTCCGTGGTGAGCTTGTTGACACGCTGGACCACTTGCAGGCACTTCGAGATGTCCTGCGGCGCTCACAGCAGAAAGCAGAAGAGCGCAAAGTCGCTATGGAGAAACTGAATGCTGAGCTCAGGTGAGGCCCTGACCTGCGACACAAAGCTCCCCATGGGAAAGTGAGATCCTAATGATCTGGCTGGCCTACCATTTTGTATCATCCAAGAAAATGAAGAAGATTTATATTTTCCTGGTTTAAAATGCACCTTAGGATTTTGAGTCAGCCTCGACATGTATGAAGTTTGTTATGTAAGATTTCTGAAATGCTTTATCCTCCGCAAGTGTTAAAAAGTTAAATGTACAATGAATTTTTTTGTATAAAAGCTCTTGTTTGGGTGCTTCCTTTTGCTGTGAAGAGCGTAAGCTGTTTTAAGAGCATATTTTTAGCAATAGATATCTATGTTATTGAGCGTAATCCCTGGTAGTCATGTGGAAAAAGTATTTGTCATTTTATTTGTTATAGTCTAATTATAATATTCAAGGACTAGCTGATATTTAAAAAAAAAAAAAAAAATTAAGTCATCAAATGCACTATTAATTTTATGCAGCTGAAAATGTATGTTTTATATACAGTATCGGTTGGTAATATAAGTGTATAGAGTATAAAGAGAATTCTGACAGTGTCGTCTCCATATACGGTGATGCTTTGCGATTTCCCCAAAATTCCAACTTTTCTCTCGATCTAACAGAAGGTGAACAATAATGATTTGAGTTGTCCATTATAACAGTATTACTGGGACTCTCGTTCTATTCCATATAAGCTTATTGCATCACTGCTGGTTCCTAGTCACACGTCAATAAGATTATTTGAAATGAATAACAATTAATCTTAAAAATAGACATTGGTTCACTTTTTAATACTATGTGTCAAATTTCTAAATTATGGTACTGTATCTCTAAATAAATTCTTGTAAATTATCTGATTGTCACTTGTGTCAGTCATATGGTGTTTCCACACTAAGCTTTGTTTATGTATTTTGTTTGATTACCGTGTAATGGAAGCATGAGGTAATCGGGCACAATAAGAGGACTTGTTGAACACGTTCAGTCACTGGAAGAACAAAAAGAATAAACTATAAGCTCCAGCAAGCTGCACACAACATTTTGATGAATAAAATTACACTTGATGCAATAAGCATTTCTATTATTCATTTGGATACTCAAATAGTTATAAATTTAACAAATATTTCCCTACGATATTGAAAACTGAAAGTTTTAATGTTGTAAGTAAAAACAAGCCTACATCACAATTATTAAAACATTACAATTATTCATGACAGACAGTGAATATTAAATTTTGGAGGAACATACAAATAATGTTTATATTTTTTAAAAAATGTTTCTCATACATACATACAGACGCTCACCGACTTATGTACTTGCGTAGTACGCTGAAGTAATGACGTAATGACACTACGTCCATTGTTTACAAACGAGACTGAACGTGCCCCTCCTTCCCAGTTCAGTTTTTATATATATATATATATATATATATATATATATATATATATATATGATTTTCTGAGTAGATCCTTCCGTAGGAGAGTGCTCAATACTTTTTGGTAGAGCAAATAACAAAAAAAAATTTTGTTTATATATATATATATATATATATATATATATATATATATATATATACAGAGCAGTATATATACAGTTATATAGCGTGTTACTCTTGTGTTAAGACGTCGTCTCTGTGATCTTTGTGTTTACACTGTTTTGCGGACTTTTGTAACCCTAAGTAAATCTGGTTGGTCAGAAGCGTAAGCCTACTAGCATGGGTGCAAGTCTCATACACAGAGATGAATTAACTATCTGCTCAGATTGACACAATCTACCATGCATACTCAGTTAAGCAAAGAGAGTTGTAAAATGAATGAAAACCCAACAAAGAGAGCTCTCTGTCTGCTGATTCACATCAGTGACTCCCATCAGTGCAGGTTGAGTACAAAATGAGTTCAACGGAGCCCTTGTGCACTTAAAAGCCCAGAAGTCCGTATAACCCTCGCTTTGTTTCAAGCAAGTAAACTACTTTCAGCAAGTGCACTACTTTCAGTATTAAGTGCCTCACATATTGTAACCGTTGATTGGCTGTTTTAAGCTTCATGTGAAGTGAGTCGGATCAGCTTCATGTTATGTGACCATCCGTCAACCATCGGAACCATTTATAAGCAGAAAGATCGCATCATATTGAATGTTAAAGGTTATATTTTATACTGTATTTAATATTTGATGAGTGAATTTGATTAAAATGTATAAATTTGAAATTATATTGCTTGAATTTAATTGATTTGAAATTAATGTTGATATTATTTGATATTATTTTACAATGTTATGTTTATAATAATTGATTTAGGGGTGTTTTATGAGATACGGTAATGGTATTTATGGATGTATAGTACAGTATGAACGTCATACGTCATAGGTCACTGTAACAACTTACGTTCACTTTCGGAACCAATTAAAAACGTAAGTTGGGGACCGTCTGTACTTACAGGGCAGTTGTGGCCTGGTGGGAAGGTGCTGGATTACTGATCCCAAGGTTGGGGGTTTAAGACCCACTGTTCATGGTTGCCACAGGGGCAGTGGTGGCCTGGTAGTAAAGGGTGCTGGATCACTGATCCTAAGGTTGGGGGTTCGAGTCCCACCTTCCACAAGGTTGTCACTGTCCCCCCAGTGCAGCTAACTGGGTTATCAGAGGCTGGCCATGTCTGGCACTGTCTATGGTGTAGCTGCACAGCCGTCAACGTGTTTCTGCTCCTTGCTAAAGGATTGTGTCAGGAAGGACAGCTGACGTAAAAACCTATTCCTAATAAAATAAGCGAATCAGATGATTCGCTGTGGCGACCCCTGAAAAAAAAAAGGGAAAAAGCCAAAAGGAATAGAAGAGGTTCGTGGTTGCCACTGCTGTCCCCCCAGTGCAGCTAACTGGGATATCAAAGACTGGCCATGTCTCTTACTGTCTATGGTGAGAGGCCATAAAAGAACCATTGCTGATAACATCAAGAGTCGCTACTTGGCCATCACCATGTTTCTGCACTGCAATGGCCTGTTGAGCTGTCCAGGGTGTATTCTGCCCCCACCTAGAGTCAACTGAGATGGCCAGCCTCCCTGTGACCCTAATTCGGATTAAACGGTTCCAAAAGTGAATAAATTAATGAATGGCACCATCTTTTCAAAAAAAGTTTTGTTCGACCCACCTTTCATTACAACACACAATCACCATCCAGAGCTGAATTCATTTTTCACCAACGTCTTGAATCAATGGCAGGAAAATTTAAGTTTACCAAACATCCCAGAGAATTTCAGTAGGGTTAAGGTCAGGACTGTGGTCCCTGAACCACGCTTTCATTGTTTGAAGCCGAATTTTATATCCGTGCCATCAGGAGAGAAAAATCCATTAATGTGATAATCTTGTCAGTCAGCTGATTTAATTTTATTACAGTGGAACCTCGGTGGTCAAACACAATTCATTCCAAAAATATGGTTGATTACTGATTTGTTCGAAGAGGGAAACAATATTTCCTATAAAAAATAGTTAAGTCGATTAATGTATTCAGATGAATGTCTACTTCTGTTAATGCAGCTGTATATACTTTGAAAATGAGGTGTATTTATGAAACATGTTAATATACAATATTTACATTAATGTACAAAAGAGTCAAGCATTATAAGTAATAATTAACCTAATTGTGTACTCTCTTTGTTTACAATAAATACCTTTCTGGTTGTGTTGTGTCCGCGTATGTGGATGGATGAGGAGGGAGAGATGGAGGATGGGTTATTACTTTGAGGTGGCGTGGTGGTTTTTCCTTCTCTGTCTCTTGATCGCAGTTGATTCTTCACGTTCTCATGAATTTTCTCTTTTCCTTTCTAGAAGAATTACTGCTGCTTTTCTTCAGACTCAGGTTTAAGGGTTAAAGTTGCTGTAATGTAATGAATAAACACAATACGCAGCACAAGACACTTGCTCAAAGGCTGTTCAAAGTACTGTACACTGAGCAGCGTTCAACACACTCGGCTCTGCTTGTTCGAACAGCAAGGCATATTTTCTTCATATTTCTTGATCGAACTCTGAGTTGTTTGACTAAAGAGTTGTTTGACCACCGAGGTTCCACTGTATAATGTTCCTGATCCTCAACCTGACCAACAAAAGCAGCAGTGCGATTGTAATTTCAGTTCCCGGACATTTGCTCACAGGATAAATGCTCACAACCTTAATGAAAAAAACAGACATTTGTTCACAACAACAACAACAAAAAAAATTGTTCAATTTTTGTTATGCCTGGAGTGTATGCGTAGGACCCAGAGATGCAGGAGACCAAAAGAAGGTTCAAACGATTTATTAAACACTAGGAACTGTCAATCACTGGAACACTAAGTCGAGAGAACTGGTCGAGCACGAAGCAAGAACCAGGGGTGAGAGAGAAAGCCGAGGAGCAGAGTCACGGGGAAACCAATCTTCTGACATCAGAGGGAAGTGCGCCGCGCCCATTTATAGCTGGCTGCTTGCTGATTGCAGATTGGGACCAGGTGCGCTTCAGTTTGGAACTCACCTACCGGCAACCGCCACGCCCCTAGCCAGCACCTGCAATGATGAAGAAAGAGTTAATTCTGCCAGCCAGCACAGACCATAACAATTTTAACCCTGAACCCGAAACCTAAACCCTAAACCCTAACCCTGAACCTAATGTGTAATGAGTAAATTTGGCATTATGTAGTTCTAAGAATAAAGAAAAAAAGATCAGTTCAGTTCATTTTCTGTAACCGCTTCATCCTAATTTGGGTTGCGGGGAGGCTGGTGCCCATCCCAGCCAACTTCGGGCGAGGGCAGAGTACACCCTGGACAGCTCGCCAGGCCATCGCAGGGCGGAAACATGCTGACGGCTTTGCAGCCTACATCTTTTTTTCTTCTTTCTCTTCTCTTCTTTTCGTAAAGAAAAAAAGATGTTGCGAGCAAATTGATGTTGTGTGTGTGTGTGTGTGTGTATGTGTGTGTGTGTGTGTGTGTGTGTGTGTGTGTGTGTGTGTGTGTGTAAAAACTACCCACTGACTTGACTGATGGTCCTTGTAAAACACTATCAGAATGTATTTACTATGAGAGACTTGAGAGCACTGATGTTGGTGACTCTCGATAAGGGTGTCTGCCAGATTCCGTAAATGTAAATGTAAATGTAAATCTAATACAGACACAAAACTCCATTCAAACTCACATTCAATATGTGCAATAGCCAGTCGACCTCATTTTCATGTCTTTGGACTGTGGGAGGAGATCCACAGAGAGTGAACATGCAAATTCAACACAGAAAGGTCTCCTCAGCTGCAAGATTTCACCTCAGAAAAAAAATTATGCAAAAGGAAAGATGACAAAACCATGTGTTTAGTGTTTTTTTTTATTTAATCTGTGTATTTTATTTTGTTGTTCAGATGAAAAGTTCAGATTTAAACACTGAAGTTTATTGTTAATAAAAATAGTAATACATATAAATAACAAATAAATAAAATAGTAATCATTCTTACCGATACCTTCCTATCACACATCACACCGGACACTTTTCTCCAACCATTCCAACCTGCCTGCACACGCTTCTTCATCTCTTGTTGCCAATGAGCCTCATTAGTGGTACAGTAATCGGTCTTCCAGCTGTTCATTATAAGTGTAACTGACTTTTCCAGACTCTTATCACTACCTGTCTCAACGTTTTTGAGCTTTTTTGATACAAGGAAATTTAAAATCAACATATTTTCCCTTAAAATCATAACATTTTCGCCGTTTAAACTTTTGACCCTGTCATCTCTGTTCAATTTAGAATAAAATATTGAGATGTGGCACTTCCACATCATTGCATTCAGTTGGTATTCGCAATTTGTGTAGTGTCCCAACTTTTTTGGAATCCGGTTTGTATATGTGTATACAGTGTGTGTGTGTGTGTGTGTGTGTGTGTGTATATATATATATATATATATATATATATATATATATATATATATATATATACACACACTAGTATATAGAGCAAAAACTGAAAGTAGTAATCCAAGTACTGGTAAGTATTTCCAAAAAACAGGTAGGATAGCACTGCAGTAGACTGGCAACCTGACCCCACTTGTTCCTGAGGTCATCTACAGTGAGGGTGGCTCCAATTTCCCTCACAGTCTTCATGAGGAAAAAAAGGTAATACTGTAGCTGGCATAAATAATAATTATTGATTTGAGGTTAGACAGCAATTCACATCCAATATGTTCCATTATTCCCAAATTCAAGACTTATTCCACAGATTCTGTCTGTCTTCCTTTCGGCTTTTTCCCTTTTACTCGGGAGTCGCCACAGCGAATCATCCGATTCGCACGTTTGATTTGGCAGAGGTTTTTACGTCGGATGCCCTTCCTGTCACAACCCTTTTAGCAAGGGACAGAAACACGCTGACGACTTTGCAGCTACTCTTTACGAATGTCAGCAATGGTTCTTTTACATGCCTCTCACCATAGACAGTGACAGACATGGCCCGCCTTTGATAACCCAGTTAGCCGCACTGGGGGGGACAGTGACAACTTTGTGGAGAGTGGGACTCGAACCCCCAACCTTTGGATCAGCGATCCAGTGCCCTATACCACTAGACTACCACTGCCCTTATTCCACAGAATCTCTCCATTTAAAATATTTCCTTAATTTTTTTTTAGTCATGATTAAAAGGCTAAATAAAAATTTCTGGTTCCTTTACCACTGTCTTCACATTCTAGTATATGTTCTTTACCTGTCCAATTTTTTTGTAAAGGCTTCATCATTTCTTATCTTTCTGTTAGGGTGCTGCACTCATGATCAGGAGGTTATGTGTTTAAATCCCAGTTAGACCCCCCCACTGTGCTAAGACCCCTGGGCAAGGTCTTAACCACAAGTGTGCCTCTGTTCACTCATCGGTTTAAACGGGTACCTGTAAAAATATACTAGGAAGGTAACCTGCTATGGACTAGTGTCCCATCCAGGAGGAGTTGAACTCCTAGTCGCGTCACGCTACAGAAACCGGGGATTAGCACCGGCCTGAGGAGTCGCTATGGCTTGGGTGTAAAAAGCCCAACTGGCTTTTCATCCTTTCTTATCTTTCTGTTATAAATTTTTGTTATAATCTATTTATGGCTATAGAGTGGAATGCATTGATGGATTTTATAAGCTATAGCAAATTCATCAGCATGCTATTTCTGTCTATATATAATCGTACATTTTTCAATTTCACATACAGTACTACCATAATTTATCTGCACTAAAAAGCTAAGCAAAACTAAAAATGCTTACGTTTTGCAATCACTTTCACTCTGTTACTTAACTACAGTCAAGCACACACTTGTCTTGTTTTCATATTCTGCATTTCAGCTTTCACATGCAAAAGACGAAAAAGCAACAAGCCATGAAATGCAGTCGTGATTCTTCTCTTTACTTAACACTTGACATGTGCCAGACTATGTGCAGATGCTTGCAAATTGTTTTGTCTGTGTGTGTGTGTGTGTGTGTGTGTGTGTGTGTGTGTGTGTGTGTGTGTGTGTGTGTGTGTGTGTTTTATGGCTCATGCAGTTGTCGTGGAATGTTTTGTGTTGGACAGAAAAGTCAAACATGATGCCTCAAGAAAGAATTTAAGTCGAGATAACTTTACAATTACAGCAAGCATAACAAATCACTCATTGAGAGACCTCTATTCCTTTGTCTAGAGTTTAGTACCATGTGTCCTCCTCCTCTATTAATTACCATTACATCATGGTAATAATGCATGTTTGTTCCATGCATATTTTCAAGAACCCAGCACAGCCGATAGGCATATTAAAAAATACATTTGACATTGAAAGGTGACAGTGCCACTGTGGATCATGAATAGGCCTTATTCAGTGCTCTCATTGGCTAATGCTGGCATTCATAATATTATATATTTACGCCTTATAGACTGGCCAATATTTTATATGAATTATACACTGCTCCTCCAAAAAAAAGTCACAGACTGTAATATATTCATGGAGTGCATTTAGCTTTGTCATAGCATGTAATCACCATGGCATTGCTCCTCCAGTTGATCGGGTTGAGGCTCAGCAACAGGAATGTGGCAATAAAATGAAGTCAGTTGATGATGTGACTGTACTGAATGAGCAGGTTATCACATCAGTGGAATCACAATTTCTTCCATAATGGCACCGATGGGTGGGCAGTGGTGGTCTAGTGGTTAGGGTGCAGGATCACGCTGACTTTCGTAACGAGTAGGCTGCAAAGCCGTCAGCGTGTTTCAACGACCTGGAGAGGGATGGGCTCCACCAGGCCAAATCAGCCCAAGTCTCGCCATGAAGGCGCCCCAACGACATCCTCGGATGTTAAGGGATAAGTGAAGTGAAGTGAATGGCACCGATATAAAAGTTGGGCCCACATAGTGACAGAGTGGTTCATGGAGTATGAGGAATCATTTTGACATATGTGTTGGCACCCTAGAGTCACTCCTCCTACAGTCCAAAGACATGCACGTTAGGATAATTGGCTGTTCCAAATTGTTTTTAGATGTGAGTGTGTGTTGCCTTGTAATGGATTGGCAAGCCGTTTAGGATGTTCCTTGTATTCATCAAACCAGAGCAGAGGTAAAAATGTCAATCGATATTTGTTGCTCTTCCAATTTTTACATTTTAAGATTAATCAGATTAGGTTAAGCAGTTGTGTGTTTATACATGTGACACATGTCAGTGATGTAGCTGTGGTTTGAGTTACTGTACTAATTTTGGTACCCACCACCTGCTGCACCACAGTCTGGTCAGGGGTAGAACCCTATCGTCTTAACTGAAGAAATTATTACAATATAAAAAATATTTTTTTTGTACGTTTTCTGATACTTACAAAATTATTCTGTTTCGGTATTTACTTTAACCTTATAACAGTTGAAATATTTGATGCTATTGTTTTTACATATTTTGACACAGTTTCCATAGCAATGTGTACCATGGAATTGGAAGCGGTTTATAGATTGCCTTTGTAGTGTCAATTTTGGAATCAATGAAATCCCATATTTGTTGATTCAAATCTGGGATTGTCGCCAGTCCATTGTTACTTCCTTCCCAGAATGCTGTTTCTTTTTTTTCTTTTTTCAATCAATCTTTAAACAATTTATTTTTGTTATGATACATCTCTAGGATGCTCCTGAACACATCATCAGTGATGTAACCTGAGGTCCTCGGATGTTTCGGGTCTTTCAACATCAGACACCCTTGTCCAGGCGACCCAGCCATGGTTGATCAGACCCGGCTTGTGTTCAGGTGGCTTTTGCTTTCCCATGGATCTCCTCTCCTAATCCACAGCCATCTCGAGGCTTTCTCTGCTTCCTCAGTGATCCTCTTGATGGCTCTTCTCCTCTCCATCCCTGTAATGCCCAGCACACTCAAGGTTTTATAGAGTGATTGGCCTGCGAACCCTCTGCAGCCAACCTCGATGGGCATACACTGTGCCTTCCAGCCCTGCTTACGGCAGGCTACGACCAGATCTTCATATTTGGTCTTCTTTCTCTCATGGGCCTCATCCAGTCGGTCCTCCCATGGCACGGTGAGCTCCATCAAGATGATGCTCTTTGTCTCTTTTGACACCAGGAGGATGTCTGGCTTCAGGGTGGTTGAGACAATACACTGGGGAACTTGAGTTGTTTCTCCAGGTCAACAGACAGCTGCCAGTCTTTTGCGGTTGCCAGTAGCCCCGATGGGTTCCTGGCTCCTGCGGTTTTTCCCAACTTCTCACTTGCCCTCACAAAGGTGATCAACTGAGTAGTGGGGCAAGACCGTCTGCTGCCTTTGCTGATTCCCATGCTGATGACCTCCGCAATGGGTTTCAGAACCTGGTTGAGGCGCCAGGTGTATCGCCCCTGCCCAAGGGCTACTGGACAGCAGCTCAGAATGTGCTCCAACGTGCCTCTGCCTGGGCACTGCGGGCAGTTGGGAGACTCTATTCTACCCCAAATGGAGAGGTTTGATGGACTGGGCAGAATGTCATAGACCGCTTGGACAAGGAACTTTATTCGGTGCGGCTCTGCCCGCCAGAGCTCTACCCATATGACTTTCCGTTCCATGGCCTGCTCCCACCTTGTCCAGGCACCCTGCTGCCTTAGGCCGACCGCTCTGCTGCTCCTCCTCTCCTCCACTTCTGCCCTCACCTTCTCCTGCACCAATCGCCGTCCCTCCTTCCCCTTGGCCTTCTCATACTGTGGCGTTGTACATGTTCCCAGATCAGCTCTACCTTGGGTCACTGCTCCGACCAGGGCTCTGTGTCGTATCCGCAATTCACCGTGTGTGACAGCTTCATCGGCTCTCCACTTCCTCCCGGTTTTCACTCTGACTCCTGCCTGGGCCACATTAGGGTCGCTGGAGTCCCGGTACATCATCACTTCTCTTGCCTTTGTCACCTTAAACTCCTCCTCTAGTGATCTCAGGGGCAGTTGGAGCTTGGTGTTGCGCCCATCGAGAGCAATGCTACTAAGACTCCTAGGCAGACCCAGCCACCTCCTGAGGAAACTGCTAACCTTCCTCTCTAGGCCCTCCACGATCAAAATTGGAACCTCGTAGATGAGTAGAGGCCACAGCACTTTGGGCAGGATGCCATGTTGATAAATCCAGGCCTTGAACTTCCCGGGTAGCCCAGACCGGTCCACTGTTCTCAACCAGCTCTCCAGCTCCTGACAGGTTTCTTGAATGGATGCTGAATCCTTAAGGCTGCTGTTGAACACCTTGCCAAGACTCTTCACTGGTTTTTCAGAGACAGTTGGGATTGGTGTCCCACCGATGCTGAAGCGGAACCTGTCCACAACTTTGCCCCTCTTCAGCACCAGTGACCGAGATTTCTCCGGCTAAAACCTCATCCTTTCCCATCTACACAGCTCTTCCAGCCCTTGCAGAATCCACCTGCTTCCTGGTACTGACTCAGTGGTAATGGTAAGATCGTCCATGTATGCCCTGATTGGTGGTTGCCGCACTCCCGTTGCAGTCTTTGGGCCCTGACACTGAGTTTCAGCAGACTTAACTAGCATGGTCATTGCCACGGCAAAAAGGATCACGGAGATGGTACAGCCTGTGATGATCCCAACCTCGACTCTGTGCCAATCTGATGTTACAAGCCCTGCTGACACTCTCATATTGAACTGATTGTAGTAGTCCATAATGAGCTGTGCGACCTGGCCTGGCACATGATGCCTCTCCAAGGTTGCTTGGACCAGCTTGTGTGGGATGGATCCATAGGCGTTAGCGAGGTCGAGCCAAAGCACTGCCAAGTCTCCTTTGTTCTCCCGAGCTTCTCTGATGAGCCACTCCCGTATGCTCCAGGCAACCTGGCACCCCGGATATGCCTCCCTTCTGCACTGAGGTGTTGATGTAGCTGTTGCTGGAGAGAAAGTCGGTCAACTGCCTTGCTACTATGCTGAAGAAAAGTTTCCCTTCCACATTCAGCAAGGAAATAATCCTGAATTGGTCGATGTTCTTGGAATTTTCTTCCTTTGGGATCCAGACTCCCTCAGCATATCGCCACTGCTGCGCCACCTTCCGTCTTCTCCAGATGACTTTCAAGATCTTCCATAGCCGCTTCAGTAACAGGGGACAGTTCTTATAAACCTTGTACGGCACTCCACTTGGCCCGGGAGCTGAACCGGTTCGGGCTTTCCTCACAACATCCTGGACCTCTTTAAGGAGCAGCTCTCTTCCATCAAACTCCTTCGTAGGGGGTGATGGTTGTATCAGGGTGTTGCAATGGTCCTGCTCCTGCTGCCTGTCAGGATCGCTGTAGGTGGTCTGGATGTGCCGATCTATCTCTTCCTTGGAGCAAGTCAATCTCCCTCCACGCTTCTGTCCCAAGAGTTGCTTGGTGAAGCCATAGGGGTTGGCAATGAAGGATACCCACTTCCTGGTCCTTTCCTTCCGCCTCCGCCGGTGCCACTCAGCTCTTCGGAGAGTCAACAGCTTCTTTCTCAGGATGGTTCGCAGCTCTACCAAGGGGGGGGCGTTGCTCCTCGCTTGCCTCCTTGTGCTGCCTCTTAAGAGACTTGAGCTCCTGCCAGATCCGATGGATTTTTGTTGCTCTCTGGTTCATGGTGAAGGGTGCTCTTTCCGTCCTCTTCTCCACTACTCCGAACCTTTCCACAGCCAGACTAATGATGATTATTGTGTTATATAAATGGGGTTTTTTCATTCTGATATATATATATATATATATGTATATAAATTTGAGGACAAAAACAACTGATATTTTTCTCAGTTATAACTTATGTTTTAATAAATTTGTTAACCATGTGTATGTTCTTATTATTTGCAAGTGTTAGAACAGCAAAACATATACTAAGCTATTTGTTTGCGTGTGCGTTAACATGTATATTCTTGTCTACTATGTTATGAATGCAAGGAGGTGGGATGGTGACGTCCGGTTCAAAAGTAAATTTCCACCGCTCCAAGGAGAAATGTAGAGGAACATCGTTTACGCAGTTCACATCTCTTCACTTGCAAAGGCTTGTTGAATCTTCTGAAATCACTTCCACAAGACACTCTGTGATGATCATCAACTGTAGAAATGTGGATAATATTCATCCATTTACTCAGATTTTGATAGAAATACTGTAAACTGTTTTTCATTCGTAAGCCAATGGTCTCACCTCACATTGGTACTTTAGTTAATCAGGAAGTCATGGATTACATTTTAAATGTTCCTACATACTTCAATCAATTCAAAGTGTACAATTTAAACTGAAACATGTCTCAGTTGCACTGTACCTTCCATTCCTAATAAATGTGGCACAGTATTGAAAAAATTCTATGAATACATTTGTTTGAATTAAAAGTTGATTTTTTTTTTTTTTTTTTTTATTCAAGTGTGTTATCAAAGGCCAGCCATGTAGGGCAGTGGTGGCCTGGTGGTATAGGGTGCTGGATCACTGATCCTAAGGTTGGGGATTCGAGTCCCCACAAGGTTGTCACTGTCCCCCAAGTGCAGCTAACTGGGTTATCAAAGGCGGGCCATGTCTCTCACTGTCTATGGTGAAAGACGTGTAAAAGAACCATTGCTGACTTTCGTAAAGAGTAGCTGCAAAGCCGTCAGCGTGTTTCTGTCCCTTGCTAAAGGGTTGTGACAGGCAGGGCATCCAACGTAAAAACCTCTGCCAAATCAAACGTGCGAATCAGATGATTCGTTGTGGCGACAGGAAAAAGCCGAAAGGAAAAGAAGAAGATCTTTTATTTTTTTCAGTGTACGCTCAAATTACTTCAATAAAAGGTCTGATGAGCTGTTCCAGGTGCACCCTACCTTTGCCCAGTATTGGTTGAGGTAGGCTCTCGCCCACCCAGGACTCTACAGTAGTAGCATTAAATGGTTTAGCGAATTAGTGAGTGAGAATGAGAGTATTTTAACCAATAACCATAGAGGGCGCTGTAGCTAACATAATTCTCACACAGAAATGGCTAAAGGTTTGTATTAATCAATAAAAATATGAGCTATCAGGATGTCTATTTGAGACTGAATTTAGTCGTGAAATTAGAAACGCTTCAATAATTCTGCAAGGGTTGCAGCCACACTTTCCCAGAACTGAACTGTTTTCATGCTTATAAATAACAATTTAGAAACAATTTTTTGGGGGGGATAATTTAAATAAAATAAAATAATAAATACAGCTATCGACATGGGGAACAGGATTCAAATAATTAGATGTACATGGAAAATCAGTTTATACATACACATGTATGTATGCATGTATATGTAGTGTGTGTGTGTGTGTGTGTGTGTGTGTGTGTGTGTGTGTGTGTGTGTGTGTGTGTTTACTTCTATCCTAATTTCTTTTCTCCTGGTAAGGTAGGATTTTGAGTTTTGTATCACTGTCTACTTGCTTCAGTTGGACTTGGTTGTTGTCAGTAATATTAGTACTATATAGGTATATTTTTAGTCCCCAGCTATGGGCAATTAGCACCAAACCACTGCTTTTTGGTTTCTTTTGGAGAAGCAAAGTTTACGAGAGTAAACCCAGACAGAAAATCCAGAGGGAGAGCCCTTAAGGCAGATGATGTGGAGAACTGCACCAACCAGATCATCTTCTGGCAGTTCTTGTATATGAGATTTCTTTTTGGCTTTTTTCCCCTTTTTCAGGGGTCGCCACAGCGAATGATTCGCATGTTTTTATTTGGCATAGGTTTTTACGTCGGATGCCCATCCTGACACAACCCTTTAGATAAGGGACAGAAACATGCTGACGGCTTTACAGCTGCTCTTTATGAAAGTCAGCTATGGGTCTTTTACAGGAACCTCTCACCATATTCAGTGAGAGACATGGCCTGCCTTTGATAACCCAGTTAGCTGCACTGGGGGGGACAGTGCCAACCTTGTGGGGACTTGAACCCCCAACCTTAGGATCAGCAATCCTGCACCCTATACCACTAGACCACCACTGCCCCTCGTGTGTGTATATATATATATATATATATATATATATATAAGTAGAAATAAAAGGACAGGACAAAGACAAAGGTCTTTGTCCTGTCCTTTTATTTTTACTTATATTTGCTCTATGAAAAAGTATTGAGCACTCTCTTATGGAAGGATCTGCTCAGAAAATTTATATATATATATATAATCCTAATATATATATATATATATATATATATATATAGAGAGAGAGAGAGAGAGAGAGAGAGATGGAAAATGTTTTGTTTTGTTTTTTAATTTCATGAGGCTGGTTATCTGAAGTGGCTTTAAATTTGAGAGGGTTTGGTGGAAATATCTCTACAGTTATGAGCACCGATGTATCTGTATATTTTGCTGATCACGCCGCTTGTTCATGAACCTGTTTTAGTTATAGCCTTTAGCAAATTTGCAGGGTTTTGTATTCATCACTGTTCGTTCATAAGATAAGATAAGATAAGATACAGCTTTATTAATCTCACAATGGAGAAATTCACTGTTACAGGCTCTTGAGGTACCATCAGTAGGGGGTGCAAAAATAGATACAAATACAAACATACACACGTACATATATATTATATAAGTAAATAAATAAGTAGATACATAAATAGTATAAATTAATAAACAATAAAAGAAAAGAATGGAGCAACTTTATAGACTGGCCTATATTAAAGTGTAATGTATCTGAGTGCAGAGTAGATGGGTTGATATGGTTCACAGTCAGTGGGGTAGATGTGGTTGATTAAAGTGCGCGGGGTTTTTATTGCACATAACCAGTATTTTCACAGACAGTTACAAAGTGGCGTTGTACAGTCTGATAGCGGTGGGAATGAACGACCTGCGGTAGCGCTCCTTCCTGCACTGAGGATGCCTCAGTCGTCCACTGAAGGAGCTACTCAGCTCCTCTACAGTCTGGTGCAGTGGGTGATAGATGTTGAACAGGATGGATGTGAGCTTTGCAACTATCCTCCTCTCACTCACCTCCTCCACAGAGTCCAGTGGGCAGCCGAGGACAGAGCTGGCCCTCCTGACCAGCTTGTTCAGTCTCTTTCTGTCTCCGCTCTGTGCTGCCTGGGGCCCAGCAGATGGCAGCGTAGAGGATTGCAGAGGCTACCACAGAGTCATAAAAAGTCCTGAGCAGAGGTTCAGATACGCCGAAGGACCTGAGTCTCCTCAGAAGATGGAGGCGACTCTGGCCCTTCTTGTACAGGGCGCTGGTGCTGTGGGACCAGTCCAGTTTATTGTTAAGGTGAACACCCAGGTACTTGAAACTGTCCACTGTCTCAATGTCCTGTCCCTGGATGTTCACTAGTAAGTGTGTGTGTGTGTGTGTTTGAGTGTTTCTCCTGAAGTCGATCACCATCTCCTTCGCCTTCCTGGTGTTCAAGCACAGGTGGTTGCGCCACACCAGTCCACGAAGTCAATGATGACCGATCGGTACTCCAGCTCGCTCCCTCAGACACACGGCCCACGATGGCGGAGTCGTCCGAGAACTTCTGGAGGTGGCAGCTGTTTGTGTTATATATGAAGTCCGAGGTATAGATATTGAAAAGGAAGGGTGAGAGGACGGTGCCCTGCGGTGCCCCCTGCTGCAAACTACCACCTTTGACTTACAGCCAAGCAGCCGCACGCACTGTGGACGGTTGGTAAGGTAGTCAATAATCCAGGCAGCAAGATGCCCGCCCACTCCCACGCCCCCTCCAGCTTCCTCGCAGACGCCGCTGGCCTGATGGTGTTGAAGGCGCTGGAGAAGTCAAAGAACATGACCCTCACAGCGCTGCGTATCTCCAGGTGGGTTAGTGCCCGCTGCAGAAGGTAGATGACGGCGCTTCTACCTCGATGTTGGGCCTGTAGGCAAACTGCAGCTGGTCTAGGTGGGGCTCACCATAGAGCGGAGGTGTTCAAGGAGGAGCCTTTCCATGGTCTTAATGAGGTGGGAGGTCAGGGCGACAGGTCTGTAGTGGGCTGGTTCCTTCGCTTGTGCTGTTTTGGGAACCGGAACCACACAGGAGGTCTTCCATAGGACGGGAACCTTTCTCCAGGCTGAGGCTCAGGTTGTACAGGTAGCATAGTACCACACAGAGCTGGTCTGCGCAGGTCCTCAGCAACCTGGGACTGATGCCATCAGGTCCTTCAGATTTCCTCTGATTTAGTCGCTTCAGCTGTCTCTCACCTGGTCTGATGTGAGGGAGAGGGGGCTGGTGTGGGCTGCAGAGGGAGGGGATGTGTCTGTCGGGCTGTAGCAGTCAAGTGAAGTTGGCCTGGGAGGGGAGGTGTCAGCTGGTCTGGAGACGTGTGAAGAGGGGAGGGGAACGAGGAGGGGTGCAGAGGGGAGGGGAGAATCAAACCTGTTGAAGTAACAGTTTAGTTCATCCGCCCAGCGCTGGTCACCGTCAGCTGTCCCTCTGACACTCTGCCCAAATCCAGACATGGTCTTTAGTCCTCTCCAGACGTCCCATACGTTGTTCTGAGCCAGCTTCTCCTCCATCTTCTTCCCATAGTCCTTCTTTGCCCTCCTGATTCTCCACTGGAGCTCACGCTGGACCTTCTTCTGCTCCTCTCTGTCCCCCGAGATGAAAGCCCTCTTTTTCTTGTTCAGGAGGACTTTAAGCTCAGGGGTGACCCATGGGTGGTTGTTGGAGAAGCACCATTACTCCTCCGTGTTGGCACAGTGCTGTCCACGCAGAAGTTCATGTAATCAGTGATACAGTGTGTGAGGCCGTCGATGTCATCACCAAAGGAGTTACAGAGCATGCTCCAGTCTGTGGTCTGGAAACAGTCCCTAAGCCTCTCATTGGTCTCCTCGGTCCACACTTTCACAGACCTCTTCTGCACAGGTTCCTTTCGCACCCTGGGTGTGTATTGGGGGAGCAGGTAGACCAGGTTGTGGTCTGATCGTCCCAGTGGGGGGAGGGGGGAGGAGCTGTAAGCGTCCTTCACATTTGCATACAGCAAGTCCAGTGTTTTATTTTCTCTTGTGCCGCCCTTCACGTACTGCGTGAGCGTGCGGGCAGAGGCGGAGAGAGGGGCGTGGTTAAAGTCCCCGCTGATCAGAATCATGGCGCGGGGTGACGAGTCTGTGTCTGATTAACGGCGCTGTGTAGACGCTCACACGCGGCTGCCGCATCAGCCGAGGGCGGAATGTACACGCAAAACACAATCACGTGTGAAAACTCCCTCGGTAGATAATATGGCCGCGCGCTTACCGCTAGCATTTCCAGGTCCCGCGTGCACAGCTGCTCCTTCACGTGCACGTTTGCCGGGTGGCACCATCGTTCATTCACATAGATCGCCACACCCCCTCCTTTCTTCTTACCGCTCTCCGTTACACTCCGATCTGCACGCGCGAGTGTAAATCCGTGAAGAGAAACCACAGAGTCCGGTGTAAGTTCATTCAGCCACGTCTCTGAGAAACACATGAGGCTGCAGTCCCGGTACTGCCTCTGCTGCCGGGTCAGCGCCGCCAGCTCCTCCGTCTTGTTGGCGATCGCGCGGACATTTCCCATGATGACAGAGGGAACACATGTCCTCCGCGTCTTTCGTCCCCTCTGCAGCCTCCTCCTTTTCCTCCGTATTTCCACAGGTACAACGGGCTTTTCCGCGTGAAGGAGGGCGGGGGCGCGCAGGCCGAGGAGGGTCTCACGTGTGTAAGACCTGCGTTGCTCAGAGCCGTCGGTGAATGAGTTTCCTGACGCCGATCCAAAAAGTGAAAATAAAAGTGCAAAGAAAAACAAAAGCATCATGAAAGTATGTTTTCCAGATGCAGGATTGAAGAAAGAAAAAGAAAATTTGAAAAAAGATAAAGAAACACGCCTATATACAATAGAAAAGAGAAAAAAAAGAAAAATAAACTGAAGAGCTCCTGTAACTGGCTGCAGGTCACCCGGCGCCATCTTGGAAAGGAACGTCATCTATAAATAAATCATTTCTGCTTTAAAAGATTTGTGTAGGATTTATTTGACTGTGTGTGCAGTTTGGGTTTATTTTATTAGCAGGTTATCTTGTACAATCAAATTATACCTTCAGATGACTCTGGCGGTTATCACTACTGGATTGTTTGTGCACGTTTTGAGTAGCAGGAGATAACTGACTGTGCTTGTTGTGATGTCACTAAGCTGTGAACCTCTCCTTGTGTCTCTAATTGCACAATCCCTCGCACAGGCTAAGCACATTTCAATCAAGTTTCCACGTGCAGTGGCAATATACAGCAGTCCAAGCAGATCAACTCGCCAGTAATATTCCTTGTGTTTGTTTTATGCTCAGATCCAGTAGTAGTTTCACTCTTTTTACATTATTTAAAGGCAGGCATCGACTTACATTGTGCTCAAACATATTTGTTCCGTTTTTATAATGATTGTAACAATACAGCATTTGAATTTTTCTGAAATTATTCTGCATTTAACAATCGCTTCCCCAAACAGCAAATTTAATTCCCTCATGAGTCATAGGAAGCTCATGTTCCTTCTTCATTGTTTATGCTTGAGCCCTGATACCATACCATACCAACTTTATTTTATATAGCACTTTCACACAAGAGTGGCTAAAACAAAGTGCTGTACATCCCATGTAATGTTAAAATAAAAACATTCAAAACAAATTATAAAACATCATCATCATCATCATTTTCTGTAACCACTTAATCCTAATTAGGGTCACAGGGAGGCTGGCGCTCATCCCAGCTGACTCCGGGCGAGGGCAAAGTAGAATCTGGACAGCTCGCCGGGCCATCGCAGGGCGGAAACACACTTACGGTTTTGCAGCTACTCTTGGTGAAAGTCAGCAATGGTTCTTTTACATGAACCTCACACCATAGACAGTGAGAGACATGGCCAGCCTTCGATAACCTAGTTCGTCGCACTGGGGGGGCGGGAGCAGTGACAACCTGTGGTGGGTGGGGCTTGAACCCCCAACCTTAGGATCAGTGATCCAGCACCTTTACCACTAGGCCAACACTGCTCCCACACAAATTATACAAAATAGCTAAAATAAATCAAAGCAACAAAATCAATCAATAAAAGAACAAAACAAATAATTAAAGCAAATCATGGTCCAAGTCTCATACTGAATCAAACCCCATTGAGTAAAACTGGGTTTAAAAGCGGATTTTAAAAGTGGACGATGAAGGGGCCTGTCTAGCATGAAAGGGTAGATTGTTCCACAATTTTTGAGCAGCGATGGAAAACGCTCTGTCCCCGCTCAGCTTCCGTGTTGATTTTGGTACAGCTAGGAGCAGTTGATCAGCTGACCTGAGAGACCCCGCAGGAGCATGCTAATGACACAGCTCAGAGAGGAAATACTGGGCGAGGCCATTTAAGGATTTAAAAACAAATAGAAGTAGTTTAAAATGAACTTTGAAGTAAATACACGTGTAACCTACGAAGCGAAGCCAAAATTGGTGTAATGTAATCTTTCTTGTGCGTTCCAGTTAAAAGACGTGAGCTGCGTCTTCAACCAGCTGGTCAAGTGAGAGAAGAGACTGACTCCAAAATAAAGTGAATTGCAGTAATCCAGCCGAGATGTGATGAAGGCATGAATTACTGACTCCAAGTGCTGTTGTAAAAGACGGGTTTCACCTCTGCCAGCGCCTTCACTGAAAAAAGAAAACTGTCTATTTAGCTTGACAGTGGAAACATTTTATCATCTGAACATCTCTAAACAGATTATTTGGCAGCACAGAACAGTGTAGTAAGGGACAACAGTGGACTATGAGGGGACACACTTCTACCAAAACCTCTCTCTCTCTCTCTCTCTCTCTCTCTCTCTCTAGTTCACACACAAAAGATCTGTGGTCTACTAGTATATCTGTGATGTAGGTTGAAACTAAAGGATTTCGGTTCCCTCACTGAGATACAATAGTCAGAGTGTGAAAACAGATCTGTATCTTGGTCAGGTATTAAAACATAAAATAAACTGTACAGATAATAAAAAGAAAATTTAAAAATTGATGTTTATTATAAGCTATTACAATAGTTGTTGTATCATGGTTATTCAGCCAGTGTTACTTACACAGTCAACAAGAGAATGAGAAATGGATCCATAGCCTGGTGGAGAATTTTGGGCTTGGCAAGGTTTTCATTTCACTGCAAGATAAAAAACTACAACACATGAAAACAAATACACAGGTTAATTTACAAGCATTATGATAAGTTGTTGCATGGAATATTGTTACTGCAAGTTTGCCATATAATACCAGCTTAATAATGACCTGGTGGGGCCGGTGGTGTAGTGGCTAGGATGCTGCGTTCATGATCAGGAGGTTGTGTGTTCGAACCCAGTTAGACCCCCACTGTGCTAAGACCCCTGGGCAAGGTCTCAACCACAAGTGTGCCTTTGTTCACCCAGCAGTATAAATGGGTACCAGTAAAAATATACTGGGAAGGTAACCTGCGATGGATTAGTGTCCCATCCAGGAGGAGATGAACTCCTAGTTGCTTCACACTGCGGAAACCGGGGATAAACACCGGCCTGATGAGCCACTATGGCTCGGGTGTAAAAAGCCTGACAGACTTTATCTAATAATGAATTGAAATGTAAAGCACAGGAAACATTTGTTTAAGGTTTGATTTTATTTTCGCAGATTCTGAACTACAGTATTACAGTGCAGTCAAAAGTGTGTCTTGACAGCAACACCCATATGAGGTTCTTTTTTAAACTGCTGGCATAAAGTTGGAAGCACGCAGTTGTATAAGATATATTTTGTAATCATGAAGATTTACTTTTACTGGAGCGATGAGTTGCCAACCGGTTCCAGAATGACAACGCCCCTGGGCACAATGTGAGCTCTATGCAGATACAGTTTGAAAAGGTTGGAGAGGACAATGTCGCTGCACACCTTTAGGATGAACCTTTATGCCAGCTCTGCCTCGGCCTTCTCAACCAACATCAGTGCTGGACTTCACTAATGTCTATGTCGCTGAATGGGAAAATCCCCACAGCCATGTTCTAATATCTGAAGATAGGCTGATGTTGAAGACGGGAGATGGTGGTACTACTAGAGCAAGACAGGACAGTGGTGGCCTGGTGGTATGGTGATGAATTACTGATTCCAAGGTTAGCGGTTGTCAACTACTGTCTATGTGCCCCTCCATCCACCTCCACCCAAGGCAGCTAACTGGGTTATCAAAGGCTGGCCATGTCTCCCAATGTCTATACTGAGAGGCATGAAAAAGAACCATTGCTGACTTTTGCAAAGAGTAGGATGCATAGCCATTAGCGTGCTTCTGCCCTGCAATGGCCTAGCGAGCTGTCCAAGGTGTACTCGGCCCTCGTTCAGAGTTGGCTGAGATGGGTGCCAGCCTTCCCGCAACCCTAATTAGGATTAAGAAATTCATAAAACAAATGCATGAATGAATAGAGCAAAGCACTGACTCTGTAATGGACTGTTTATCATAGATGAGATGAAGTATAGGAGGGTGATGGGCAGGTGTCTGTCTTGGCCTACTTTTGTCCACATAGTTTAAACAAATCTTAGCACTTAATATTGAACAACATCATTTGTAAAAACAATTTAGCCAAGCTCTTACTTGATTGGCTCCAGTTTCCCCTGTGACCCTGATGGATAAGCGCTACAAATAATGATGGATGGTTGAATGTAAAACTGCAAGCCCTGAACTTAAAATCATTATTTTAAATTAAATACTGTATCGCATTACTCTCATGTCAAACTATACATAATAAAAAATATTTATTAAAATACTTGTTATATAACTTTATAAATAATGTTTTCTCTTGTTTATAAAGTAATAGAAAAGACTTATATCTAGGGCTACTTTGTTTTCTTTGTTATTTGTTAAGTGTGCCAGATTCTCAGGACCAATTGTCCTTCAAAAAAAATCATGTAAATGTTAGAAAGTGGTAATAAATGAAAATAATGTGCATTTATATATACAGTACAATATAGTGGGGGGAAGGGGTCAGTACAGAGATCAGGTATTTTTCAGTTTTTAATTGAGATTTGAAATGTACTAGCTTCCTTTTACATTTTATTTGAAAACAAACAAACAAACAAACAAACAAACAAACAAACATGTCTATGTTGTTATATAATGGTAATTCTGCATCTTTCCTATTATCCTGCACCTCCAGCTGATAAACGTACTCTACCGGTTTAACAAGTTCAGTATGCTGCTGGGTGTTTGTTCAGGCTTGTTTGTTCAGGCTGTGCTGAGTTTTTCAGGAGGAGGTTGCAGGGAGTGGAAGAGGAGGGACATTGCTCACTTCCCTCTTATAAACAGTGTTCAGGAAGGCGCAGCTTTTACACCTCCAGGTTCTCCAGCCACATCCAATTTATCAGTCAGTTCATCAGTAGCCCAGGTAAGTTGTTATTTAATTCCCATTGCTTCCACATTCCTGCACAGAATCAGGGAGATTTCATATCTTACATTAGCAGCAAACACTAGAGAAGTTAATAAACCCACTTGGGCAGGTTTTGCACAAAGAAAATCCCGTGAGGGTGTTTAGTAGGTAAAGTAATTGCGTCCTCCCTTTTTCCTGTTCGGCAGTGTAAAGAACTGAGAGTGTTCCTTGAATTAAAAGTACAGATTTCTTTTTATAACTTAATGTAAATATTTCACTGCACTACTTTTAGATGTATTTATATTAAAAGCGACTCTCGTCTCTTCCTGCACTGTGTATGTCAGGGCGGTGCCCAGGTCATCCGTGCAGCAGGTAGTATTCTTATGAGTCATTTAGGAACTGATTCAGGAATCGATTCCTTCGAGCAAAAGTGTATCGAATCTGTGGAGTTTAATTACTGTACTTTATTTATTGTGGACTAAAAACAGTGTAAAAACATACAACACCTCTGTGGGGTTTTTTTATTTTTATTTTTATGACAATTCATGTTTAACAAGATATATTATATATTTTAGTGATGATATGCAATCATGTCACTGAGATCCATGTGCAATTTAAGTGAAGGAAACAGTTTTCACTCGATCCTGTATTCTACAATTTCGGAGTGGGCCATGGTGGTCTGGTGGTAAAGGTTACTGGATGATCCTAAGGTTGGGGGTTTGAGTCCCACTCTCCACAAGGTTGTCACTATCCCCCCCAGTGCAGCTAACTGGGTTATCAAAGGCCGGCCATGTCTCTCACTGTCTATGGTGAGAGGTTCACGTAAAAGAACCATTGCTGACTTTCGTAAAGAGTAGCTGCAAAGCCGTCGGCGTGTTTCTGTCCCTTGCTAAAGGGTTGTGTCAGGAAGGGCATCCGACATAAAAACCTACTCCAAATTAAAACGTGCGAATCATTTGCTGTGGCGACCCCTGGAAAAGGGGAAAAGCCGAAAGGAAATCATCAATAGTCTATAATTTCCTTACAATCTCTGTTAAGTCATACATTCATTCATTTTATGAATCGCTTAATCCTAAGTAGGGTCACAGCGAGGCTGATGCCCATCTCAGCCAACTCTCTGTGAGGGTGGGGTACACCCTGGACAGCTTGGCAGGTCATTGCAGGGCCAACACTCACACAACCAGTCACACATAGCTAGGGGAGATTAGGAACAGCCAATTAGCCTACTGTGCATATTTTTGGACTGTGGGAGGAAACCGGAGTACTGAACCCAGAGGAAACCCACACAAACACGGGGAAAACATGCAAACTGCACACAGAAACACCCAGACGTGAGATTGTCACAGTACCTGCACAACGATTTGGAACAGGGTTTGGAAAACCAAATTTCCTCCAGAAATCAGCAATGAAGCATGTCTTGCTGACCTTGTAACCCCAGACTCCTGGTTCACATTCAAAAGCCCAAAACTGAACAAAACTGAACAACAGATTTCTGATTGAAGATGTTGAAAACTGGGTTGAGATGGACTCTTATTACACATCAGTGGCTAACATTGCTTCCATAAATGCCATAAACGATGATTCTGAAAGAGGAGTGAACTTGGGGGCAGATTATCTCGAAGCAGAACACTATCAAAACATCTTGAAAGTTGTCAAGATCAGCAGGAAAGAAATTCCTAATCTTCGCAAGAAAATAGTTAATAATTAGTTGCATGAATTTTAAACAATACTCAGAACAGATCAAATATAAAACTTTAAGCTGACTTATGTATGTCAGTTTATATCAAAGTGTAGATTAATAAATCATCACTTTTCGTTTTTGACCACTTTTATAGAATTTTCAAAGCCTTAGTGGGCCCCTTAAATTTATTTTGATTTTTCTTAAATTTGTAGTGTAATTTCTTGTGTAATGTAACAAATATAAAATAGGAAAAGGTTATTTTCAAAACTTAAAAAAAAGGGGGGGGGGGGATGCACCCTAATATACCCAGGTTCAGACTTGCATACATTTTCAACAATGAAATGGTTCTCATGCAGCTTTATGAAAGGTTTCCCTTTGAATGAAGAATTGAATCAGCTCTGTCTGATAGTCATTCCTGAAATGTTTCATCTACCTGAGCTTAGGCTACTTTGGATACTGTAAAACATAATTATATATAATACAATATAATATAATCTTATATAGATTGTCATCTTGAGAACATGTGTCTGTACAGCCCAGGGCTCTGTTCTTAGTCCACGCCTTTTTTTATTCACATGCTACCTATTGCCAAGTTTCTGGGTAAAAATGGAAGACGTGCAAATGGTAAATTATATTATAGCAGTATTATTTGTTTATATGGGGCAGTGGTGGTCGAGTGGATAGGGTGCAGGATCGCTGATCCTAAGGTTGGGGGTTCGAGTCCCCACAGGGCTGTGACTGCGCCCCCCCCCCCCCCCCCCAGTGCAGCTAACTGGGTTATCAAAGGTGGGCCATGTCTCTCACTGACTATGGTGAGAGGCATGTAAAAGAACCATTGCTGACTTTCGTAAAAGAGTAGGCTTCAAAGTCGTCAGCGTGTTTATGGGGACAAGTAGCAAGCGTTCCCGGGTCCCGGTTAATTTTCTCCGGAGGAGACCAATTGCTACACTGCCCTAGGGGGATAAGATATGATGATGATGATGATGATGATGATGATGATGTGTTTATATATGCACTGCATGGTATCTTTTGATATCAGATGATGTTTGTTTTAATAAAAGAAGAAAATGTAATTACCTTGACCTTGAATCAATTGATTTTTTTTTTTAATTAAATGGAAATTTTTTTTATCCTGTTTTTGCCTTCTTTATTTAGAAACTTAATGTAATGGCCAGTTTATTGAAATTGGAATTGTGGCTTACTTTACCGTGAATTACAAAATGTTTTTTTTTTTCGATAGGTGGAGGTTTACCAGAATACTATTAACATGCCATAACATAACTTCTGTCATTTTTTCCTGACACTGCACAAGTCATCGGTAACCATGGTGATAGTGTTTATTGAGTTGTTGTTTACAATCTGTTGCAGTTCCTAACAGTTAATCTCCCATCATTCCATCAATACAGGTTTTGACAGTAGGGCCGAATCTCAAATATTTAGATTGTCTGATTCCTCTGTTGGTATGGAGGCTGTTTGTTCATATTTATAATAATGTGTGCAGGTTTTAAAGTACAGTACCGGGTTTTCTGCAGTTCAGACATATATATTTCCCAATTATATGTGATTTTTTTCACCTTTCTTGCATTATCTCATTGTTTTAATATCTCTCATGTTCATTGTTGTAATCCGCTCTTTACTGGCACCAGTTCAAACCCTGAGGTTAGCAGCACACTGCTTACAATTCTCCATTCCAGAGCTTCCTTATTCCAGATCATATTGTTTTTTTTAAAGGGGTTTATTGGTGATTTACTGAATGAAAAAATATTTTTTATTGTGATTATCAGCTTTTATCTATCTGTCTGTCTATGAACAATTTTATGATGAAACTACTGTACAGACTTTAGCTAGATATGGTCAATATTTTACTCCACCCAAATCCTTGAAAGGATTTTTTTAGAAGGTCAAAGCTGAATGTCACAGCGCGGTAAGAAATTATTTGTATTCTTTAATATGGGGAAGTTATGTTTGAGATTTACATCCATATATACATTGCCAAATGCTCGAAATATACAATACCCCGATAAAGGACGACTTACATTGATGTCATTTGTCCAACTGAACATTTTAGTGTTAAGGGCCCAACAAAGGCAAATTGATGGTACTGGGGCGTGAACCCTCATATTTCTGATCAGTTACCCTGAGCCTGGACCACTGATCCATCACTGCCCTATAAGATGCCCATTAGAGGAGAAAGGTCATTATATCTGGGCTAACAGAAAATGAAAACTGCAGTTTTAGCTAAATTTTTCGGTTAATCAGTGCACGTGCCGCCATTATTCATATGTGTCCAGTGAAGGTAACTCTGCAGCCTATGATTGCCTCTTTACTTCCTGTTGTTTTGATGCTGAGAAAATTAGCCAAACTGCTTCCCAAGTATGTAATTTCTACATTTACCTAAACAGGTGCACATACATGTTTGTCACAGATTATCACATGTCCCCTGTAGATTAACACTTTGTGATTTACACCATCACACACTCAACTGATTACAGTATATCCGAATGATCTTTTTTTTTCTAGTAAGATAAACACTTTGTATGTGTCGAGTCTGTTTCGTGTGAAAGAGTAATGCATGTTTTTATTTACAGGGATCATGGTCCACAAGGAGTTCGAGACTGCAGGCAAAGAGTCAGGACTACAGATATGGAGAGTGGAAAATATGGATCTGGTGCCTGTACCCAAGCACCTTTACAGCAACTTCTTCAGTGGAGATGCCTACATTCTTCTCTTCACCTCTCCTTCGTCCTCTGCAATCCACTTCTGGATTGGTAAGATGTTCTGTCATAGTCTTAATCTGTCTACCCAAAATAATACACCCACAATCCACTGTATTAGGATTACTGTATAAATTATTATTATTTTTTGAATAAATTACTGTAAAAGCAAATTTTCCTTGTGATGTTGGGTATTTTATTTGTAGGATTCATATTAAATAGGATTGAAATGTTTGTTTGCTGGGACAGGGCAGTGGTGGCCCGATGATAAGGTGCTGAATTACAGATCCGAACATTGGGGGTTCAAGCTCCATTATCAACGGTTGTCACTGCTGTCCCCACCCCCACCCCCTTCCTCCCAGTACAGCTAACTGAGTTATCAAAAACCGGCCATGTCTCTCACTGTCTGTGGTGAGAGGTTCATACAAAAGAACCATTGCTGACTTTTGTCAAGAGTATGCTGCATAGTTATAAGCGTTTATCTGCCCTGCGATGGCTTGGCGAGCTGTCCAGGGTGTACTCCACCCTCACACAGAGTCAGCTAAAATGGCCACCAGCCTTCTCATGGCCATAATTAGGATTAAGCGGTTCAGAAAATGAATGAATGAATGTTTGCTTGCTCAAATATGTTCAAATATGGAAAAAACCAACATTCATTTTCAAAGGCTTGGCTTTGAGTCCCAGGCTTGGTGATGGCATTTCTGTGGCACTTGTATGTGGGTTTCCTCTGGGTACTCAGTTTTCCCCCCACAGTTCAAAGACTTGCTCATTAAGCTAATGTCGTTACCAAGTTATGAAGGTTGTGCCAAATTGTATTTGGTATAAATGTGAATGGTGTCAAGGCTCATGCGTCCTGTGACCCTACAACTTCTACTTCAGTTAAAATGAGTAGATGTGTCCAGACTTTTTTTTTAACAATTGTTATCAACAAGTTTTGTACAACCCACTCTACCCATAACTCTAAAAACTATATACAGTCAAAGCTGTTGATGAGAGTGCAGAAGGACAGTTGTTCAACTTGGACTTTAGGAAATCAGGAACTTGGACAACTTGTCAAATAACAGTGTTATTCCACTGATTAAAACCCAGTTAGTATAAATTAAATACCTATTAATATGTTTTTATGAGATTGTGTCATGTCTGCTGTTTAGGGAATGAGTGTACCCAAGATGAGAGTGGAGCTGCAGCAGTCTTTGCTACCCAGCTGGATGAGTTCCTGGGTGGACGTCCAGTTCAATTCCGTGAGGTCCAGAACCACGAGTCCAATGACTTCCTCAGCTACTTCAAATCCGGTGTAAAGTACAAGGTGATATATATTTTAAAGCATAGGAACTAAAATCTCCCAACATCCTGAAATATAATTTGTTCCATTTGAAATTGATTAAATATATGGTTTGTTCTTTTCATTAAAGTAAAAATCCTGAAGATATTTTGTGTACATTACTCATTGATACAAGGAATTTTTTTTATTAGTGCTAATGAATAATTAATATTAATTAATACTATTCTTGAGGATGAATAATGTAGGATATTCAAGGATCAGTGTGTATATTGGTTTGCTGGATGTCAGTGATGTTTAAGTTTTATCTGAAACATTAAAACATTCATGCTGAACAAACCTGAACTTGCACTAACATCTTTATTGCAGGAGGTTTTATCACACCAGACTGATGCTCCTTCTCTGTTCTTTTGTTTATGAAAATAAAATCTAAATAAATTTGGTCCTTCCATTCTTCCTACAAGTCATATGCTTTTTTTTTCAGTTTCCAAGGTGATGATTTGATTAGATATTACATCGGCATTTGATTTGAGGGCATTATGACAAAATGAATCCATTGTAAAAGTTCTTTGTGAAATATTGTGATTTAAAATAATGACTTTCTTTATTAAGAAAATTAATTGAACTGAGTTAAATCTTATATACTGCATCTTGAAAATCACTAGTCAGTGACTTCACCTGAAACTCCAAAATCACAGCCGGACACAAGGACTTGGTAAATTAATCTGCAGCATGATTAACAGATCAGAAAAAAAAAGTGTCTCTCCCATGTTGAATTAACATTTACATGTTGTGTAAAATAGGTGGCATGGTGTCGTAGTGGTTATCATGTCTGCCTTACAGCAAGGCCTGGGTTCGATTCCCAGCTTGGATGTTTCTGTGTGGAATTTGCATGTTCTGCCTGTGCTTGTGTGGGTTTCCTCTGGGTACTCCGGTTTCCTCCTACAATCCAAAAACATGGACAGTAGGCTACTTGACAGTTCCAAATCTGCCCTAGGTGTGAATGTGAATGGTTGTGTGAGTGTTGGAACTGCGATGACCTGACGAGCTATCCAGGGTGTACCCCGCCCTTGTCCCGAGTGGGCTGAGATGGGTGCCAGCCTCCTAGCGACCTTTATTAGGATTAAACGGTTCAGAGAATGAATGGATGTTGTGTAAATATGTCGACTGGCAGACACAGTGTGTAGAGAACTTATGTGAAAGAGGATATATATATATATCCTCTTTATATATATCACACACACACACACATATATATATATATATATATATATATATATATATATATATATATATATATATATATACCAAAAATAAAAGGACAGGACAAAGACTTTCTATTGAAACTCCATTTATCACTACAGATCTGTTTCGAGGGGTGGTGAAACCATCCTCTCTCTTCAGGTGATTATAGAAGATGACCTGACGAGTTTTAAAATTTAAAACATTCTCTTTGCTTTTCGTCCCTTATGTACACAGAAAGGGGGTGTGGCTTCTGGCTTTAACCATGTTGAGACCAATGAGATGGACGTCAAGCGGCTACTCCACGTTAAAGGGCGGAGGGCGATTCGTGCTAATGAGGTTTCTCTGGAATGGTCCAGCTTCAATCACGGAGACTGTTTTATCATCGACCTCGGCAAGGTCAGGTGTCACAAAGTAGCATACAGGAGTGTGTTGTGTTCTGTTTTTCACACCTTATCATGCTAGATATTATAATTAGCACTGAAAAGAATCTAACAATTAATTATAAAATAAATAAATATGCTGGAATTATTTAATTGTTTTATGTGTTTTAGTCCATTTTCTAAGAATGTAAAGACTTAAAGCATTGTTCCAAAAGCTACAGTTCATAATATTAAATGTTGGTTATCAAGAAAACCTAAATAAAAGTGTGGTTAGTGTTTGCTGTTCTGATGCAGAGTACACATTCAACAAAATCAGAATTATGGCACTGTTCTAGTGTAGCCTATTCATTTGCTAGTACGTATCTCTTGCAAGCAGCAACGAAAAAGACTGCAGGCGATTACAGTTGGTTTTACACCGACACTTGTGCAGGAACAACTAGCAGCCAGAACAGGTTGTCCCAGTGCTACTTCCTGTGTAAAAAAAATTGGCTCTGGAATAACTTAAGATTGGTAGCTATTCAAAAACATTGATTGTAGTCACACTTAATTCGTCAGAGATGTTTGTGTTGGTGACACGTTGGGTTCTCACCTTACCAGTGGTGGGCCATGCATTTGACACCGTTAATGGATTTAATTCACTTCTTAATACCACCACTATCATGTCACAGTTATAACAACCATCAGTAATATAAAAAACACAATACTGTATACCAAGGTGTGGGATTGTAGAGAGAAAGGCGTTTCCTGCATTTCTCCTAGAAACACTGAGCATTACATAACTATTTCCAGCATTTACCAGTGAAAGCTGCTGATAAATTGGGGCTGGGCCAAATGTAAAACACGTTAAACTTTACCTCCACTTCATCGATCTCTACTTATGATGTCTAGCTTTTCTGAAGATGTCCACCTTGAAAATGCAATTTTAGGAATGTTCAACACAGAATCAATTTCTTCTCCTCTATTAGCCATTGTTTTCATAAAAAATTATAACTTAAATGTATCGTGTGCCGATCGGTACAGACTACTCACCTAGCTTTGGCCTGACCAACCAGTCAGAGGACGGAAAAATGCTGACATTATTGTAATCCCACTGGCTAGCCCTGTGAGGCGAATCTGAAATCTGATTTGGTAAAGAAACAGCCCCATTGCTAATATAGTTTAAGTGATATCAGCCAGAATGACTGATTCTGAAGGAACCGGACAAATTAGAATGACATGGCAGCACATAGGAGCTGAAATCTGATTGGACAAAAAAATCTACCATCTATGTACACGTACTACAAGCAGTGCAGCCAAGAAACACACAACGGAATGAAGAGAAAAGACTATTGGGAATAAATTACTCCAATTTAATGGAACAAATACTAAAATTTAAGTTGTAAATGTAGGTCAGTGCTTCTGATAGTGTGTGTTTAGGCCAACAGAGAAGGCTTTGCCGGTCTTGACGGCCCACCACTGCATCTTACAGATGACTGCAAGCTATAATTGAGGAGTAAAACTGAAAACATCTCCCTCAGTATCAGCTGCCACAACTTAAAAATTTTATTTATGTATTGCCATTGACTGAAAATCACTGTGTAGTATAATTGCTAAATCTGTTCATCATGTGAAAGGACCATGTGTTCACCTAAAGTAACTCCAAATTAGTCACAGTGTAGAAGCAGTCACATTTTATTGTGCTATATTAGAGCACTTTACTCCAACACAAAAAGTTGCACTGCGATGAAGTAGTCCCAGAATGTTAAGTACACCATGAGCGCAGGTCACCTGAGTAATGGGGATCATTGCTTCTGGTATGAGTACCACCTAAAATATGGCTAATAGACACCAAGACTAACACTATTTGAAATATTCTTGGGCTTTCATTTCAGGACATCTATCGGTGGGCTGGCAATCAATGTAACCGATTTGAAAGCCTGAAAGCAACTCAACTGGCCAGAGACATCCGCGATAATGAGCGCAACGGTCGTGCCAAGTTGCATTTGGTCGATGAGGATTCGGAGATAGAGGCCATTACTGAAGTAAGAGTCACTGAGCAGGAACATCAACAAACTAATACACAATTGCTGATTGAGCTTTTTGTTTAGAGAATGTGTGGGTGTGGGTGTGTATGTATGTATGTATGTATGTATGTATGTATGTATGTATGTATATGTTCCTTTAAAGAAATACAAGAAAAGTGAATGTTTGACTGTTCAAAAAAAATAAGTGTCTGCTTTCTCTATACAATCTCAAACATTCACTGTATAAATGGAAAAATGTAAGATTTTGTTGTCCTTTGAATCATAAGATGTAGTTGTATAATCACTGTTTCTGAGAACCGCTGTACATCTGTGTTGCATGGAGTCAACCAACTTCTGGCACCTGTGAACAGGTTTGCCAGCCCAGGATGATTGGAATATTTTCCAAAGTTCTTCTGTATTTCTGGTTTTTGCCTCATAAACTGCATTTTTCATGTCACCCCACAGTGGTCAGTGGTTCGGGACGATTACTCCATAACCTCAATTTTGTTGGTCTGGAACCAAGATGCTGTCTGTTAACTAATGTGTTTGGTCTCGTTTTCTTGTTGGGAACACCCATTTCAAGGGCAGTTCTTCAGCATAAGGCAGCACGAGCTCTTCAAGTATTCTGATCTATTGAAACTGATCCATTATCCCTGGTTTGTGAAAAATAGGCCGGACACCGTAGTATGAGAAACATCTCTGTAGCACGATGCTTACGCCACCGTGCTTCACTGTCTTCACAGTGTACTATGTCTTGAATTCAGTGTTTGGGGGTCATCTGACAAACTGTCTCTGGCCACTAGACTCAAAAATACCAATCTTACTTTCATCAGACTACAAAATATTGCGTCATTTCTGTTTAGGCCAGTTAATATGTTCTTTGGTGAATTGTAAACTATATATATATATATATATATGTGTGTGTGTGTGTGTGTGTGTGTGTGTATGTGTGCAATCCATTTATATGTGTTAGCACGTCTGTCGCACAGCAAGAAGACCTGGGAGTGATTCCCAACTCAATGTGGAGCTTGCATGCTCTCCACATGCTTGCATGGCTTTTCTCTGGATACTATGGTTTCCTCCAACAGTCCAAGTGTTCCAAATCACCCCTAGCTATGAGTGTGGGTGTGAATGGATGTGTGAGTGTTGGCGCTGCGCTGCCTGGGGAGATGTCTATGGTGAACCCCGCCTTCACCCAGAGTCAGCTGAGATGGGCGCCAGTCTCCTTGGTACCCTAATTAGGATTATGCAGCTTAGAAAATGAATGAATATGTGTGTGTGTATGTGTATGTATATATATATATATATATATATATATATATATATATATATATATATATATATATATATATATATATATATATATATATTTAACAACGACCGCCATCAGTGCTGTCAACCAACAGGGTGCTGATGGAAATTGGACTACTGTTGATCAAAGACGTTGAAGAAGGAGAGGCGGGAGGCGTGTCCGTTGCCAGAGAGAGAAGAGGAAAGGCATGAGTCTAGGACTGAAAGTAGGGACTTTGAATGTTGGAACTATGACAGGAAAAGGTAGAGAGCTGGCTGACTGTGGACCATGGACTATGATGTTTGCAGATGACATTGTGATCTGTAGTGAGAGCAGAGAACAAGTGCAGGAAAATCTAGAGAGGTGGAGGTATGCCCTGGAAAGGAGGGGAATGAAGATTAGCCTCAGTAAGACAGAATACATGTGCATGAATGACAAGGACCCAAGAGGAACGGTGAGATTACAGGGAGCAGAGATAAGAAAGGTGGAGGATTTTAAGTACTTAGGCTCAACAATCCAGAGCAATGGAGAGTGTGGAAAAGAGGTGAAGAAGCGTGTGCAGGCAGGTTGGAATGGTTGGAGAAAAGTGTCCGGTGTGATGTGTGATCGGAGGGTATCGGCAAGAATGAAAGGAAAAGTGTACAAGACGGTGTTGAGGCCAACGATGTTGTATGGGTTAGAAACAGTGGCCCTGGGGAAAAGACAGGAGGCAGAGCTGGAGGTAGCAGAGATGAAAATGTTGAGGTTCTCTTTGGGAGTAACGAGGATGGACAGGATTAGGAATGAGCACATCAGAGGGACAGCACATGTAAGACGTTTTGGAGACAAAGTCAGAGAGGCTAGATTGAGATGGTTTGGACATGTACAGAGGAGGGATAGTGAGTATATTGGTAATAGGATGCTGAGGCTGGAACTACCAGGCAAAAGGCCTAGAGGAAGACCAAGGAGACGATTCATGGATGTGGTGAAGGAGGACATGAAGGTCGTTGGTGTAAGAGAAGAAGATGCAAAGGATAGGGTGAGATGGAGGCAGATGATTCGCTGTGGCAACCCCTGAAGGGAAAAGCCGAAAGGAAAAGAAGAAAGAAGAAGATATATATATATATATATATATATATATATACCTTTCCGCGGTCAATTGCCCCCCCGACTAACGTATATGTACATGTATATGTGTATACAATATCATTAAATACATATTCAATGCTATAAATGCTTATAATAACAATTGCACATTATAACATTATAAAATAACACAAGATCTAAATAAAATATAAATACACACACATACAGATGCGCACTTCACAATAATGTAACTAGTTTTGATGGGAGATTTTTGGTTGTTTTTTGTTTTGTGTTGGTTTAGGTCTTTTTTTTTTGTATAATTGGACCTATTTTGTGGCATGTTCCTTAACGTTTTGCCCTTATCTTCTTTAATTTCCTTATTTTTTAATTCGATGAATATTTTTTTAAAAAACCGCACTGCACTGAAGCCACATGAATTGAAGTGCGAAGTAGCGAAGGATCCCTGTATGTGTGTGTGTGTGTGTGTGTGTGTGTGTGTGTGTGTGTGCGTGTACGTGTGTGTGTGTGTGTGTGTGTGTATAAGTTAATAACATACAGTACTATGCAATGTTAATGAAAGTGAGAATGGCTACACGTTTATTTGAGACAACTCATCATGCTTCAAGGAGAAGGTGTAAGGAATTTGGTGTGTAATTTAAACTCAAGTGCACAGTTCACATTGTAATGTATTAATTTTGGCTCTACATGAGGCTCTTTACCCTCAAACTTTATTACAAGGCTGATTCAACCTATGAGTGGAACCACTATAATGTTTTGACTAGACAACAAGGTCAGCTTAAAATGTTTTCATGGTAGTTTCAATGATTACCATTGTATAATTCTATAATTACCATGTAGTAGCATCTGAATCACTAAATAACAACAGAAGGCCTGTTCATAATCACAAAAACATTTCTGAAAGTAAGATTCTAAGCTTTAATTTCAAGCTTTAATTTCAAGCTTTAAAGACTTTACTACTCACACAAGCTGTTGAACATGGGTGCAGGAAACACTTAACATGAAATTGTTTGCGTCATGTGTGTATTTTCAGGTTCTTGGACCCAAACCTGACATTCCATCAGGAGATGTTTCTAATGATGAAGCCACTGACTGTAGCAACAAGAAGGCCACTCTCTATGTGGTAAACTTTTAGTTAATTGTGTGTGTGTGTGTGTGTGTGTGTGTGTGTGTGTGTGTGTGTGTGTGTGTGTGTGTGTGTGTGTGTGCGTGCGTGCGTGTGTACCCGTATGTGTATAAACACAAAGAGTATGAAATAAATATGATTTTAAAATTAGATTTATAATGAATAAATGCACAGTGAAAGTGAAAATTACACAAGGAAAATAAAATGTTAATCCTCTGTGTGTGTCTGTGTGTGTGTATATATGTGTGTGTGTGTGTGTGTGTGTGTGTGTGTGTGTGTGTGTGTGTGTGTGTATACCGGTATGTGTATAAACACAATGAATATGAAATAAATATGATTTTAAAATGAGATTTATAATTAATAAATGAACATTAAAAGTGAAAATTAAACAAGGAAAATAAAATGTTAATCATCTGTGTGTGTGTGTGTGTGTGTGTGTGTGTGTGTGTGTGTGTGTGTGTGCCCACAAGATTTCTGATACTACAGGCTCCATGAAGTCCTCTGTGGTGGCAGAGAGCAGCCCATTCAAACAGGACATGCTTTCGCCTGGTGAATGCTACATCGTTGACAATGGATCTAATGGCAAAATTTTCTTGTGGAAAGGTGAGCCTTGTAATCTATTGGCTTTATCAGGTACATGCCCTAGAAATGAACTTACCATATAAATATAAGGAATTCTCACCTAAAGCCTTGATGTCAAGTTCAAGTATCATGTTTCAGTTGCGTAACTTCTTCGAAGGTTGAGTAATGCAGGGTTAACTTATAATATATTCTTTTCATTGTAAGTACATAACAGAAGAACATACATGTCTTTTTTTCTTCACAGCCTGGAAAAATAGATTTGTTTGCTCTTGTAGCATTAGTATTCAGCCCAGTTCACATTAATTGGGTTCACATCTTGTTTAGATAAGAAGATGAGATAAGAGGAAATTAATCAAAGTGTGCATGAGCACTGAACTGAAGTTAAACTAAACACACTTCACTTTAAGGTTAAACTGAATCATTCATTTCTAGCACGTTGATCGACTTTTGCCTTTAAGGTCCAAATGCTAATGAAGAGGAACGTAAGGCGGCCATGAGTGCTGCAGAGCAGTTTATCAGAGATAAAGGCTATGCTAATTACACCCAGGTAAAATTGTATCAGAGCTCTTCACAACATAAACGTTTTAGCCTCCAGCTAAATCCTAGCTGTCAACATCTGGTGGATTTTTGTGATTAGATCCAGGTGTTCCCAGCTGGTGGGGAGACCACCCTGTTTAAACAGTTGTTCGGTGACTGGAGGGATAAAGATGAGAGCGAATGCCTTGGGAAGACCTTTACTGTTGGGAGAATTGCCAAAGTGGAGCAGATCCCCTTTGATGCATCTAGCCTACATTCTAACCCTGCCATGGCCGCTCAACATGCCATGGTGGATGATGGCTCAGGAACGGTGCAGGTATGTCAGAACACAAACCTACTGTACACACACATGTGTTTACATACATTGTTTGCTTATCTGATATTAAAGTGCGAATTTGTATACGAGATGTTGTTGAGTTCAGTTATGCTGTCTCTGCATGTATAACGAACATTGCATGATGCAAATCAACTGTACTATCGTCAGTTATGTTGTTAATTCTAACCATATGTTATGCGGAGTAAACCTAAAACTAGTTTTGTACTGCAGTTCTTCCACCATTAGAGCAGTGTTTATACTAACCAGTGGTGCATGTGATTTTTTTTTTGAACAAACATGTGATTTGCATGTGAGATGCATGCGATTATTTTTCAACAAACAGTCTCTCTCCTAGGGCAGTGGTGGCCTAGTGGTATAGGGCGTTGGATCGCTGATCCAAAGGTTGGGGGTTCGAGTCCCACTCTCCACAAGGTTGTCAGTGACCCCCCCAGTGCACCTAACTGGGTTATCAAAGGCCGGCCATGTCTCTCACTGTCTATGGTGTGAGGTTCATGTAAAAGAACCATTGCTGACTTTCAACAAGAGGAGCTGCAAAGCCGCTCTGTGATGGCCTGGTGAGCCGTTCAGGGTGTACTCTGCCCTCGCCCGAAGTCGACTGGGATGGGCACCAGCCTGCCTGCGACCATAATTAGGATTAAGTGGTTACAGAAAATGAACTGAGTCTCTCTCTCCTGGAACCATGTAATCTCTGTATATTCATTCATTCAATTTCAGTCATTATTGGTCATCTGTCACAATACAGTCAGGAACACTGACTGCGAGGTAGGAATACACCCTGGATGTGATACAGGGCACTATGCACACACTTGTTGGCCTCCTGATGAAACCTACTATCTCCATTTTTGGTCAAAATGAGATTATACAATAAATATAAATTAACATAACCTTCTGCATCTACTTGAGAAAGCTGGTGGCTCCATCTAGCTGTTTCAGGTTCTATTCACCCACACACACACACACACACACACACACACACACACACACACACACACACACACACACACATGTGTATGTATAGACATGTGTGAGTGCATATGTGTGTACAAACGTACATACACACACATATGTGTGTGTGTGTGTGTGTGTGTGTGTGTGTGTGTGTGTGTGTGTGTGTGTGTGAGTGTGTTTTCATTTCAATAAAAAATGGATATCTCAGGTGTTTTCTGGAGATGGTGATATGCAGTTTAAAACAAACAATCCTAAACAAAACTTTTTACAATTATACAGCCAACTGAAGCTACCAGGAATTGTGTTCTCAACTTGTTATAATTTTGAGCAGATGATAAAAATGTCATAGCACTGCTGAGGGCCGCACGGTGGCATAAGTGGTTAGCACGTCTGCCTCACAGCAAGAAGGTCCTGGGTTTGATTCTTAACCTGGGCGTTTCTGTGTGGAGTTTGCATGTTCTCCCCGTGCTTGCATAGGTTTCCTCTGGGTACTCCCGTTTCCTCCCACACCAGAAAAACATGCAAAGTAGGCGAATTGGCTGTTGTGAGTGTGAGTATGAATGATTGTGTGAGTGTTGGCCCTGTGATGGCCTGGCAAGCTGTCCAGGGTGTACCCTGCCCTCGCCTGGAGTTGGTTAAGATGGGCACCAGACTCCCCACGACCCTAATTATTATTAAGCGGTTCAGAAAATGAATGAATGTAGCACTGCCGAGTTCAGCGTTCGACCTCATATAATAGCTGAGTCAGCTTATTAGCCCAGCCTTTATTAACTAAATACATTCGAAGAAAGAAAAACACAAATCATTGTGGGGTTGTCACTCATTCAGCATCTGTGTGATATAGTGGGTGTTAAGGCAAAGCTTTATAATTTTGGATTCTTTAAAGGTGTGGCGTGTTGAAAATGGAGATAAGGTTCCTGTTGACCCCTCCACCTATGGTCAGTTCTACGGAGGACTTTGCTATCTGATTCTCTACACCTACCAAATGAACGACAAAGAAAATCATATCATCTACACCTGGTGAGACAGTGCAGATACAAGTAACAATGCTAACTGCCTTTCTCGGTAACTGACTGTAACAGTTGATATTATGCACGACTGATATTGATAAGTGGATATTAATTGATTGCTCTAGGCAGGGGCTGAACTGTTCGAAGCAAGACTTGGGAGCTTCGAGCATTTTAACAGTTAAACTGGATGATTCCATGGGGAACACACCTGTGCAGGTGAGACTCAACAGTATTCATCGCAGATTCTGTGGCTCATGTTCGCTGTCACATTTCTCTCATTTTATAAATCAAGTCTGTTTGATAATTTCAAATACAGTAGTTCTGATATTGTTACATATCAATAAATATAAATGAATAATAAAGTTTGTATAAAGGCGGAACTATGCAGGAGAGACTTGTGAAGTTACATCTTTCCAGTACTTTATTCAACATTCATAAATTATGACTCAGCATAACCTCCCACTGTGACCAGTACCAGCTGGTGACCAAATGAGTTTTAGGGTGCCCAGTTGAGAGATTCAAATATTTAGCTAAAACTGCACAGCATTAGCCTCATTTACCCTTAAACTTTATTACAGGGCTCATTCAACCTGTCAGTGGTATTTTTGTTTATCAGGTCATGTAAAATCATTCTGAATGTAGGTTGAATTAAATTCTACAATCACCATGGAGTGGCGTCTAAAACGATAGATAACAAAACACCTGTTTGTAATCACAGTAAATATGGATTTTCATTTGTTTGTTTTTTCTTTGCCTAAAACAATAAGTAGAAATTCATTTATGATCTTTAATCTACAGTATAATCTTCAACCAAAAATTGGTGTGTGATCTCCCTCACAGGTACGTGTCACTCAGGGCCAGGAACCACCCCATTTGATGAGCCTGTTTAATGGAAACCCAATAATCATCTTCTTGTCATCCTCACAAGAAGAGCAAAGCAGTACACGTCTTTTCCATATCCGTAGGAGCACCACCAATGCAACACGAGCTGTTGAGGTCAGCTACACCAATAGCCTACCTTTAACCTAGTCCCATCATACTGCCAGAAATTAATAATTTGTGTTTTTTTTTATTGCATAATATACACTTACCAAAGCATATACCTGCTCCTAGATTAAATATCCACTTGTTTTTGTCCAGATTTTCCTTATTGCATTGCAGTGGCAAGACCATAGCAACATATAATTATATACAGTACATCAATATGCAAATAAGACAATCACCAATCAGAGTGTACTGGTAATGGTAGTTTAAAACAGAATACCTGTGTCTTAACCAAAGGACCCAAGAGGAACGGTGAGGTTACAGGGAGCAGAGATAAAGAAGGTGGAGGATTTTAAGTACTTAGGCTCAACAATCCAGAGCAATGGAGAGTGTGGAAAAGAGGTGAAGAAGTGCGTGCAGGCAGGTTGGAATGGATGGAGAAAAGTGTCCGGTGTGATGTGTGATAGCAGAGTATCGGCAAGAATGAAGGGAAAAGTGTACAAGACGGTGATGAGGCCAGCAATGTTGTATGGTTTAGAGACAGTGGCCCTGGGGAAAAGACAGGAGTCAGAGTTGGAGGTAGCAGAGATGAAAATGTTGAGGTTCTCTTTGGGAGTAACGAGGATGGATAGGATCAGAAATGAGTACATCAGAGGGACAGCACATGTTAGATGTTTTGGAGACAAAGTCAGAGAGGCTAGATTGAGATGGTTTGGACATGTACAGAGGAGGGATAGTGAGTATATTGGTCGTAGGATGCTGAGGTTGGAACTACCAGGCAAAAGGCCCAGAGGAAGACCAAAGAGAAGATTTATGGATGCGGTGAAGGCGGACATGAAGGTCGTTGGAGTAAGAGTAGAAGATGCAGAGGATAGGGAGAGATGGAGGCAGATCATTTGCTGTGGCGACCCCTGAAGGGAACAGCCGAAAGGAAAAGAAGAAGATATATATATATATATATATATATATATATATATATATATATATATATATATTACATATATATGTATATATTACAGTCCCAACATACAAGCTTAGCAGAATTTTTGAGATATGATTGCAGTTACTATGTGGAGCCTCAAAATGATGTTCATCATCTGATGCTATAGGATAAGCATCTGAATAGATTCATTCATTTTGTAAACCGCTTAATCTTAATTATGGTCGTGGTGAGACTAGCACCCATCTCAGCCGACTCTAGGCAAGGGCAGGCTACACCCTGGACAGCTCACCAGGCTATCACAGGGCTAACACTTGTACAACCATTCACAATCGCACCTAAGGACGATGTGAAACAGTAAATTAACTTACTGTGCATGTTTTTGGATGGTGGGAGGAAATTGGAGTACCCAGAGGAAACCCACACAAACACGGAGAGAATGATCAAAGTCCACACAGAAACACCCGACCTGGAAATCAAACCCAGGACCTTCTTGCTGTGAGGCTAACCACTACGCCACTGTGCCGCCCCATCTGAATACATTCTTTCTTAATCGTTATTTTATTTTCGTTATTCTAATATTTTAGATTAATGGATAAAGTCTGGCTAACAAACAAAAAAAAAACTTGTTTACAATGTTGCCTCCTCTCCTTTCAGGTGGAGCCATCTGCTGAAAATCTGAACACCAATGATATCTTTGTGCTGAAGACTCCAGAGTCTGTGTTTATATGGAAAGGGGCCGGGGGGACAGACGAGGAGCTGTCTGCTGCCCAGTATGTCACCAACTTCTTGGGTGGCACTGCTACTGAATTGGAGGAGGGAGAAGAATCAGGTAGCTATTCACAAAATAGCACAGTAAGACAAATTCCAGTAAAATTACTTTGTCCCACTTTCGGCAGTGGTGAGCCGGTGGCAAGGTGCTGAATTACCGATCCTAAGGTTGGGGGTTCAAGCCCGACTGTCAATGGTTGCCAGTGCTGTTCCCCCAGTGCAGTTAACTGGGTTATCAAAGGCCAACCATGTTTCTCACTGTCTATGGTGAGAGTTATGTAAAAGAACCATTGCTGACTTTTGTCAAGAGTGGGCTGCATAGCCATCACTGTATTTCTACCCTGCGATGGCCTGGTGAGCTCTCCAGGGTGTACCCTGCCCTCGCCCAGAGTCGGCTGAGATGGGCGCCAGCCTCTTTGCGACTATAATTAGGATTAAACAGTTCAAAAAAATGAATGAATAAACACAACAAAAAAAAAAACCCTCAATATTTTTAAAATAGATGTCTTGGAAAGACTTATTAAGCTGTATTTCAAAATTGGGTTTAATAATAAGGCAATGCATTGTCAGGTGGCAGACAATCACTATATTGTAATCAGCATTCATACTTTGAAACTAATTTGTTCTCAGAAATTCTTAATTTAAAATTTAGAATTCTCTCTCTCTCTCTCTCTCTCTCTCTCTCTCTCTCTCTCTCTCTCTCTCTCTCTCTCTCTCTCCCCAGATGATTTCTGGTATGCTCTAGGTGGAAAGAAAGAGTACCAGACCTCCAAAAGTCTGCAGGCGCCAGTTAAAGCACCTCGCCTATTCGGATGCTCCAATAAAACCGGCCGTCTCATTGTGAGTTCAGCGAGCAAGGAGTCCTTCCCTTCACTAAGCTATACATCAATTCCAAGTTATGTCACTGTAAATATTCAAATAAGCATAAAAGTCAAAGTAAAATTCTTAATGCTCTCTCTCTCTCTCTCTCTCTCTCTCTCACCCCCTTTTCACAGGTAGAGGAAGTGCCAGGAGAGTTCACTCAGCTTGATTTGGCACCAGATGATGTGATGATTCTGGATACCCAGAACCAGGTAGCTGTACATGTTCCGTCAAATTCCTACGCAATCTGAATCCTCGATCTTGGTTACCTTAGTAATAGAGCTTCCATAACCCCACTTGGTGTACTAGTAACATAACGTTCTGGGTTTGGCTGAGTACCAAGTCAATGTTTTCTCTCTTCTCAGCTCTTTGTGTGGATTGGTAATGACGCGAGAGAAGAGGAGAAATCCGGTGCAGAAAAAATAGGTACTGCTGGTGTTATATAGTTGTCATATACTGTCCACTATCATGTAAAAAAGATTAAGGTGTGAGACTTGCAGATATTTTGGGAGATTTTGGCTGAGTTTTTGAGATCAACAAAGAAATGTATTTTTTTCTCCAGTATTCTATTGTTGCCAATTTCCAACTATTAGCCGAGTTCCTGAGACGTTGAAGGTTAATACATACTTTCATGAAGGCTTTCTGACCTATTTGAACTGCATCTCAATCAGCCCCATAGGAGGGTAGCAATAAGTGAGCATGGAATCATAACGATCTAAATTTGCAAACTGCTGGTTAAACATCAGGTGTCACAGTAATCAACTCCAACAAAGCTCGCTAAAACATACTCGCATCCATCACTTTTAGAAATAAAATACTTCTCCGAACAGTTTTAGAAATCAGTCAAGCAAATTAGTTTTTATGATTACTGAAGAACTTGAAGTGTGTGAGAATTCAGGCTGTGGTCTGCACATTGCTAACTTATTAGCTCTAAGCATCTCTTACATGATAGCAACATTAGCCTAACTGTCAGTGTAACATGGGCTTACTTAAAGTATGACACTTAATTGCAACCAACTGTGCCACATAAACATGACACTTTTTTGTACTTATTCCTTCAGCTGAAGACTATCTGTGCTCCGATCCTGCTGGCAGTCGTTCCACTCCCATCACCATCATAAAGCAAGGTTCTGAGCCCCTTTCTTTCATTGGCTGGTTCCAGGCCTGGGAAAATAACTTGTGGGACAGAGAGCTTGAGGGATCTGTTCGCACCAGTTTCTGAACACATTCATTCACACACATTGTGCATGGCTTTCTAAATGCACAGAAGTGCTCCTGTCTGCCAAAGACAAGTCTGCTGCCTTAGACGGATATAGAGTCATAGCAAAAAAATCATGTTATGTTCTCTTTACTTGCTTTTCACTCATTTTTCATTAAAACATATGCTTTTAGCTTATTTTTGACAACGATGAATTTTGCATATAAAGTTGTTAATCTTGCTTAAGTATAGAATATGTAAATGAGAATTTTATAATCATGAACATTTAAATTATTCATTTAGTGAAATATTGAAAACTTAACTCTCAAAAACATAGTTTATGCACCATATCAAAATGATGATGTACACTTAATTTATATTTTTGAGAGATGCTAGAAGCTAGATAATTGTAACTGAGCATCTTGAAACAATAGCTAATGTCATTTGTTTGTGCTTAAAGAGGATCAACTGTCTTAATAATTCCTTGGTTGAATATTTATGGTATGTTTGCACAGCTCAGAGGACAGATCCTTTTCGCTTTCTGGAAAATACGAACAAATTTTAAGAAACTACTTCGAGAGCCTCCGGAAAACACTAAGCAATTACTGTATACTGCATCATCATATCAATATGTGGTTGTTGCACAAAATATTTCTTCGAAGTTGAAAGGACACAGTTGTATAGGATGTCTTTCTATTCTGTAGCATTAAAATTTCACCTCCCTGGAATTAAAGGGCCTGAACCTGTTTGAGTATGACAGTGCTACTGCGTACAGTGTAAGGTACATGAAGATATACTATAAAGTACAGGGAAACATGTGAAGGTTGGAATGGAACAACCCGAGCGCAATGCACGGTACCACGACTTCGAAGTCTAGGCTTTTCTGGAATGCCACCTGCACACCAGCCCTCCTCACCCCATCACCATCATCATCATCATCATCATCATCTTCATCATCAGCCTGTAATGCCACTACTGGCAGATGGCCTCCACAACCTTCATAGTTGTGGGTTTGAACCATAACTCACCACGCTGGTTCAGTGCGGGTTGGTGAGTGGTTTGAGTAGAAACACGCTGACGGCTTTGCAGTTGCTCTTTACGAGAGTCAGCAATGGTTCTTTTACATGCCTCTCACCATAGACAATGAGAGACATGGCCTGCCTTTGATAACCCAGTTAGCTGCACTGGGGGGACAGTGACAACCTTGTGAGGACTCGAACCCCCAACCTTATGATCAGCAATCCTGTGCCCTATCCACTAGACCACCACTGCCCTCCTCACCCTATATTAGTGCCTAAATACCACTGCTACTATTCAACACTAATGTAGCATTGTGTCTATTATCACTGTTCTTCAGTGCTTCTATAAAGACCTGTTCCACAATCAAGTACACACAATCAATATTAAACATGCAGTCAATATGATACTTAGCTAATTAAAGCCACAGTTATAAAAAATAGCCTGCAAAAATAGTTTTCATGTTGAAGGATAAATGGTCAGTATGATGAACGTAACTATGATGATAAACAGTGCCACCTGCAGATACAGTATATTCATTTCACAGCATTACCAAACAATCTCAAATTCTTAGAATTATTCATTCAGTTGTTCATTTTCTGAACAGCTTAGTCCAAATTAGGGTTGGACGGAGGTTGGCACCCATCTCAGTCGATTCTGGGTGAGGACAGAGTACACCTTGGACAGGTTGTCAACCCGTCACAGAACAGTAGCACACCGTCAGTTTATCCTTTTTCCAATGGTTTATTCTTGTTGAATGACAGTAATAGTTCTTTCACATGCCACTCACTACAGAGAGTAAGAGACATGGCTGGCCTTTGATAACCCAGTTAGCTGCACTGGCAGGGACAGCAGTGACAAAGTGGTGATAGTGGGTCTTGAACCCTCGACCTTCAGATCAGTAAAACAACACCGTAACCACGGAGCCATCATTTCCCACCAAATAAAATAATAATTTTTTTTAAATGGAAAAAAATCACATGCACATTTAGCAAGCTAAGTATGTTTAAAAGTATAAAAAATATATAAATATTCAGGCACCACCTTAAAGTGGGTTGAAGAAAATTACTGTATTAATCTTCAGTAAAGAAACGGCCATAATATAACTTACTCTCTTTTTAGTTGATGTTCAGAAATGCATTTATCCTCAAGAAGAAAGACCATTGACTGAAAAGTAAAGATGACAGAGAGGTGCAAGTGCAGTCAGTGCTGACGCCAACAGGCATGTTGGGTTGCCTGTGTGAGTATGTGAGCACAAATATGACAACAAAATCAAACTCATGGTTTTATGGCATTTGCATAAGTTTTGAATTTATAATCAAACCAATAGGTGCTGATTCACAAGATACTCAAATAGCCTAAAGAAGGGAAATTTTATGCACAGTTCTCATCTGTGTTCACATACAGTAATTGCAAAAGGGTTTTGTAATACTGTACATATCACTCATGAACAGGATTCATTCTGTATCTGTTATAGATATTAGTATCTTCTAAATTTTACACTACTTGGCATAAGAGAACAAGATGCAGAGGATAGGCTGTGGCGACCCCTGAAGGGAACAGCCGAAAGGAAAAAATAAATAAATAAATAAAAAAAAAATATATATATATACATATATATATATATATATATATGGGGGGGGGAAGAGAAAATAAAGATAAATATTTGTAATTTTTCTTTCTTGAGACTTTTATCTTTATCTTATTCTTGCTTGGTATGGAGCAACTGTATGCACACAGTTTCCTCCGAGATAAATAAAGGATTCTGATTCTGGTTTGAACATGACATATTTGGATTAGCTAACACAATGTTAGCTGTCATCATTTCTGAAAATGGGACATTGTGCCTACACCTTTGTAGATATTCCATTAAAAAAATGTTGCCACTTCTACATTTTATCATCGTATACAACATTAACAGTGTCTGGAATGTTTTTCTGATCAGTATTTTTTTGTGGGGGAAAGTGCTTTTAAAAAAATAATAAAATAAAAAAATTTGTAGATGACCCTGAACTTTTGAATGGTACTGAAAAAAACATCCCTTGCAATCATATTTACTCTGCTGGAATGACCTCAGAGATTTTTTATAATCCAAACAATAAATCTCTGTCACAAATAGTTAAAAAGATATTTTTAAAAGAATGTTCCATAGTGACCATGGTTACCAGCCAAATCCACTTTCGTATAATTCTAATATCGTCTCTGTGGTTGTGGTGACGCAACTTAAGAACTCAAAGGTCATGGCAAGACGTCATGAGTTAGACAACAGGACATGGAGCTCAGCCTCTACATTTATACAGCTATGGGACATTCTACAATTACTGTGGCTAGGAGCGTGGTTTGATTGATTTTAAAACTAGTCATTTGGCCATTACCATGTTTTTAATTCAAAGTTACTGAGATCCTAAAGCCTAGCTCACATAGAAACAGTCAGGAATGAATGTAGAAATGAATTTCAGTTCGAAGACAATCAAGTATATTTTTAGAGGTTGTCGAGACTGACCACTCAACTTGCTGAAGACTCAGATAGTTGATTAAATGATCCATGTCAGGTGCGCTGCTGCTTGATGGAAGAAAAAACCTATATGTGGCCCTTTGCAGCATGCGTTTGACACCCCTGGCCTACACTTTCGTTTAAAAAAAAACAAAAGCTCGACATATTTCCCGCATACAACGTACCTCCTGTCATCACACACGTTCATTATAAAAATATAATATTATTTCTGTATTTAAATGGAGGCTACAGTGTCGGTGTGCTCACTGCTCAAGCTGCTTTTCACAACCTCCAGAAAAAGCACATCTCAGATCTGTTTGGTTTGTGCTCGGACCTGATTCTATGTGATGTATTACAGGGGACATATGGGAAGTACAGTATATATCGGGTATACAGTAATCTACTGCTGTGTGTTTTTATTTACTTTAACTTGAAGTACTAGTTCAACTTGGATTTCTTATATAATCTCTCCTCCGACATAAAATGGGATTTTCCTTATCAGCTCAATTCAGAAAGCTGAGCTAGACTGTTATACACATCTAAACTAAATAATAAGTCTCCAGGTTTAATTAATAAAAATGTATTAACAGATAATGATGCCCTGATCTGACATGGAATGAACGAATCATAGAGGAGGGCGCATCTCTCTCTCTCTCTCTCTCTCTCTCTCTATCTCTCTCATCCACATAGTGCAGTCTGAAATAGCAGGTGTCCCATAAGCCAAAACTGAGCAACTAACACTGAAATACAAACCTAATTACCTGGACCCACTGAACTCGAGACAGAGAAAAAGGCGCAAAAAAGTCATTAAAGAAAGTGATTGGATTTGTTTTATTTACATTTTAAGGGCAGGTTTGATGCAATACATGTGCAGGGTCATGTATTTGAAGGTTTTTAAAGAGATCGGACATTTCTTTGGACAGCCAAGTCTGAAATTAACTAGAAAAAACATTGCATTATTTCTCCCTATATGCAGCTATATCGCTTACGCGTGATTTAGCCCGAACACGTGCTCATTAATCCTGATTCCACCACATCTTTGAAAACTGACTGTTCACAATTTTCGTTATAAAATACTGTAATGAGATAATCCATTTTATTCATTGGTAATGATGCTTTTAACATCACGGATGATTGCTTTATATGTTGCAGTAAAACTGTGTAAGGATTTTGCACAATCCCTGAACACGAAATAACTTGAGCCATACTTTATGGATCTCATGAACTGCATAGGCATTTTAGTGATTTCATGGCATTTCAATTCCATGAATTTGCTGTAAGTATCATGGATTTTACAAAATCCCAGTTACACAGGCTTACTGTATCATACACAATGCTGTGGTGGTGTATTCGCTCCTTTTTTATCATTTGTTCATTTATGACAAATTATTTTGGTAGATATAAAAGATGATAATAACAAAATAAAAAAAAAAACAGCTTACAAATTATCTACGGATTTACTGAAGGACAAAAACTCCAAATAGTATTTGGTTGGAAAATATACGGAAAATCTTTATGTATGAAAATATGAAGATGTAAAATAGTCCTTTACAAAATAGTTCAATTCAATTTAGTTGTATTTGTGAATTTTTACAACTGACACACAAAACAGCTTTATATAGTAAAACAAATTTAGAAAATAATTTTAAGATTTCTTCTACAAATCCTACATACCCCTAATGAACAAACCCATGGAAACAGTGGCAAAGAAAAACTCCCTGAGTTAACATGAAGAAGAAACTTTGAGAGGAACTGGATTTCAAAATGGGAACCCAAACTCATTTGGGTGAAACCAAAAATTCAAACCACATAGAACGAACATTACTACAGTTCAACGTGAAGTCTAGGTGTTATACCAGAACTGTAAGTCCAAAATAATTTTCGCAAAATAGCTTCCCAGGCAGTAAAAAGTCATTTTAACAGTTTCCAAGTGCACATCTAGGTCTATAGGACCTTCATCAGCAGGAGCAAGGGACTTCAAGATGAGAACTCCAGCCAGCAGCAGCATAACAGAACAGACCACAGGACTCTGAAAGTACGAGGATCGTAAAAGGATCAGGAGGATCAGGATCACCAGCCTCCCATAAGAAGCATGTGTATCTTAACAAAACACACACAAAGAGAGAGAGAGAGAGAGAGAGAGAGAGAGAGAGAGAGAGAGAGAGATGGTATGCTCTTGACATAAAGAGGGTTTGCTAGTGCTGAATGCAAGCAGGGACTCCTGCATGACTGGCAATGGCTGCAAAACTAAAAAAGGAAAACCAGAAGAAAAGTAGACACGAGCGCACCATGTACTTATCAGGAAACCACTCAATTATCAGCCGACCTGGGTGAGGATGTGAAAGTGAGGGAGTGACAATGTCCCCATTTGGGATCTCCAAATCTGTTACATTACCTAATAAAAGCCATTAGCAAAGTGTTTGACTAAACAAGCAAGTTTCAGTCCTGTCTTAAAAACAGAGACTGTATCTGAGTCATAAAAATTAACCAGAAAACATAAGATAAGATAAGATAAGATAAGATACAGCTTTATTAATCTCACAATGGAGAAATTCACTGTTACAGGCTCTTGAGGTACTATCGGTAGGGGGTGCAAAAATAGATACAAGTACAAACATACACACATACAGATATATTATATAAGTAAATAAATAAATAGATACATAAATAGTATAAATTAATAAACAATAAAAGAAAAGAAGGGAACGGCTTTGTAGACTGGCCTATATTCAAGTGTATATGTATCTGAGGGCAGAGTAGATGGGTTGATATGGTTCACAGTCAGTGGGGTAGATGTGGTTGATTAAAGTGCGCGGGGTTTTTATTGCACATAACCGTTATTTTCACAGACAGTTACAAAGTGGCGTTGTACAGTCTGACAGCGGTGGGAATGAACGACCTGCGGTAGCGGTCCTTCCTGCACTGAGGATGCCTCAGTCGTCCACTGAAGGAGCTGCTCAGCTCCTCTACAGTCTGGTGCAGTGGGTGAGAGCTGTTGAACAGGATGGATGTGAGCTTTGCTACCATCCTCCTCTCACTCACCTCCTCCACAGAGTCCAGTGGGCAGTCGAGGACAGAGCTGGCCCTCCTGACCAGCTTGTTCAGTCTCTTCCTGTCCCGCTCTGTGCTGCCCGGGGCCCAGCAGATGGCAGCGTAGAGGATTGCAGAGGCTACCACAGAGTCATAAAAAGTCCTGAGCAGAGGTCTGCATACGCCGAAGGACCTGAGTCTCCTCAGAAGGTGGAGGCGACTTTGGCCCTTCTTGTACAGGGCGTTGGTGTTGTGGGACCAGTCCAGTTTATTGTTAAGGTGAACACCCAGGTACTTGAAACTGTCCACTGTCTCAATGTCCTGTCCTTGGATGTTCACTAGTAAGTGTGTGTGTGTGTGTGTGTGTGTGTGTGTGTGTGTGTGTACGAGTGCTTTTCCTGAAGTCGACCACCATCTCCTTCGTCTTCCTAGTGTTCAAGCACAGGTGGTTGCGCTCACACCAGTCCACGAAGTCAACGATGACCGACCGGTACTCCAGCTCGTTCCCCTCTGACACACGGCCCACGATGGCGGAGTCGTCCGAGAACTTCTGGAGGTGGCAGCTGTTTGTGTTATATATGAAGTCCAAGGTATAGATGTTGAAAAGGAAGGGTGAGAGGACGGTGCCCTGCGGTGCCCCCGTGCTGCAGACTACCACCTTTGACGCGCAGCCGCACGTACTGTGGACGGTTAGTAAGGTAGTCAATAATCCAGGCAGCAAGATGCCCGTCCACTCCCACGTCCTCCAGCTTCCCCCGCAGACGCGCTGGCCTGATGGTGTTGAAGGCGCTGGAGAAGTCAAAGAACATGACCCTCACAGCGCTGCCGGCGATCTCCAGGTGGGTGAGTGCCCGCTGCAGAAGGTAGATGACGGCGTCTTCTACTCCGATGTTGGGCCTGTAGGCAAACTGCAGCGGGTCTAGGGTGGGGCTCACCATAGAGCGGAGGTGTTCAAGGAGGAGCCTTTCCATGGTCTTAATGAGGTGGGAGGTCAGGGCGACAGGTCTGTAGTGGGCTGGTTCCTTCGCTTGAGCTGTTTTGGGAACCGGAACCACACAGGAGGTCTTCCATAGGACGGGAACCTTCTCCAGGCTGAGGCTCAGGTTGTACAGGTAGCATAGTACCACACAGAGCTGGTCTGCGCAGGTCTTCAGCAGCCTGGAACTGATGCCATCAGGTCCTTCAGATTTCCTCTGATTTAGTCGCCTCAGCTGTCTCCTCACCTGGTCTGATGTGAGTGAGAGGGGGGGCTGGGGTGGGCTGCAGAGGGAGGGGGATGTGTCTGTCGGGCTGTAGCAGTCAAGTGAAGTTGGCCTGAGGAGGGGGGAGGTGTCAGCTGGTCTGGAGACGTGTGAAGAGGGGAGGGGAACGGGGAGGGGTGCAGAGGGGGAGGGGGGAGAATCAAACCTGTTGAAGTAACAGTTTAATTCATCCGCCCAGCGCTGGTCACCATCAGCTGTCCCTCTGACACTCTGCCCAAATCCAGACATGGTCTTTAGTCCTCTACAGACGTCCCGCACGTTGTTCTGAGCCAGCTTCTCCTCCATCTTCTTCCCATAGTCCTTCTTTGCCCTCCTGATCCTCCACTGGAGCTCACGCTGGACCTTCTTCTGCTCCTCTCTGTCCCCCGAGATGAAAGCCCTCTTTTTCTGGTTCAGGAGGACTTTAAGCTCAGGGGTGACCCATGGGTGGTTGTTGGAGAAGCACCGTACCCTCCGTGTTGGCACAGTGCTGTCCACGCAGAAGTTCATGTAGTCGGTGATGCAGTGTGTGAGGCCGTCGATGTCATCACCAAAGGAGTCACAGAGCATGCTCCAGTCTGTGGTCTGGAAACAGTCCCTAAGCCTCTCGTTGGTCTCCTCGGTCCACACTTTCACAGACCTTCTCTGTGCAGGTTCCTTTCGCACCCTGGGTGTGTATTGGGGGAGCAGGTAGACCAGGTTGTGGTCTGAGCGTCCCAGTGGGGAGGGGGAGCTGTAGCGTCCTTCACATTTGCATACAGTAAGTCCAGTGTTTTATTGTCTCTTGTGGAGCACTTCACGTATTGCGTGAACGTCGGGAGAGAGGCGGAGAGAGGGGCGTGGTTAAAATCCCCGCTGATCAGAATCATGGCGCGGGGGTGACGAGTCTGTGTCTGATTAACGGCGCTGTGTAGACGCTCACACGCGGCCGCCGCATCAGCCGAGGGCGGAATGTACACGCAAAACACAATCACGTGTGAAAACTCCCTCGGTAGATAATATGGCCGCGCACTTACCGCGAGCAGCTCCAGGTCCTGCGTGCACAGCTGCTCCTTCACGTGCACGTTTGCCGGGTGGCACCATCGTTCATTCACATAGACCGCCACACCCCCTCCTTTCTTCTTACCGCTCTCCGTTACACTCCGATCTGCACGCGCGAGTGTAAAATAAAATAATAAATAAATAAATAAATAGTCACAATGTCCAATAGAATTAATACAACTATTAAATTCACAGAACACCATGTCACTCCCCAGTTCACGAATGTTCTAAAAGTGAAAAGAGTGTCAGACAGAGTGATGAGTCTCAAGTTAGAAATTGAAGGTGTAATGCTCAATGTTGTTAGTGCTTATGCCCCACAGGCAGGATGTGAGCTAGAAGAGAAGGAGAGATTCTGGAGTGATTTAAATGAAGTGATGCAGAGTACCACCAGAGGTGAAAGAGTGGTCATTGGTGCAGACTTCAATGGACATGTTGGTGCAGGAAACAGAGGGGACGAGGAAGTGATGGGCAGGTTTGGTATCCAGGACAGGAACGCAGAAGGACAGATGTTGATAGATTTTGCAAAAAGGATGGAAATGGCTGTGGTGAATACTTTCTTCGAGAAGAAACAGAAGCATAGGGTGACTTATAAAAGCGGAGGTAGGAGCACACAGGTAGACTACATCTTGTGTAGGCGATGTAATTTGAAGGAAGTCAGTGACTGCAAAGTCATCGTGGGTGAGAGTGTTGCCAAACAGCATAGGATGGTGGTGTGCAGGATGACTCTGATGGTGAGAAAGGTGAAAAGGCAAAGGCAGAGCAGAAGACAAGGTGGTGGAAGCTGAAAAGGAAGAGTGTCGTGTTGTCTTCAAGGAGGAGTTGAAACAGGCTTTGGGTGGCCAGGAAGTGCTTCCAAATGACTGGACAACCACAGCAAATGTGATCAGGGACACAGGTAGGAGAGTACTTGGTGTGTCCTCTGGAAGGAAAGTAGATAAGGAGACTTGGTGGTGGAATGAGGAAGTGCAGGAGTGTGTACAAAGGAAGAGGTTAGCCAAGAAGAAGTGGGACATTGAGAGGACCGAAGAGAGTAAACAGGAGTACAGGGAGACACAGCGTAAGGCGAAAGTAGCAGTGGCTAAGGCCAAACAGAGGGCATATGATGACTTGTATGATAGGTTGGGTAGTAAAGAGGGAGAAAATGATCTATACAGGTTGGCACAGCAGAGAAATAGAGATGGGAAGGACATGCAGCAAGTTAGATTGATAAAGGACAGAGAGGGAACTCTATTGACTAATGACAGAAGTGTGCTGGGAAGATGGAAAGAGTACTTTGAAGAGCTGATGAATGAGGAAAATGAGAGAGAAAAAAGAGTAGAAGAGGTAACCATTGAGGAGCAGGATGTAGCAAAGATCAGTAAGGGTGAAGTGAGAAGGGCATTGAAGAGGATGAAGAATGGAAAGGCAGTTGGTCCTGATGATATACCTGTGGAGGTATGGAAGTGTCTAGGAGAGGTAGCAGTAGATTTTCTGACAAGAACATTCAACAAGGTACTAGAGAGTGAGCAGATGCCGGAGTGGAGGAGAAGTGTGCTGGTGCCCATTTTTAAGAACAAGGGAGACGTGCAGAGTTGCAGCAACTACAGAGGGATAAAGTTGATGAGCCATACGATGAAGTTATGGGAAAGAATAGTGGAAGCTAGACTAAGGGCAGAGGTCAGCATTTGTGAACAACAGTTTGGTTTCATGCCAAGAAAGAGCACCACAGATGCAATGTTTGCCTTGAGGATGTTAATAGAGAAGTACAGAGAAGGTCAGAGGGAGCTACATTGTGCCTTTGTGGATTTGGAGAAAGCATATGACAGGGTGCCAAGAGAAGAACTGTGGTATTGCATGAGGAAGTCTGGAGTGGCAGAGAAGTATGTTAGAGTGGTGCAGGACATGTATGAGAGATGTAAGACAGTGGTGAGGTGCGCTGTCGGTGTGACCGACAATTCAAGGTGGAGGTGGGACTGCATCAAGGGTCAGCTCTGAGCCCCTTCTTGTTTGCTATGGTGATGGACAGGCTGACAGACGAGGTGAGACAAGAATCTCCATGGACTATGATGTTTGCAGATGACATCGTGATCTGTAGTGAGAGCAGAGAACAAGTGCAGGAAAATCTAGAGAGGTGGAGGTATGCCCTGGAAAGGAGAGGAATGAAGGTTAGCCTCAGAAAATCAGAATACATGTGTGTGAATGAGAAGGACCCAGGAGGAACGGTGATGTTACAGGGAGCAGAGATAACGAAGGTGGAGGATTTTAAGTACTTAGGCTCAACAATCCAGAGCAATGGAGAGTGTGGAAAAGAGGTGAAGAAGCGTGTGCAGGCAGGCTGGAATGGTTGGAGAAAAGTATCCGGTGTGATGTGCGATAGGAGAGTGTCAGCAAGAATGAAGGGAAAAGTGTACAAGATGGTGGTGAGGCCAGCGATGTTGTATGGCTTAGAAACAGTGGCGCTGAGGAAAAGGCAGGAGGCAGAGCTGGAGGTAGCGGAGATGAAAATGTTGAGGTTCTCCTGGGAGTAACGAGGATGGATAGGATCAGAAATGAGTATATCAGAGGGATAGCCCACGTAAGATGTTTTGGAGACAAAGTCAGAGAGGCTAGATTGAGATGGTTTGGACATGTACAGAGGAGGGATAGTGAGTATATTGGCAGTAGGATGCTGAGGTTGGAACTACCAGGCAGAAGGCCTCGAGGAAGACCGAAGAAGAGATTTATGGATGTGGTGAAGGAAGACATGAAGGTCGTTGGAGTCAGAAAAGAAGATGCGGAGGACAGGGTGAGGTGGAGGCGGATGATTTGCTGTGGCGACCCCTGAAGGGAGCAGCCGAAAGTAAAAGAAGAAGAAGAGGAAGACCATGTCACGCCCCAGTTCACTTAAAATGTAACAGGTTGCCATTTGTATTCTATTGCTCCCATCTAGTGAATATTTGGGTAAACACTGTCTGTCTTCCTTTCGGCTTTTTCCCTTTCACTCGGGAGTCGCCACAGCGAATCATCTGATTCGCACGTTTGATTTGGCAGAGGTTTTTACGTCGGATGCCCTTCCTGTCACAACCCTTTTAGCAAGGGACAGAAACACGCTGACGACTTTGCAGCCTACTCTTTACGAAAGTCAGCAATGGTTCTTTTACATGCCTCTCACCATAGACAGTGAGAGACATGGCCCGCTTTTGATAACCCAGTCAGCCGCACTGGGGGGGACAGTGACAACCTTGTGGAGAGTGGGACTTGAACCCCCAACCTTTGGATCAGCGATCCAGTGCCCTATACCACTAGACCACCACTGCCCCTTATATTTGGGTAAACACTACATTACTAATATTGTATGCTCTTTATCTA